>JAXDDX010000016.1:2460000-3060000 GCA_034670405.1 Hoplostethus atlanticus | reverse complement strand
AAATGGGTGGATTTATAAAGGAGGACTGGATGGGAGATGAAATATGAAATCTAGTGGCGGTTTGGTGGCAAAGAGAGATGAATTTTGAGTTTGATGGTTCTTAAGCTCCAGTGGGAAGCCAGTGCCCCCTAGTGGCCATAATCATGGCCTAAGGGCTGACGGGGAACAAACTCACAACCCACCCAGACACACACACACACACACACACACACACACACACACACACACTGATACCAGGTCTTATCCCTCTATCCAGCTCCCAACACATTACAGCTGTCATTTTCACTACTACACACTCTTATACACGCTTCACACATGGTGTATATGACATAGTTTCAGAGAGAAGTTTCCTGGAAGGGGAGAGAGGCCTCTCTCACACAGCATTTAGGCCATGTGGCAGACTGAAACCCTCCACTTGAAACCACTATTAATGAAAGCTCCTCTAGGCAGTGTGGCCCATTCTGACTATTCAGTAGCATGGGAAACAATGGTATGCGGTACTAATAGCATCCCTTCATGACTGAGGTATTTATTAGAGCCTTCTTTTATGGAGGCGTGCTGCTGATACAGGATCATCATTATTGAAGTAAGGGGGATGGCAATAGGCTGTGGGGGTCCTTCTCACAGACTGTGCACGTGGTGTGCAGTTGCATTTGTGAGTGTGTGTGTGTGTGTGTGTGTGTGTGTGTGTGTGTGTGTGCGTGTGTGTTGAGGGGGGTAGTGATGGGAGGCCCTGTCTCTCTGACATCTGATCAATAAGTGGCTGAGACAGGGAGAGAGGCCAGGGATTACTGATCTAATTGGACTGAGAATAGGGAGGATGGACCGCACACACACGCACATACACACACACACACACACACACACACACACACACACACACACACACACACACACGGTCTAGATGCATGCTCACACACAAGATAGATTTGTCAGACTGTGGCATGGTGATCACAGGATGGCAAATATACAAAACATACACACGCATACACACATGCATGCACGAGGACACACACCATGCAGTCCTCTGGCAGCTGTTGCATGTCACAGTACATCTTGCAGCAGCCTGGTGGTGAGAGGTTAGTCTGAGGCTGAGGAGGAGGAGGATGATGATGATGATGATGTGGAGGGATGGCAGGCAGAGAGTGGCTGTTTAGCCAGGCCACAGAGCCACTGTTTACTGTTTAACAGCCCATCAGACACACTGAGGACAGAGGCAGGGGGAGAGAACAAAGATGGATGACCTACGGATTGAACCAGACATCACTAAAAGCTGAGGAGTGTGCGTGAGTGTGTGTGTCAGTGCTGCTGTCTGATGCCCATAGCTCATGACTAATATTAAAGAGAATGGGTGATGTCTCAGCTACTTAGACTAGTATACCTCTTTACAGTGGTGTGTATGTGTGTGTGTGTGTGTGTGTGTGTGTGTGTGTATGTGTGTGTGTTTGTGTTGCAGGGGAATGTGCGTTTCCTGAAGCTGCTGCTGTCCAGGCGTGCTGACTGGCTGCAGAAGGATCTAGAAGAGATGACCCCACTCCACCTGGCTACCCGACACCCCTCCCCCAAAGCCCTTGCCCTGCTGCTCAAACACATAGGACCTGGAGAGGTTGACACACAGGACAAGAACAAGGTACTATAGCGCAGACACACACAAACACAGAGTCAGAGAGGGTTGGAAAATAGTTGGTCTCTACAACTGTCCATAGTTTGCCTTCACTCAGAGAATCAGCCAGTCTGGGCATCTGACCAATAACCCACAAAGAGACAAACTGACTGACCAAAGATAGTTCCTTACAAGCAGCAGGAATTTGAGGTCACAGGCACACATGCACACTCACATAAATGTGCACACATCATACACACATGAACGCACACACAGGGAGACACACTCGCACAGCAATGAATGATTTTACAATCTGCCTCTTTGTCCTGCGTTCTGCTGATAAGACTACAACCACACACGCACACACGCACACAGTCTCCTCTGTCTATTGGAGCTGATGTCTATCTGACATCAGTAGTTAGTTTTATAATAATCCAATTTGCATCACCATGTCAGATGACAGTGGCTCCAGCAAATCTCAGAATATCTCCGTAGCAGTATTTGGTTTACTGTCTCACTACATATTGCTGCCTCGAGGCGACTGGTTGCCCCGTCGCTCAGAGGCCCCTGCGGCCGATCTACCCGGTCACGGCTCTTCTCTGTCCTGGCCCCACAGTGGTGGAATGAACTCCCCACTGATGTCAGGACAGCAGAGTCGCTGCCCATCTTTCACCACAGGCTGAAAACCCACCTCTTCAAGACACAATACCCTGACCCTTCCTCTTCCAGAAACACTACCCTGACCCTTCCTCTTCCAGAAACACTACCCTGACCCTTCCTCTTCCAGAAACACTACCCTGACCCTTCCTCTTCCAGAAACACTACCCTGACCCTTCCTCTTCCAGAAACACTACCCTGACCCTTCCTCTTCTAGAAACACTACCCTTACCCTTCCTCTTCCAGAAACACTACCCTGACCCTTCCTCTTCAAGAAACACTACCCTGACCCTTCCTCTTCCAGAAACACTACCCTGACCCTTCCTCTTCAAGAAACACTACCCTGACCCTTCCTCTTCCAGAAACACTACCCTGACCCTTCCTCTTCAAGAAACACTACCCTGACCCTTCCTCTTCCAGAAACACTACCCTGACCCTTCCTCTTCAAGAAACACTACCCTGACCCTTCCTCTTCTAGAAACACTACCCTGACCCTTCCTCTTCAAGAAACACTACCCTGACCCTTCCTCTTCCAGAAACACTACCCTGACCCTTCCTCTTCTAGAAACACTACCCTGACCCTTCCTCTTCTAGAAACACTACCCTGACCCTTCCTCTTCAAGAAACACTACCCTGACCCTTCCTCTTCCAGAAACACTACCCTGACCCTTCCTCTTCAAGAAACACTACCCTGACCCTCTTAGCTCTTGTTTATTTGCTTCACTTATTTGTCTCATTTGTTTAAATAAAAAGTAGGTAGCTAACTTATTGCACTTTTACCTCAGTACTGGTTCTGCTCTTAGATGCTTGTTTAGGAAGGAAATGCACTTACGATTTCTAGTGACTAGTAGTTCTCTTGTCTGTCTATGTTGAATGCACTTATTGTAAGTCGCTGCTAAATGACTGTAATGTAATGTAATGTAATATTGCTGTTACATACCCTTGCCATGTCATAGTGCATTTTTTTTATTTTTACACACACACACACACACACACAATCTATCTATTTATCTCTCTCTCTCTCTCTCTCTCTCTCTGCAGCAAACTGCTCTTCACTGGTCAGCCTTCTATAACCGACCAGAACATGTTCGCCTTCTGATCAAGCATGACTCCAACATCGGCATCCCAGACAGTGAGGGGAAGATCCCTCTGCACTGGGCCGCGCACAGCCAGGAGCCCAGCGCCACACAAACCGTCCGCTGCATACTGGTACACACTACCATGCATATACTCACACACAAATGCACACACACACACACACACACACACACACACAATTTAATTGGGTCGTCATCATCATCCCCCAACCTCACTTTAACAGAAATCTTTTTTTCTCTTTCGTGTGTTGATCTGGTTGTCGTGTGTGTGTGTGTGTGTGTGTGTGTGTGTGTGTGTGTGTGTGTGTGTGTGTGTGTGTGTGTGTGTGTGTGTGTGTGTGTGTGTGTGTGTGTGTGTGTGTGTGTGTGTGTGTGTGTGTGTGTGTGTAGGAGGCAGCTCCCACAGAGTCCCTGTTGAACTGGCAAGACTATGAGGGTCGGACACCCCTACACTTTGCCGTTGCCGATGGTAACGAGGCAGTGGTGGAAGTACTGACGTCTTACGAGGGCTGTAGTGTGACAGCTTATGATAACCTCTTCAGAACACCACTACACTGGGCTGCCCTACTCGGTGAGACAACAGGCCTGCGTGTGTGTCTACTGATCTACAGCAGCCTATACTGTTTGTCCCTAGCTGGGATGGAAATGAAAGGTTTCAGGCACTAGCCCAGCGTGTTCACTCTGGCTCGGGAGTCTGAGAAAAGTCTGAAAAATGACCAGTCACGGGCTATCAGGTTTGCAAAATGTCTAGCCCTCGTTCCCGGCCCGCATTTGATTCAACCTAACAGCCACATATGTACCATGTGTTACCCCCATGTGTGTGTAATGGAGTAGATCCTATATGTGTGTCTGCTGATCTACAGCCTAGACTGTATAACAACATTTCTTAAAGCCTGTGACAAGATTGATTGATTCACTTGGGTCCAGGGTTGAGACTAGATTTGTGGTTCTGTGCTGTGTAATAACTAAAGTTGGCCCTATAAAGCTAATGAGTAAATATTACTCCAGGAGTGGACCGTATGTCATATTAGAGTATTTATGTGTATGTCTTTTTGATTATATCTAAACCCTAGACATGATCTTTGACCTTTTAAAACATACAAAAAGTAATTACCTGTTTGCCTTTGTAGGGCAGCATAGTTGAGCATTTGTCCCAGCGCCCACATCACAACTCACAATCACACATCTTTGTTGTTATCACCCTGGCTAGTGTTTGTCTGGATTGTGTCTGTATTTTTATGTGTGTGCTCATAATTTTCATAATTGTGCTCAATTTTCAGGCCACGCCAGGATTGTGCACTTACTGTTGGAGAGGAACACATCAGGCACTATTCCCTCTGACAGCCAGGGAGCAACACCTCTGCACTATGGAGCTCAGAGCAACTACGCTGTGAGTCAAACACACACCGAGACACAATACTGGAGAATCTGTTGAGTCAGCATCACACCGCGTTAGTCAATATGGAGTATTCTTGATAATGGACTAAAGCTTGTTGATATTCTGTATAGTTCTGACAGTATAGGGCTGTCAAAATATTGTTTTATTTGCTTGATCTTTCAGCATGTTGGGTCCCAAGTTACTCAACTTTCTGTGTGTGTGTGTGTGTGTGTGTGTGTGTGTAGGAGACAGTGGGTGTGTTTCTGTCCCACCCCTCGGTGAAGGACGAGCCTGATTTGGAGGGGCGAACCGCTTTCATGTGGGCTGCTGGAAAGGGCAGTGATGATGTCATCCGCACCATGCTGACCCTCACTCCTCACATAGATATCAACATGGCTGACAAGTACGGAGGCACCGGTGAGCAACTGCGGAATATGCCTGTTTTTGCTGCGCTGTTTTTCTCTGCAGGAGGAACTGAAGCTCCTCTAACCGCTTTGACTGACAAGGGGAATCCCACCTCCCCTGTGTGCTTACAGAACATGGTGACCTAAATGCCCTGACACTGACTGACACACACACACACACACACTCTCTGTTCTGTTTATTTTGGACTGTGGTGTTTGAGGTGATGCAGGTGCTTGGCTTCTGTGTTTGAGGCCGGGGATGATGATGCCACGGGGGATTCCCCCAGGGTGGTGCAGCGAGAGAGAGAGGAAGAGAGGGAGGGAAGTGATACTGTCAGCGAAATTAGTGTAACCCAGTGAGCAGTGAATAGACTCCCACCACTGCCAGCACTGCCCCATGACTTTCCTGTGTGTTGAACACACACAAACACGCACCCACACACATGCGCACACACATGACTTCATGCCATTCTGCCATTCTCCTCGGGGCTGTTTGGACCTCTGATCTCCATGGCGATAGCCCCTCTGCTCAGCCAGGCGGCCATTGTTTATGCATGCATAATACTGTATGTTCTGGTTCACTCGTGCTAATGAGACGGTGTGAAGGGCAGTGGAGCTGACTGGTGCCCAGATCACTTCCATGCACTTGACTGTAGTCCATACTGTCTGGGGACTTGGGGGTGTAGCTAGAGGAGGCTTAACTGGATTGCTCCTCATTGAATTTCTCTGTGTGTTTAACCCTCCATTGACCAGAGTTTATCTGCAGCCCAGAGAGGATCTGTAGTTAAGGGGATGAATGAACAAACAATAAGCAGAGGAGGAGCAATTGGCTTGGGGGTATTTATTGCCCAGTTACATTCAGGACCTCATATTCTCATATTCTGTGATGGTACTTCTTTGTGTGTGTGTGTGCGCGTGTGTGTTTGTGCGTGTGCGTTCATGCAGCACTGCATGCGGCCTCCCTGTCAGGTCATGTGAGCACAGTGCGTCTGCTGTTAGAGAGGGGAGCCATGGTGGACTCTTTGGATGTGATGAAACACACACCGCTGTTCCGAGCCTGTGAGATGGGACACAGGGACGTCATACTCACACTCATCAAAGGTGGGCATGCTCGGTATATTGCATATTCCCATGCGTAAGAAAGCCAAAACAATGGCTTTGTTTCCTGTGTATGAACTTTTACATGATCATTCTAGGGTCGCCTTGCACTCCTTACTTGTTTGAAATGTTGATGATCTAGGAGTTGAAGCTTATTTGACGGACTCACTGTAAGTCTCTCTGGATAAGCACGTCAGCTAAATGTAAATGTAATGATTGTAGGTTCTGCGCGTGTGGACCTGGTAGATGTGGATGGTCACACTGCTCTGCACTGGGCAGCTCTGGGTGGGAATGCTGAGGTGTGCCAGGTACTGATGGAGAATGGGATTAGTCCCAATGTACAGGTATGAATGCACAGGCACACGTGCACACACACACACACATAGATGTACTGCATTATTCTTTAACTGACTGTTGAAGAGGCTTGCTGTTTTATGTGTGGCTACTACTGTCCAGGACCAGGCGGGGCGGACTCCTCTACAGTGTGCTGCCTATGGAGGCTACATCACCTGCATGGCTGTTCTCATGGAGAACCACGCTGACCCAAACATACAAGACAAGGATGTAAGAATCCACCCACACATCCACAGAGCCATACATACACACACAAACCTCTACGCATCTAACCATGTTACACGAGCTGTTGGACACAACAAAGGTATATACTGCTGTATGAGTGTGTGCTTTCTTTGTATGGTGTACAGGGGCGGACTGCTCTCCACTGGTCATGTAACAATGGCTACCTGGATGCTGTAAAACTGCTACTGGGCTACAACACCTTTCCCAATCACATGGAGCACACCGAGGAGAGGTGAGGAAAGAGGGAAGGAGAGGGTGGAGAGGTAATCAGGGAGGAGGAGAGGCGATTGTATGAATTACATGTGTGTGTGTGTGTGTGTGTTGTGTAGGTACACCCCCCTGGACTACGCCCTGCTTGGGGAGCACAGCGAGGTGACTCAGTTCATGCTGGAGCACGGCGCTCTGTCTATAGCAGCCATCCAGGACATCGCTGCTGCCTCCATCCAGGCCGTCTACAAAGGCTACACTGTCCGCAAGGCCTTCAGGGAGAGGAAACAGCTTCTCATGAGGCACGAGCAGTTGCGCAAGGATGCTGCCAGGTAAGAGATCGAGCACACACACATGCACACACACACATGCACACACATTTGTATTTACACACATATGTATTTACATATCCGTGCATCCACAGAGGCACAGAAGTCTTTCACTTAAACAAACTCAAACATGCAGTGTTTCTCTTTCTCCATGCTGCTTTTGTTCATTGTAACTCACACTCCCCAACATGTCTTTGTCACACAATGCCTTTTGTAATTTACAATTACAGACATTGTGTTCATCTCTCATTCTTTCTATCTTCTTTATCTCTCTCTGTCTTCCTCTCCTCACCCACATCGGAACAGTCACACTCCCGCCGTATCCATCTTTCTTTCTGTCATCCCTGCACACACATACGTCTTTTCCCTGTCTCTCTCTTCTGGCTTGTTCTCCTTTTGTCATTTGCTCACAGTCACATTGTCTTCCACAATGCTATTGAGAGGTGAATTTGAGGGCACCTTGCTTTCCACTTTTGTTCTTTTTTCTTATTTCAAGCTGGTAATCTAATTGAGATAAAAGTCTTTTATCTTTTTTCTTTTCATAAGACAAGAAAATACTACCATAGCATTCATTCTTATTAACATGAGAATCCCACTAGAAAAAAGAGCTGTGGCCAGATGTATAAAACTTTCTGTGGCAACACCACTAAAAAAAGTGTGTACGCACAAAGGGGTAGTCATGAATTGCTAATAATTACTAATAAAATATCAAATGGTTATAACTGTTGTGCCAGTAATATAGACAGTAATAAAGTTCTGACGTGCCTCTAAATACAGTTCCTTGCTAACAAATGAATCATTCACAAAATAACACCATAATGGTCGAGGGTAGGATTTCCATGAATGTTAGGATTTCATTAATTAGTGTAAACTAGCTTAGCCATTATTATTAGATTATCTACCCTTAACACAGGGCTTTAGGAAAGCACTGGATACAGTCGGAAATCAAATTGATGTCACTTAGTGTCACTGATGGCTAATAAGACAACAATAGGTCATTCTCTCATTCAGTTTATTGATTGATTTCTATTTTGAATTAAAAACCAGATAATAAAACATCAACCCATAATCCCATATAATGGTTATACAGTGGATGGATGATGAAAACCTGTTTTTAATAATGCTCTTGTTACATACAATTACTTTAAATGGAGAGAGTGTGGCGCCCATGCATTTTGTACTTCTGGACTATTTTTGTGGTTGCACCTTTGCACCTCCTGTTGGTGCCCCATTATACACTGGATGGTCAAATACATACACTGTATAGCATATTGCCAATGTTGAAGATTCAAATCAAAGATTCGAGATTTTAACTTTTTTTTTAACATTAGCCTTACCCTTCAATGTCACAATATCCCTCTATCAAATCCCCTTCAAAACATGTCCATGCATGTATCTGCATGGAAACATGTACACATTTGTTTATTCATCTGACCCTTGGCGGTAAAATGGTGTGTCATGTTTAGGTTTGAATGCTTCTCTGAGATATTGTTAAATTAGTGTCTTATTTATTTGTGTTCAGGAAACGAGAGGAAGAACAGCGGAGACGGGAAGCAGAGCAGCAAATCTTGTTGGCCAGTGCAGATAACCGAAAGATCTCACTGGCACAAGCAGAGCAAGAGGAGCTCTCCTTGGTGAACATTATGAAGGACTTATCAGTGAATGATTCAGTGGTGGAAACAAAGAAATCTTTCAAAGCTGAATGCACTAAGAGTAAAGTGGAGGGACACAAAGGTACAACACACACATCCCTAAGGTTGTAATGAGACGCTCAACTCACAATTCAAATCAGTGTGTGATGCTGGGTTGATGATAATGATATTGTGTTAGTATTAGAGGTTATTTGAGTCTTGTGATAATGATTATATCAAATAACTCATATCAAAATGCATTTTTAACTCCGAGATATACGTTTATGTTTGTTCCACAATATCCCCTTGTGACAATATATTGATACATACCTACAAACATTACAAACACAAAGCATTCAGCACAATTTCTCACAAATGTCACTCTTTCTCTCTCACTCTCTCTCAGCCCACAGGAGCAGATTCTCCAGAAGAAGCAAGGAGGCTGCATCACGTGAGGTCCTTGACACCCTGACTCGTCATTGTCATGTGACCTCTGACCCTGTGCCCTGTGCTCCCCAAACCACTAGGCTCAAGGAACGTCTCTCTCCCGCCAGCTGCAGCCGACCGCCGAGCCCCAAACGCAGACCCCCCACCACGCCCAAGGTCAAGAGACGACCTTCCTCAAATGCATGCACTCCTTCCATGAGCGGCCCCGCCATGGACCAAACTGCCGCCATCGCCAAAGAACACATCCCTCTAAACAAGAGAGACACTTGCGCCACTGTGCAGACTGCCCCCAGCAAGAGTGATGCACACACCTCGCCACAAAAGCGCAGAAACAACAAGGAGCACAGTTCAGAAGCAGCCGCTAGTAGCAGCCAAACACGCAATCCCTCATTAAGATGCCATTCTGCCCTGGATCACAAAACCCCTTCCAGCAAGACACACACTCAGGCAGCCACACACATACCAGTCTCTGTGCGCACGCATAGGGAACATGACAAAGAGCAGCGCAGGAGGAGGAACGAGGCTGCACGAACCATCCAGCAAGCTTGGAGAAGGTGTGTTTCTGTGTGTTCCTGAATGTGCATGTGTGTGTTTTTACCTGGAGGGATGTTAAGTAGCTGGCTCTTCTTGACAGTGCCATGTGGCAGTGCCATGTGGCGCCCACATGTGCGCCCTTCCATCTGCACCCCACCACCATCTCATCTCCCCACACACACACACAAACACACACACCCCCATCTATGGTCTGGATGCCATCAACACTTCAGCAATGGGGGAGAGAACGTGGGAGACGGGGGTGAGACAAGGAGGCAGGGGACAGACGGGGTATAATCTAGAGCTCTCATACTGTTTTAACAAGGGGCTAAAAGTTCAGGCGTGCCGCTCTAATAGCTACCAGCAGCCCTTCTTTACCTTTCTGTCTCTCACACACACTCTCCATCTCTCTTAGGGCCTGCCAGCCCACCCCAGGAAGCCCTCTGTTTCCATTCAGCTTCACAATTATATTCTGTATGTGCTGGCTATTAACTGCCTTGAACAAACTGTTTCTACTTTGTTTATGCTTTAGTGAGTATTAGTATTAGGAGTTGCCAGCTTTTGGACCTTTAAACGCTCTCACTGGTTTTTGGTTTAACTGTGTGCGTGCATATGTGCATCCACAGATTCCATGTAAGAGACAAACTGAGGCAGGCGAAGACCGCTGAAGGGGTGGAGTCAACTGATTCAAGCCACGCCCACAACAGGAAGAAGATCGAAATCCGTGCTCCACACGCTAAATCGACGGCGAGTAAGAGCTCAGTGCTACAAAGCATTTATGGTAAGATAATGCACATGCTGCATAAAACCTCACTGTGGTGGGAAAGGCATGTCTTTAAATGACAGTTGCATCTGAAGTGAAAACATTGCTCTTAGATTGAAAGGACACCTGACACTGGAAACAGACGTAGAAGGGGAATAAAGCGAGGAGCTGTGAACATTGGTGACTACTTCGGGGCGTAGAAACACGCGTCTGGATGATGCTCGCAGCCACATACCAGGACAGTATCAGCTTGGTTGTATGTGTGGAACCTCTGGTGGGGTTTCGCCCCAAAGACAGGCCTGACCTTCATCACACATCACCAGGTGATGACGGGAGAATGGGCAGAAACCTTGCTACGCCAAAACATACAAGCACGCTCCCCGCCTCGCCCAACAGACAGCCACCACCTTCTGACGGAGTATCCCCCTCCCCCTTCTCGCCTCACCTCCTTCTCTCTCTCCCTCTCCTTCTCTCTCTCTCTCTCTCTCTGACAGTCCTGGCACTGTGAAAAGTTCAGAGCTGTCAGGGGGAATGTCAGACGACTGCGTAGAGCTATCTGCTGAACACACACTCACAAACCCCCACGTAGAGCCACACACACATTCATGAAACTCATTCTCTCACTCGCTTTTTGTTGGAGGAGACGGACATTTGGCACACAGCTCCAGAGTGGGTCACACAACTCAGATAATCGTCATACACCTTTTTTAATTGCTCATTAATTATTTTATCTCACACATATTTCAGATATTTGTCTCTCTTTGCCTCTGTCTGTGTCTGTCTCTCTCTATCACTCTCTCTGTAACACACACACAGAATTCAGTCCTCAACAATCAAACCGATCACACAACTGACTGTCAGCTGTAGCAGTGAGGGACACATTTTTCCATCACAGATGACAATCCATGTGTGTTTGAGTGTAAGTGTTGGTTTAGGTGTTCGCTATAAACATTGGGAATCAAAATATTAGCCAGTGAGGATTGAACTCACCCCTGGTTTACCACACCAGTGCTCTAGTGTTCAAAGCCTAACTGGATAGACCAGTTACTCGCCTAAGCTTTTTAATATAGTGGTAGCTAGTGGATGATGTCAGAAACTGTTCACATGTAAATGAAGTAAAATAATGGACATGCCACCCAAAGTTAGTAATATTTATCAATAGACTTGTTTTAAGTGTACATTATGATTTATGGTATATTTGATTTACTGTAGGCAACTCGATGGCCAGGCAGGGGCGATCTCTTCGGGACTCTCAGTCTCAGCTACTCCTGGACTTGTCTCTACGCACCCAAAGCCAGCGTAAGCACGCGCACACACACACACGCACACGCACACACACTTTTTGTCCAATAGAAGTATCTAAAAGGTAATTTTATATTTATGTTACAGTGAGCGGTATCGATTGTGTGCACCTGTGTGAAACAGTGAGTCAAGCCAAGCAGTACTCTTACCACCTGAGACCCCATAGTGCTGGACAGGGGACAAGAGGCCGGGGGAAACATTGAGGCTGTATACACACTCACACACACTCCCAGCTCATGTTCTTTGATGTTCTCTCAGCTGGCTGGCAGCATTACCTCTATAGAAGTACTGGGTACATTGTTCCCTCGGTGTGCCAACTTTTCTAAAATTAAGCCATATGACATCACAGCCGTGACCTCACAGGGTGGGGTTAAGTCTACAGAAATGGTGTGTGTAAAAGATAACCTTTCATAAATTGTGGAAGGAACGCACACACACTCCATCTCCCTCGTTCTCCATCTCTCACACACACACTGAGATAACCTTTCCTCCTGTTTTGGAGAATGAGGCAGTCTATCAACAACCGGTCATACAGCTAGCCCACCTGCAGCCGCACGCGCACACACACACACACACACACTCACACACTCTCGCTCTCAGTGCCTTCCTCCAAGCAGAGCATGTATTTCTGAACTATGCTGTTTTTTAAAATGTACTCATATGAATTTGCACAAAAATAAATAGTCATCTTATTCTACGGTCACTATTTTTAATTATATATGTATATACACACCTCAATGTTGTTTCTTGCTTTTTTACTGTATCAGAAAAATGCTAAATAGAAATAAATGCAAAATGACACCCAAGGCAGTGTGCTTTGATTCAACTTTATTTTTTTTGTCTTTTTAATCAAAAGTCAACAGGTAACTCAGTAAGCACTGGACCAACATACAGCAATGCTCAGATTTACAAAGACCAGGCTAAGGACCAGAGAGGAAAGTTAAGACACAGTAAAAAGGCCAAGATCTCAAAACGTTTCCCTCTGCATTTCATGTCTGAATGTTTTGTCTATGTACACGTGTTGTAGCTACTGAGCTGTATGATTGTTTGTATTTGTCGAGGTAAGATGTCCGATGTTTGAGAAGGTGAACTGAGCTAGGCACCAGGTACTGGTGGGTGCCGTCAGTACATGTCTCGGAGCCCCAGGTTTCCACGGTGAGTGGAAGAGCCATGAGCCACGGTGACACTGTAACAGTACAGTAAGTCCGTCAGCCACTGCTCCCTGGTCTCGCCACGGGAGTACCTCTGGAACACACACACACACACACACACACACACACACACACATTAGGTAACAGTCTCCATGGGGGGTAAAGTAGGCCTTTTTTCCCTGCCAATTTAAATGTGTGTGCTGTGTTTACCGTGAGGTCTTGTATAATGTGTTGCAGTAGAGTGGCGTTGGCCAGCAGGTGGTTGCGGATCGGCGTGTGCTGCAGCAGCATTGACAGGATCTGTCCGAGCTGTGGCAGCTCCTCCTCACACAGATCTCCAACACGCAGCGACTGCAGAACCACCCGCAGCAGGCGGGGGATGGCAGTCAGGGCCGACACACATGCACCCCATATTGCCTCCCTAGAAAGATTGGCAGAGAGGTCACAAAAGCTCAAATGCCATAATGCTATTACTATGATTAGTTAGAATTTATCAACAAAAATCATACCTCTAAATGCTATTAAATGATATATAGTATACTTCTGTACCAGTTTCACTACTCTTGCAGTTCCAGGCTTTGTAAGGCAGTATACGAACAAAACTGACACTCCATTATGATCACATTCATGTTTAAATATCAATGCAGCTAAATGTCGAGCCTACACCAACACGTGGGCAGCAGGGTGGTGCAGTGAGAAGGGAGACTGTCCAGCTCCATGGTTTCTGTTATGTAGCTGACCCTTTGGAGGAGGACAAATGAAAAGATAATTTCCCTACAGGGATCAATAAATCAATCATTCAATACACACCTTTTGTGGTTAGTATCGGTGGGTGCCTCCTGCTGCAGGGTGATGAGCAGAGCCAGCAGGCTGAGGCAGCACTGAGACAGGAAGCGCAACACAGGGTCAATGGGCAGGATGGACGGGTCTAATAGTCTGGCTACCGCTCTCAGCAGCCCTGCCGCCATACTGTCAGGCACCACCCCTAACCTGGTCTGAGACACACACACACACACACACACGTTAGATTCTTAGTCAGTTCCACATTATCCAATCAAGGCAGAAAAGCAATTCAATGAATGAAGAAAATAAATGAGAACTAAACAAATTAATTCAAGATGAGAAATCCTAG
The DNA here is from genome assembly GCA_034670405.1 of Hoplostethus atlanticus. Classification (NCBI taxonomy): domain Eukaryota; kingdom Metazoa; phylum Chordata; class Actinopteri; order Trachichthyiformes; family Trachichthyidae; genus Hoplostethus; species Hoplostethus atlanticus. The sequence continues at coordinate 3,045,688 of JAXDDX010000016.1, read as the reverse complement.
ATGTTTTTTCCTCTTAATGAAAATTGTTTCTTACCAGGTATTTGCAAATGCCATTTTGCAAAATGTCGAAGCACTGAGACTGTGAGCCCAGAGTTTCAAGACAGTGACACACCTCCTATGGATGAGACACAATTCTATCAACATAAATAATTTCATAGGCTCAATTAGAAGAGAGTGCAATCCATATTGTACCATCCTAAAAAAGTAGATGGTTTTCTCTTCCCATCATTTAGATTTAAATTTAGACATGGGATTTTTGGTGTTTATGATTAATTTATTGATATACTGCTGCCAAATCAAGTCTGATATTTTTTTTAATTTTTGATCAAACCTGTCCAGTCGACTAGAAAGTGATGCTTCTGAAACGGCATACAGGTAGAAATACACTGTTCCTGATGGTCTTATGGGTCCACTGTTGCTGTGATGGTTAGATTGTGTTTCTGGAGCCCAAAAGAGTTACAATGGACAGTTTCTGCATCACATAGTGTGAGCATGGGCTCTTATCACAATTCAAGGGGGTTAACATTCACATAATGAAGCAACAGAGATCTCCACCCAAACCCTGTTCTCAACTTCCTAAAGCCCTCCATTGGAAGAGGTGACGGTGTCCAGAGCCATATCAGGTAATGAGAGTTGATTCGTGGGAAAATTGGACAATCTTTTTAAACAATGTTTTATGAGCCAAAACAATAGGAGGAAGGTGAAATCAAACCGCAGTAATGATATTACTGGGAAACGGAATTAAGGAGCAGATGAATGAGAGGCACACGTAACCCTCTCTGCCTCGATCAGCTTCAACCGGCATTCATCAGACAAACCAAATTACTGCTGTGCACCAACACAGCATCATAGCGTGCTACGCAGAAACACACCACAGCATTTCTATACCCATGTGTCAATATTCAAGTGCAGTATGTGGCCTTCGCGTGAAGCTCTGCCTTCAACCCCAAAAGAATCAGGGCACAATCAGTACTCTGAGATGGAGACGAGAAGGGCTTAAGGTGAGACAGGAGGCACGTCAACTTTTAAAAAGGTTTAAAATAAGACTCAACTTTTCCTCATTAATTTCAGATCAAAATCAAACTTCTCATTAGCTTTTATCAAATTGAGATGTGTGTGTGCTCAAGTGCTGAAGTGTGTGCAAGCCACTGTGCACCTGTTGGCATTCTCCCCATCATTAAAAACAATCCCATCTCATTAGTTGAATCAGAGCTGACACAGTCCGTCCTTCAATGCCTTCCCATGCCCCCCCACCCCCTCTCCTCCTTCCCGCCAGTTGCCTGTGATTGACTCGGACAGGGAGATGAGAGAGGCAGCATCTGAGACCTTAATTGAGGAGTTGAATTAGTGATTATAGCCCCCCCTCCCCCCCACACACACACACACACACACACTTGCCCCGGGGCACTGTTACGTTAACGGTAATTTCTGAGCAGAAATGTCACACTCCCATCATGCCATGGGCTCTCATTAGCATTTCTGCGTTTCCGCTTTGCCCGATAACCACGCATCTCCAACCTGCGCAACGCGATAAAGGTTCCCCTCTCAGCCGGACTGCCATGATAAAGCTTCCCCCTCTGAGCTCTATATGAGAGTGAGAGACCAGCGGGGACTGAAAGACCACAGCTGTGTCCAGAATATCAACACTTTTCAATTGCAAAACATGATGTCTCTCCTTCCTCTTCCTTCACCTCCAAGTCCCTATCCCATCCTAATTCATTGCTATTCCACTTCTTAGTGTCAGTGGGTGGTAGAGGTTTTGGTAAGGGGTAAGATGGATGACGTTTGGGTTTCTTATTGGAGGGATTGGGCGGTGAACCAACCTCAACGACGTCCCAGTGGTGTGTGAACTGCTCCAGGGGGGTGGGGTAGAGGCTGAGAGGGGAGAGGGGGGAGGGAGGCAGGGCACTCTCATCGCCGGCCTCTTGCAGGGTGGCAAGTTCGTCAGATGAGAACCCTGTCAAGGTGGAGAACAGGAAGCTGATGTAGTCCACGTCCTGCAGAGCCACTGCCTGACTCCCAACTGACCAGCCACTCAGAGACGACCTGAAGAACATTATAGACATCTCATGGGTTTGTAACTAGTATAGTAATGAAGGATGAGACTTTCACATTTAATAGACACAACACAGTTTCCTGCTTTATGTGGATCTCTGGCCAATATTTACGAGGTTTGTTTTATACCAAAGTGCTGTGAGTGCGTGCAAATACAGTGATACAGTCTGATACATTTCTTCCCTACCCTAAAGGGAAGATAGATCTGTAACCGTAGGACATGTGCATGAATAACAGTGTATTGTATCCACTAGACTAGAGAACAGGGGGGGGGGGGAATAAGGGCCTCCAAAGGGCCCGAAGCAAAAAGAAAAAGTTGGAAGCTACGTCAATGCAAAGTGAGTGAAAATTTCTATTACTAGCTTAGTAGGCGCAAACAAAAAGAGTAAGCAACGCGTTTCAGGCTTAGCACCTCAGCAGCATTCAAGCTAAGAGCGTTAAGCTTGAAACGTGTTTGTTCATTGCTCTCTGTGCATTTTGCGCCTACTAAGAAAGTAATACAAATGTTCACTCTTTGCATTTAAGTGGCTTCTAACAGTGTCTTGTAAAAGCCTGGAGGCAGAACTATTTTCTCAATGTTCCATGACGAGGCTGCATTCCAATTTCCCAAAGAGCTCTTTGTATCAGACACACACACACACACACACACACACACACACACACACACACACACACACACACACACACACACACACACACACACACACACACACACACACACACACACACACACACCCCTTCACATCCGACTTCAGTACCCCCTCCTCTCAAAATGTGTATAACACTACCCCACTGACAAAAGGTCATACACAGAGAAATGTGTGTACATGCATATACACACATACCACTGCAGGGTTAGGTAAAGTTGGAGGCGTGTGACAAAACATCACCAAACTAAGATTTTCACCAGTCAGTTGAATATCTAATATGTATCCCCCACGACAAGAGGCAGGTAAGCAACAGATAAAATAGCAGAGACGCAATACTGCCATCCAATGGTTGTAGGCTGCAGTCCCTTCAGTCATTCCTGTGTACATTTGTGTGTGTCTGTTCATGTATTGCCATGATCTGCTGCTCTCCTGATAAGTTAAATTGTTTGATTCCATTACTGGGGGCATTCCATTACCGTCCGCCATCTGCGCCCTAAGCAGGAGTGACTAAAGGTCTGTCTCCATACACAAGCAGACACACACGCACACGTCTACAAAGTGAGTTCACATACCGCTTGCAAGTCTAGTGGTCTTTAAGCTCACCTAAGGTGTACGATACGAATCAAGGAGGCAGCCAGGCCAGCAGAGATTCGCCCAGCAGTGCAGCAGCGGCTCAGGTTGGCCAGAAGAGACTGGGACATCTTGGGCAGGAAGTAGAGAAGCTGGACCAATCGCTGCTGAGACTCTGCTGGTAACAGCACCACAATTCCTTCCTGTGGATCTACACACACATACACACACACCACATGTAATTACATAGACAGAACAACACACTGCCCCCCTAGGGTTAGAACACGGAGCTACAGCTCTACCAAGAAACGGAGATATACCAGGAAAACCAGACTGTGTTCAGGCTCGTAAAAGAGAAAGAGAGAGAGACAGACAGACAGACAGACAGACAGACAGACAGACAGAGTCACTAGAGTGAGTGATCAGATAATAGTCTGTATGTGCGTTGTGTTCTGTCAGTCTCTGACGCACATGCTGATGTCAGAAGCCCCTGAGACAAAAGGAGCCTTGTGATGGTGAATTGCTGGCTCTGCAGCAGTTTCTATCAGAACGGCGCCCCCCTCCTTACACCCGAACCCTTCCCCTCCTCCCGCCGCTCTGTCTCACCAGCCCAACTATCTGACCCTTCTCCAATCCCTGGATATGGATAGGCTTACTGTATAACACTCCTATATAAAAAAAAAATGAGACTTGTGCAAGCAGGGGTATTTTGGAGTCAGTTGGCTTGACTGCAGTACAAAACACAGACACATAATTTCTAACATAATCCAGAGCCCACTACAGTTTTCTGGTTGAAATTCAATTTCACAAAGTTGTCCTGGGTGTGAAGCATGGAGTTCTACTGCCCCCTAGGGGAAATGTAGTGCAACTGTAGCTCATAATTATTCTGGATTAGCAACATTTTTATGTTTGTTTTTATTTTGTTTTTGTTTTTTTAATCAAGGTTGTTGGGAGTCTGGAGTAATAGTAACTGATAAACTGCTAAGCGTGGTTATGGTGTCTGTCTCCTGTCTGTAATTGAGTGTGTGTACCATAGAGCCTGCAGGCATGCGTCTGTAGACTGTTGAGCAGGTCCTTGTTGCCTCGAGAAGCAGCAGCCTGGATGGACAGGATAAGTCGGCTAGAGAGAGCAGGGTTACGGTGGCCCAGCTGGGACAACTGCACAGGAAGAGCTGCCAACCATCGACACAGCATCTTACTCCTGCAGACAGAAGCAAGAAGGGATAATGTACGAGGGTAGCCAGAACGGACTGAGGAATGGTGTGGCCATAATATAAGAGGAGCACCTGGAGGTTTTCAATTTTACATGGTTATTTTTCCACCATCTTGTCACACCAGCACATTAAGCACTTCGGTTTCCTTTCTTATTTTGTTGGTTGGTGGCTCCATAGCCACTGAATGGTCTCTTTGTGTGTTCACAGAACATGTCTGTCATAACTTAACATAAAAATATGCTCAGTTTGTAATGAGAACCAGCAAAAAAAGAAGAGAAATACACAACAACTGCAGGTCATATGGGGCTACTGTTGCTGTGATGGTTACTAATTATTTTGTAGCATACAATAATTGTAGTCTGTTAAAAAAACTGAGGACTGAGGTTACCTGGCAATGTGTGTATGTGCTTGCTCCTGTAGGTAGAGTTTGCTGTAGAAAGACAGCAGCTGAGACCTTGTCTGTAGAGTCAGGTTCCTCTGCTGGTAGTAGACATACACCGCTGCCAACAGGTCCTCTGTCACAGCTGCACAGACAAATACAAATACAGAGATTTACAGTTAAAACATCTTCACATTAATCAATGAAGTGGCATCTGGATGCTTGCCTTGCATGTATTTGACATAAACTGCATTGAAATAATCTCCCTGTCACTTTAGCATGCAGTTACACTTTTTATGCTTTTGGATTGTGAATACATTCTGTAGCTCAAATTGTCTATTAAGGAAATCAACATCCTCTAATCTCACATATTTAGTGAGGCAGACACACACAGATGGACAATTTCACCACACACACTTACTTTTGCTCCTCTGTGAGAGCACCATCCTCCACACAGTGCCCAGCAGCATGTGGAGCTGTCTGTAGCTCAGCTTTACTCCGTTAGCCAGAGTGTCCCTGACAAACACCCTCAATGGGATCAGCCAGTCAGCGTCAGTCTCCCGACTGAGGCCCTGCCTCTGGCTGAGGGTCACCATGACCTGGCACAGTGTGATGTTCAGGGCTAGAGGCTCCACTGTCTGCGCTGGGACTGCTGCAGTCTGCTTACTCCTGAAGGCGTGACAGTAAAGTTAGGGTACTCACATCCAGTTTAGGTAATCGTAGGTCATTTAGGCACAAACAACCTTCCAATGCATAACATTGATCACCTCAAGAATAGAGGAGACTCCTTTGACGGGCTAACACTTATATCCCTTACCTCTTGAGGTCGAGCTTCTTCTTATGTTTGGGTGTGTCCCGAGTCTCGTAAGGAAAGTTCTTCATGAAGTGCTGTTTAAAATCTCCCAGGTATTCATTACGGAACCATGTGTCCTACACGGAGACAGTGCAGTCTATGACTTTCGGCAAGTAACCATTTTCTTTGTTTGTGTGTGTGTGTGTGTGCGTGCGTGCGTGCGTGCGTGCGTGCGTGCGTGTCTTGTCTCACCAGTGTATCCTGGTGCTCGTTCTGTGGTGCCAGCTTTCTCAGAAGTTGCAGAATAGATAGGACCTGGAACATGATTGAAATGGCATCTGGGGTGAGCAGGTTAGCCCCCTCAGCGCTGTTCCAGGGGCAGTCATTGGCACTGGCCTCCACCCATACCTCCAGAAGCAGGGGCACCAGTGTAGCTGCAAAGCTCTGAACAGCCTCTGCTGAGCCTAGCTCCTCACCTGGTCCAGCTCCAGTGTCCACATCTGGTCTACACAATATGGAAGAGTGAAAGAAAGAAACAGAGGAAGGGAAGTGGGTCAAGTAAATATGAGTAAAGTGGTAATGTTGTAATGTTGATCAAATCAATTCCTTGATGGGTACAGGGGTTTATGGTGTGTGTACCTGAGTCTGTAGGTGGAATGCGGAGTGGGCTTGGCCCCAGCATGTTCATACACCTTAACGCCAGCCTTACTGTAGGTGAGCTCTTCCCAGTTGAGATCCAGAGGTGTAAGCCCTCCCTCTCCACTGGAACCAAACACCCCTTCAGTTGGGACAGACACATCCCCTTCCTCCACTGGTCTTTCCTCAACTACTGCCTGCAGAAAACGCCCCAGTCTGAAATACAATGACACAAACCACAAAGTTCAGAGCTATAATTTCGATTTAACTCATTTCTTTCATGGGTTTCATCACAGAATCTGTGTGTACCTGAGGAGCACAGTGAGTCGCCACTGCTGACCAGTCACAGCCCTGTTAGGGTTGACTGACAGAGCCCAGCCCCTCCCCTTTGTCTCCTGAGCCTTCTTGTCTCCTCCACTGGTGCGTCTGTGGGAGATCATCTCCAGGAAGTTGGTGAGGAGTACCGCAGGCCGCGATGCCAGCAGAGCGGGGTAGTGTTCCAGCAACACATCAAGGACCTTCATGGCGTCCTCCTGGATGCCTGTCTCAATGTGTGTCATGGCACAGGACAGGTGGGCACTGAGAAGGGGGAAAAATGGAGCCACTCGTTCTGCAGGCACACACTGTGCAATAAACCTGGAAGCAGAGCACAATTTTAGACAGTTTAGGCTGTGTGATTTGAGAGAGAAACAGAAAGCAATTTTTCATTATGTTCTATTGTGATAATCCAGAATGACTTCAGATTGACTTCTAACCTGAGCAGACGTGTGGCTGCCATGCGAACATTGCCATCTTTGTCTGTGAAAACAGCTGCCACTTCAGAAAGCAGGCGGGAGAGATGCTGCTCTAACAAAGAAGGATTACGAGACAGCAACTCTTTCAAACCCAACAAGGCACTCTGTTTCACATTACCATTGTAATGGTGGAGCTGGGACAAGAGGTCCTAATGAAGGGAGAGAACACAGGGGAAAGCACACAATTTGTAACACTCAAAAACATTGAACACTTTGTGAAAGCAGCTTGGTGTGTGCAGAGAGGGATCTTACATTGATGCCAAGCTGTTTGTGTGTGGTGGGGCCACTAGTGTCTCTCTTCAACTGTTCAGATAGATGGATTCCCTTGGTGCGGAAGTTGGTGATGGTGGCATTATCAGCTTTAGGCTTCATCTTTCCCACCTTTAACTTGACTTTCTGGAAGTCATCCTGTCTCTTCTTCTTCTTGGACTTCATCTCTGTGGTCTACACTGGTACCTGTCTTTTATGATGGGGGGGATAATTGAATGGAATGAGTGCGTTGACTCCCATTTTAAGAAAACCATACTGACAACTAGCATCTGATCAGAGTCGGATTGTAGTTTGGCGGCTAGGCCCTAGAAAGAAACACTTTATTTAGCAGCATAAACTATATACACTAATCAAGTGCTCTGAATGATCACGGTAGGGGAGCAATTCAATCATCACTGGCACAACAGCACAGTAATGCCTATACTAACGTTAGCTAATTGGCCAGCTCATACCCCTTGCAAATTCAACATCAATGCAGGACAATTTACTATTATACTTACTGTTGCAAAAACCTTGGTTATTCACGTCTGAAGTTTATACCGCATCAAACGTTGGTTGGTCTCTGGATAAAAGCTAACTTCCTGACAATTACCAAAACAAAAAACAACAACCAAATGTTCTACATTCAAGCTCGTGTTGATGAATTGGGTCCTTTAACACTATGTGCGCATGTTCAGAAAGCCAGGCACGCCCGAGTACAACGGCTGTGGCTGTTAACCCGTTGGGGAATCCCACAGAGGTTTTCTATGTTGCCCAAGCAATACTTTAGGTAAATATATGTGTATGAAACCAGCCCACTACAACATTGTCTTCACGTTTGTCTTAAAAATACCCTCGTTTTTAATGCCTTTTCAGTTTTGGCCAAGCAGCGCGTTGGGTAAACGCCGGTGTAGAAAACGAGCGCAATGCAAAGTTGTCTTCGCGTTTGCCTGGGAACGATTGTCCAATTTTAAGTCTGAAGTAGTTCGATTTTTACAGGAAATGATTTTAGTTTCATGTATAGTGTTATTCTAATATTAAGCGGCTGCTTTAAAACGTGCGAAGGGGGGCAAATATAGTATATTTTTAAACTGGCGAAAGTACTGGCGTCTCCAAGGGGCCTCGCATCTCACAGTCATTGGGTTTTTTTTAATAAGCTACCAAGTAGTCCATTCTTCTGACCTCGCAGGGTTACCTACTGTTTTAACCCACTTGCAGTTTGTATGAAATATTTCCTGGTAATAAATATAATTTCACACAGCTGTTTAACCAGTCAGGTCGGCTGTATTTGATGGATACTTTGTAAGCTATTATGTTGTTTAGCCAGCCAGCTAGCGTAACGTTAGCGAAACGCTGCTAACTAGTCAGGTGTTAACTGTATAGTCTAATGTAAGTTAACTTGCAGGCCTAAGACGGAACGAAACCAAAAGGATAACGTTAACAAAGCTAACCCCTATTACTCTAACCAAACCTCTTGTCGACTTCGAGGTGGTGAGACTGTAACCTCAATTACGAAGGGAAATATTTGGCATACGAGTGATTTTTGACACGGCCTTCTGTTTCCCACAGTTGAGGAATGGAGGGGACTGAAGCTCAACCTGCTGCGCAACAACCTTCCAAAACAAACATGCTAGGTGGGACGCAACCACCTCAAAAAAAGTTTAGAAACGCCAAGGTAAGTTATCATCTGTTCAAAATGCTGTGATCTCACTTTCTCCAAGTGATACGCAACGAAGGGCATTATAAAAAATATAATAGCCTCCTGCCGAGTTCAAGATGAGAGGGGAATGATTTTTCCCTACGGCTTGCTGTGATGCCTAAGGCAGCAGATACAAGTGGCAAGAGCCTTTGCCCCGTGGAACTGTTACGGGCTTCGCTGCCATTACGCCTGGTTATACTGCACATTGGTTCAAGAGTACCCCACTCAGTGATTTCACCTCACAACTCTAGACTGATATCAATGTTCCCGTGTTTGTTAAGGAACTTCTCAGCACCAGTGTTGCAAACTCTGGGCTATTTTGCTTCTCAATGCAAACATCTCTCTGATGTTCTGAATCTTCATACAGTATTCAGATCTAACAGCCCTTCGGATTTGCTATTAATGAGCTTTACGCATGGCGTAAACTTGGTTATCAATAATCAGTGGTTCACTGAACCTTTAGCTCATGGCAGCGTACTCAGTTTTTACCTCTGAGTGCTGCAACTTTAGACTTAGATTAAAACTTACATTTTGGATTCACTTTCCTACTCAACAAATGTTTTAGTGCTGCTGTTGTACATTCTCATTTAATGAGAATTCGGTTTGATCACCAGAGTACATGATTTTGACTGCATTTAGACACTTGTCTTAGTGACGTGCCCCTGCTTGATGCAGGGAACATGGAGGATGAGCTAAAATTACTCCATGACATGTAAAGTGTGGAGGACAGGGACGAGGATTTCAATCCTCTGCTAAGCATCATCCTGTCACTAATGCCTATATGTGTCTCTCTTCTCCATTTGGGTTTATTCCCTCCACTGACAGAGAAAACATCTGCAGCATTCTGCTGACATAGGTAAGTCCTTGCTACACATGGTACCACTGCCAAAGATGAGAGTTGAAGGCTGAGACCATGATGTCCTGCTTCATTTAACTGCTGACAGGGTGGTGGCATGTTCACCACTCTTTGAGATTCACTCTCTCAGAGGTGGGGTTTTATGTGGTGCCATCCGTGGCTTTAGATTTTGGGGCTCAGTGTTTTCCACTGCTGAAATTTACTTGCAAGATATGTTCCAATGTGTCACTCAAATTACATATTTAGCTAAACCCATTTAATGCAGTTCAACATGTAGATGGCTCTAAGCTATATACTGAACAACTTTAGAAAAGCCAACCCATTCGTATAGGGTATTGCTACAGTAAAGAGTGGCTTCTTTAATTTCTTTAGCCCCTGTAGCAGCTGTAATGTTGCAAGCACTAGGGTTTTTAAATCTGTGGGGAGTAATTGCTGTTAACCATGCATCTGCGATGGTGGTTGATGAATATTCTTAGCAGTACTCCCTTTGTTCACTCTGAAGCCTGTGTCATACTGGCTTGATTTGAGTGATTTTATATGATTTATATATTTTTTTTTATATCACATTACTCCTTAATTCCAGTGAGCTCCCCATTCCCTGGTTACCAGACTATTTAAAATGATGCAGGGATTTTATTATTCTCCTAGAATTGGACTGCTTCATCAATGTCAACACAGATGTTTCCCTTCTGTGGATGGGCATAGTGAGAAGCAAGGCATCATGGGAGCTGGAGTCCTGTAACCCAGTTTGGGCCTATGTGGAGGTTGACAGAGAACTGCTGTTCCAATCTTCCCTCTAGGCTTCAAAAGTACACAAGGAGTTTGGGTTTCTAACGGTTGTTCAGTTAATATAGGACCTATACAATCCTTGCCTGATTTAACAGGCCTTCTGATGCTGTAGTTAGTACAAAAGCACATCACATGTGTTTCATTGCAATGTCTCCTTCTGTATATGATTATCCTCAGCCATAGGCTGTGAGGATGTTCATTGATTGGATGTGAACCATGTGGTGTCACTTATCCATCACTTGTTAACCACTGTCAGGCTTCAATGCTAGGCAAATCTGTTTCTGCTTTGTACTGACCACTGTTGTGTTTTCCCAGTCTTCACAAAGGGGGCAACCATCCAGACCATTGCCTCTCTCACCAAACATTTGAAGGGGGTCACTGAGCCTGTCATTGGTAAGTAGAAAGGGTTTTTCCTCACACATTTCCAGCTCCTCTCCATTCCAGTTGGAACTACTTAACTAATGATCATTGCGTATCCACAGGTCTTCAGTATGTATGGGAGTACCGCAGCCCCAGTAAATCTGTTCCGCCCCACTACCAGTGTAAACTCTGCACTGTGTCCCGTTTACAGCATGATATGCTGGCCCATGTCAAAGGCTGGAAACACAGCTTCAGATACTTGGTGAGTGTTGGTGTGTCCAATCAAATGTTGCACTGTGTACTGGTGCTGGAAAACTACTGCGGTACCTGATTTGAGACCAGATATGTTTCCAGAATCAGTACACATTGAGTAAGTTTTACAACCACACCTTTAATGCTACACAAGACACCAGTTCAATATTTCACCAATCAGCTAAGCTTACAGCCAACATTATTATTAGCATTGCAAGAGGTGTTTTCCATCCTAACCCCCTGTAGAGAGGCACTTCAAGGTGCAGCTTGTGCTGTGATAAAACGTTTACAAAAGAAGAACATGGCTATTTGTATGGAATTCCAAAGTTTGAAAAAAAATTGTCTTGACACTTTGAGAATTTAATTTACTTCATACTGTTTTGCTGGCATGCTAGAGCAGGGAAGTACAGCTTACTCTATAATTGGATTTGTTTATTGTGAATGTTTTTCCCATTTGTTATATAATTTTACAATTAATAACTTTACAATTAGGCATCAGGCAATCAGAACTTGAGTATTGTGACATTGGTACAGTTATTATTGAAAGTATTAAACTGGTTCCTCATATTGGTGCTATGCTCTAATGTGTGCACAGAAGCGGGCCCACTCTGATAAGGTCGCCTCTGAGGAGGAAGAAGCCATCAAAGACCCTGCTGTAAGGAAGAAAATTAAAGAGACTGCAGCAGACGTGGAGAAAGCAGAGGGGAGGGGTCAACTGAAGGTGGGTGTCGGGATGATCAAGACAAGATCTTTGTACTGCCACTAATATGGTTCTGAATAAGTCTGTGATATTGGCTAGAATCCAAGATGGTGTATACTGTTGTCCACATTTTTGGGTATATTCATAGATTCACTTAAAGATTAGACAGACAAGAAGCTTTTGGTGACTTGACCTATCATCACTAGAAATGTCCATGTTACGTTAGTGTTTCAAAACTTTCTAAATGCATTTTTATATCTTCAAAATGTCCCATGTCTCTGTTTCGAGTTATGGGGCTACACTTTGTTTACATTTTGGATTTGGCCTTTTACTAATCCTGTTGAGGGTTTTAGGTGATCCTGAAGGAGCCCTGTGATGTCCCTGCCTTCAAAGGACTCCGTAAGTTACTGTCTTACAAATTACTTTAGTGTGAAAGGTATTCCAGATGTGTTACGATTCTGAGTTGTGGTCTCTGGTTCTTACCCTTCTGTTACAGGTTCTGCTATTCCTAAGGCTATCCCTCCAGCAGGGCCAGGGATGGGACTTAAGGGGCCAAATTTTGGTGAGGCATTTTCTATTTGTGAAGCATGTTCTCTTCTATCTGATATGCATTGCAAGGCTTTCTTCTTCACAGTAATTCTTGAAAGTTTGTGAACCCTACAGTGGTGGTCATTATTTCATATAAAGGAATAACCTTCATAAAATCCTTATCTAAACCACAAATCTTTTTTTTTTTTTAATTATATCTTTATTTGGGAAAGGCAGGAAAACATGTCCAGTTAAACACAGTAACAAAAATAAATCCCTTTCCAGTTTTTTGTGTATAGAGTTCCAAACATTATGCATCTTCAAAATTAAGGCTGAAGAGTTCAAGGAGTGTGTGATCATCGTCCTTTGTTTCAGTCCCCTTTTATCACACTAGAATTCCACCCTCCAAGTGGCTTAAGTCCCACAACAATTGTGACATAACAGTATCAAAACGCTCACATCATGCTCATTAGGACACAATAACAGGGGTGCCTGTATGAGACAGATTCAATGGAGATTCTTATGCACACATAGTTGTAAACAACTTTGATATAAATTAACAAAAAATGAACTATTTACAAGAACCGAGGGGGGCACCCGCTGCTGCTGTCATAGAAGTAACAAGAATAATCAAATAAAAATGTAAACAAATGAGTCACAAAATCATAATGCCAGTGAGATCATATAAAGTCCGCTCTCATTGGGGCTATAAATTTTATCCAAATGTTCCAAATTTGATAAAATGTATCCTGTTGAGTTCTTAGTAGATAGGTTAATTTTTCCATTCTGAATATTTCTAAAATAATTCCAATCCAATCATCTTGTGTGGGTGGAATTGGGCTTAACCACCTTCTGGTGATCGACTTTTTGCTTGCCACCAAGAGTATTTGCAACAGCTTTATATCTCTCCTGCTTTCCAGAAAGGAAACATGACCTAAGTAAAGGGCTTCAAAACTCAAGGGTATTTGAATGTTGAAGACCTCACCTAATGAAACTCGAATACCCTCCCAGAACACCCTCAGCTTAGGACAGTCCCAAAAGACATGATAGTGGTTAGCCACGGTCGAGCCACATTGTCTCCAACATGGCACGTTAGCGCCTTTATATTTCTCCTGATATGGTGTCCTAAAGTATCTGATAATATTTTTCCAACAGTGTTCTCTCCAGTCCATAGAACTAGATGTTGACCACTGGAAAGACCAAATATCGCCCCAGACCTCCTCAGAAAGTTCAACCCCTGCTTCCCTTTCCCATTTTCTTTTAATGTACCAGGTATTATTCTTATTGGTGTGGGGCAGAGCAGTGTACAATTTGGAAATGGAATTGGATGGGGTCATTGTCATAGCAGATTTCACAATATGATAAAATTCTGATTCGACATCTGAGAAATCAGTCAATTTACATTCATGTTCAATATAAGATCGTAACTGAAGGTATCTGTGAAAGTCATTCCTTTCCAAGCCATGCTTATCCTCTAGGAATTCAAAGCTGCGTACAGTGTTTCTTTGGGTAAGTGAGAAAAATGTTGTGAGTCCATTGTCCATGATTTAAATCTGACGTCAGCTCTGTTGGGAATAAAATCTGAGTCATAAGCAAACCATCTGAACATTCTCAACATTTTGTGTATCTCACAAACATTAATCACTTTCTGCCAAACTTGAAGTGTGTGGCTTAACCAGGGATTCCCCATTCTTTCCAAGCGGGACATCAATCCCCTATCAGCAATTACAGCTTGGATGGGGAACCGATTTGACAGATTGGACTCTATCTCCTTCCACCTAGCCATATATGTTTCATTACACCAATATAACAAGGGGGCTATTTGTGCAGCAAGGTAATCATTTCTTAGACGAGGAAGGCCCATCCCCCCGTTTTCCTTGGCCAGTTGAAGAGTAGCAAATCTAATTCTTGGTTTCTGGCCCTGCCAAATAAATCTGGAAATCCATTTATCCCATTCACTGAATTGCCTATCACATACCTCCATAGGCAGATTCCTAAAAAGGTAGAGTAAGCGGGGGAGGATATTCATTTTGACTGCACTTATTCTAGAGCTAAGGCTCAGGAAAGGGACCAGATTCCATCTGTGCAGATCAGCTTTTATCTTTAGGGATATTGGTTCATAGTTCGCCCGGAAGAGCCCCGAGAGGTCCTTTGTTAAATTTATTCCTAAGTATTTAATTAAACCGCAAATCTTAATGAAGATATGAAATAAAGAACACACACAAATAAAAAATCATTAACAAAAACTCAAATAACCCTGTGTGCAAAAATGTCAACTCCAACAGTCAAGTTGTGGCACCTCCTTCAGCAACAATGACAATGATGTCTCTGGCATCTTCCTTGAGGGATTTTCTCCTACTCCTCACAGAACTTGGCCAACTCAGTGTCTCACATGAACAGCCTGCTTCAGGTCCTGCCACAGAATCTCAGTTGGTTTTATGCCAGTCCAAAACATAAATTTCTTCTGGAGACATTCTTTTGTCGATTTGCTTGAATACTTAGGATCATCGTCTTGTTGAACAGCCACTTTCGGCCCAGCTTTAGCTCTCGGACTGATGGCCTGACTTTCTGTTCATTAATTCTCTGGTATCCCTCAGAATTCATGGTTGCCTTAATGATGCCGAGTCATCCAGGTCCAGAGTCCAGACCATGGCACTGCCTTTGGTGGTGGGCAGTTTTGTGTCGCCATTAACATTATTAACTCTTCCGTCTCTTTAATAATCATGCCATGCCAGCCAATCCTATGATTTCTGGTCATGGTTTTGACTCTCTACACATTCCCTATATTTCAAAATGGGAGTGTACAATTACTATAAAGTAAAGACTATAAAAACTATAAAGATAGATAACTATATCTAGGTTTTTCAAATCGATCCTTGATCTGTGTTTGAGGAACAGAGTTAGCCATATGTGGATTTGCAAAATAATTTAAACCAGCTGGCATAAAAACCTGGATTAATTAAACAAGGTACAAGGAACTGGGTCCAGGTTTCTCACCTGTATTTATGTACCATACAAACTCCTCCCCAAAGATCTGACCTTTGATTGGTTAACTTCATACCCAATTATTTACCTACCTTATTCTACTTAGCTATTTGATTGAACTAAAACAAGAGGTTCACTTATTATTGCACCTGTACTTATTCCTTTTAGTCAAGTTTATTTATATAGCACTTTATTACAGACAAGCCTTAAATGACTTCTCAGGCCTAATTAGGTCAGGCTGATTGATCAAACTATAGCTTTTAGACTTTATTCAATTTAAGACGTGCACAATTTCGTAAAAAAAAACAACAAAAAAAATACATGAAATTGGTAAATATAGATCCTTTAATTCACTTAAGGATTGCATGGTATAAACTACAGATTTATATAATTGCACAAGGGGTTCATAAACTTTCAATCATGACTGTACATAAATATAATGAATGTATCTTTCACAGGTGGAAGGTTTTCTGACTCGATGTTTCCAGGGGAGTTTCCCCCTCGGGGAAGTCTGTTCTCAGACTACCCGATGGGCGATCTTGGGGAGCCTGGCATAGGCGGTTACTCGACCAGGCAGGGTTTCTCTGGATCTGATATGGACCTAAGACCGTTCCCAGATGGCGTGGGCCATCACAAAGGCGGGGGTGGAGATGGTTTTGGACTGAGTGGTGGAAGAGATAGCTATGGGATGAGTGGACTATTGGGAGAGAGCCCTGGCAGATGTTATCCTGACGACTTCAGAGGCAGCCAAGTGGGAAATAGTTTAATGGACAGGCCAATGGATAGGCCAATGGACAGGCCAATGGAGAGGCCAGGCTTGATGGGAGCAGCTCCAGAGTCTAGCAGCCTACCCTCTACACTGCTCAGTTACCTGGTAGGTATCTCAGTTGATACAGATGGCTCTGAAGTGTTAATTATGGTCTCTTAATATAGTCATGTTTCTGTGTTTTGTATTCAACCAAACGTACAACTTTTTGCAATGTGTGTTTTAGGATACCTTCCGGATAGAGAACGAGAGTGACGCGCAGATTGTGCTGAAGGTGACACAGAAATTAACCGATGTGCTGATGGAGTACAGACTTAGGAGTGTATCTTCGGTATGTATATACAAATCCTGTTCCCAATACCTATAGAACTTTAAGCAGATGGCATGGACATTGGATTGACCCATGAAAAATATCCATTACATGAGACAAAATCCACCATATCACAGATTTTACATGTTATTTCTATGACCGGACAGTTGAATCAGTAATTGAGAACTGGACAAGCCTCTTAAAGCAAGAAACCAGAGGAACCAAGCTGTGTTGTTTTGTTAACAAGTGTTGCCTGGGGATCTATACGGAATCAGCAGTTATGACCCTCACACTAAGGTGGACTATATTCTGCTTGCCTACCTAATTTAGCAGTACAAGATTCTGAATCCTTAGGGCAAAGGCGAGGGGTACTCGTCCAGCTTCTAACTGTTTTCTATCCTGATCCCTCCCTACTACCAACCTATCTGCACTTACAGGCCTATGTAAAAATACAGCATAAGGCCACTTCAGTTAACAACAGCTCCCCTCTAAACGCAACACTGGAATTTAAGTTTTAAACAAGAAATATACTTTTGCTGTAAAGGGAATGTTACTTTGTAAGTACAGGACAACCTATTAGAACCTTCGTCTATGAACCTGACTTAGCCACGCAATCACTGATTATTTTACATCACTTTAAGGAGAGGCATAACACCCCCACTGGAGCGCTACTGCCCACAGAAGAGGATAGACTACTAGAGAAACAATTACTTTAAGTGCAGTAAAGTATTTATTTAGGCTTTAGCTCAGCAGTCAATCAACAAGTTAAAAATGACAATGAGTACAAAGAATCAAAATAATAATTTTGGAGCGAGAGAGATAAGGTTTTTCTCACCTAACCTAATCCTCTATACCCACGCTACTCAACACGCGGCCCTTGGTTGAATTTTTATTGTCATAGCAACTGCCAATAAAAATATAATATTCTCATTTCAATGAACACAAACCATTTCTAAACAAAATTCTTAATGACCACAAGATGGCGATCGTGCATACTGTGCTTATTTAGCAATCGTGGGATCAACAAAGAAGATAAACAAACACATGATCAGCGACAAAAACGCTCGGCGCTGGCACTGCCATTGATTTACTATTTGGCAAGTGTTGCCGTCGAGTCTAGAGTCGCTGCCGCCGTCGGCGTTGTGACGCTGGGAGAGTCCTTGGCTCTGCGCTCAAAGTTCAACTATATTCAACTTTGACATTCGCAACGCTGATCTCTGCGACTCGCAACCAATCACAGCACAGTTTGATATCATAACCTCATAATCATAACCATAAAAAAAAACAATTGAGGAGAAACTTGTTTTATGTGTGTTGGAGCATCCCGAGTTATACAACATGACCTTAAATCATACCACGATCTGACTAAAAAGTCTGGCATGGAATGATGTCGGTTTACAGACGGGACTACCAGGCTGGTTGACAGCTTAGTACAGGTCGTATATGCAGCCAGTCTATATTCACTTCTATGGCTGTGCTAGTATGATCATTGGCGGTGTGGTTAACTACGGC
Organism: Hoplostethus atlanticus; assembly: GCA_034670405.1. Taxonomy (NCBI): domain Eukaryota; kingdom Metazoa; phylum Chordata; class Actinopteri; order Trachichthyiformes; family Trachichthyidae; genus Hoplostethus; species Hoplostethus atlanticus. The sequence goes on along the minus strand of JAXDDX010000016.1, from coordinate 3,027,591 downwards.
TGATGCGGGCTGTAGTCCGAAATTGAACTCCACTCTATTCTTTCCTGAATGCTGTCATTTTAAAAACTCGACAGTGTGAAAGTAATGAATGTAATGTAATTCTCCTGGCGCTGACCACGTGAAGGGGTCGCGCTCAACCTGGTGTTGACGCCGACGCTTTGCATGGATCATGTGAAAGCCCCAACTGTGCAGGAAGTCTAGCCTAGCCTACTCTCAAGTCATGGCAAAACCGGCAAAACGTAACATTTCTGATGAACACAGGGTATTTCAAAAAGCATGGGAGGAAGAATTCGCTTTTGTTGAGGTAAATAACAAACCAATGTGCCTTCTTTGCCAGAGAACAATAGCAGGACCAAAACGGGCAAACGTTCACGTCACCATGATAGCTATCACATTGACTTGGAATTACATATCCATCTGGGAATAATTTGATATACTCAGACCTGATTTCAATTTAATATGCCTATATTTATTTTATTAAACATTCTTGTGATTTATTGCAACAGCAATCTAACACTTTTACATTTAGTGAATAAAGCCTACTTATTGTCATTTAATCATTTGATATCCATGTGGCTTGAAATAACACTACAAAATAGTTTTATATGACCAAAGAATTTGCGTTGCGGCCCTTTGACACAGCTGTATCTTGCTGTGTGGCCCTTGAGCTATGTAAAGTTGAGTAGCCCTGCTCTATACGAACCAGAAGGGTCCGGAATGAGTGAAGCCAAATCCGTTCTAAGGCACTCAATAAGAGCCTCAGAGTCTTGATCAAATCTTCAGTGCTCTTCAATGATGATTCAAAAGCCCAGTGACTCCGTAGAGTATCACCGAACTACTCCTTTGATCAACTCCCTGACATTTTGTCTTTTTACCTCTCTCTATACTGTTTCTCTCTCCCTTCTACATGACATTCACCAATCATAGTACAACAGATCACGCAGTAAATCATCCGTTACCAATCATCTGACAGTGATATCATTTCTAGTTACATATGCATTAGTCTTCTCTTAGTTTGGTCCTTCCGACATTGCTTCATCTCTTGACGTGTTGATCTTCAAGTTGCTGGTTATTCCCGGTTGTTGGTGGAAAGTATCAAATCATGTCATGATGATCGAGCTTAGGCCAGCTCTTTCACTTCCCTATTTTGCCTGACCATCTGTTGTTTTATCTGAATTTATTTAGCTCAATCATGCTGATACCTTCCCTTATCTTGTGACTTATGATTAGCTCATTTTCCAGTAACTTTCCACTTGGTGGTGGCCTTAAAGGCCCTGTCCCTAAGGTCACACTTCATACAATCATTATTCTCTAAACATTTGTTACATATCTGTCATTATATCATGATTTGTTACATTTTCAGCTGTTTCTGGCGTTCTTCTCTTACTCTGATTTAAACATCCCTGTCTTTGAACCTCCAGCCACGCTTAGGTTCTTTCTTAGGCTGTTCTTCATCCTCTTCTTCTTCTGATACCTCAATTTGATAATCACCTTCTTCAATGAATTCTTGCTTCGAAACCTCTTCTGGTTGGGCCTGCTGCTTTACCACCCTTTCTGCCTGAAGCATTACTTTCAAGAGGGTTGAAATCCCCTTCTGTGCTTCTCTCGGTTCAGGTTCCTTGCGGCCCTTTTTCGGTGCGGGCCATTGATCAAGCAGGTAGTAACCTCCTGCTTTCTCGAGGTCACTTCTTTTCACGGCCGCTGCAAAGGACCCAGCCACCTTCATAGGGATTATCCCACTTGGGCCTGGGCGCTCCCTGCTTGGTCCTGGAACTTCTCGGCTGAAGGGCGCTATTTGCCTGATGCTGGTCGTTTGAGTGCTATGTACTTAGGGGGTACAAACACTGGGGGTTTGTTGGGCTGTGGGACTGAATGTTCCCACGTTTTGCGGGGTGACAGGGCATTGGTGAGACCGCAGCTGACTCATGTTCTGGGTTGACTGCTTTCTCAGCTATACCTTGAGTTGGATTAGCCGAGACGTCCGTTCTAGCGACTGACTTTGTGAACTCCACGGTTAAAGGTTTGACACCCAAATGAGCTCACTCATTGTGCTAGGAACTACAGAATAAACACATGCTCATATTCCCTCTGTGTTGTGACCTCCATGTCTTTGTTAGTGGTGGAGATCCAGGATTTGTCTCATCACCTCATTAAGACAGTTACAGCTCTTGTGATTCAAGGCTTTGTGAGAGACTCATGTTCACAAATCAAAGTTCATAGGAATGAGGTGAATTCAGTCATAGGATGGAAAATTGTCTTCCTAAATGTTCTGTTTTTCCATGTCTGCTCCAGGGTCCTAGCATGAGCAGCAGTATGAACAATTCATCATTGAGCTCCCTGGGCTACTCTTCTCCGCCTTCCAGATTGCCCAGCACTGGAGACCGCTACTCAGGCAGCCTCTCTGGTACGTACAGCATTGTCTTGGGGCACCCAAGTCTCCTCTTGCCCCTTTCATCTGAAGCATGCATGACTCAAGAGTATATCATGCGATAGCGTTGAATGAGTGGAAAACACACTACGTTGCTATCACAAGTCAGGGGGAAGCATCTTTCACTCCTCTTCAGTGTGTTCAACATGTCTTCTTTCCGCAGGTCCATCCAGGTACTCTGATGGTCCATCAAGGTTCTACAACTGAAAATCACAAGAAGCTCATTTGACTCGTCAGCTCTCACATCTCCCTGCCCCATGTAGGTGTTTTATTCTCCCAGAAATGGGCATCAATCACGTCTGTCCAGATGATCGTCGAAATTCCCATTTGTGTTTTTAGGTGAAAGTTTTTTGGTTTTTTTGCTGTAGCTAATTACTAGCTTTTAATGTTTTTGACCCCTTTACTAAATATGTTTAAAAAAAAAAAAAAGCAAAAGCATGACTTCACCATTTGCGCTTTTAGCTGGTCTCAATGTACAGCTATCATTGGTTTCCCATTATGTATTTCTTATTAAAAATTGATGGAGAAAATGTTTGCCTGTGTTCCATAAGTCAAAAACATGCAGTCCATATTCATTTAAAGATGTGATTGCATTGAACCCTTTCAATTCTACAGTGCCCATGCTACATTGCAAGCAGGCAGCAAGAATGTGTACTATGTATGCAAAACGATAGCTTTAATTTTGTTTGCCCATTCAAGGGAGGGGCTTTGTTTATCAGTCATAACCCTTGACAACTTCCTTTGGGGTAATTCCCGCTGCCATCTTAAGCGCAGCTCTTTTACTCTGATACCTCAAGTGAACTTGCTCAAGTCAACGATGTAGACTTGAGCACCTCTTGCCCAGAATGCATTATCATTTGTAATGCACGGTCCAACATAGCAACATAGTCCAACATCCTGAAATGAACTCCTCCGTGTTAGTTTCATTGCTTATTAGGTTTGCTTAAGGGCAAGTGCATTTTGTTTCCAAGTCTTTGCTCCCTGCTCAGATCCTGCCCCATGCTCTGCAAGGGGCCACTTGTGTGACGCAGGTGCTACATGTTAAGGGTTAAAATGACTAATGAAACAGGGCAACAAATAACTTTGGATATTCCATGATGAAATTGTACAACATGCCTGTATTCAAGATTACATCTTGTGTTGCCTGCATAGTTAGGGGGTGGATTCCTGTGGCGTTATATTTCCACAGTCACTGAGCCAGGCATCATGGGTTTTCAGTACTCCCAGCAGCTTCAAAATGAATCGTATTCCAACACTTCAAAGCTGTGACTTCAGCCCTCTCACTGGGATTTCCAATGTATACTTTTTCCTTGTTCTCAGTACAATAAGTTTCCGCTTTCTGACTGTAAATTGTCTTGGATTACAAAACAGATCATAAAACAAGGTATATTGGCAACATTTATTTCAAATTCTAAAAAAAAAAAAAAAAAAAAACGTTACAAATCTCGCACAAAGAGGGAATGTCAAGAAAGTCAGTATTGAACACATTTTTAAGCTTTGCCTTAAACAATTTCACTGATATGATCAAGCAGAGGTGTAGATATATGAATTTAATGGAAAAATGAAGATCTCCCAGAACCAGGCTTTCCTGAAGGTGTCCACATCAAACTGTTCTGTTGGACTGCCATGGAGTGTATTCTTTTCCCTTCCTCAAAAGGTTTCTCGTCAAGATGTCTTTCATCTGATTCACACTTATGCAGGTGAGGAGCACTTCTGTCCCCATGAAGACCTGACCATGTAGTCTCTGAGCCAAGGCAGAAAGCTTCTGTGATTTAAATTGAATCACAGCCTCACCAATACCATTGCCATCACTGTCATGCAATAAGATGATCTTATCTTCCCTAAGGTTGTATTTGCAGAAAAAGTCTCTTATGTTAATTTTCTGCACATCTGCTAGCATGTTTCTTACATATAAGCATGTTTTAGCCATCAGGTCCCTTTTCCTGCTTGATCTCTCTCTCCTTTTCTTCCTTGTGTTTTTCCTTGAATTCAGACACTGTTGATGCCCAGCATGGCCACTGGCCAACATGGCCTCCATCCTCTCCCTGGTGACTGATGAGACCTCAATGGCCTCAGAAGCTACATGGCAACCATTGAGATTCATAGCATAGTCATAATCCTCAGCTTGTTGAAAAATGACAAATGCCGTTTTTGTTCTGTTACTTTTCTGATCAAGCAGATGTTGTATATTATGGTGTGGAATCTTTGGACATCTAAACAATTCTTTTATTTCAGTCTTTGTCATGTTTTTTGCTAGATTATTAACCATGACGTAGTACTCCATAGTTGGTGACACGCCAGTTGTGGAGGCACAGTCATATCTTGGCTTCTTCCTTGACTTTAAGAGCATGCTGTCCTCAGAGCGCCTCTTGTTTTGCACTGTGGAAGTAGATCTTTGTTTGTGTAGTGCAGTTTCCACAAGAGGGCCTTGCCTGGGCTTCCTTGGATCACGAGACAACCTTGTTTTGCGTTCATCTTGTGTGTCTGGTATGTCTGCTACTTCAAAATCAGATGAGTTTTCACATTCCTTTACTGCACTGGTCCACATTTTCTCAGATGCTCCACGGACCTCCACACAGTTGGGGCCCAGTTGCCGATTGTTGAACTGAAGAGCATCACCTCCATCCTGAAAGTTTGCAAACTTCACAAGGCAGCCACGGCTAAGCCCCAACATCACATTCACTATGACCTCCTGAACTTGAAGCCCTTTGAAAAAATGGCAGATATCCACTTTTGTAACTGATGCTGGGAGACCAAACAATCTGACATAGCCTGGCCTTGACTTCAGAGCTTCCTCAGGTGTCCTAAACTTATCAGACACCACAGCTGTACTATCAGCCTTGGGACAATCTACGGTTGGTGCCACGTCATGTTCCCTTTGCTGGCTTGGCTGAAGACCTTGAAGGAGAGTGACAAGCCCAAACAGAAGAGCAGTATCAGGATTGGATAGCTGTGCATTCGAGGGTGGTGGATTTGCATTTGAAGGTGGTGGAGTTGCATTTGCAGGTGGCTGAGGCCTCATGACAGGAAGCTGCGGTGGAGAGGCCTTTTTCTCCTTTAACTTTGACTTTATTTTGAGCTCCAGCTCTGCCATGCTGCTTATGTACAGAGTAACCTTAGACCCTTTGAGAAAACTTCCAGTGTGACGCATAGCAAGCTGGCCATCTCTTTCATTGGTGAATGCAATGAATGCTTCTCTTCGATTTCCTCCAACTATATACACTCCACCATCTGGAATGTGAAGGCAATCAAAGAATTTCCGTATGTCTTCAGGGCCTGCCTTCACATCTAGACCTTGTAATCGTAGAATTATGGTCATTTTTTCATACTAGGCCAGACTATATCTGAAAACGGAGAAAACAATGGGTGTCGTGAACAGCGAAAAAAACAGCGGTCATTTGTTCTCCTTTTAAAACTGCGTGTTGTAATACCCAGAAATGACCGCATGCATCATAAAAGTGGTTGAGTTAGAAGAGGAAGTTGAAAAAGTTATGAAAAATGTAGACAAGCCCGTGTATTTTCACGTAACATGCCCAAATTACTTACCACGTCTCAACCATAGGTATACACGTGTCCGTGCGTTGTTTGGTGTTCGTTATCGTTGCTCTCGTACGCTGTGCTGTTTCGTTTTCGAAGGCACGTCCAGTTATAACCGCTGCTTCTTCTTCGGTGTTTCTTTTATAAGCAGTTGGCATCCCTTAATGGTGCATTACCACCATCTTCTGTTTTAAAACCACTTCTATCTACAACCGCTCCAACAGTTCCGTTTCCAACAAAACTAAACAAATGCAGTCTAAACCACTACATACAAAGTACAGCACTCATTTTAATGTAAATTCCTGTAATCCAGTTTTGTAAATTTTCATAATTTCCTCTCTCTGATACCCGCTGCATATCATCACATGGTCTAGTGACTCATCCTCTTGGAAAAACCCACACAGACCTTAGGTGTTTCCCCATAATATGTAACTGTTGTATTTACTCGAATGGGTCGTATACTTAATCTTGAAATAATCACTCCTTAATTCTTGTTTCTCCAGCCTCTCCTTACAGTGCTAACTCTATTTTGTATTGAATACAAATGTCTTCCCATAGCTTCCCCCTCCCAATATTGCTGCCATTTCGTAATTGCTATTCTCCAAATAATTCCTTTCCTATCTGTTTTGCTACGTTTTATGTTAACACCAACTTCCTCTTTCCTTAATGCCCTCTTACGCAGGTTATCTATCTTTTCATTCCCCTTTATTTCAACATGAGCAGGAATCCGAATAAACCTAACAGTTCCATGTCTACTGACTGTATGGTGTTGCACGAGCGAAGCATGTATGAAGGCGCCGAGTGGGATGGGGACACATGACGTCATCACGCGACCAGAAGGGATTGTGGGCAAATTACAGAAAGGCTGATTGTTTACCATGGCGACGGGGACGCTAACGTTACTGGTTAAAAGCTGCAGACTGACTTTAACGTTATTTCTTTTGATAGAATTTAAGCCGCTTCACTGTCAGCAGTTTATTATCCCGTTTAAGGGTCCTAAAGACTGTGGCGTGGAACAGTTTTTCGACATCTCAAGTCTGTCCTGTGTTAAATGCGGTCCAAATCAACGGACGAGTACAACAGGTCGGTCACTGTCACATCACCAAGTTAACTGATTTGCTACAATGCTAACAGTATAACTAAAACAAGCTAACGTTAACTGTAAGGTAAGATAGTCAGCCATGCATGCAGCAATGATGATGATGATGAGACGGATAGTTGCAAATGGCTAAGAACAATTCGAGATCGATTTAGTAGCTAGCTAATGTTATTAGGACTTACCAGTGTTAACCTAGCGATAAATTATGGTTCTGCGCGATCTGCTAGTATCATGAGCTAACGTTATGTAGCATGGTTGAGACAACGGCTTTAAGCGTTTGTGTGCCTACCAACCTTCCTTCCCTCGCAGGACTGAGCTGTGATTGCCAAACTGGGTACCGAGTTCTCGCCACTAATGGAGCGTCGATTACTTGTCAGCAATGCCCCGCCAACAAGCCTGTATGTACAGTTCACATTGAATATTATTCTGTGTTGTTTATCCCACATCATAGCTAGTGTCTGTCGCACTTCCTACACAATGTCTCAAGTAATTTGTAATTATGTTTTGTCGATAAACCGTCTGTCCTCTATACAGGCAGTAGCACAAGATGGGTTTGGATGTATTCGCTGTCCAGGCAGTCTGAGTGATGGGGGGACGTGCAAGTGCCCAGGAGGGAGTGTTCTGGGTGAGTCACTAATGAGAGGATTCATTTAATTTAAGAGTTACATCAACAGCTTAAACTGTGGGGATAACAGACACAAACTCCAGTGTTGAATATATATACAGCATCAAATACAGCATCATGAGGCAGTGACATGGACTTGATGTATTTTATGTATAAATACCTTAAATAAGCTGCTATTCTTTTCAGTGGAGAGGGATGTCAAGGGAAACCTCCTAGATGAGGCCAGGTGTGAGATTTGTAATGGAAGTGACCCTGCCCTGTCAGTGCCTAACAGCAACGGAAACAGGTATCAACACCAAACAGCAGAGACACTGATTAACTCAGCTGTTTAATACAGAAGTATGACACTGTGAGCAGGCTTGGGTAGGCCACTTTAAAAACGTATTTCATTACAGGTACTAGTTACCTCATTAACATTGTAGTGAGGAATATATTCCACAGGATTACCCAATCTCTTTCCATTACCTTCCTTTACCTTTACCTCAACAAAAGAGAGCATCAGGCCTTTATTAGAGACAGACCATTATTTCTTTGGACAGGTTTTTTGTTAACAAAAATCTGATTTATTATTGTAAATATTGTATTAAATTAGGCTGGTAGTTCTGCCATATTCTTTACCCAGCTTTTATTGGGGATTGGCCTGCAATGCATACCTACAACAATATTCTGCTACTATACAAATTATTGGATGTTTTGCACAGATAAGAAGGAGTGAAAAAATGACAAAGTTCAGGAAATCTATTTCAGGTTTGCTCACAAACACTTAATGTTTACTTACTCACTTACTCTTCACTGTTTTACTTTACTTATTTGTGAATGTAAGGTAGATGGAATGGTCTGAAATTCTCTTTCAGGTGTGAGAGATGTCAGGCTTCCTTCATTAACACCTCCTTTTCCTGTATTTGTGCCCCCACTAATGTCCTGGTGAGTTCAGCCGGCCCTCTACCCTTTCAAACAAATCGTACATACAGGAGTCAATAACAGGCAAACTGGTCAGAGAATGCATGTGTCCTTAAAGGTTATGCATTTTCTCAGGCAGGAGGACTGTGTTTCCCTCCAAACAACCTCCCCTCCAATGTCAACTCCAATGTCAATTTTGCTCAGCTGGTGAGTCTCTGTGACTTCTTCTCTTTTTTTTTCTTTTGTTACTTTAAACCATATATTCTGATGTGTATTTTTGTTGTGTTACCCCTACAGGCTCTCCCAGTCCAGTCTGCATGGTTCCTCAACAACCTGTACTCCTCATCAGCAGCCTGCCTTGTAAATCCACTATCTTGCTGTCTCTCTCTTTGTAAAATCCTCTAGTTTTATCTGACAGGTTAAGAAGCTGGCTCTAACTGATCAAGTAGTGTCACAATGTTGTGTTAATTAAAATTCAGGAGGACTGGAATCCATTTTATAATTCATTGAGAATATGAGGTATCCCTTCCCTCCTTTTGAGAATATAATTCCAAAATTCTTGCGTCCATGCTGAAACTACACTTAAACAGCTGTAATGGGCTGAACACCAAGATGATATGGCATCATGAAAATTACGCCACAACACTGTGGGATTTTTCAGTCTGTGTGTGTTTTAACTACTGTATGTAAACAAGTTGTGTGTTTTCAGGTCTTCTCCAACCTGACAGCGTGCCAGGCTCTAGGGAACATGTGTGTGCTAAACATGCACTCCTTCAGCAGTGTGGCCAATGATGCCTGTGGTCTCTTCAACACCATCTTTAGATCCACGGCTGCTTTGGGCTCTACACAAGACATTTCCTACTGGTAACCAAAGCCGTTATGGCAGACCTGACATGGGCATTTTAAAAAAGATTGCTTTTTTTGATTACTTGTTTGTACCAGGGTTTCATTCCCATATAAGTTAATTTCACCCAGAGTAAACTGTATTGAATGTCCTTGGTTTCCTATTGTCAGGAGAGCTAATCTGCCGTGGCTTTACTATGGGGACCAGCCAGGGCTCGCCAGTCGAGTGCTTCAGACTGATCCACTACCCATTGGGTTCAGTTTCAAAGGAAATAACAAGGTAAGTGCTGAATCTCAATCCTTCCACAAATGGGTCAGTGAGTAATATTCAACAAACAAAGAACTCCAACCTTATTAGTGATTTAAGAACACAATAGAACTATACCTTTAGAAAAACAGTACTCTATTTATTCATTTAATAAAAACTCCAAAAACCAAGAAGTAAACCTGCCATGGTACAGAAAATGTAAAGTGTATTGATGTCTTTCAGAACACGGATATTAACCTGATCGCTGCTGTCTATAATACCAGTGGACAGTTCCTTAGATGGGAAAAAATAGGAGGAGGCAATCTCCAGGTAAGATGTCAAAAGAGTAATCCTAAATTTAGCACTTCTTCTGAATACACAAGACCAGTGTAACTGATGGTGAAATGTTCATACAAGCATCTGGCTCATCATGGTAGAGCCAACTGACGTTTCTTTTGCTTGATAGGCTAACAAAAATAGAAAATGTAGATTTTTACATGTGGTTCACCCATAATCTAAAAATACCTAATTTATGTGCATCTTTGGTAACATAGTAGTGGTGGTGATAGCCGGAAGGTGGTAGCACCCCTCACACACACGTCAGGTGATCCTTTTGTGTCTTGTAATGAGTCCAAAATGTCTTATCTTCCTTTCATCTTTTATTTTAGCTTTGTCCTGATACAGCCACCAGACAGAAGGCAGCCTCCACCTTTGGAACTGCTTACCAAGAGAGTGTGAGTGTGTCTTATTTTATTTTGCTCAAAGACTGCTTGCAATTTATTTTCTATTATATAATTGTGTTGCATGCTGTGTGTGTGTAGTGTGATCTCTCCGTAGAAGAGTTATTGCGTGCATATCCTGAGCCATTATTCTATGACGTGTTTGTGGACCTTAGTAAAGGAGAGGACAGGAGACTTCTTCCTCTCCCCACACTAGTCCTCAACCAACAGTACAATGGACGCTTCATCAACCAAGGTGGGACTTTATTTGTGTGTGTGTGTGTGTGTGTGTGTGTGTGTGTGTGTGTGTGTGTGTGTGTGTGTGTGTGTGTGTGTGTGTGTGTGTGTGTGTGTGTGTGTGTGTGTGTGTGTGTGTGTGTGTGTGTGTGTGTGTGTGTGTTCATTTTAATTGCAAACAACTTTTGTCTTTGTACAGAGAACATGAAGAACTGGTACCTGTCTCGCCGTGTGTTCCTGGTTGACACACTGAGTGGAAGAGAGAGCCTGAGCCTGGGCTCCAAGCCCAAAGTCATCCGTGTTGCTAGCAGCATCAAAATACGGTGGGTTGCAAACACACACACCACCTTTAAAAGTCAAAATGAGATGCAGTTTTTGTTACTGATTTGGGAAGACATGATGTTTACTACCTGTGTGCGTTCTGTAGGTTCCAGCTGGTTGCAGGAACCCAGAAAGGACAGGTATTCCCCCCTCTGATGTCTGTGTCCTACCGAGATGTTCTCATCACGGACCCCAACACACAAATAGTTTCTGTGAGTCATTCTCTTTCTCTTTATCTCCAACACATACACATATACACACACCTGCAAAAAATGTGTTAAAAGACTACACCAACTTTTCAGGAATTTGTGACGAGAGGATTGGCACCAAAATCATCTCTGTGTCTCTGCTAGTCTCTGTGCATGCTAACGCTAAACAAAACAAAAAAGAAGAGAACAAAGTCTCATGGGAAGAGATCTTCTGCCATTGAAAGTGCATACCTTTGGTCAAAATGTATGTCTATATCAAGTTTAAATTACGTTTAGTCATTAAAATTAACTAACCATCCAGCTGCTACAAGTTCTCATTTTTCACTTTTAGGATAATGCTAATCGCCTACAGCTAGCAGAGCATTAGCGTGCATACCGGACAGTGCTATCTACTGGACTCACATGATTTTGGTGCTAATCCTCTCGTCAGATATTGGATAAGGAGACCAATGGGCCAAACTCCCAAAAAGTCCCTTCCCTCCTTTGGCTGGTTTATGTCTTTTACCCATGCAGGTTTATCTATTTCCAGGTGTCTTTTGCTGTGGAGTATGAGATGGATCAGAATGAGACTCGCATGAAGACAGATGTGAGTAGAAGGGTCACCTATAAAGGAAATGTTGGTTGTAATTGGTTCAATACGACTTTTCCATGAGAAAGAGAAGTATTTGTGAATGATTAATGATTTTCAGTGTCCATGTTGCAATAAACAGCAATGATACCTGTGGCTGTGAATATGCTTGGGTGTATAGACTGCTTTAGGCGTGATGGGTGGTATGGCAGTACTCTACTCCCTGCTGAAGACAGTCAGCTGGAAGAGGAGGATCGCCTCACCGCTCATTGACATGGAGGTAGAACAGCTGTAACTGGTTATTGAAAATGTCAAACCTAAAAATCCTTACATTTGTATAAAGCTTTAAAGCAACATAAGTCTCTCTCTCTCTCTCTCTCTCTCTCTCTCTCTCTCTCTCTCTCTCTCTCTCTCTCTCTCTCTCTCTCTCTCTCTCTCTCTCTCTCTCTCTCTCTCTCTCTCCATCCTTCAGACCATGCTGAAGTTCCTGTTGTTCTATGCTGGAGATCTGGCCAATGTTTTCTTCGTCATCACTGTGGGAACAGGACTCTATTGGCTTATCTTTTACAAGGTTAGCTTTGTTTGGTTTAACCATAGCAGTTCCTTTCATTCGTAGAATTAAAGATTTTCATACTTTTTTCAGCTTTCAGGTTTTTATTGTTTCTGCCAGTATCTCCTTTCCACATCCTTTTCCGTTGAGCCCTTTCTCATTTAGTTTCTTGTTTTCTTGTTTTTTACTTGGGCTTCACCTTTCTTAACTGTATTTTTTCTCTCTGCACTCTGCAGATGTTGGAGGCAAGTCTTTGTCCTATACTTCCTCCTTTACCCCTTTTGCCAGTTTTTATGAAAGCATAGTTTACGTGTGATTATTATTGGCTACTGTTTCTTATAGTTTATTTATTTGTGGGTGCGTGTGTGTTTAGGCCCAACAATTTGTATCTGTGCTACTACCATTGCCTGCTCAGGAGGAGCGATTCGTGACGTACGTTGGTTGTGCCTTTGCCCTCAAGGTGAGACCACATTATCAATATAAAACAAACACACTGAACAGATAAGTGGGTTTGAAAGCTAAGTGGTGTGTTTGTATCACGTATACTGTGGTAAGATATTGTCTGTTTATTTGTATCCAGACAGTCCAGTTTCTCCACAAGTTGATCCTGCAGTTGACAGTTGATGTGTTCCTCATTGACTGGGAGAGACCACGAAGCAAACCCAACAGGACTGTCCAAGGTACAAGCATGTGTACACCTTTCTTACATTTTCAGACCTTAAGTTACTCAAGTTCTTGATTCAGAGCCTATAGTTTGCATTAATAGGATCAAGTGATCATCCAGCAATATTAAGTGTGTTTGTCTATCCATCTGCATAAGATACCAGTAGTGATGTATTGTTGTTATCAGCCGCTGGCGAGCCGAAACGTGACCCCTCTCCAGTCAGCATCTGGAGGACCTACTTTGTGGCCAATGAGTGGAACGAGATCCAGACAATCCGCAAGATCAGTCCAACCTTCCAGATCATGGCTGTACTCTTCCTCCTTGAAGTACATCTTACACTCACAAACACATAGTTTTGTGCTTTCCATTTTTTATACCTTTTGTTATCTCCCTTTTCTTATTCCTGTTCATGTCACTGACGTGTCACCCTGTGTTGTCTAGGTGGTGGGCTTCTCCAATCTGGCCCTCAGGGATCCCTGGTCAACATTAAAGCGCCCTTCTCAGGCATACACCCCTCCCTATAGCCTGACGCTGCGCTATGGTCTGGCAGCCACACTCTGGCTCTGTATCGGACTTCTACAGGTAAAACTACCAAGAGTTGTAGCCTTTATTGGCCGACTGCTCACAATATCACCTCCTCTTAACTCTCACCTCTACCAGTCTTTAAATGAAGGGTTCAATGAAGGGTACTAATATGTGAAGAGCTAATTATTTATCTTTTACAGGTGATATTCTTCACTGTGCTCCATGAGCGCTTTGTGGAGGACAAAATCCGTCAGTTTGTGGACCTGTGCTCCATCAGTAATGTGAGTAGCACTGTGCAGCCTTGTATCTTGTGTTTGTCACTGCATCTGTTTGTAATGTTTTATACTGAATGCATTTGATCTGTATTCATGTGTGTTTCTGTGTAGATTTCCGTGCTACTGCTCTCCCACCGGTGTTTTGGCTACTACATCCACGGGCGCTCAGTACATGGCCATGCAGATACTAACATGGAGGAAATGAACATCAACCTTAAGAGAGAAGCTGTGTGTACAGTGACAGTCTACATACTCTGTTAGTAGTTCTAACGTGTCTAGTACATCATTACTGTTCCACAATATATCCACCCTCTCTCTCTGTCTCTGTCTCTGTCTTTCTTTCTTTCTTTCTCTGTCTGTCTGTCTGTCTGTCTGTCTGTCTGTCTGTCTGTCTGTCTGTCTGTCTGTCTGTCTGTCTGTCTGTCTCTTTCTATCTCTGTCTCAAGGAGTCCCTGTGTGGTCAGAGAGGGCTGCTTCCAAACACAGACAACCAGACCTTTCAGATTTCTATTACCAACCGTCTGCGACTGCAGTATGACAGGATACGGGAGACACTCAGCAGGGTGTGTGCTTGTCTCTCTTATGTTTGTAACAATGATGGAACCTCTCAAGCAACGGTAAAAATGATTTCCCATTTTGAATGTTTCATTCTCTTGTGTGCTCCAGAGGAATGGGCCCTCACGGTTGGTGGACGCATCCTCAGCCAACCCGTTTGAGCAGAGCACCAGAGCCTACAACACCATGAACCGCTTCCTGGGATCTGTTATAGACCATGTTAGTACAAATACACATATATTATAAACACACATATACACATTGTGGCGATCGCCTCTGAGAAAGTCTTTACTCAGACCCCCCCCCATGCAGCAAGAAGGCTGCCAAGACACAGAGACAAAGGGGTTTTCAACCGCTACTTTATTTTGAATATACATATACATTACACGTCTTTTTGTTTGAAGTTTGAATCATTGGTTTAGTCAAATTAGAGGGAAAGGCTTAGCATTTATGTCTGTATTGCGTCTGAAGTGGCTATCAGGAATCAAGACACAAGAAGCCACTACAGACATTGAGTCATGAGTTGTTTGCATTGTCCTAGATGTATTTGATACAGACTATCTTTCCTCCCATATGGTGTGCTTTTATTAACGTTAGGCCCACCGCGACATGGACTACATAGTGAAGGACAAGCTGCTGTTTGAAAGGGTCATAGGGATGGAGTTCCTTGAGCCCAATGAGAAAAGCATCTTCTACAATGGTAACGACCTCTGTGTATAAATATATTTTTTATCTTTGAGAAATGCTTGTATGAAATTGAAATATATCTGAATATCTTCTTCACACCATTTGGTAAGGTTTTTTCAAATTGTTGTCACACCGTATATTTCCGTATAAGACATGTATGCTCATACACAGTGAGTTGTTTTTTTCGTTTAACAACTAATACCAGATATTGACTAAATGAATATGGTCCTCTATGCATTATTGTCACTATTAGTAGTGCTTCCGTTGAAAAATATTTTAAATTATTAATAAAATTATTTTTGAAACTAATATTATTTGAAAAATATCATTGGACTAAAAATGTGTATTAGTTTTTGGTAAATGATGAAACAAGAGAGTTCTTGGTAGTGTACTCAGACTTTTGGACCCCACTTCATGTACACTGTGTGTGTGTAACGTCTGTTTGTGTTTTTCACTGTAGATGAGGGCCATTCCTTCAGTGATGTCCTGTTTTATGGAAATGAGTTCACGTTGTTGATCTTTGACACTTTATTTTTCTGTGTCGTCGACCTCGGATCTCAGAGCTTCGTACTTGCAGCTGTGCTTACATACATACAGCAAATGGTCAGTATTTTATGTGTGCGTGTGTGGTATACGGTATGTGGTCATCACTGTGCTAGAAGGGACACGTACACATCTCTAATACTAAAAAAAAAACTTCTCATTCATTACAGGTATTTCGCTTGATCCGTAATACTATTGGAAGGAAAAACCTTGCCAACAAGACTTTGGTGGATGAGAGATTTCTGATATAGAATTCCCTGATGAGTGATTAATAATGCCAATGTTGCTTAGTTGTGTATTTAACTAGTTCATTGTTTACAGCTTGCCTTGCTTTATACACGTTTTGTACCTTTTTCACAAATACAGTGTTTTTCACCACTGGTTCATTGATGTAAATATTCTACTTACATTTTTGTGCAGTATTTGATATTTTTATTAATTAAAACTGTGTTTCACATGAAGTCAGTCTTGTTTCATTGTGTCTGTTCTGCAGGGTTTTTCCATATTGGAGATAGCGGTTAGGCTATCAAATGAAGACTTCAAAGAATGATCTGTTACATGAACTCAAACAAAAAGTTGCTCTCACAGATTTTCTACCTTTTTATTACAATATTTTAGAACCTCTGCCAACAACACCACAGACTGGCATAGCAATTATCACTCATATAAAGGAGAATATGTGACCCAAAATGGAAAAATAGGCACATTATGTGATTTGTTTTGTTTTGTATAGATTATCTTTTCAATCAGAGCTTTAAATGGTATATTAGGTAAGTGTCAATACATGTTTTTATTATTGAATAATAATAATTAATTGAATTATTGAATCCAAAAGGGAATTTCAATCAAACATATTCCAGTGTAAAATGGGTCTCCTGTAAAGATAAATGAGCCTGGATACATGACATTTGGTCCCATATTCACAGACAATATGAGGTTCAGTGTCGTAGCTGTTCAATATCAGGGCAGTTTTAAAAGAGCATTTAATAACTGGTTTGCATTTACAAAAACAGTATGCTGTACATACTGTTAGTACTACAGAAGGTTCCTCGCATGCAAGTAGTTAATATGACGTCATCACGACTGTCAGAGCCAAGCCAATCAGCGTTCAGTCTGTGCCCCGCCGCTCGTGAATGATGCACGCCAGAAGGATCGGTATTAAGTCATGAACTTCAATAACCACTTCAAATCCATCGGATAAGGTGAGTGTATGTATGGATTTTACCTTGCGTTTACCGTGATTGGGTGCGTATTTATAATTATACACGTTTGCCTGCGGTGCGATCATGTCTTATGTGAGCTAACATTACCCAGCTTGATAATAGTTGGTGGGTGTAACTTGACTCCACTAACGTTAGCTAGCATATTTTTGGTCTGCTCTGCTATGCTAGAGCTTCTAGGCAGCCGACATTATATAAAGTGGCAAATCGTGGCACCGTGCGTTAAGATTGGAAGACGATGTTTTCTAAGTTACACGTCCCACAGACTGATTTGAGGGTGACCTATAGTTGCGTAGTCTATGTTGCTAGCTAGGGGGCTCGTTTTGTCAACAAACATGGCAACTTTCTAGAGAGCTGGGATGGGCCCTGTGCGGGTTCCCTGATTCACACACTCGATTTTTAGCCGGCAACTACGTTCCAAACTAGCGACGGTGGTTCAGTTTACAAATCCCCGTTCTTCACCATAACTTTGCCTCCAACTGCCTAGAATTTTGTCTTATTAGTCATCACCCCAGCTGTTTTTGTGAGTAACGTTACACTGGCTGGGGCCTCACTGCAGTTCCACGCCGGGTTCCGACCAAAATGCAAGTACACCCCAGCGAGCCTTTTAATTATGTAATGGAGAGAGACAAGATGGAGACACTGAGAATCTAGTTCAGTAGGACACAGACATTTGATGAGATGGAAGACTTTCTGCCAAAGCTATTAATAGTAGGGCATTCCACCATGCCTGACCTATCCTTGGAGAAGAGTGCAGGGCTGCAGATGAAGCCAGACACCACTGCATGCTCTATAGTTGACTGTTTTCAGTTGATTGTTGAGACAGTAGGTCTGTCTCTAGGTTAAGACACTCTCCGGAAACTCCGGTACAACAAGTTATTTGTTATTTGGCTGTCCCTGCATTTCTGAAATAAGGCAGATTTCTAAGCTATGTCAGCATTCAAACAGAATTCTAATATCCCCTTTGGGTGTGGACGTTTCAGCACTGAATGCACACGTTGAGCAGGATGTTTCTTGCAAGATAAGTAAACTATTCAGAGGAATATTCCATGATTGCATTAGGCTACATCTTTTTCAAAATCAAATTTGGTTGCTTGTCTTTAATAATATGCAGGTCATAGGTTTAAATAACTGAAAAAACAATTATAATGTTACAAAATGAACAATATTCAGCACTTTGCGGGTTTAATTTCGGACCCTGCTACCATCCACCCATTCCAACTTCAACCCCACCGCGGACCTCACTCCACCCATGACCTTTTTTCTGTTTACACAGCAATCTGTTTTACGTGGATGCATGCATGCATGCATGTATTTAAAGGACATGCATTCATTCAATCACAGCTGAGAGAGCATTGTTGCATTTCGAGTGCTGTGCCTCAGAGTTCTGTCTGTCTGTGCCTCTCTGGTAGTCGTGTGTACATCGGTGGTGCACTGTGTGTGTCCCTGAAGTGCACCATCAGCCATGCCTATGACACCACAGCTGCTCCGGGGTTTGCCTCGTGCCAAGCTCTTGGCCTCCAGCCTGTTACCATGCCAACACCAGTCCCGCTTCGGGGCCATTTCTCGCCGACACCCCTCCCATATTTCGCAGCATCACCTACCCTTAAGGGGATTATCGGACCACCTCAGACCTCCGCAGCTACACCCTCACACCTCCACAGGTCAACTCCATTCTGAAAGCCAATGAATACAGCTTCAAGGTTTGTGGGGTCACACACACATACAGAAAACACTTTTTGCCTTCCAGCCTCGAGTCAGTCTTTACTTTTACTTTACTTTTCCCTTTGGTGTTTTTGTGTGTCATGGTACTAGGTGCCAGAGTTTGATGGAAAGAATGTGTCATCAGTGATGGGTTTTGACAGTAACCAGCTGCCAGCCAATGCTCCTATAGAGGACCGTCGCAGTGCGGCCACCTGCCTACAGACACGAGGAATGCTGCTTGGTGTGTTTGACGGCCATGCTGGCTGTGCCTGTGCCCAGGTAGAGCTAATTATGTTTTTGTTTTGGTCTTTGGAACCAGAGAATACCCTCTCTGCTCTCTTTTTATCTTCAGTATGTTGTATTTGTTGTATTCTTAGCTATATCACGTTCCTTGCTGCTGCATGCCCCAATTTCCCCGTGGGAATCATCACAAATCACAAGTTTCTTCTTGTCTAAAATGACAGTATGTCCCCGCCTCTTTCCAACTCTTTCTCTCCGCCAGGCTCTGAGTGAGAGGTTGTTTTACTACATAGCTGTGTCACTGTTGCCTCATGACACGCTGTGTGACCTAGAGGCAGCAGTGGAGGCTGGCAGACCCCTCAGCCCCATCCTGCAATGGCACAAACACCCCAACGACTACTTCAGCAGGGAGGCTCAGAGTCTCTACTTCAGCAGCCTCCGAACCTACTGGCAGGAGTTGATAGACCTCAACAGGTGAGGACGGGGAAACAGCACAGTATTGACCGCAAAGTCTAGCTCAGCGATGGGAAACCATGTATGAGTATGCAGGTTTTCATTCCAACCTGGTGAAATCACCTTTCATTCTTTGGTTGGAATGAAAACCTGCATACTCTCGACCCTCCATGGTACATGATTGCCCATCCCTGGTCTAGCTCTTCTCTCTTCCTCTTTCTCTACACTTTCTGTGGCTTTCTCTCTTAGTCTCTCACTCATATCATATCATATCTCTGTTCTCAGCCCAGGGGAGGTTCCAGACACAGGGGAGGCGTTGCTGAATGCCTTCAAGAGGCTGGACAACGACCTGTCCCTGGAGGCTCAGGTGGGGTAACTCCACTGTCTTCATAATGAACTGACTGCGCTACTACAGTGATATGAGTACAATATGGGTGGATGCATGCCTCACGACACCTTTGAAACACACAGTGAGAATTATACTCTTCTACACACCAGTAGCTCCAGGTTACCATTCACATTAAGATGCATACTGAATATCGTCTCTACTACATGGCAGGTGAGCACACACCACGCGCACCACCCACATTTAAACTTTTATTGCTCAGCTGCCCTGGCTCCCCCTGTAATTCAAACCCTGAATGTACCCGATCTTACCTGGAAGCTGATGTGTGTTGTTCTGTCCAGGTGGGAGACCCCAATGCCTTCTTGCACTACTGGGTTCTGAGAGTGGCCTTTTCTGGAGCGACTGCCTGTGTGGCTCACATCGATGGACCAGACCTGTACGGACGTTACATCCATACACATTCTTCTCTCTTTGTTTTTTTGTAGATTAATTTCTTTGCATTCAGAGCTTTTAAATCTTATATTCCACAATATGGGTCTATATTATTTCGAGCCTGGGTTCATAGGTTTGTTTGTATTCTAAAGCATTTCTCTGCCTTCGTTCCTCTCCTTTCTGTTCCTAAGGTATATAGCCAATGCAGGGGATGGTCGGGCAGTATTGGGGGTGCAGGAGGAGGATGGCTCATTCAGCGCTCACACACTCTCTAACGACCACAATGCCCAGAACGAGGATGAGGTGGTTCGGATACAGAGCGAGCATCCTCCATCAGAGAGGAAGACAGTCATACGACAGGTATTACACCTAGCAGGCTGTACCTTTGCTTACTTTGGTCGTTGTCCTTGTGGCAAGATTCTTGAATCTTGAAACTTTTTTTTTTTCTGTCTCCCTCTCTCTCTCTCTCTCTCTCTCTTTCTCCCATCTTTCCCCCGTCAGGAGCGGTTGCTTGGCCTCCTCATGCCGTTCCGTGCATTTGGGGATGTAAAGTTCAAGTGGAGTATTGAGTTGCAGAAGCGTGTGTTGGAGTCTGGACCTGACCAACTCCATGAAAATGAACATACAAAGTTTATCCCCCCTAACTACCATACACCCCCCTACCTGACCGCTGAGCCTGAGATTACACACCACAAACTACGGCCACAAGATCGCTTCCTGGTGAGAGAGAGGCAGCACCACAATTTATCACCCATTAACGCCCTATATACCTGTTACTGAAGCACAAAATGCTGTATAACATTTAATTTCAAAATGAGACTTTCGCTATATAAAACCATTATGCCTCTTACAAAATGATTGCTGACATGAAGTAAAGCACTTTATGGGTTAAAATTCTCAGTCATCCTTTGATCTTTGCTTAGAAAGGTTATGCTTCAGTAGATCCAAAATAGATAGTATTTTGGTATGAAACCCTTTAATTTATCTAGGTGACTAATTCAATGATAACCAAAAGGTATTTCTGTTACTTCAGTATCTGACAGTGTGGTCATGAGTTTTCTGAGGACTACAACTCTCCATTGTCTGTCCCTGCAGGTGATTGGTTCTGATGGCCTCTGGGAGACCCTCCACAGACAGGAAGTGGTTCGCATTGTGGGGGAGTATTTAACGGGTGTGCACCAGCGCCAGCCCCTCAAAGTCGGAGGCTACAGGGTCACCCTGGGACAGATGCAGGGGCTGCTGGAAGAGAGGAAGGCTCGCATGTCTTCCGCTTTCGAGGATCAGAACGCAGCGACCCACCTGATTCGTCATGCGGTGGGGAACAATGAATTTGGCACTGTGGATCACGAGAGGCTGTCCAAAATGCTGTCGCTGCCTGAGGAGCTGGCTCGCATGTATCGTGATGACATCACCATCATCATTACTCAGTTCAACCCTCATGTGATAGGAGCACAGAGACAGGAAGAGCAGTCCTGAACTGGAACTACAGATGAGCAGATAAAAGCCATTCACTGGTGTCATACCGAGGACCCCAACTAACACACACCATCACAACTAATGCACAAACACACATACACACGCTCACTTCTGTAACCACGTACATCTACCCTGAAGCACACACTCTGTGGACAGACAGGCCATTTTAAAATTTGGAATAACTTTGTTTTAACACTTTATGGTGTGTGTGCGTGTGCATGCGTGTGTGTGTGCACGAGTGCAGTCCTAGTGAGATTCAGTTCCTTGTGTGAGTCATAAAATAAGATCTCCCATGATGAAGTTAAAGACTGGATGGCACTCTGTGCTCTGGCCTTGATTTCCACATACTTAAGACATATACATGTTGTACATATCTCTGGGTGACTGTTCCATCCAGACTTCTCTGGGTGAGAATATCAAAGAGTCACGGCTGACAGGAAGCTGTTACAGACTCCATTTTGTGCCAAAAGATTCAACCTGAAAGGCTCAACGGGGCACTTTCAGAGATGGACTTCAGTTGAGTTGTGCCCTGGTAATACCACGCTCTTTCTATGCTGTCTGGTTGTGTTATTTGTACCGCTTTAATGGCAGTACCAGGCACTATCTTTTTTACACTTTCGAGTCTCCTGCTTCTGAGGGACTGATGCTACAATGGAGGACTGTGCATCTGTTTGTTTCTTTCTTTCTGTGTGTGGTTGTGAGATCCTTGTTGCCCTCAAGCACACTCTTCAGTTTTTTTGTTTCCCGTACATTTTTAATGAGACAATGATGAACCGTTAAAAGACTTGAACAGTGCACCACTACAGACAGAATGTTACCTAACTGGCTTTTCTGTGACTTTGATTTACCGAAAGATGTAATGATAAAGTGAACTATGCCCCGTTTCCCCACTAGGAGCACTACCTTGGCTAGAGTCCTGCTGCTGAGAACTGAACGCTGTTTGAGTCAAGGTCACTATGTCGTTCAGAGCAGAAGACCGGAGTGACAGGAATTCCAGTTCAAGCTCTGTTCACTCACGATTCTCTAGCAGAGCCTGTGGTGGAAAACGACCACAGAATCAGTCGGTCATACAAAAAGTGCCATAGCACTGGATCTTGGTAGATAATCAGGAGCTTGTGTTTTTGGTGAAAAATGAAGTTTGCGGTTGTGTTTGTAAGTTAAAGGGTGAAAAGGGACACTCCTTCATAAATCTGTCAATGTGTCTGCTTCGCTTTTTCTGCTTCTGTTGTACGCAGTTCTCAAAAAAGTGTTATGTTTAAGTATTATTGTATATTAGTTCTGGTTATTATGGCTATATACAGGTTGTCTATATACAGGGTGTCTAGGCTATTTTATTTTATTGCAGGGAAACTATATGTGTATATTGTCTTATATTCTTTTGGTAGGTCATTGGGTTGCCTGTTGTCAGTTTGCTCCTGGTTTGGATGTTATCACTCATGGCAGAGACATGAGATTGGTGAAATCAGAAGCAAGCTAGTCTCCTGACAAAATCAGCATTGCAGCACTCATCACGTACTCATGGCCAAATGAAAGAAGAGAATGTAAATCTTAAAGAAGCTGTCTGAAAACTTGAAGGTTATTTATTCAGCTTTAGCAATATGTTACACCTCGTTATCTCCAGTTGTATGTATAAATTATAACTTATGTGGATTATGTTTTGTATTTGGAATGTTTTAATAAAACACTGAATACACACCATCTGGTACTGTTGTGTGTTTGGGACGGACCACCTGGCCAGTCTGCTGACAGTGTCTTACTGTGCTGCCATGCCACTCAAACCTGCAGTCACTGTCATCTCAGGTTGCAGTGTGAAGGTCAGTGTAACTTGGCCAGGCTATAGTCATTATTCAGTACACATCAACAGCTCCACTGTTACACGTGACACGAGAAGAAACAGTAACACAGTTCTTGGATGTTGGACCTAGCTCAGGTCCTGCTCAACAGAGAATTATTTTCATATCTTGCCAGGATAGTTGGATCCAATTCAATGTATTGACAAGCAGAGGTATGGTGACACTACAGAACCGCCACTAGGTGATGCTGCAGCACCTTGGACACTGTAGCCTGCTGACTGTCAGTGATTAGTCAGCACAGATTTGTCCTCCATGATGAAATCTGGAGGGCACCATGGATTGGTCTCCGTCTGGCCGTCAACAGACAGACAGACAGACAGACAGACAGATCAGATTTAGACCAGACTTGTAATGATTCATCTCAGTACTGTGGGTATTTTCAATATTCCAATGATTAGTCTGGGGAGGAAAGGCGGCGCGCTACAATTACAGGTAAAATTGAGTTATTTTATATCCGGTCAGCACATTTCAAAAGGTCCCGACCACAACTCTCCCTGTACCCTTCACTGCAGCACAGGATGGTGTGGAAGATTGGGCGCGGCCAGGTGTTTGATAGGCAGGGTCAAACCCAATTCTAGTTCTGACAAAACAGCACCATCTGGTGGACATTGTGGGTATGTGTATGCCAGATATTCTTTACTGTGGTTATAGGAGTATAATGCAATTTGGAATAAAAAAAGAAAAATCGGATTTCTATATAATATGCAGACTTCAACACACCAAAGGCTGAAAAAATAATTTTACAAACTTCATAACACTCACCAGCAGGCAACAAAGTGAGTCAAAGCATCAAATATATACTGTTTCCTGGCACCAACATAGTATGTTATTAAAGCAATAAAGGATCCCTTAGACTTTCCCTGTGTATTGCTACCTGTAAAGTGTTTCCTGGGCGAATGTGGGAAATGTCTGCCCCCAAAGATTTCATTGGGAAGATTGTCTATAATCTCCAGCCACGATTTACAATACTAGGATTATATTTATTATAATCCTCTACATTTCCTGTAGGCACATTGAGGTCTTAATGGATAAGATTCTGTTTGGAAAAGGACAAACTTTATGGAAGATTATGTTGTTGATTATTTGTAGCCTCAGTGACATCTCCTTTTCACTGTCACCATTTGGATGTAGGTGTCCAGAACAACTGCATCATAGTGTATTTGGTTTATTGGTTTATTGGCAAGTGAAGGCATTCAACCAGGTTATGGGAAATAAATACTTTGGGTCAGTTATGGCTCATTTCCGGATTAGCTTGGATGTTGTTCCAGGACTAGACAAACAGACAGTGTGATATTTATCATCTTGTGGAAGATCTGAGTGTCACAGCCTCATCCTCTGGCTAACCTCTCCAGAGCATTCTCCAACCCACGCACCGTAGGTTTATCAGAATATCTCGCTCATGGTGTGTATTTTACACGCTTGTACAGTTCCTTGAAAATGACAAACAGTTGTTCAGTAAAAATAACCCCACATAATCAAATTTACCATATACAGCATCGTGAAAGCACACAGCTCAGCTCCCCATTCCTCAAAGGAAGTTGAGTGCTTCTAGGGGCAGCCACACCTTGTCAGTCTTTCAATATTTGGAGAAAATTGTTTAACATTTTTAGATGCTGTTGATTGATGAGTTTCAAAAAATTCCAAAAAAATTAAAAAATTAAAGATAGTATATCATTTAAGTCCTTGGTTGAAAGAATGATAACACTTTTACAGACTGAATCAATACCTATAAACATTTTAGAGATAGATATTGAATGGCCATAGCTAAATATTTTAGAGATATTGAATGACAGAGTTTTCCCAAAACCGAGGTATAGCATTTTTAATAATTCTCTAGTTGTATCTTTGCAAATGTGAAATTCACACACACCCTGAGTCTATATTAAATCTTGTTCTGCCTTCATATAATACATAACCTTCGTATTCTAGGGTTGCGACACAGTGAGAGTAAAGGGTTGAGGCCAACATGAAGTCACTAGGACCAAGAGCAGCAGACAGACTGTTTAGTGGCAATGAGGTTGGATCTCCAGAGGTGGTCACATTATCCATCACACAATTTACGCTCTCCTCCTTCCTTTCATCTCTTCTTTTTGTCACTCAAACTTTCAATCTCGCCCACCAGCTTTCCTGTGCCACTTGTGTGTGTGGGCATGTATGTGTCTGTTGTTGTGGAAAGTGTTGCTGGGATACAGGTGGAGAGAAAGTACAGACATAAACACTGGAGAGGCTCCATGTTGAGTTTGTCTTTATGAGGTTGTAACTCAGTCCACCCCTCTGCCACTCAGGCTTCATCCCACACGACACCCTTCTCCACTGGCTGTTGGAGGCTGTAGCAGGATGCTTGATGACTCATCGCACGCAAGTGTGGCACATTCATGGAATTATTCTTCACACGCAACAGCACATGCAGCATCCACATTCAAATCTCACATGGGTGTATGAGTGCTTCTCAATGCCACACAGAAAGTCTCTTTGTGCTGCATAAAAGCCCACAATCATGCCATCCTTCTCCCAGCACATGTAACAAACCCATTAAGGCCTGTCTCCCACTGTCTGAGAGATGAGTCAGAGCATTGCTCTCTACAGCACCCTGGCCTTGAGTATTGAGTAGCAGAGGGAGGGAGAGAAAAAGAAGAAAGCAAGAGTACTGACTGTCCTGTGCCAAGCAAATTTTTGTCAGGAATCAGAACAGAAGGCTACTTAAGAGTGAAAGAGATGTCTTATATCACCAATCACTTGTAGCACCACGCGTGTGCTGTGTCCACACACACACACACACACACACACACACACACACACACACACACACAGACAATGAAGTGAAAACTACAGTAGTTCCCAGCTGTTCCTTTATTGGGAAACACAATAAAGCCAACAGAGTGCACCATTTTAGTCTTAAGACTGACTTCACCAGTCATTCATTCACCTAGTCGTCATTTCACAGATAGAACTGTGACTAGAGTGATATTCTGGGAGGAAGAAACAGTTTCAACAGTGATGATAGTTCCAGCTACCCCATAACCTTCAACAGTAAGCTGTTAAGGACAAGTCTCATTGATATGACAAACAGCAACAGCAACTCTGAAATCAACATGCAAATAGAAGCAGAGGACAATGGCAAACAAGCTCTGGCCAAAAACAAATTGAATCAAATGAGATGTAGAAATGAACAAAACAATGGAACAACCAATATGTCAAATGTCAAATTGTAATAAATTAAGTTATTGAGCTGCATAAATGTATGATTGGCATGAGACCACATAATATTATAAAGTATGCATACAACCAATTAATCTAGGCCACCTCCCCCTGCAAATAAAATAAAACATGCTAGCTAAAATAACTGTGTGTGTGAGTGTATCTGTGTGTGTGTGTGTGTGTGTGTGTGTGTGTGTGTGTGTCTGTGTGTGTGGTCTCTACAGCATGGCGTCTGTATCTTCCGCCTCATTCACAGCTTTCTTCTCGTCCTTCTTCTTCATGCGATTGACGACTATGATGAACATAAGAACTGTGCCAAGACAGAGAAAACAGCAGTCAACTACAGCAGGAAACACTGACAACAAAAAATAACAACAACCGGGGGACAGGATAGTGAGTGGATGGAGTCAGCACCACTCATATGACGCTAGATGATGAATTACTGTAGTGTGTTTTCAAGGAGGGTATTGCTTATTCCCTTCCCTTATATATCAGAAATAGTCCTGTCATCTTTAAGTGGTCTTATAGTTGGGTAGTATCTGGGATTGCCTCCAAACCAACCTATAATTTCATTTTTTTAATCCCTTTGTTATTTCCTCGACAACCTTTTGGTTCTGATATCTTTTTCCTATCTCTTCCTTCTCTTGAATTGTCTCCCTTTCAAATACATTATTGTTGCCTTGTTCCGCTGCTGCAGAGCAGGAACCCTCCGCAAACCTGCAGTTTTGCTGAGTAGGACCCAAAGTGTTTTAAATACCTTGAATGGTGTTTTAACCTTTTTCCTGTATAAATAAATGGATGAATGAGTGAATGGTTTGAGTGGATACCAGACGTAAGAAGCTTCTCAGACTCACCAACTATTCCAAGAGTTCCACCCAGGATGCCGATGGTGGTTCCTAATCCATATTTGAAGGCATGAACACCCGGCTCCATATAGCAGTGCCCTAGCGTTGTGCAGTTACATACGCTCACTGGTGTGCAGAGAGTAGAAAGGGACACACACATACATCAGAAACATATGCAGTGTTTATTAGATTGACTTAAAGTTTTATTTGTAACTGACCACTCACCGTTAAATATGTGTGTTACACCCATGCCTGCGTTGTCTTTGATGTTAATGGGGAGTGGGAAGATAGTGTCTTCGGTTGGTATTTTCTTCAGGGTCAGTTTAGCTGATGTACCTGCAAGACACACAAAGTGAAATAGGATCATCTGAATGTGAAATGTTTTGGTTCTTCTAACAGATCCCGTTGTTACATGTGAGTTGTTACATGTGTTAGCGTACCATCAAGAGCTTTCAGTTCCCAGTTGGGGAATTTACTGTTCTTGGCCAAGGTGAATGTGAAGGGCTGGGAGAAAGGGTCGCTGTCCACATCGTGGGCCCGAATGACTACAGGCTTGAGCTCCTTTACACAGATGAGGGCCTGGGACACTGTCAGCGCGGGGCTGTTGTCGTTCACATCCAACAACCTCACAGACACAACGCACTCTGCAGACTTCTCTGGGTTGGCTGTAGAGGGAAATCAGAAGGCCTGAGAAAGCTGCTCGGACTCAGGACTAAACTGCTGTACCGAGGCAAACAGCAGGAACCTTTTGTGTGTTTTAAGACAACGCTAATAAAAATGCTATTAAAAGATATAGCACCCACCTCTGTACCAACAAACGTTTGTCAGGAAAGGAGAGGAAAGTTACTGCTCTTTGGCTTTGAAGAACACTAAACACTAGTACGAGCTGTGAAATTTAATCTTAGTCTTATGACCTATATAACAATTGATCAACAGTACAAAACTATGAGGCTGATAGGGCATGATGTGTTCAGGAAATGTGTGTAT
This sequence comes from Hoplostethus atlanticus, assembly GCA_034670405.1. Taxonomy (NCBI): domain Eukaryota; kingdom Metazoa; phylum Chordata; class Actinopteri; order Trachichthyiformes; family Trachichthyidae; genus Hoplostethus; species Hoplostethus atlanticus. The sequence continues at coordinate 2,999,305 of JAXDDX010000016.1, read as the reverse complement.
GTGTTAGCTCACCCTTCTCAAAGGCAGTGACAGTGACTTCAAAAGCCTCCAGCATCTCTCTGTCCAGCTTGGCTTTGGTCTTGATCTCTCCTGTGGCAGCGTTGATCTCCAGCCAGCCATGGGCATCTGCTTCCATCTTGAAACTGCAGAGCACACAATTAATCACGAACCCGCAAACATATTGAGCAGGCCTTACAAATGGTCCATGGTATATCAAACATGAAATTTGTGGTCAGTCGAGTTCATGGAATGTCAATATAGATCCAATTGTAGTGTCTATATGTTTAGTCGACCGTTATGTATGTCTTGTCTGTACAATATGTGAGGTCCTGATATTGTATCCTCTGGTTTGTATGTCTCTTGCAATGTGTCAGCACCGACATTAACAAGTCAAATTCCTTGTACACCCATTGTACTTGGCGAATTAAATCAATTCTGATCATGACTCTGAACAGCAGTACCCTATCTCTTTGCCCTCTGGGTCCCTGGCCTCCACTTTGTACACGGTTGCTCCCACACTGATGTTCTCAGGTAGAGTCACATCCAAAATGTCCAAGCTGAACTCTGGGGCCTCATCCACATCAGTGACGGATACAGACACGGAGGCAGAGGAGTTATTGTTGTACTCCAGACCTTTCATCAGGGGCTCTGGGTTACGAGCATCAATCTTGAGCTGGTAGGAGGGAGAGGACTCAAAGTCCAGAGGCTGTTGGGAGAGAAGCAGGCTGGTTAGAGGAGGGGTCAGGGCTGAAAGAGAGACAGAGAGTATGCTGAAGGTCACAGCCGAGCCCTCCATCTAAGTCACTGAGCACTCAGGGATTCAGTCTTTACTTCCTAGGAGTTTTGTTGAAATGTGATATTATCCAAATCTCTGCTTGGCAACCTTTTTGTTGTCAGGCTACATGTGCTTATTGGATATTCTATTGACCTTATTCCCACGGTGGCCATTTTGAACTTTTGAACATCTCACTTTGAGTTGGAAGCTCTACCTGGAAGATTGGCACATATGTAACCCTAGCGTCATTTCAACACCTAAGTAAGGACTCAAGATAGACTTAACAAATTAGCTAGCAATCTTGGTAACAACTATGACTGCTTGAATTTATCAGTTAAGTTTGCTAGCTTACTTGCTAGTTAGCAACTAGCTAGCTACCTAGGCTTGCGGTAGCTAGCTAGTGGGACAAATATATTACCTTAAAATGTGAACCTATACTTTTTGAAGTATAGGGGTGCTCACAGATGGGTCGTATGAAACTATCTTTGTGGGTGTGAGTGTGTGGGTGGGGTGGCAGGGTTCCATACCTTGATTACAACCAGTTTGCCCTCACCGTTGCCGTCTGTTTCTATGGTGAAGACGTCATCATCGTTACCGGCAGAGATGTGGAATTCAATGCGGGAGCTGCCACTGCCTGGGTCATCAGCATCTGTTGCTTTCAAAGTGAGCACGGTGTGTCCCACGGGAGTGTCCTCCGGGACAGTGTGATTCCCATACTACACTCAGACACACACAGGAAAGAAAACACGGCCGCGGTTAAATATTAGCAAACCAGCATCAGAGATGAGAGACAGTGGCATCTACTATGAGTCAAGTGATCAAGGTACTTACATCATTCTTCTCAAACAAGGGCAGCTCATTATTGATGTCAATGACCTTGATGAGGACTTTACACTGTGTGCTGAAACCTGTGATACAGAAGCCATGAGAACTTCAACATGGAGCAAGAACTGATTTACTCATGGATGTGTTTCAACGTGTGCGTGTGTGTGTTACCTGGGTCACTGACTTTGACAGTGAGGCTGTACACTGCGGCATCTTTTCGCTGCAACCTCTGTCTTGCCTGAATTTGCCCAGATGCATCATCAATGGAGAAGGCATTGCTGGAGGGATCTTGGGACAGGATGGTGTACGTGAGCAGAGCATTCGCCGTCTCAGCATCATCAGCATCATAGGCCAGCAGCTGTCCTATTGGACTGCCTAGAACCACAAGGACCAATCAGAGACCAGAAACACACAGGAAACAGACAGCACACGGTGCGAGGGAAGGTAAAGAAATACTTTGGCCATGAGACCATAAAGGATGCATTGCTCAAGCATTATGTAACAAGTGCATATATGAAAACATTGACATTCACACTTACCTACAGGCTCATCCTCCTGCACCTCAAATACACTTTCCTCCTTATCACACATGGGTGGGTTGTCATTCACGTCCTCCACCACGACTTGAATCTCCATGGGTGGGTCCACCTCTTCACCAAGGTTATCCTCAGCCAACACCACCAGGATGTACTGAAACAGACCCATGAGTGTTTTTAGCAAGAGAAACCCAAGAGAAAGGTCCTGTGTGTGTGCGTGAACGTGTTGTTTACCATGGCCTTCTCTTCTCTGTCCAGTTGCTCAGTCAGCAGTATGTCTCCATCCTCTGTGATGCTGAAGGGGAACTTCAGCTCTCGCTCTTTCTGCACTAACCTGTAGACAGCACTGGGATCATTAGACCGGACCTGGAGCCAGAGAAGGAGGGGGGCGATAGGAGAGGTGGGGGAATTGATTACCGTAAATACCTGTGCTGACTATATACACTTACTGGCCAGTTTATTAGGTACTTCTGCTCGTTAACGCTAATAGCCTGCTCCTCCAAACAGCAAATCATGTGGCTGCAACTCAATAAATAAAGCACGCAGACATGGGGAAGTGGTTTAGTTTTTTGCTCGACCAAACCATTAGAAGGGGCAAGATGCGTGATCTAAGAGACTTTGACCGTGGTGTGATTGTTGGTGTCAGACATGATGGTTCCAGCATCTCAGAAACAGATGCCCTCCTGGGAATTTCACCACTACAGTCTCTAGAGTTTACAAAGAACAGTGCGATACACAAAAAACCTCCAGTGAGCGGCAGTGGCCATAAAAACACCTTGTTAATGAGGGAGGTCAGAGTATGGGCAGACTTGTTCAAGCTAACAGAAAGGCCACAAATGCTCCAATAACAGCTCTTTACAACAGTGGTGTGCAGAAGGGCACCTTGTTGAATCCATGCCGTGAAGAATTCAGGCTGTTCTGGAGGCAAAAGGGGGTCCTACCCAGTACTAGATACTAGGCATACCTAATACCTAATACCTCATACCTAATAAAGTGGCCAGTGTGTGCATGCACTTTAATGTGTCTGCATTAAATGTGTCTGTCTTGTGAGACGTTTGCGGTGTCGTCCTGTGCTTCCCAACACACCTTAGTGAGGACCATAGGGTAGCTCTCAACAGAGTTTTCTTTAACTTTGATTGGTCCAGGGTTGAACCACAGGTTCTGTTGCACGACGATGTTCACCCTGGCGTTTCCGCTCAGCGCATTCTCTGACATTCCGCCCAGGTCCTGCACACGAACAATCAGGGTGTAGTCTGGGTCCTCCAGGGGGTCCACGTTTCGCCTCCTCATCTCTGACACCACAGAGGGAGATTCAGGTTCCATTTACAGCCATTTTACCGGCAACAAAGAGAAAAGGTGAACTCATTTACAACCCAGCACACTGGGAAATAATGATGAAGAGGTTTGGGTGAGTGATTATGACTTACATATATTACAGAGGGTGAAAATCACACAAAATATTCAGTAGATCTAGTAATTTTGGAACGCTGAAATCTAAACTTCATGACCTATTTTTTGGAGAGTTGCATGGGCATGGGGTTTAATTAAGACACATTTTTACTGCACATGATCATTGAGGCTTTTCTTCCTGATTCTACCATAGAAATGAGAGGTTGACTGACCACGGGCTCCAACTGAACTCATCAACACTACACCCTGTTAATCACACTACGAGCACCTTACTGTCTAATCTCTCGATCGCTTTTAACTCGTCTATGTTTCCATCCCTCGGCCCTTTTCGTCATGTGCTCCAGCTTTGAAGCACAGATCCCATTGATCCCTTGACCGTGATCGTTCATCACAGATTTTAGGATTCTAGGCACATGCATCTACATAAACACACACACATGTACTCACCTGTGCGCCTAAAGTCACACTCGCAGACACACACACACACACACACGCAGACACACACCTGCTCTCTCCACACAGTTGTAGAAGGGGTTGTGTTCGTAGGGGATGTCCTGCGTCGGAGTGCAGTACTCATCAAACTTCCTCTTCAGAGTGTTACTGCTGTGATCCTCTCCGATGCTGTACTGGATGCCTTCTCTGGCCTTCAGCATCTGTTCACCTGTTAAAGAACACACATACACGCATCATATACCATGCTCCCACACATGACATGATGTTTTTATATATAACTCTATTCTAAAAAGGACAATATCTCTGGTCTAAAAAGGGGCTAATTCAGAAACACGATACACATTCAAGCACGTGCACACATACACCAACACACTCGTGGACACACACAAATACAAAGTAATCAGTGATCACCATCACGCGACACATTTAGTCAATCTGCCACCAATCAGTGTTAATCTGGAGCACAAGAGCTGAGCTGTGTAATCTGGGTTTACAGTGGCACTGTACTGCCAGATTACAGGCAGAAATGGACAGATTACAGACTTTGCCACTAATAGTGCACCTAGCTCTGGGTGTCTGTGTTTCTCTGACTCTGTATGTGTGTGTGTGTGTGTGTGTGTGTGTGTGTGTGTGTGTGTGTTACCTTCTTTTGTGGTAGAGATCTCTCCAGTGACAGGGTCGATCTGGAAGAGGAGTGTGTTCTGTCTGCTGGGGATCTGGCTGACCAGGCTGTAGCTCAGATGAGCGTTGGGAGACTCAGGGTCGTCCCGGTCCGACGCAAACACTCTGGTAAATGGGACACCTGGAGCGATAGTTAGACTGATGTGCTGGGTAGGTCACAAAATAAATATGTAAACCCTCTCCCTTATTTAAGTACATATAACACACATGCATTCACACACATATTTGCTGCCACACATAAGAGTGCACACACACACACACACACACACCTGCAGGATTGTTTTCCCTAACCACAGCAGCATATGCAGTCTGGTTGAAGGATGGGGCGTGGTTGTTGATGTCCAACACATTTATGGTCACAGACACTGGGCCCTCCACTACTTCATCATTTATCAATGCCTCCACCTGGATATGATCACACGCACATGCGCACACACACACACACACACACAATAAAGTTGACACAGTAGTTTCAGTGTGTTTGTGTATGTAGTGGTTGGTACACATGACCGGATTACCTCAATAGTATACTGGTTGTTTTGGGCCCAGTCCAGAGGCTTCTCCAGGTAGAGCCATCCATCATTTGCGATCATAATGGCTTCAAGACCTTCTCCATTCACCCTGAACCCATTCACATCTACATGGAATGTCTGGAACTATGGAGAGATGGACGGAGAGAGAAAACAGAGTTTGGATTGACAAATTTACAGTTTACTGTTTTTAGACTGTGACCAATTTGATTTGATGGGGAATATTATCATGAACACAAAAAGGCAGGAAAACAGTATTTACTGTTAGAAAATAATGACTGTTGTGTGTCTAGAAAACCTGAAGTTCTGAAAAAAGACGGATGAATCACATCCCCGGATGACAGTTTACACAGTGGGTTTTGACAGAGGTCCTTCTTGGTATTACCTGATAGATGGGATAGGGTACTTGTGTCTCCTCTGGTACTTCTAGAACCTTGTTCTCTAATGGGCCCTTCTTGTTCTCCAGACCCTTCCCAGCAGCCTATCCGAACACAGAGATAAAGGTACAAGCTTGGGTGAAACTATACCCATCATAACTCACTCCTACATTGTGAGTGAGTTTATACAGGCCAGTTATTTATTGAACCACGCTGACAATGCAAGTGAGGGAATTCTCATCCTCGTCTGGAGGACAGGACAGCAAAGTCTACACAGACTGCCACTCACAAAGTGTGAGTGTAAGTGTGTCTTACTAACATTCAGTTTAGTCATACTTTACAGTTCTCTTCAGTGACACTTTAATAAGTTACCAAATACGTCCTTGCACATACGCCCATTTCACTGATCTCGCAGATGCTCACTGACATTATCAATGGATCATCTTTGGATATTTAGAATGCTCCAAATGTCCAATAAAGCTGCACTTCCTACGTCCCAAAACTAGATTCATAAAATGAACCATTAATCAGAGACCATTAATCAGAGACCATTCAAGAAATGAATGTGAATATGAACATGAAATGCAGGACAACAGTGGGAGTTGGTTGTGCTGCATACTCACAGTGCTGAGCAGGAGCGGGAGCAGCAGCAGATGCACTATGGGTGTCATGATCAGACTCTGAGAAAGGAGAGGAGTAGGAAGAAGAGGAGGAATATGGAGGGAGGAGGTGGAAGAGGAGGAGGGGGAGGTTTTATATTACAAACACACTGTCATGTAGTGATTGTCACGTTTTCACAAAGCACAGCATACTGTGCTCTACTGTTTCACTTCTCATCATCCAGCTTTAGTTCAGACCATCTCAACACATTCTCTTCATTCTCAGGCACACAACTCAAAGACATTTGAAGCTCATTCTCTTATGTAAAGAAAGTCTGTCCTTGAGGATCCCCTCATGTACACTCTATCTCTCGCTGCCTTAGACTTTGAGCTGAAAGGGAAGTTAAAGGCCTCACGTGTAGCTCCGCCTATACAACCAGGTAAACCAGCCACCTCAGATCCACTCCACGGGGAGAAACTGAAAGTCACGACTTTAATGACACTCCGTATTTGGTCGTCTGAGTTCACAGGGGCTGACGATCACCTTGGAAAAGTGGTCTTTTTTCCTGCCAGGTGACAGTGGGCAGCCATATGACGCAGGTGTCCAAAGATCAATCACAGGTGTGAAACCCCAGTGACTTGTGATCATAAGATCACAGGTCCAATAGTGTGTGTGTGTGTGTGTGTGTACACGTGCGAGTGTGTTTAAAGAAACAATGTGGTTTTCCTGTCCGTAGTGACTGATCACTCATGTATTTACTGTCCAGTGAGTCAGAGTTCCTTCCTCAAAAAATTATTATCTGGAAGAGAGAATGATTGTCTAATCTCCCAAACGGTTTGTTGCTACTCTGCAATAGTATCTTCTGCATGTCCCAACCAACTGATAGGCTTAGTTTTATCTTCAAGATGATAGTAGTATATGTGTATAATTCTGAGGAAGAACATTACTAATAAGACCGCTTTGCATAACGTGACTGATACCCATAACGAAACTCACACAAACTATTTAGTGCACAACAATCACACAAAAAATTGTGCTTAATCAATATCTCTGTAATGTATTGATAAATGTTTGAGATCCCTGGACTTGTATAACGTAGAGAGAGGAGGATGAAGGAAGTGCCACAGAAGAGTGAAGGTGACATTGAATCATGTGTAATGACCTTTTCTAGCACAGCACACTTTTGATGTCACACACCTGTTACACATGTTACCTAAAGTTTCATTCCACCCACTATTAACCAAACACAACTCTTATTAAACGTACCTGATTTTGGTTCTGGCTAGTTGAACTCGGCTGATGGATAAATTAGCACTGTCTTCAGATAATAAAGAAGTGTCAGGCCCACTTTTCAGGCCTCGTTTTTAGCACACTGTGACTGGATGACCTTTGCCAGGCTACATTTCAGCTACCATTCATGATACCAAACCTATTTAACAGTGTTTCTTACAGGCCCTATTTCCTGGTGCCATGCACTGAGGACAACCGAGTCACCAACAACCTTACAGTTGGGCCCTGCCAAAGTCAAGTCAAGATCACAACGCTCCCACAACAAACTTACAAAAATGAAACACACTGAACGCGTTGTACAAATACAGGCCTATGATATCCAAGAGATGCAGCCTTCTTTGCCTCCTACACACACCCCAAAAGCCATATCAAATACTGACCAATTCAAAAACTGGAAGACAGGAAGAGTAAGAACACCTACCTTGCTGGAGAGATCTCGAGTCACTCCTTACACTTGAGAGTGATCCCAGCAGTCCCATCCTGGCTGGTCAAACTTTAACCAAGTGTTAACCAGCAATGTTTTATTGAACCTAATGATTGTCTAATCACCCTGCCCTCATGTCTACCTAGCCAATGGGGAAGCAGCAGACAAGAGCGAAGAGAAGGACGAAGAATAGAACAATCGCAAACAATCATATAGCGGCATCATTTGATAAAGGTAATCTAAAGGACAAAGCTGATAAGTGAATATCACTCACTTGATTTTCCATACCACCTCAACTGCTAACAGCTTTATCATTTATCATTTATGTGCTGATGAATTAAAACCTAAAACTTGTTATTGGAATCTAACAGTGTTGACATTGGTCACATTTTGCACTTGTTAGACCGTGCCATGGGTGAATATCATACATACATGGTGAGAAAGAGAGGGGTAGTCTGCCATTCAATGGAAAGGTTTCCCATTTCACTCAGACTTTGACCTATGCATTTCTGAACTCTTTCCTGTCTATGATGTTCCAGTGGTGGCTTGTGCCTGATAAGGAGCTGTGTGTAGACAATAGCATAGACACTGCCAGGCCACTGACTCATAGAAATGCAGAACTACAGGGTTGATTCAGAGAGGAGGCATGTATCATGTCTCCAGCCCATGACCTTTATTGCATGTCCTCCTCTCTCTGAATCATACAATGTAATGAAGCAGAAATGTCTTCAAAGTGATCTAAAAAGAGAATGTCGGACTATATTTTGAGTATCATCCTTATCTTGTCCACTCATCCTCACACATAGATAGGATTATCTTGTATACATCCTGAAAGACGTGCTACCAGCTTGAGCTGAGAGCGGTGAGTTTACTAGCTATAGGGGCAAGGGCAGAGACTTATTTGATTTGGCAAGCACGGAAACACAGGCTGTGTGAGAGTCACGGGGCCTGTGTTTATCCAGAACGTGTGATTGTAGCGTTGATGGTGAGGTAGATTGCAGAAGATTGATCTGACTCCAATACGTACAGCCTGGTCACACTCCTCTCCTTTGTTTCTGTGTCCAGGCAGCCTGGTAGATATTCTAGCTGACATACACCAACACCATCTGCCTGATAGATTCTGGTCTTGACATACAAAACACACACTTCCTAGATGAGAATGTTACCTTGGCAACACATTTCCCTGCGTTTTTACTGCTTTCTGACAGTCAGTCAGCCAGTGTCTCAGTGCAGTGTTCACTGTCACTCGGTGACCTTAATCTCTGATCTGCAGCTGGACAAAGTAAAATCGCTGTACCCAATCACTGACAGGGCACTGGCTGGCAGACACACAGGGCACAGATTTAGTTTCTGAAAGTTTAATGTCACCACTTGACTCATCTCCCATCAGCTCTGTAGTGTTGCTGTTGAAACATGCATGTGTGTCTTTTGTGTTAACGCTGAGTCACCCGTGGCAAAATTTCAATAGTACAGCTTAGGTGACAGAACAAGGATAGACTTTTTTTCTAAAGGAAAGAAGTCACTTTATTCCAATGAGCATCATTTCCATGTAGCAAAATACAGTACATTATCAATAAACTGGGACATATTCACATTTAGCAAAACACTGCACATTATGAATAAACTTAAATTAACTGCTAATTGGTCTTCATACAAAAACATTGAAAAACCACTTAATCATCAATAAAGCTTACAACTGGTAATTTGGCACTTGGGGACAGAAGACAAATTTGACAGGGATGAGAGAAAAAGATCAATATAGACCAGGACAATAAATAAAAAACAGACAGAGAGAAATCTAATAGTCCTTCCTTCTCTCAAAGTCTCCATCAGCAGTTCTGTCTCTGACTTCCAAAGTTTCTGCCACTCAGACATCTTCATTGGCTGATTCTCCAGTCCATCACAGAGGCTGGCAAATAGGTGAGTCAGTCTAATTTAGACTACAATAGAGGGATAGGGGTGCAGAAGTGTTAGATAGTCTTCCCATGCAGTTGGTTCTGGCTGTGCTGATGCTGGGTTTGAATCCATCCAACCTTTCGCCCAATTTAAAAGCAGGTCTCAACCCAGGCACACCTCAACATATTCTATTCTCCTGCCTGTAACTGATTCACCTGCTCAAGGGTATAGATGTAGGTATCTGTAGGGTGTAGGGTGCCTTCTGGCTCCTAGAGCACAGAGAGGTCATGGCAGGATTTAGACTTCAGTCGGAACGCCACACTGGCACTGTTCTTTGCCACCATCTTGTCGAGGAAACGCTTGGCCTTCACAGGCAGGCTCTCGCGGCGTGCGGTAGAGCTTATGTGCCTGCGGCGCTCGTTGGCTTCTTTGGAGTCTCGGCGTAGACGCAGCTGCCGTACTATGCCGTGGAAGGCTTCCCAGACGTTGTGCTGCATGGCGGCTGATGTTTCAATAAACTTACAGTCGAACACTGCAGCACACGCACGGCCCTCTGAAAAGGCAAGACACATAAAGTTTCGAGGCCTTGAAAGAAAAAGTCTGACCTCACAGCAGATAATGTTCAACACAGAGAAACACACACACACAAACACAGGAGTTGTGTCTCCTCACCGTTGACTGACACCTCTCTGCATCGGACCAGGTCACACTTGTTCCCCACCAGGATGATTGGCGTGTTCTGGGCAGGACGGTGACAGCGGAGGGTTATGCGGAGCTCTGAGGCCCGCAGGAACGAGGCCCGGTCAGTTATAGAGTACAGCAACAGGTAGGCATCACCTGTCTGCATACAGTGCTTCTGAGACCCGTCGCTATCATCCTGCAAGACACACACGTTGGAGTAAAGATGCACATATACAGACAGACAGTCACAAGAGACAGTCTAAGAGACTGGCGGGTTTAGTGTCACACTGTCCTCACCTCGGTGTCCCATGTGTCAAGCAGAGTTATAGATGCAGTCTCTCCATCCACGTCAATTGCCTTTTCACATACTTCATCTGAAATACGCAGGAACAAGTGGTAAGACTGAGTTCATGGTGACCATATAAAACTTTATGGCATCTATTCTTTATATATGGTATCACAATAATATTCCTATAATATCAGTTTTATATTTGTATAGTATAGTAGATGTATAATAGGAGTAAGATAGTGATGACAAGGTATGTGAACAGTACAATGATCGGACATCAAGCAACATTGTTAAAGTCACCCTACATTTTCTCACCTCCATAAAGCTCGCACTCATCAATATCCATGCTGTCCGCTGCACCGGCGAAGATGCTGGCGAAAGCCGTTTTACCGACTCCGTTGGCTCCTACTAGGACCACACGGAACGGACTTCCACGTCCCGCTGTCTCGCTGGTGGAGTCGGTGGAGATGACCGAGTCTGAGGACGACCAGCTCCCGCGGCTCCCGTCTGACTCCCCGGTAGAGTTGATGCAGGACCTGGAGCGGGACATACAGGTCGGGACCCGGGCCAGGAAGCTGTCCGGGAGCAGGTGGCTGCCGGGGTCGCAGATGCTCCACCGGTGGATCTCGGTCTGCAAGCGGAGGCTGTGCCGACGCACACTGGACAGCATGGTGCTGATGGCAATTAGTGTGAACACGAAAAAATAATCCACCCCTTGATTAACCGACTCCGTTGGGATTAAGTCCACTGTTTTGCACAGTTATGTATTAAATAAGAGGTAATTTATGACCTCTAGTCGGTGATCATCATAAGGAAATATATAATAAAGATTTAAGAAGAAAATAAAGTGTCAGTAAAGTGAGCAAACACTTGCCAAAAAAGATGAAAACATATGACTACGAAAGTTTTTCTCAGTTTTGCAAAAGCCTGCCGCGAGTCCCGGAATAGACCATTAAAAGCTGCTGGGTTGTTGATGTCGCTGCCAACGTCTGTGCCTGTAATCTCCATCTGAGTCGGTCGCTCTCTCTGATGGGGTTTTCCTACTGCGGTTTATAAAGTAGGACCGAGAAATAGAGAGAGAGAGAGAGAGAGAGAGAGAGAGAGAGAGAGAGAGAGAGAGAGAGAGAGAGAGAGAGAGAGAGAGAGAGAGAGAGAGAGAGAGAGAGAGAGAGAGAGAGAGAGACATACACACACACACTCACACACACAGACAGTGAGAGAGAGACTTTGTCAGACAGAGGGTTTCTTTGACACCATCCAGGTGCTCCTCCTCTGAGGCCAGTTGAAGTGTAGCCCCTCTTGTCCCCTGCAGGAGGAGGGACCTCAATGACCAATTTCCATGACCAATATTAGCAGAATCTACATTGCAAATTCACATTATTTATGTTTAATATCTGATCTGAATGTCCCAGGTCTTATTTCTGTCTACAACTAGCACTTAGGTCTGATACTTAGGTCCTAATATGGGTGTTTATTCCTCAAAGGAAAGTGGATCAACAAGCAGCCAAGCTTGGCATTAAACATTTCACCGACTGGAACAAAAACCATTATCAGCAAATTCCCATGACATTTCCTAAGCTGTGTTCCACGACTTTTTCAGGTTTTCCATGACCATAGGAACCCTGACTTTATTTTGTATGTTTTCTTTGCTTTACCATTTTAAGTAAACATGTCAAATCAAAACATTTTTGTTTTTGTTTTTGAAATGAGGTTTAATTGGAACTCTTTCAAAGTCAATACATGACAAAAGAGGGGAAGCTGTATCTCCTGCCCATCTGCTAAAGTCTGCACTCCTATAGGCTACCTTATAAATTAATTTAATTTGATAAAAATGAGCTCATCACTCCCCATCATGTAATATACAATTAATTTAAGTTGTTAGAGTAGTGTGCAGGAGTTGATAACAATACCTGATGACAACATAGAGAAAGAGAGTATTAATTGCAATTTGTGTAATCTGGAACTCTGTCTCGATATCTAGTTGGCTAAGGATCACATATCAGGAAGTAGTATTAAGCAGGCTTTAGATTCATTAAACTACTATCCAGAGCTTGGATTAACAATCTAAGACATTTGACACCCCAGCGGTTGCATGTTGCTGTCTCAGTGTCATCAGCACTATGGTGAAAGTGTCCGGCACAGTTCAGTGGGTTTCTGAAGCAAACACCTCAAGGCCTCTGGCAAAGCTGATAGCTAAGTTTGATATCAAGGAATCAAAACACCCTGGGTGCATTATATGGCCGATTTAACAGTTGCAATGCTATCAATACTTGGAGTGAAGAGGATATCCAGCAAGCATAACTTCCCTATAACCTCCAATGTGTGTCTTTTTTCAGGAAAGGTTCTTACAATGGTGAACGGTATCTAAACATAGCTCGCAAATCCTATCGCTAAAGCTGCAGCAGCTATTAAATAAATTCATTGCAAAGAGGCTAAGCATCTAAGCCTTAAATCTATTGTGAACACCAATAACAGCCTGTTATAGGTCAGAAACCACCAGTTGGTACTTTGTGAATGACCCCACTAAGAATAATAACAAATGCCCAGAGAGTCCTTGCATCACGCCAGCAGACTTTCATTTACCAAAGGACTTTGCGTGTGTGTGTGTTTGAGAGAGAGCAAGCGAGAGCACGGAGAGTTATTATAGTAATTGTAGGATTATGCTGCTTATTCAGCTGTTGTTTTTCAGGACTTCTGTATCAGGTTGTGGGCCGATCCAGAGGACCTGCTGCTATGTATTATAGCTCTGATCTGATCTGCTGTGATCTGCTGGACAGATGATTGGGCGACATTAAATCCTTGTTAAGTGCTGGAGCGGGACCAGGGCTCGGGAGGGAACAGAAGGCGAGTGGGGCTCTGCCTGGCTGGAGATTGGCAGGGTGGTGGTGACAGCAATGGATGGTTGTTATGTGGAAAGTGACCTTTTTTTTTTTTTTTTTTTTTACAATTACTTAATGCAAAATGGAATTGCGATATGGGAATAATAGCATACTTAAATAAACAAGAAAAACACACAAACACGCACACACAGGCATGCAAAAACACATCACACAAAACACACACACACACACACAGGATACAGCTGTCCAAAGTGCAAAACATCCTTTATGCTGAATACTCATGAAATATGCACTTCTCAGCAAAGGGTATGCATAAGGTAAAAGTACAAGTGCTTTGATCTCTTCTTTCTGATATATTTGCTTACATATACATTCACCAATTAACAGCATCTGACGCAACTTTCCCTTGTGCTGTTTGGTTGAGCACCTAAGTAGAAACCTGGCTTGCATGTAAGAGGAAAGGGGGTGGGTGGGGTGTATGTTGTTAGAGTTATCAGTGGGGCATCATAGATAATTCATTGAATTAGGCCCATTGCTCCTGCAGAAAGCTCAACAGTAAGGCCTGCTGTTACCATGACACTGAACCTACACCTACACTACACTACATCCATCCTCACTATTGGACAACAGACTATTGGGACAGCTGACCCTAAATCGGAAGTGGTCTAACTTACACTCAATAACTACTTAAATTCAATAACTCAGAAGTTTGTAGCCCATTCATAACCAGATTTTTGACAGCTTCCTTTGAGAGCCTTTGCCAAACCTTAAATGAAAGAAAATACCCAAGACAAACCCCACTGCTGTAGTCACCCAATATAACCTGAGGTCTGGTAGTGGGACGGCAATGATTTTTGGTTGGCATAATAGCTCAAGTCCTAGATGTCAGGACAGGACAGGAGATAGATGAGCAGGTGGCTGGAGGAAATCGGCCTTCATCCACCACGGACGGAGGAATCAGCTTCCTGAAGAGGACAGCCGAGACGCAGAGACTCCCTCACCACCTCTGAGCTGTTGGCGTCCAGGAGCTGGTGGCCCGCAGAAGTGGCCCATGGAGGAGTGGGCCAGGCGCCGGCTTCCCTGCCCCCTAGGGATAACGCAGCAGGTGGTGGCCAGCCTGCCGCCAGCTGTGCAGGAACTCGGCACGGCCCGCCAGCCTGGAAGCTGCCAGCACCCCAGCTGAAGACCACCTGGCCCCACCGAACTCGAGCTGTTCCAGGGGACGGCTCTTCCTCGCGCTCCAAGGAGGCAGAGGAGGAGAAGGGGGAAGGGGGGGGCATTTGGCCATCCGATGCCAAATGCCTCTTCAAAAAGTATTTGAAGATAAAAACTAATTCCAGGATTATGCTACCAAGGGAGACGCCCAGGAGATAATGTGAATGATATAAAGGATAAGGATGGTAGTGGGTGTTGAGCCCATATTGTTTAACTAGTGTTGCAAAGGTCAGGCTGCTGTTACACATAAAAACATTGTGCTCCTGTGGATTTCCAGACTCACTAGTCCCTGGCTGATGGCTGGATTAGTCTCCTAACCCTCCAGTGTGTCCAATCTGGACACAGGACATTAAGCCCGATGGAAACAACGAGCCTGGTAAAGTCACTGGCAGAAAATACTGTATCTGCTGCTAGTGCTAATGCTCAAGTTTATATTATTAATAGTAAAATGCAACATCATTGACTCCAGAATTGAGATTTAATGAATGAAGTAAAAGGTCTATGGCAGAAGAATTCTCGTGAATGGATCATCAGTATTGCGACCTCAGGGTTAATGCCAGAGGCTTGGCTAACCATCCTTTTCATTCAGATCTTCCACAGACAGACTCGGATCACAGGGAATGGACTTCCAATCTGTGATTCAGTCTCTCCCTCTCTAGCAATGGAAAGTCATTCATTCAATCCATACACCAAGTCTTTGAGCTGTCGTTCTGTAGCTTTAAAGAGGGATTGGCAATGCAGTGAGCAGTGGCTAGTAAGAGCTTTACACAGACAACACGGCATACACACGACAGCTCATGGTTTCTGACATGGATAGAAATGTGTTTAAATCAATGTCCTGCTTGGAAGTGCGACACTCATCTGTCAGACACCACAGCGCTACAACACAAAATGTATTTGCTGTGAAACAACAAAACAGTCATGAGCTGTGCCAGGGCAATAGCTGTGATAATTTGCCTGGTGACAGTTGCTATGCCACCACTGGTTTGTATCCCAGGCTCTGGTTACTCTCTAGTAGTCTGGACTTGCGTAGTTCGTGTTGAAGCTGAGGAACCCATCAGGTATAAGACAGCTTGCATTGGACTCTACCGAGACAGGGAGAACTTGTAATAAATAGATGTCATAGTTAGGGTGTCAAGTCAAGTTAATATCAGGCTGCCAAGTATTCTCTGTCTGCACTTATCTGAACTATGGTGAAGGACTAGCACTACCCGTTTAAATCCATGCTGTGACTGTCCCCATAGACAAACAGCAGGTGTCTGCATTATCACCATACTGCCTCTGGGTCAAGGCCCTAGACCCAGAACTGTCATACATAATGGGTAAACTTGACAATCATGTAGAATGATGATGATAAAATATGTAATTTGTTACGTAAAGATGCATTATATTGGAGCCTATTCAATCTAGCAGACCCATCTCTGAATTCGGGACACATGCAGGCACACACACACACACACACAAATAAACACAACTCCATACCTCCCACGCAGCAGCTTTGTGTTGAAGAGAGTGAACAAACCTGTGTTATCCAAAACAACAGACTGAATAGATCAGAGTGTGCCCTACATCTAAAACGGAACTGACTCACTAGACAAGATACATAAACTGTGTTTTGTAGTGCAACAATTTAGGATAAACAGACTTGCCCTTGTTTCCTCATAAAAAAATACTCTTTTAACTTTAACTTAGGCTTAAAATATACAATAAATATTAGTCTAGATGGAAACAGAAGAAACTCTCTCACACACTCTTCACACTTCACCCACATAGATATTTACCCATACACAAGCACTCTCAATAATTAATGTACACACAACTATACTATACTCACACATCCATATAAACCATAATTCTCTTCATCCCTGTCAAGGACTTTTCCACCACTCCATCCAAAGTGGTCAAATGTATATAGCCTGTATTACACACATTACTACTGAATACTTTTATTTCATTGGGCGTTCATACAAATATTACAATACAGCATTTCTTCAAATCCAAGTGAAAACACATTGAAAACAATTACCACATCACAGAATCAGTGTCATTTGAAATTGTCTGAGTGGTGGTTGTCAACGGTCATATTTGAAGCCATTGTTGTTTGAGTCTAATCCTAAAGTGTGTGTGTGTGTGTGTGTGTGTGTGTGCTTTTACTATGCTGTGTGAGAAATAGTGGACTGGAAGGCGAAGGTGATGTGGTTTCTTGCGTGGTCGAGGTAGGGGTCTGAGAAGGTGTGTGTGTCACCAGAGAAATGTCTCCATTGCATCAGCTCGGACATGCTCAGATGCTTCTGCACTGACCCCCCACGGTCACCTTGACGACCAAGCTGGCAGGGCCTATCAGAGGCCGGCTCTTCTTCCTCATCAACAGCTAAGAAGGATGAAAAAAAACGTAATAAATATATATCAATCAAGTCATGTACCAGTGTGGGGTATGTCCATCCCATACCGTGGACTGATCCATCCATGCTGCAGCTGCAGTTGAGCAGGTCATGAGTGAGAGAGGGTCTGTCCGTCAGGCTGAAAAGATCTCGCAGTTGACTGGTGGAGAAGCTGGTGTGATCCGCCCCTTTCCCCAAGTCCACCACCGTCCCAGAAAGCCCCTGTTTGGACACCTGCCTCTGGAATATACGCTCCTCAATGGTACCTGAGCGAGAGAGAGACAGACCCACACACACAGACACAAAACTTCACATCAGACTGATTCATAGTTAGTGTGAATTTTGTGTGGAGTGTGTGCCTGACTGTGTGTGTTTGTGTTCTCACCTGCTGTGAGGAGACGGTAGATGTGCACAGTCTTCTTCTGTCCGTCTCTCCACACTCGAGCCATTGCCTAGACACAGTATATAAGACAATGTGGCAAACAAGAGTGACACACATATAAACAGCGCCATCTGGTGGAGATGCACGTGCATGAGTGTTACAGTCTGTGTATGTGTATCCAGATCAAAAACAAAGACCCTGCAGGGACAAAGAGAACAGTGTACAGGCTTTGATCTTTTTAGGCGTGTCTGTGTCGGTGTGTCTTACCTGAATGTCATTGGCAGGGTTCCAGTCAATGTCGTACAACACCAGATGGGAGGCACCCACCAGATTAAGCCCTACCCCTCCAGCTTTGGAGCTCAGCAGAAACAGGAAGTTCTGGGAATACGGGCTGTTGAAATTGTCCACCAATCGCTGCCTCTGGATGGTGGGGGTGTGTCCATCAAGTCGACAGAAGGTGTAGCCCAGGTGGACACACAGGTCCTGGAGCAGGTCCAATGTCTGAGTGTAATTGGAAACTACAACCACCCTGTCGGGGCACACATACATCATATCCACAGATAAATACAGACAAAACTACAAACATACAAATCCACACACCTGACACACACACACTCACCTGTCCGAAGGGCTGAGGTGTCTGATGGCGGTCAGTAGGTCTGACAGAACCAATAGTTTTCCAGAGTCGGCAGTGCTGTATCCACCTGAAGAGTAGGATTCTGGGAACAGACCTACCTAGCCCCTCATATAAAGAGCTCTCCACTGAACCACAGTCTGTTTTCTCCTGAATACACACAAACACATTACTTACAGTTAGGCTTGGACTATGGCCAAACCTCCACACACTAATTCATAGGGACCATAATTATGGTGAAGGACTAGCACTACCAGTTTAAATCCATGCTGTGACTGTCCCCATAGACAAACAGCAGGTGTCTGCATTATCACCATACTGCCTCTGGGTCAAGGCCCTAGACCCAGAACTGTCGTACATAATGGGTAAACTTGACAATCATGTAGAATGATGATGATAACATATGTAATTTGTTTATGTAAAGATGCATTATATTGGAGCCTATTCAATCTACCAGACCCATCTCTGAATTCGGGACACGTGCAGGCACACACACACACACACACACACACACACACACACACAAATAAACACAACTCCATAACTCCCACGCAGCAGCTTTGTGTTGAAGAGAGTGAACAAACCTGTGTTATCCAAAACAACAGACTGAATAGATCAGAGTGTGCCCTACATCTAAAACGGAACTGACTCACTAGACAAGATACATAAACTGTGTTTTGTAGTGCAACAATTTAGGATAAACAGACTTGCCCTTGTTTCCTCATAAAAAAATACTCTTTTAACTTTTAACTTAGGCTTAAAATATACAATAAATATTAGTCTAGATGGAACCAGCCCCTCATATAAATTGCTCTCCACTGAACCACAGTCTGTTTTCTCCTGAATACACACAAACACATTACTTACAGTTAGGCTTGGACTATGGCCAAACCTCCACACACTAATTCATAGGGACCATAATTACATTTAACAAAATGACTAACCTTGACCGTGGAATTCATTGCCAAGAAGAGAACTGAGAGTTCAATAAGTAACTACGATGACCAAAGGCTACTAACAAAGAACAATCCAAGAGATTACCGCTTTAGTTAGATGCCGATTTTGATTAATCACACCCCTGCTACACACACCATGACCTCTACTGTGGAATAAACTGCCTAATAAACTGCATTATTGTTTTAATATGTTTTAATATTAGTGTTACTGTTTTAATATGTTGCACTAAGACTCGTTTTATCCATTTATTTATTTTTACCTTTTTAATTGTTTTGACATGTTCTGTGAAAGACTTTGTAACCTTTTTGTGAAAGTGCTCTACAAATAAAGTTTATTATTATTATTATTCTAAGTTTATTAATAACAGAACACAACCTTGACCGTGGAGTGGAGCAGGCCAGGGTGGTTGCAGAGTTTCTTCAGCGCTGTGATGCAGGCCAAGTGTGTGTGAGTTTGCTTGGAGCCCTGAAGGCAGGCTCTGAAGACTCGGTGGGAGAGGAGATGCTTGTACAACTCTTGCTGCAGGGGGGAGGGGCCACAGAACAACGTCCAATCAAGACGCGGAGGCAGGTAGCAGTTGATGATCTCCTGTGTCCGCCTCAGGATGAACATGCCAGTGAGGCGAGAGAGCTCAGCAGCTCGCTCTTCCCCCAGAAGTCGCTCCTCCTGGAAAACACAGACAAGAGATTGGGATTATTGTCAGGTAAAGTGATGTAGATAGATGAGAGGTGGATACATAGAAAAGACCAAATAAGAGGGTCCACAGAGAGCATTACCTCTGTGCAGGAGGGCTGTCTGGAGTGAAGGATAGGTTCTTCATACACTTTCCTGTAAGCAGTCGACGACCCAAGAATCCCCGGGTTGACAAACTCTATGATAGCATAGAACTCCTGCAGGTCATTCTGTACTGGGGTACCTTCAAAACAAGACAAACTCATGAAAAATTTGTAACAAGAGGTTATGGTATCTCCTTCAGTCAAGAAGCTTAGCATTTCAATATCGGTGGAAGTGTATACCAGTCAGTATGACCCTGCGTTTGCAGCTGAGCCCACTGAGAGCAGAGGAGGTCTTGATGCTACTGTTCTTCAGCCTGTGACCCTCATCACAGATTACAAGGCCAAACTCCAGCTTCTGCACCTGAAAAGAAAACTATAACTATAATAAACTATAGACAACTATATAATAAGGTGAAGCATTCAAAACATTAAAACTTGTTCCACAAAACACAGCAAGAAGTGAGCTCCACATACCTGCTCCAGGGAGCGCAGCAGCATCTCATAGCTGATCACCAGAACACTGTACAGAGGAGAAGCCACAAACTGCTCTATCCGGTGGTCCTACACAGGTATGACAATAAACACATAAGTATGGACTGTAAATGAATGACTGTGGTACTTCCAATTAGGAAATTCTTATTCCCTACTCAATATGCCATCCTGCTGCTCAAAATGAACACAATTTCCCCCTCCCCCTCACCTGATCCACTGTGAAGACACTGATCCTCTCACGGCCCAGCCACTTGTTAAACTCTGCACCCCAGTTCTGCACTAGGCTGCCAGGAGTAACCACAAGGACACGCTTAGCAACCGGTTTCCCACCATATGGTCCCTGCTTTAGCAAAGTCCAGGCCAGCGCCACACTCTGCAGGGTCTTCCCCAGACCCATCTCATCAGCCAGGATAGCCCCGTAACGACACGTGGCTCTGAAGCACACACAGAAAATATCACAATATAATCCATTAGGAAACCTGTTGAAGGCTGTGATAGTTGAGATGTTGTCTTTAACAATAAAAGTTCTGTTCTTTTTTTTGCCACATGTGCCACATGCTGAAGTTCTCTTTTCCAACTGCAAGGTTATTTCCTCCTGTAACATAATCTATTAACAGGATCACTACCCATGGTTTCACAACCTGTGTTACAGACACAGCTCTGTTACCTCATGCCCATGACACACTCGTAGAGGAACAGCAGGCCGTCTCTCTGGTGAGGTCGGAGGTGAGTGGTCAGGTAAGGGTCAACCACCACATCGACCACAGGAAGTCCTGACTTGTTACAAGACCACTGGTGGTTGGGAGAGGGGCGTGGCATCACTAACGCACCTACAGGGAGCCAGAGGCCTTGAGTGTTTCATGCATTAATATTTGTGTATGAAAAGTACATTGTAATACATGCACATGTATTTTATGTGTAATAACACGTTTTGTGCCCAACCAAAATATGCCATTAAAAAAAGCAAAAGTTGGTAACATATGATGTTTGATGTAGAATTTGTGTTGATTTTACCGCAGAATCTATTTTATCCAAACTTCAAATAGGTATGATAATATAAAAGGCTGATAATATATTCTACTGACTGATCAGAACTGGACTTTGTAGATAGACGTTAAATAGCAAATTATATTATAGAGAACATTTCTGAATGTGTATGCATGCAAAGGTTTGGTTGGGAGTTCGGCATTGTCCAGAACAACCTCCATGAGGGGTTCTAGTAAATAAGGTTCTGGTTGTTTATATACCTGGGGCTAGGGGGTTATGGTAAGGTTTGCAGGATTGCTCCTCCTGTGGTTTGGCCCCTGGTTGCTCTGCTCTGCCCAATAGCGTTGGGCGACAGAAAGGTTTGAATGCCTGGCGACGAGAGGGGAGTGGAGCTGACTCCATACATGGCTCCTCCTTCTCCAGTTGGACCTCTTGGAAACATCGCCCCCTGGCGAAGTCCTCAGCAGATATCACCCCCATCACCTCCACCTCCTTCCCTCCAATCATCAGAGTCTCTCCCTCACACAAGGCAGCCAGCTCTGACACCTTGTAGCCACTACCTACACACAGACACACACACATATACCAATTCAGAGGGAAGGAATTCACGTGTCTGTGTAGTGAGAAAGATTCTCTAGTGCTTTCTTCAGAACTTATTTTCATTTTTTTCTAGCATTTCCATTAAAGGAAGTTGGAATCATTGTTGGTGGATCTGGATAAGAGAATCAGCTAGATGCCTAAATGTAATGTAATACTTTATTGACCCCGATTGGAATATTCTCTTTTTGCTTGCCCCCCACAGGGATGTCAGAGTACAGGGTCAACTACAGAACAGCACCCCTGGAGCTGGTAGGGATTCAGTGTCTTGCTCAAGGACACTTCAGTAGGGTGTGAACCTTGGTCATCCAGCTGAATGGCAGTCCTCATATTCACTCTGCCAACCTGCTACTGTAAATGTAAAATGCAACATACAAACATTAAGTATAA
Organism: Hoplostethus atlanticus; assembly: GCA_034670405.1. Taxonomy (NCBI): domain Eukaryota; kingdom Metazoa; phylum Chordata; class Actinopteri; order Trachichthyiformes; family Trachichthyidae; genus Hoplostethus; species Hoplostethus atlanticus. Next base: position 2,976,887 of record JAXDDX010000016.1, on the reverse strand, counting down.
AATATGTAAACAGGCATGCCTCTGTCTCACCCTTGCCAATGTCCTTGCCCTCCAGATCTTTGAGTGTGGCAGTGCGTCCTCTTGTCACCAGCACTGCGTCTCCCTCCCAGCGCTTGTGTTTCTTCTTACTGGCCTTACACCACATCACACTGAAGTAGCGCACTCCATCCTGACTGCGGCCAGACTCTGAGCTCACTGCTCCAGGATCAGAGACCAACCCCACCTCTACCGCTGGGATCTGGAGGGACCCAGGACTCAACTGAGGGGAACATCTCAGCCCTAGATCACAAAGACAAAACACAGCAGCTGAAGATAGTTTAAAACCAACTGAATGAACTAATGCTCAACTCACACAACCCCCAGCAGAGGTCACTGGTCCTCCAAGGCTATAAATCTCACTAGAGGTTGTAGTGAGATGAGAAATCTGACACTCACTCTGAATGCATTTTCCCCTTACATTCATACACCTGGAGAAGGAATATACCTCATGCACAGTTAGAGTGAACATGCAAGAAACCGCTTTTAAACGCTCATGTTGACAATGTCATTGCAGCATGTTACTAAATCTCAGTTGATTGGTTTCTCATTAGTGTGTTCTTTTGTCATTAACCGCTGTAACAGTGATCAAGACAACTACAGGTATATGATTTACAACCCGCGTAAGAAAAAAGAGAGGCTGAAGTTCAGAGAAGATATGCCTGCCCAAAGTTCAATGAACACAAGTCCAGGAGAATTTTAACCTTTTAGTTTTTAATAGAAATGATTGTATGAATGTAGAAGAAACAGACAACACTCATATACCAATGTTACAATAACACCAACATTAATGTAATCACATACATTTAATAACAAAGTCACAAAACCGATCCCACCTCTCCTTTTTTCTATCCTCCCTCAACTGTCCAGCTATGCAGCAGCCAGAGAGAATTCTTGAATTGAACCATTTCAATTCTTTCAGCCAAACGGCTTCATCATCCCAATGTACAGGATTTCACTCCATTAGCAACAGTGCTACCCGTGTCTTAACATAGGCTGAGGTGAAAATTGAAAATGTCTCAGTTCTAATCCCAGTGTTGATTCTTTACTTTTTCAGCACATCTAATTTTGTTAATAGTGTTAAAAACCAACACATCCTTGATTTATTACATTTGATTTCTATATGAGAAGCTTCAGTATCCTATACTTGCCATTAGCATGATATTGCTTGGATCTTGGATAATAAAAACCATCAACTCTATGCTAATAATCTAAAAGATACATATTGGAGGCAGATCTAGGCAGGAAAAAGACGCCAGCAGGGTACACCCTCACCCTTCACTCATGAATTCCCTTCCAACACATGTAACGATGTCAATGTTCACATATTTTATTGTCTCTGCTGTGAACAACTCCTAGAATGATGAGAATTAATACACTAACAGTGTATTAATTTGTACTAACTTTGTAACACTAACAGGCATTAAAAGAGACTGGTGGCAACAACAGTTGGCTAGCTGCATCCACAATATGCATACAGGCCATGAGTGTCTGTCAGAGGCAGAACAGTTGCAAAAAAAATGTAGGTTCAAAAGCAGCTCCCAAACATAAAATGAATGAGTGTGATTTGTTCCTCAGCCTCTCCCTTTCCAACACTGGTCAGAGACGTGTGTGCATGTTATAGAGGGAGTGGCATCCCATGTCTGAGTCTAGCAGCCTTTAGTTTCTCCACTTTGATCTTGGCTCTCAGAAGTTCCTCCTCCAGTTCCTGCTTCCTCTTCAGCCCCTCCCTCTTCTCTTCCAGGTAGACGGCCACCTTCCTGTGATTAGCCAGCACCAGCTCGTGCTCCTCTTTGGCCAGGTGCAGAGGGCGAAACCTGTCAGGCTCATGGTGAGGGTAGATGTCATTGGGGTAGAGGTCATGCCGTAAGGGCACAGGAGACACGGAGAGAGGGATGTTAACAGAGGAGGTGGCAGGAGACAGGGAAGCGTCATAATCGTGGACGCTGCCCAGGTCCTGGTCCCCCTCACACTCCTGACCTCCCTCCAACCCTGGTCCTATGTGTGTGGGGAGGATGGGGAAGTCTGGTGGTGGTTTAATGTCCTCCTCTGCGTCTAGCTGGACCACCTCATGGGGGAGAATGGGGACCGCCAGCGGATACTCCTGGAGTCCAGCCAGAGAGGAGCTGCTGCCAGGATGTTCAATAGGAGAGTTGCGCTTGCTGTATATTAACCTACAGATGGGATCAAGGATAAACCAGTTATATCACCAACTGGAACATAAATGTTAACTATAGCATTTACACAAAACCAAAGAATTATTCTTCTGACCAATTTTGTATGTCAAGTGAATTGTTGTGAATTATTGAATGTTTAGCTGTGAGTGTAACTCACACAGGAATGGGATACGGTTTTGTCTGTTGGAAACTTAGAGTATGTTCAGTGTGAATGTGCTTGAACAACGTCAATTCATTTATCTTGAATAAACTACAAACATAGCTGTCAATAAGTAATGGCAGCACCTATTTCCCTCCTACATCATGGCAATGTAAATAAAGTGTGTGCAATCTGATTGGGTTTGGGAAGCAGCCTCCTCCTCTGGTAGGCAAGTCAGTATTATTAACTTATTATTAACTATTTTGGAGGTATAGATGTATATCTGAGCTTACTCCGCTCTCAATTCTGCAGTTAAATGTGTGCATGTGCGCAAGTGTGTGTGTGTGTGTTTATGTGTATTTGTCATACTGTACCTGCGCAGTGCCTGGTCTTTATCGTGTATGGGCACATGGTTAAACAGGTGAGGGATCATCTCCATAACTCTCCTGGTTGGCTCGGAGATACTTCCTCTGTACTCTGGCTGGGCGTGTCTCCGCTGCATCACTTCCTGCTTGGCTGATTCCTTCAGTCTCTTGTAGAGGGTCCTGAGGCCCTGAGCGGTGCGAGGGGGTCTGTCCCCTCCCAAGGCATTGTACAACTCAGCCACAGTGTCCCAGCACTTGTTCTTGTCAACAATGACAGCATGCTTGTTGGTGTGCTCCTCCAGGATCCGGACATGAGGACGGACCAGCTTCAACAAGTCCAGCTTCTCAGACAGGGTGAAGTTGGAGGAGCGAGCTTTACCCACCATACTGGACAGGAACACAGAGCTGGACGCCATCTTAGAGCATAGCGGACTGACACAGACCAAATCAGGCCTATAGCTGGCACGTTTCAATCACCACACTCCGCTCTGTGGCTCTTTACTGTTCCTCCTGTCCTCTTCTATTGTCCCTTCTGATGGTCTCCTACTCCTACTCTTTCTCTCTCCCTCTCCCTCTCTTGGTCCACGGTGATAAAGCTAATACTGGCTTAACTCACACACTTCTTATTTTCTTTCTCTTCCTATTTTCTGCATCAAACACATACTATGTCTAACACATGCATGGATACATACACTGCCACTATGTTCTCTCTCAGCTACGTTGCACAACAAAACAGGTTGTGCACACAATAAGAATCAGGCTTAACTAGGCCAGCCTCGTTTAGGCCCCCGCCTACCGCGGAGGGCTTTGGATGAATTCCTCCCAGCTTAGGCTGACGTAGCTAAGCCGCTTAAACCCAGCCCGACCTACTTACAGCTCGGTCTCTCTAAACCCAAACCAAGCACAGCACAGGGCACAGCGCAGCCACACTGTTCTTAATATTAACATCAGAACAGCACAATAAGTAATCTGGAAACAGTCTTGAAACATAGTAATACAGGTTGTTCCAGGTCAATTGCCTATTTTCCCGAAATAAGAGACTGGTTTGAAATAACGCTGGCTTAACTAACTGGGGGGGAGGGGATCTGTGCGCGCGCGCTGCGCATGGCCGTGAAGGGGCTCGTTTATACCTATTTTCTACAGTCTATGGTGTATGTATGAAATAAATCTCAACTCTGCGTTGATAATACGGATACAAATGATCGAAACACATTGTCGGATCGGGTGGAGATCGCGTGGAACCAAAAGCCGAGAACGAGGCGTGTGTGAAAGGGAGGAATATAGAGAGGCACTAGTTGCTCTGGCAGGAGGGAGTGAGACGAAGCGCGTCTGCTCACTGATCCCGAGCACAGTCCTAATCTGCCCGGCGCTGCCGCTGCACTACCCCGCCTGTTTGCGTAACGCTGGACCTGCTGTCACTCAGACCGCCTGGTTTAGCGTCCATCTTTGTGTTATTATTAGCTACAGAGCGGGGACAGGCCGCAAAATGACATCGTTGTCATTGTAATTAACTCTTGCGTCAAATGGCAATTTATGTAAAAAGTGGAAAATGAGCCACACACGTTTTACTATAAAGCTCTCAGAAGATACTTGTTCGAAAATATTTGCAGATTGCTCCATTGTTTTAAGGGCATTGACTCAATGGCGACAACATCATGTCTGTGACCTTGAATGTTGTGATCATCCAACTATGAATTACAGTATGTGTAAGATACAATACTGTAGGGAATGAAGTGGGCAGATGTTGTGTGTGTAAGTGTGTGCCAGCGAGGAGTGTGTAAGCTGATTGGGCTTGTGTTGAGTTAGAACACACTCTCCTGCTTCTAGAAAAGGCAACAGTAAGGGTAAGGCTTGATATGAGCTAGCATTCATGGATGAGAAAAAGCGTCTGTTCCAATCAAACAATATACATGTGCAAGGCAAGAAAATAAATCCCTTCCACGTGTAGTAAGTTCCAGAGGTTTTATAGTTGAGCATTTAGAATTGGGATCCAGTTAGAGGGTTAGGGTTAGATATCTGAACTAGGCATTTCCAAAGTGCAGGAGGGGGTTTCAGGCAGGTGTTTCTTCCTAAAATTTGCTAAATCATTTGATACTGTGAACTGTGAATTTTTTCTATAAATTACCTTTCTTGAGGGCAACTTGGTATCTGCTAATGCACACATCATGTAGGCTATTTATGACACTATGGGTTTGATTCACATTATGCTGTTTCTCCAATAACATTTTGTGGTCACTTCAAGGACAACTAATTTAGCCAACCATTAACACTGAATAGCTGCTAGTAGGGGTGGGCGGTATGGCCTAAAATTTATATCACGGTATATTTAGAATTGTGGACGGTAACGGTATATATCACGGTATATTTGTTTTTCTTATAATAATAATAATAATAATACTAATAATAATAATAATACAAAATGCTTTAGGAGCAGTACAAGACTCTGGGATGGTAACAGTTTATTCCCGGGGGGTTAACTATGAGGTTTCTACTGGGCTCTTCCATTAGTATTCTGTAATCTGTATATTATGACAAAATTGACATTGAACTTAAGTGTTTATGAATGTTTTATTGTGCAAAACTGCACTGTATTAAATATAAATAGCACCTTATATGCAAACTTTTTTCCAAAATAGGTTCTGAACAATACAAAGAAATATTTTCAAAAAAAATAAACATAAAAATGTAAATTTCAAGTATTCCAGTACTTCAAATAACTTCTACTGTACATAACAAAAACTTCAAAGGTTAGGCAACATGCCAAGAAAAGAATTATAAAGATAAATAGCACATTATATGCAAACTTTTTTCCAGTTTGGCTGAAGTATTTTCGACCTGGCATCATATACCTCGGATCCAGTGTTTTGATCAATGCCTTAAACCTGTTTGTATAGGAACCATGTCCTTACATAGGTACTCCGTTATGGAATGTGGAATGTCCTTCCACCGCTGGCTTTTTTTCGTCATACGGATAGCCACTGGAAAATGACTCGGCTAGCGACGTCTGCGTTGTGGTTTTTCGTTTAGCACCACTTGCGGAGGGACTGCTTGTGTCTGCGCGCATCCTAGTACTCTCTTCATACTCGCGGACATGTTTTGTTTTGAGGTGATCAAAGAGATTGCTCGTGTTACCACCGCCGGCAACAACTCTTGCTCGACATTGCTTGCAGATAATAGTTTTCTGCTCAAGGTCCGACTTTTTAAAACCCAAACCACGTCCAGATGATGGACGAAGCACCTTTCTTTCTAACTAATTCTTCTTCTTTGTTTGCATCAGGAACGGGAGCTCCCGCATCATGCTCGCTGCCTTCCATTTCACCATGCATCTTCAGAAAGCATGCGTCTGTTTACGTCGAAGTTTACGTTGCACTACTCACTTTTTCCACAAACTAGTTTATTATCTTTAAATGGCAGCGCGCAGTTCGCTAGCTTTGTGTGTTACGTTTGTAAATGTGAAAAAGTATTTTTACATTCAAAGAGCCTAAAAGTAGCCTTCTACCGGTACATCCGGTAGAGTCAAATCTCTACCTTGGAACGGATTTCTACCGGTATACCGGTTCAACCGTTATACCGCCCACCCCTAGCTGCTAGGTTCAGAGTTTACAGGTTTTCAAGTAGCCTTTAATAGCTGTTCACCAGTTCTTCCTACAATCTTTGTCCACCAAAATACACAGGGTCAGTCACAAGCAGTGAAAATCAATTTTGACATTTTATTGAAATAAGTGTAGCTTGGAGGATCATATGTATGCTGAATGTATCAGTATAGCCTAAGGAGTGTCATACAAAACTAGCATTGCCCAGTCTGAAATCTTCAGCTACCTTTTGGATCGTAACCCAGACCTGGCAGACTGTTTTGGGAAGTAGGACTCCTTTGTATACACACAGTCTCTGCCAGAAAATGTTTCAGTAGACTGGAGAAGTCATCTCTCAAAATATAGCGTTCTAACAAGTTCTTCAAGTCGGGAAGAGATACAAGGTATAAATACAGGCATTCCCTCTCTCTCTCCCTCACTCACTTTCACACACACACACACACACCCCATGTGTCTCACCTGCTGGTCTGTTGTCTTCTGTGTACTCTCCTGTTGTAGAGTGAGGATATTCTGTCTCAGTCTCATTTTCCTTACTTTCTGCTGCACTCAGAACACGAGCCAGAGCCCTGGACGTTTCCGGGGCATCTTGAATAGCACTGGGTTGGGCATCATACACTGTTTTATCTAGAGCTGGTGCTGTTAGATTTCTCTGGACCTGCAGAAAGAGGGAGTTAGAGTGAACTTATGATCTGGACAAGTTTGAAACATCACTGGATGATAAACAATAGTGGGAAGGACTGAATTCTGAGGGGTCATAGGGAAACCATCTGTGTGGCATAGGCAGGGTACATTACCTTATCCAGTACGTTGCCTAAAGCTGTGTTTAGGGGCCAAGGGTTTAGCTTCGGCCACAAGACATGAAGGAGATGCCCCAGGGGGCAGGAATCGGGGCTTTTTTGCAGCATTACCCAAGAGCTGGCTGGGGGCCCCTGAGCGGCGCATTCTTCTATGGTTAGGTATGTGGTTAGAACAACCACAATGATAAACTGTCTCCTAAACATATTGAGCAATGAATGACAACACAACAGTTAATAGTGGTAGCTCATTAGTACCTAACTAGCATACTATATGTCAGTTAACACGGTGCTTCCTAAAGTCGGGCCCTGATGCTTGAGGGGGTCCCCAGCAAAAAAGATTATTTAATTTACTAGACAATCAGCACAATGAGAGAATGTATAAGGAAAGGAAGGCTGTTTTGTTGGTTTCACTCTGTGGTTGTCATCCCCATCTACTGTACAGTTTTGCTATACTATTCTATACTAAAATCATACCGAACAAAAAAATCTCCTAAATAGGGGTTCGTGGTCTAGTGCGTAATCCTTGACATGAAAAAGTATGGGAACCCCTGGGTTAACTCATCAAGCTATATTCTGTTCATGGTGGCATCTCATATCACTCTGGCCATAGCAGACTAGCAAGCTAACACGTTAGCAACAAACAGAAGTCACAGTTGTGCCACTGCTGGCACTGACTAGACTGCTGACTTTTATCATGTTTGATCAAATGTGACAACTTGTCGCACATACCAGAAGAAGACACCTGTTTATGAAAAACTTTAAAATCACAAAATGATACACAAACGGCAATGATATCCCTCTCGTTTCCTGTGAAGTCTCCAGTCCGTCTGTTTCTCCCGCTGAAGTTTTCTAGAACGTTATTGGTTGCGTTGCTATAGTGGGCGTGGTCAAAACTTGTAAGGGTGCGTTTGGTTTCCTTCCCCCGCCCGAGCTTCGCGGGAGACAGGGCTTTTGTCCTTAACGAATGTCAGCAGCCCCTCGATCTTGGAGAAGTAAATCGAGTGCACCTAATAGTCCAACGTGTTGTAGCCCTTTCCATACAGTTGATCCCAGTTCGGCGCTTTCATTAGATTAGACGTTTGAACGCGCAAGGTTTTTAGAAAGCCTTTAACTGTTTGTCATTATTTTCTCTGGTGGAGTGAGTTGACGTGGGATATACTAAGTTATTTTTGCACCTGATATGGATGATGCCAACTGCACCTGTGACTGAATGTATGCAACATCAGTAAGTTGTTGCTACTTTATTTTAGTTTGGTTAATGTGTCCTGCACCATCCTCTGTGTGTGTGTGTGTGTGTGTGTGACAGAGAGAGAGAGAGAGAGAGAGAGAGAGAGAGAGAGAGAGAGAGAGAGAGAGAGAGAGAGAGAGAGAGAGAGAGAGAGAGAGAGAGAGAGAGAGAGAGAGAGAGAGAGAGAGAGAGAGAGAGAGAGAGAGAGAGAGAGATGGGAGGAGACTAGGGGTCTAGGTTGCTCTTTGATTTTTGTGGTTTGAGAGAAACTGCCATCTGATGTAGTTGTGGAGTCTGTAATCCAATCAGGGAGGAGGAAAGTGTAATCCATGTTAATCCCACATCCAGAGAGAGAGAGACTGGAAGAAAAGCCTGGGAAAGGGTGGGTCATAAAGAGAGGGAGACAGGCAGAAGTTGAAGGACATCAATAATCTGCAGAGGCTATACTGCAACCTAGCTTTATCAGTATGACAGTACACAGTAAAACACAGTACTGAAGGCCTTGTCTATGTGTGTGTGTGTGTGTGTGTGTGTGTGTGTGTGTGTGTGTGTACTCTGTGTAATTCTGTCTCTGTCTCTCTGATCTCATCTGCCAGGTGCCAGCCTGTGTTCTGAACCCTTGTTGTCAGGGATACCTCTCCATGGAGACGCAGGGGAGGGGCATCAGAGAAAGAGACCCTCACCTTGATGGCACAGCAGGAAAGGAGAGAGAAGAATGAAGAAGTAGAGAGACCAAGAGGGAAGGTCACCTGTAGGAAAAGTGGACATCAGAAGCTAGGAAGACAGAAGGTGAGAATGTCACTCTTTGGGTTGATAATCAGGAAGAGAGGAAACCACTGAGTCTACTTTTGTCCTTGATATTTGTGTGTATGTGTTTGTAGGATGGGCTATGACCTGGAGAGGTTTGTGGGCTATGTGAATGAGGGCCTGCTATGCTGTGTGTGTCGAGACGTGTTGGAGCGCCCCCTCCAGGCACCCTGTGAACATGCATACTGCAGCGCCTGCATCAGTAGCTGGCTGGTCCACCACCATTCCTGTCCTGAGGACAGACTGCCGCTGGACATCAGCTGTCTCAAACCACTGTATAGGTCCTCCCTCTCTGTCTCTATCTCTACCTGTGTGTGTGTGTGTGTGTGTGTGTGTGTGTGTGTGTGTGTGTCTGACTCTCTCTCTAGCCATTGATTTATTTATTTTTTCTTTAATTTCGCCGATTATTTCTGCTATACTTTAGGGTCACAAACGCATACTTATCTCCACGTACACTGCTATCTGTCTCTGATACTCTTTTTCTATGTTTGATAATAGGTACATGCGTAATGACCTGAGCCGTCTGCAGATCCGCTGTGTGAATGCAGGGCAGGGTTGTGAGGTGGTCTGCTCCCTGGAGACCCTGCACACACATGAGGATGAGTGTGAGTTCACCTTCATCTCCTGCTCTAACACAGGTATGACAGCGTTCACTGACTGAGTGATAGATCATCTGTACGACTTGGCATTTGTTAGGATTTGTTCTGTAGTAGTTATTGTGATGGTAAATGGATTATATGTTTTGGTGCATTGGATAAAAAAGGTAATATGACACCTGTGTGTTGGGGGAACAGGTGTCTCTCTTTGTTGTCATGGCTACTTTACACAGACTACTACTGCACCTAGGACTTGCTCAGGAAGGTTTAACATGACCAAGTGCTACCACTGAACATGGTACACTGTCCTCCAGAGTTTCAGGGTCGACTTTCCATCATTCTTTAATGAGCATTTACCGTATTTCAAAGTGTATGTGTGTGCGTATGTACACATGCATGTGCACTTGTGTTCACAATGTGTATGTGACCATCATTGTCATTGGCAGGTGGAGAGTACATATGTTACCATTGTGGTAGGTATAGTGTGGGAGTGAGTGCATGTGGTGTGGATTTTTGCAGTGTTGAATACTACTACCAGCAACATAGGGTAGTGTGCCCTGCTGTGGAGTGCAAATGAATTAAAAAGGTCACAGATGAGGGATAGAGTACAGAGTGAGGAGCAAGAGAGGGATATTTGTGATTGTGAATGGTGATTGTTATGCATTTTTCTTGCAAAACCTGAATACAAACCACATTTCACTTAAGGGCCATCAGTTTTGTAAGACTGTCTCCCTTATATATACACATAAAAAGGGTGTATGGTTGCTTAGTGAACATATATGCAGCACTGTGTCTTTGTTCTCTCAGGTTGTCCTGTGCAGGTAGAGAGGCGGGGTTTGGAGGCTCACCTGTCAGAGTGTAACTTCCGTAGCAGGGAGTGTCCAAATGGCTGTGGCCACACCCTTCTCTCTATTGACCAATCACAGCATAACTGTGTTTCAGAGCTGCGCACAGAGGTGGAGATGCTCAGGTATGTGTGTGGTTGTGAAAACTCCTTCATTATCCCCAATCCAGAACATAGAAGTGATTGTGTTACTGAACACTTTATATTATTTTTGTAAATCATACTGTTGATCCCAGTAAATGTTTACTGTAGGGCAGAGATGCTGTGCAAGGTGGAGGAGGTGAGGCGAGAGATGGAGTCTCGGTTGGACTCCCAGAGGAGACACATGGTGCAGAAAGAGTCTCAGCTGAAGAACGAGGTGGAGGAGCTCAAGGTGACCACACGGTCCTTCTCACCTATTTTACGTCCAGTTTATAAGGCCACAACACACACAACTCTCTTAATGTGAACTGTGTTAGTGTATCTAACATAAACTGTACTTTTCCATGCAGGGTCAGTTGTCCCGGGTGATGTGCGACATGTGTGCCCTGTTAGGGGCGGAGCGACTGAGGAGACAGGAGCTGGCAGAAGCAGAGCTGGAGAAGAGAGAACTTTTGGAGCTCCTAAGAGACCTACAGCCAACCAGGAGCCAGCAGCCCATCGAACAGCCAACCACAAACCAGCATCAGGGGGACCAGCAGACAACAGGATGGGATCAGCATGGAGACCAACCGATGAGACACCAGCAGAGAGAGGCGTCCTTACAAGCCTCTAGTCAATCACTACATTCAGCTCAGTCTATAAATGTATCAGCCCCACCTCCATCCCCCCAGCTGGGAGATGGGCCACGCAAGGCTGGTACCCGTAGCCTGACCCTGGACTGCATCAAGAGGAAGAGCCGGGAGGTCACCATCATCTGAGTGGATTGGACCGGTGGCAGATTAGGCCAACTGGATTAGAAGGAAGCCTCTGTAAATGTATTTTTTCACTGACATTTGATGAGCAATTGTCAATATGGACTCAATAATCATGGGGTGAAGTGCATAGAAGTACTATAGCTTCTGCCATGATGACATTTTGATAATTTAATCAGATCACAACATAAATTATCAGTTGAAAAACAACAGTATGCTGTGGAATGAACTAGAAGCAAAGATGCGTTTGAAAAGCAGGAAAATGTTTTATGTATTTCTGCTACTAATCCTACTGAGAAGGTAGCCTAATCTCCGAGCTGTAGGCCTACGAGACAGAGTGGAACCTGAATCTTGGAGCCTTCATTCAGATTAGATCATGTTTAGCTTTCCCATAATAACCATATTTCATTTTTGCAATCAAGTTGTTTAACTCCCCCATGGATTTTGTATTGATCAGGTTTCAAAAGGTTGCCCTAATTTATCCATTTTCTCTTTGACAGGATCAGATTATCCCTGGTTTCATAGTGATCAATTTAACAGTTGTTTCTACTTAGAAAGGAATATTGAGTGTAAATAATCCTACAACTCCAACACAACCTACTTATATCAACTAAATTCAAATAACATTTTTATTTTTCATTTTTTAAATTCTAAACCCCACATAAAAAAAACCATTTCATGACCCTAAACCCAAGTCAAACTACTGAAAATACACTGTGAAATCCTTTAGATTGCTGTCAATCAAAGGAATGAAAAAAAATACTGATGATAAAGATACTCTTGGAGAACAATTGATAAAGCTTTGATATTAAAAACCAACATGTTTCGGCTGAAATAGCCTTCCTAAGGGTTACACGATAGTCAACAATAAATATAATCAATGACATAAACAAATGGCCACCTCACCTACACCTACCTACCCACCTACACCTGGTGTAGGAGGCACCATAACATTCCAACCTTAAGGACAGAGAATGCCATTTCACAAACAAGAACATTATAGCATTTGTTCTTGTAGCATTTAAACACTTGTTGACTAAGCATGCAATCCTATATCCCCGATGAAGGCTATTGCAGCTTAAATGTGTTGGTTTTTAATAAAGCTTTGTCAATTGTTCTCCTAGAGTAGATGATTTTTTGGTTCTTTTTGACAGATGTTTTTTGTCCTTTATTCATGTCAAGCAGAGAGTCAGTTCAAGTTTGACTATTTGAGACACAAAGTTGCTGTATGACAAGTCAATTCACTTTTCCATGGTGTTTTCTGGTGATTGCTAACAAAACTTACAACGTGTGGGCTCAATTACGATGACCTTTATTCTCCCAATACAATGCATAACAAAACATAAAACATAAACACAAAGTTCATACATCATTGTCGCATCATCATCGCACCACGGACATGTTTCCATGGAGACAGTATATTTCATATCCTGATTGGTCCATTTGTTGCCATGACAGGCTGCAGTCATTGCCCAGGTGAATTTACCTGGTGAAGGAGCGAACATGCCGACCCCTTCCACCTCCACTCCCTCCCCCGCCACTGAACTTGCTCCCCTGAGATCCTCTCCCCCCTCCTCCTCCACCGCCACCTCCTCCCCCACCGCCACCTCCTCCAGAACTAAGCCAAGACAGTCCAGTGCCTCCTCTGCCTCGCGGTGCACGGTCCCGTGGGGCCAGACGATATGCACCTGGACGACAGGTGGAGGGAGAAAAGAAACAGAGAGCACCATGTTATTTCACTTTCCATGTGATTCATATAATAAAATCAAGCAAATAGCATCCGTGTGTGTGTGTGTGTGTGTACATGCATACCTGCTGGGGGTTGTCGGGAGGGCAGAGGGCCACGTGTGAAGTTGCTCTGGCCTCCACGGGGTTCACTGTAGGTTCCTCTGTGAGTGACAGCAGGTACCTGGGCATTCCACGAGGAGCCACGGCCTCCCTCTCTACGAGCATAGTTACCTAGAGACAGGAACAAAAGCTTTAGCTCCCTCTACTGGCCAATTCAAAGTCTAGACCTGGTCTACACCAACTTACATATAGTACCACAGGTCTTACGGACAGATGGACATTTCTTACAGTATGACAATGGCAAGATGGAGTACATGAGTGTGTCTGTGAATGTGTGTGTACCTACCAGACAGCAGTACGCCTTTCGGTTGTGGTGGAGTGAAGAAGCGAGTCTGGCTATGGAACGTGGCTCTACCTCTGTTGCCAGTGAACAGTCCTCTGGTAGGGGGTTTGGGGGAGCTCTTGGGAGGGCGTTTAGGGGGCAAAAGCCCCAGAGGAGTTCCAATGTCTTTAAACTCTGCCGCCACAAAGTCATCCACGTGCATACTGGGAGGACGGGAAGTGTTCTGTTTGCGCTGGCGGAAGATGTCGTGGGGTCGACAGAGACCTTGTCCAAAGCCTCCTCGTCCTCCACGGCCGCGTGGAGCAGCCATGATGTGGGCTCTCTTGGCAGGCTCCACATAGTCCGATTTACCACTGCAGGGAATCACAGATATTGAGAAACTTGATATAACTAAGTAGAGAGCTTATTTATGAAGCTAATTCTATGAAATGTATACAGTGAAGATATGAAAAAATTGGCAAAGCTAAAGCACAGCCAAGCATGAGAACTGTACCTTGATGTAATGAATGTCTCGTGCTTGTGTTTGCCCAGTCGGAAGCCTTTGGGAGTCTTGTTGTGGCCAGGAGAGGAGGGCTCAGACAGGAAGGAGCGCTCCAGCTCTGCCTTCAGGTCCAGTTCTGGACAACACTCCTGGGCCAGACCCACCAGGTCCACCTTCACCTGCCAAACAGAGAGGAGAGTTACAAACATGCACACACACATAGACATCGAATTCCTATAGTCCTTGGACGCACCAACACACACGCATGCACGTACATGAAATCTTACACCAACTTACCGTATCAAGCTCTGTTTCCATGTCATCAGTGTGGAAGGGAGAGAACCACAGAGCCTTCAGCTGTTCATCCAGAGCTTCTGACAGAATGAACACCGTCCTACAGAGAAAATACACAGAATCAGACACGATACATTTTTACACGCAGCGTTTCCTCTGTAGGCAGGTCATTTTAGTTCCATATCTGCCCGTTTTAGTTCCAGTTTGCTTTGCTAAAATCAATTTTCTTAAGATACTGAATACATGATTTCTAAAAATTCATAACTACACTGTTTTGAGACTCATTTTCATTTCACATTTTCCCTGGCAGTGGTGGTAATTGTCTCCCTGTGCTGGTGCACCATTACTAAAAGAATACAGAGGTTACTGTACTGGCATGAAAAAAGTAACAGATTGACACAAAAACCCTATTCCATGAGTCATTTATCATTATCCAGGGGCTATACCTGTGATTGAACTGGGCCAAAAGTGTCTCAGGTGCTGGCAGAGTGGGCTCAGTATCAGCTGCAGGAGGCGCATCTGTGGCAGTCTCCAGTGTCTGCCTTAGAACAATCACATTCTCCAACAGTGTCTCCAATGTATCATCCTCCTTACATAGCTTCTATAGGCAGACACAGACACACAGAATAAGGGCAATGGCAAGGCAGCCAAAACTTTAAAAACCATACATGGGTGTATCATTTGTACCGTAATCTGTTTCTCCAGAGTAGGGAGTGGATGTGACTCTGACTCCTCCCACTGCAACAGAGCTTTCATCTCCGAGGCCGTCAGAGTCAGCAACCGCTGAGGAGGAGCGAAGGCTGGCTCCTCGCCAGGCCCCTGGCCCTCCTCACCACACTGGATCAGGAAAAAGACAGATTTCTGAGTAAGATGCAATTCCCAGTGAATAGTAATGAGTCTCTAATTTCCTTTACTTTAAATAGTCAGAAACAATGTCCCTTAACCATCAGAGTTTGATGATCAGGCCTGCAGAAAAGCAGTAATGGGAAAGGAAACAGGAATCTACATTGGAACTGAATAGGTCTGGTTTGTTCCCAATGCCCAGTTCATGCTTTCTGTGTGGCTAGCCGCGCGCAAGCTCTGCATTCATGCTCCACATGACTACTGTGCTCCTGAAAGTTCCAATGTGTCCAGTCGCTCTGGCCACTATCATATCATATTGACGGGATCTGTTTCCACAAGAAGTATGAACCAGGCTTGAGCCTGAATTTTTTTTTTTTTTTTTTTAAAACAACTTCCTATCTGACTTATACTTACCATGGATTCTGTGGTGAGGATTTGTCTGAGAAAGTCAAGCAGAGTGGAGAGCAGCTCTGCAGAGTCCTTGTTGAAGGAAAACACTTGCCTCTTCAACAGAGAGCACAGCCCTGCACCATGCTTTTTTAGAGCACTGAAACAAAGTTTGAAGTTTAAAGAAAGTCTCATTAGACCAGGAGAATGAACCTTTACCTAGTGGAGAGAGAGAAGTAATACAAAGAGACAAGAGGGGAATATTGCCATTTACCCTTTGAGGTGGTAGAGTCCATAGTCGTGCTCAGTGAGGAACATCAGGGTTCTGATACAGGTGAGGAGGAGAGTGGCACTGCACTCTGCATTTCCCAAAACCTCTAACAAGGCGTTGCACACTGACGACATCATCTCTCGCCCTGGAAGTGCATTGGCCAGCTGTTCAGCCTCCGACACACAGCCCTCACCAGGTGGAGACACCACCAGAGAGATGTCCTGATGTATACAGAGTGGAGTATTTTCAGTCTATCTTTCTCTCTCTGTAAGGGTTTGTTTGTGTGTGTTATTTTCCTGTATGTGCATTGGATCACTTACCTGGTCACATAGTGACTGCAGTATCGTCCCCACTAGTTCGCTGCAATGCTGCTGTTGTAAGGAGTGGTCAGTTGGAGGAACCAATAGGGACAATAGCAAGGGGAAGAGATCGGCCAGTTGTTCATCTCCAGAGGCAGCGCCAGAGAGCAGGTGTAACGCTGCGCTCTTACAAGCTCTCTGGGACACCAGGGCATCCATCAGGGAGAGGAGACGCAAGACCTGGCCCCAGCACACAGTTTTCCCCTCCGCTCTGCAGTCAGCACATATTACTTACATTTACTATACAATTAACAGCACAATCACAAATAACTGTGTGTGTGTGTGTATATTTCTTCAACTCACGGCTGCAGTTCCTCCAGCAGAAGCTCCAGTAGGGTTTTCATGATGAGTGTAGCAGTGGGTGAGGACAGGTCTGCCAACTGAACACACACCCTCCTCAGCATGGCCAGGAGAGGAGGGCAGCTGGTGGCACACACACACTTCAGAGCCTCAGCAAACACTTTCCACTGTGCCCGCAGGTGCATGCTCCACAGCTTTCTAGTGTTCAAGGCTACCGCCACATCCTGGACTGAAATCACCTATGGAGACAACAGCACGTCACCATGACAACACAAACATGCCTCCACGACAACAATGACACATCAAAATTCCTGTAGATGATAGATGAATTCACTGAGATAGAGTGAGCTAGGTTACCTGTGTGCTCTGCATGGGCAGTGGTAGCGGCAGGAGCTCAGACAGCAGGGTAAGGCCGGAGAACAGTCCCTCAGGTGCTTTCAGCAGTGAGCCCAAAACCTCCTTTAGCATCAGAGACCACGTGTTACTGGCCAGAGTCTCCTCGGTATGGGTCACCTACAGCAAACACACACACAACACCTCAGAATGACCACTGCAGACAGTTACTGCACCATAGTACTTGGGCAAACACGCGTGCACGCATACACACACCTGTTCACTGACACCCTGAGTGAAGGTGAGCAGCACGTCAACGATAAGCGCCTGCACTCTGGTCTCCTCCCCGTCCAGGCGACCAGACGCAGGGACAGAACACACAATCAAATGGAGTGTCACCAACACGCTAGCCACACGCGTGTCCCTGAACTGGAAGGCTCCCCCGCGGAGCAGCTCCATCAGCATGGTGCGCAGCAACCGGAGCGTGTTGATACATATACTCAGGATCATGCAGCGCTGTGGCGTGGGGCCCATGTGTCCATGCACACGCCATGGCTGCAGCAGCACGCTACACAGCTTCTGTAGAATGCGCACACACGTATCCAGACCCTCGCCAGAGAACAGCTGGACCCCAGCTAGGCTCCACTTTAGATCCCTCTGTTGACCTACAGAAAGAAAGGTGAAAAATTAGTACAACAGTATGTGACAACTGTTTGCACTATAACTGTTGTATTTATATTTCTATTTTAGACATTTAGCTGACACTCTTATCAAATTTAAACAAAATAATCAGTGCAAGCAGTACAATTACAAACACTTGTGATAACCACAATTGCAAGTAACCTCCTAAAAACTGCAATGAACAAAAACATAACGTGACTATTAGGGAGTGATTAATCATCACTTGAACTGTGTGGCTATGAACTCAAGCAGTAGTATAGTGCTTTGTGTTGTTACCCTCGATTGCAGGCGGGGGGCAGGCGATGTGACAGAGGACCCTGAGAGCAGTCACCAGTCCAGTTCCCTCTGGGGTCAACACATTTTCCACATTCTAAAACCCAAGGAAAATACAAGTTCAATATTGACATAATGCACTCTTATTTCATATACCAACCACCTAAATATGTCACGGAGCAGGTATAGGTCTATGAGCATTTCAGTTATGTTACAGAACCATTGCATTCCACTCAAATGCATCTTGGTGGCTCTTGAGGTATCTGATGGGAGCATTTAGTTGAGTGCGTGACTTGAAGCATTTCACTTTGGTATAAGACTTCTAGTTTACAGCACTAGCATCCTCATACAGTTTGGGAGCTAAGAACCACCATATTGGCTGCCCTGGTGATCAGTAGTGACGACATTCAATAGCCTTTTGTTTTCCTCTGGCAATATATATATAAAATATTTAAAAAAAAATTAAATCACACTTTACCAACTTAAGTAGATCAAAAGACATAATATTTTTGTATTCTTTTGTATTTTTGTATCTCATCTCTTTGATCAATTAAGAGTAATAGAGATTTATCACTCAATAAATCGGCATTGGAACAGGGCAGGTAATGTACGGCTCACAAAGTTTCTGAAAAATGAAAATGTAGTGAAGTGTTGCTTTAACTCTGTATGTATATTACATGTATATGTATAATGAGTCACAGTGAGGTACCTGTTTGATGTAGTCTATGAGGGAGGGAATGCTGCTGATCTCAAAGCGTAGTTTCTCTAGAGGCTCCAGCCATTTACTGAGCTCTGAAAATACAAAGTAATCACACAACATTGATCATCAAAACACAAACACACAAAAAGTGTCTTATATGGGATCGTATTTGGTTGCTCTATTGATAATTCCTACCTTGCAATTTGGCATTGGTGTCATCTGCCTTGGCTAAGGAGAGTAGTGGAGCAGCAAACTGTTCCATCATACGCAGGTCATTAGAGCTCTGCACCACCAGTAACACCAGCATACAGGCATAGTTATATGTCACTGCCTTGCGGGCCTTGGCCTCACTACAAGAGAATGAGAGAAAAAAAACGAAAACATAATCAGAAATCAACACACCCAGTCTCTGATTTACTAACTTACAGCAAAACCAAGGCACACAGAAAGAGAGACAAGTATAAAGCTACCCAGACAGACAGACACACAAGGCCTCACCCCTGTCCATCCTTGCTGTGGTGCTGGAGCAGGGTTACCAGACAGGACAGGTTGTTGTCCAGGCTGAAAACATGAGCCACAGCACTCCGACCTGTCTGGGTGAAGGTGATCAGATAGAGAGCATGGAGCATGCCCAGTACGTCTGCGTTGTCACCTTCGTCCAGCCCTGCTCCCCCCTCTCCTCCTGTGGCCACATGACTCATCAGCTCTGACACGCCCTGGAGAGCATGTAGCGTTTGCATTAGCCACACCCCCAAACCCTCTTCACCCAGTCCTGGCCCTGTGAGACCTCCCTCTCCCCCTGTAAATGCGGTCTCCTCGCCCTCAGCTTCTGCCATGGATGCCAGGAGACGCAGCAGCAGGTTGGTGGGACTGGGCTGGGCGAGCAGGAAGAGCAGACCTGACTGCGTGAGAGACAGGAAGCGTAGGAGTTCTCTGACAGCTTGAGTGACACCTAAGTGGCCAGCCGCTGCAGCCGCTGACAACACCACTGTCGTACTCTCCAGGAAGTGGCATGCATGCATGTACCTGAGAGAGGAGGAAGTGACATGTCACAAATGCACTCAATGGGTCACAACATTCTTTTACATCGAATATTTGCGTCTGTACTCTTGCTTTTGCACAGTGTGGGGTATGAAGCTGTGTGTGTGTGTGTGTGTGTGTGTGTGTGTGTGTGTGTGTGTGTGTGTGTGTGTGTGTGTGTGTGTGTGTGTGTTACCTATAGAGTGTTGGGTATGGATCATCCCTGTCCTGTGGTCCTGTTATTCTAACACTGGTGGGAAAGGCTTTCCCAGGAGGTTGCACCATAGTGTGAGGGGCAGTCTCTAGCAGGTGATGCAACTCATCTAGAACCCCTGCCAGCCTATCAAGCTCTGTCTCGCTCACGGGGGAGGAGCTTAGCGATGGTTCCTCCTCCATAGGGCTCTCAGCATCCTCCATCTCCTCCTGAGGATGACAGTCATGATCTTTAAAAAATATACTCCTCAGTAATAGTTGGCGACTCTGTGTGAGTGTGTGTGTACCTGCTGTGGCTGTGAGTGTGTGTGTACCTGCTGTGGCTCGCTCCATGCTGTCGCTGTGCGCTGTAGGTCAGTCAATACCTCATAGACATGGCTTTTCTGCAATATGGCATTGCCAGCAGTTACGACCCTCACCGTCTCTTCACGCAGGAAAAGTTGGACTAACCGCTGCAAGGGACATACAGCCAGGTTTAAGCTCAGTTTAAGCTCATCCAAAAGGTAGGAAAAAAAAATACTTTTACAGAAACTTTGTTTATTTACTCAGTGGCTCAGTTTGGCTTCTGGATCCATTCTAGGATAAAGTTCCACGAGGCGTTTCAGTTTAAGAATGGCTATTCTATTTGGATATTTATATCATGATTTATGGACAAAGTGCTGTAACTGCAGTTGTATTTTTTCACACTCTGAGCACTAAGGCCAGATGATGAATTTTCACCGTATTTATATTTTCTAGCTGTGGGGGGGACCCAGCTAAATGACAGTTAATGAAACACTGTATCTGAAAATAAAGTGAGAAAAAATACATAGAAAAGATTTACTGAAATACATGTTTGTGTATTTTGTGCCCCTAACCTGATAGCCGCTCTTCTCCACCTCCCCCTCCTGTAGGAAGGCCTCCACGCCAGCAGGGGCACTGGTCAGGGCCTCTAGAGCTCTCAAGATACTCAGCTTCAATGTGGAGGAGACATGGTCCCTATGGAGAAGCTCCAGCAACAGGCTCAGGGCCCCTTCGCGCAACAGCGCTTTGAGGCCCTGTGGGCATTCTGCCAGGTAAGATGCTAGCTTGGCACCAGCTTTCAGCTGTCTGAGGTTCAGAGCAATCGGTTGTGTGAGAGCAACCTCCATACTCAGAGCTTGGAGAGCCCATTGGACTAGAGCTACTACTGAGTCCTCCAACTCCCTTTCTCCCTGTCTAATTAAACAGCCCAACCCTTTGGCCAGTAGTCCTGGTGCCTGTTCCAGAGCTGTGACCCAGCGGGCATCTCTGTCTTGTCCTATGCAAGCCAGGAGCTCTCTCAGCTGGGCAACAGCCTCAGCCTCGTCTCCACCTCCTGGCCCCTCTGTACCACCAGGGTCCCTGGGCTCCTCCACACTGCCCTTCTCAAGCTGAGTATCAAAGCGTGTCTTGTACGGAGGGGTGAAGTAGAGCAGTGGTCTGAGTTCTCGCTCATAGGGGTCGTACTGGACTGGTGGAACAGATGCCAGGTCCTCAGGAGTGTAGTCCATGTCAAAGCTGGGCAGCTTGAAGCTACCATTATCCAAGTCGTCCTCATCACTGGAAATTTGCTCATAGCCATCATCACCTGGAGGAGGGGGGGGGGGGGGGGAAATTTGACAACGTTATTCTCCAATTTGATGTGCTAGGACTTTCAAAAAATTATTTAGGTGAAAGTATTTCATAAAATACTGTGTGTGCAAAAATGAGGAGGATAGCAACTCTTCTCTTGCTAATTCACAAATGCCTACACTGACAGACCTACTCACACCATAGCAGCATCACTCCAAACATGCAGGGTTAGGTAGTTTGACATGCAGAATGTGACCAAAACACAAGCAGCAGCAGCCATGGCTGTGAGGATGTGTTACACAGAGCTGCTCATAACAGCTTAAGAATCCTAATTATGAGCCTTCGGGATAGCCTGGGGTGGGCCAGCTGTGGGCTTGGAGCATCCAGTGGTCGCGGATGGAGTCAGCATGCCAGGGCACACACTGACTGTCACCCAGTCCCAAATGGACCCTGCTCCCTTGCCCCCCTTGGAGGTTATGCCTGCAGATAGGTCTGTGATCTGTGATGGTTGCAAGTAGTGTTGACATTGCTATACCTAGGGGTTAGGGATTAGGGGTCCATTTGGGATTGCAGACTATCCTGCTTTCACAAAGGAACTCCCCTACCTTCCTCCATCTCCTCTTCCTCGTCCTCACCCTCATCCTCCTCTTCTTCCTCCTCCTCCGGAGCGCTTCCCTCTGTCC
Source organism: Hoplostethus atlanticus (assembly GCA_034670405.1). Taxonomy (NCBI): domain Eukaryota; kingdom Metazoa; phylum Chordata; class Actinopteri; order Trachichthyiformes; family Trachichthyidae; genus Hoplostethus; species Hoplostethus atlanticus. Next base: position 2,954,871 of record JAXDDX010000016.1, on the reverse strand, counting down.
GTGTATCTTCTTCCTCCTCTTGTTCCTCCTCTTCCTCCTCCCCCTCTTCTTCTTGCTCAGCATCTGAGTATGGTTCATCTGCAGGCAGTGATCTCTCAGGTGACACGGCCTCAAGGTAATCCTCCCGGACCTCGCATGGCTCATCTTTGACAACGCCCACTGTAATAGTCACAGTAGAAACCAAAGGACTCATTAGTTAGTTATAATTATAAACACAGGAGCCAGCACAACCATATAGCACACATAAACCAAGTATTAACAAAGAAAAGCACAGGCCTACTTTTACAAAAAGGGTAACCAATGTAGAATAAATCATTATCAAATGTAATTGTGATAACAACCATTGATTCTGCATTGAATTTCGAGGGCATTTCAACTCTTTAACTAGAAGAGTATCTCTTTCACTCTTGATCAGTCTGGTGCTAAGAGTGCCTGATATATACAGATATATACAGAACATATGTACAAGTCTGACCTGTCACTGGGACCTGCTCCTCATCATCATCATCCGGGGGTGGAGGGCCAGGTGGAGTACGGGGCCCCCGAGGCGCTGGTCGGGGAGGGCTGCCATTGTACTGGTCATCCTTATCCCATTCTGAGAGACAAACAGGAAGAGGAATGTTACACGCAGAATAGAATTAGGGCACAAAACACAAGAGGGAAAACACTGCTTGGTGTAGAGTTGAAAGGGTACAGAGCAAGGGAGGGATTACATAGTCAAAGGATGTTTCAGTTTCAGGAAGTGAGTGTATGTGCAGGAGAGCTGGATAGTTTCCAGGCAATGATGCCCACCTTGTTTAACGATCCTCTTGGGTCCACTTTGTAGCTGAGGGGGTGGGGGTGGTGGAGGAGGGGGTGAGTCTTGCTCATGCCCATGTGAGCGCTCTGCTGTTCCATACACTGCCACAGTCAGACTGGTGTACCAGCCACGCAATACCAGGCCATCTGTGTTCACCTGCACACACAAACCCATGCAGTTATTTACAAATCTACAGAACAGGTATAAAATATATTTTTTATATTTTTTTTAAATCAATTGTAAGGACATCCCTTTACCTTTCCACTGGGTCTGAAGATGATAGACTTGTTCTCATCATATTCCAGACTAAGAGGAGAAGGAACAGGGCAGATTAGAACTGCAGTGCCACCCAAAAAATAAGTGAGGCATTTTCAACAAGTTTACCCATAAACATTCCACTGGGACCTCTAAATTATATTCTGTCCCGTTGAGCTATTGTGTGGGCGGGGTTGAGTTTCTGGAGAGACCAGTTAGCAAAAGAACAAAGACAGACACACACATACACACTCACACTGACCCTCCTGTGAGAACATGGCTCAGAACTGACTCTACCACTACTGGTTCTACAGGTGAGACAGACACCTGTTTCTTAAGCACTTTTGAGAGCTGTAAAAAGGCACCACCAAACCAGGAAATACACAAACAGAGAGAAAGAATTGGTGAAAGGGAGAGGCTGGAAGGAATACAGAAAGAAAACGAGATGAGGGAGAGTGGAAAAATTCTGACCTGCCCAGTCTGTGGAAGGTTGGGCTGTTGGGTTTGGTGACATTGTTGAAAAACAGCTCCAGCTGGAAGGCATGAGGAGATGTCTCCCTGGTGACAGAAATAATCATACAATCAGCCTTATGAGGCATTCAGGACTCACTCCCATTGAATCCAGAAGGCTTTATAGGTGACTAAAGTTATGCATCAACTTGACACAGAGGCCCGATTTGCTCAGGTACAGCATCACACCCATTCAGTCGGTCAAATTACATCACAGATTACCGAACAGGCTCAGTGGGATCCAGGACCAGCTCAACAAAAGAGCTCAGGTTTCACGCTCATTCATTCATTCACTCACGGTGGGCCTCTCCATTTCTTACAGACACACACACATACACCTCAATAACCATAGCAAACAAACATCTCCAGAGGGAGTATACCTGAGTAAAAGGTTTCCCTGTCACAGTGTGTGTGTGTGTGTGTGTTTAAAAGAGAGAGAGAGAGAGAGAGAGAGAGAGAGAGAGAGAGAGAGAGAACAACTCTTACCCAAATGCTCTGCTGTCAGGTATGCTGCTGTGTGCTTTGATTCCAGGAGGAATGACCCGCACCTCTGTGATCAGAACCCCACAAGGAAACCGCACCACATCAACGTTGGTTAACTGAAGTGCATGGAACAAAAAAACATTTATATTAAAAAAATAAAAATAAATAAAATAAAATAAAAAAAGGCACAATAAACCAGTCATTAACATGCTACAATATTGCGAGATATCTTCAGAGAGAGCAATGTAACTAGCATTGCATCATAGATAAGCCATTCAATTAGTACAGACCTGCAGTGTCCTTTATTTTGCCGTTTTGTGATATACAGTTACATGGCCAAGTAACTTAACACTAGCTAGCTGGCTAGCTGGCAAACAGACTACCCAGGGGTGCCAAAGTATTAGCTGCACGAGGCTCTATGATTAGGTAGATACAGACACGTTAAAATTACATTTATTCTAAAGTAGAACTGATAACATAGAACGAGTATAATGTTGTGAGAGAGCCATGTAACGCAACGGCATCAAGAACATGGTAGACTTGCTAACGTTAGGTGAGTTAGCATTATTAGCTAGGAAGTTGGCCGCCACTGCAGCACCATTCTGCAAATCTCATAATTACGACGGATTTAAGTGTATGGTGCTGAAGTTTATGAACTGTACAGACTGGGGGATATTGAGGTTTCAGAAACTTTACCTCTGCACTTTGATGTTTAAATGTATCAAGAAAAAGAAGCTCCGTTGAAGTATCCCCCGCCATCGTTTGCTGTTGTCGCTCAGGGGTAAACTTCCGGATTAGTGAATACTTCCGGAGCGCGCTCGTCCACCGAGCTCAACAAGACAGTTCTCCGATCAGCATTAGGTTGTTCGATTGTTCGTGCTTCCACTACAGTTACAGCCCGTTGTTTTGTTATGGCAGTATAATTCATAGATCTGTTCTCTGATCAGCTTAAGATCGATCAGCATAATGAAACTTACAAATTGTACTTGTTACCAAAGTAAATGTTTAATGATTTCATACACCTGTATAAATTGGTGGTTTATTAATATGCAAAAGTAAATTATAAGGCAACCACGAGGGTAAATAGGCTTATTAAAAGGCCTAATATTGGTTATTGGGAGCCTACAAATTGTCAACATAATTACCTCTTAACAAATTGTCGCCCAGCATTATTAGGCCTAGGCCATACATTAATTTTGACCAAACAATGACCACGAAATATTCAAAATCTAGGCTTAGAGTTAATCACTATTTTTTAACTAAAGGAAAAATATTCCGTGGTGTTTGTCATACCCAAACCAATTGATGGCTAGACTATGGTATCAGAAATAGTTAGGCAACTGTTTGTGTACACCCTAACGAAAAATCAGTAGGCCTACAATATTCCCATAATATTCCTATAGGAAACTGTGGTAAAAGTAGTAAAAGTATAGCGACTTTATCGTACTTTATGGCATTTCTATCTCTTATGGCATCACCATATTCATATACTATTCCCGCATGAACTTAGAGTTTTGTACTGTTCTTCTAAAATTGATTATAGGATTACTATAATTATGTTTTGTTCGGGGAATTTTTGACCCAAAACTATGTCTCTGCACGGCAAAAAAAACAACTGTGAGCAACAAAGTGATTATGATTGTCGCCTTTGCCACGTCCTAATCTGAAAGCCACCTGAAGCAGGGAGGGGGCAGGTAGAGAGTCACGTGGTCACACAGGTAGATGCACTACAAAAAAGAGAAGCATTCAGCCATTACTCCGCGATGGTGACTGCGGGAGGCTTTACATAAATTTCTCACGCAACGAGTTATTGAGCACACCTATGCGCTTAGGTGTCAAGGCGTAGGTTATTATTCCTCTCGGGTCCCGCACTTATTTTCTTTCCGGTATAGCTTTAGTTACTTTTCTTTTATAGTATTTGTGTAGTATTAGATTCGTTTTTGTAGTATTTCTCTTGAAATGACGGCGCAGGTAGACTACCTGGTGGTGTTGTTCACCACCACATCTGGCGCGAGCGGAGACCTGCTGGGGTCTGACGAGAAGGAGCTCGTGCAGTTGGTCTGGCAACTGGTGGACACAAAGAACAAAAAGGTAAAGCTTTATTATTCCAAAGCAGTGATGTAGTGGTAAATAAATTATCGGTAAACTAACCGTTTCTCCTTAAAAGACCATATCGTTATATAACTTTGATACTACTTACTACTTATCATGATGTACACAATACATTTACCTCATAAAGATTTAAATCAGCCTAAAGCCTAGAGTTTAGGTGGGTTTACCCTCCACTACATCTCTGAGTCGAACATAAAGTGTGAGATGATGATTCACTCTAATGAGAAGCCAAATGTGCCTTTGCTTGATAATTTATAGTTAATAAGGTATTTAAAGAGAATTTCTATCGGTCTGTTGTATCTTCTATGTTGTAAAATCTATGGAATAGGCTGAAGAGCGTGAGAGTTTCTATAGATTGTTTCAAGTCTGACATGTTTTTTTCTTTCTCTGAACCAGTTGGGCAAGGTGAATGAGCTCTTGATTAAGCTTGAGCTCTCAGAGTTGACAGAACAAAAAGAGGAGGATGGGGTGGAGGTGAGAGTGGAAGAAGAGAACAGATCCAGTGCAGACTGTGTCTCTACAGCCGCAAACCTTGAGAGTGCATTAAACCAGGTATTAAACCCTCTGTAGTCACTTGGAGTATTGATTCCAGCCTATATTACTTTGTAATTAATGTCCCATTAGTGGAGATTAGTTATTAAATTATGTATTACATCAGCCTACATAGACACAAAACAGAAGTTAATATATCGGTGAATTTAAGTAACTACTGGAAGCTTGAGATGATCAGTCTGTTTGAATGGGCATGACCCAAGCAGTCACTGTCATGAAGAAGTCAGTTAAGTGATAAGGAGGTATATCTTTACAGCCTGAAAATGAATGCAAATATACTAATTTGCATAATCATTAAGAGAAAACACCCCAAAGGAACCAGCTGAGAATCTCCCTGAAACCAAAGTGGTAATAATAGAGATGAAATCTGAGTCTGGGTCATTTCTAATTGAAGCCAGAGTATGAATGACCCCTCAATTGTATCCATTGGTTTGACTAATGTCAACAAACTTTCACCGTATCTGAGGCTAGACTATAAATGTTATTTTTGATTTCTTTTATAAATGTTTTATGCTTGTCTTTGCAGTTTCATCTAAGATTGACAAATGAGGTGAACAGTGCCGACGCAGGCACGTCAGTATGTTTGTGTACGGACGGGCAGCTCCATATCCGCCAAGTAATCCACCCCGAGGCCGCAGGCAAGGTGAGCGAGCTGGGGGGGTGCACGCCTTGCAGCCAGGGCGGATGTTAACTGCTGCTAGAGCCTTTATTGCCACAGAACCACAAAGGGATGAGTTATGTCAGCACTGTACTCTTGGTTGAATGCAACATTATGGTGAAAGTTGAACCTCATTAAGAGTATCGTTCACGCAAACTTATCTAATGACACACACCCAGACACATTCATGCACACACACACAAACACACAAAGCCACCTATCAAATTCCCACACATATCACACCAATTTATGTATTGCACAAAACAGAGCCATGGCATACTCTGTTGGCTTGAGCAAATAGCAATATCATAGCAATAAAAATAACATACCACCCAGCTGTTACTGTTCACACCCTTCCCCTTTAAGTTGAATGGTTTTGTTTCCTTTTCCAACTGTCGGTTGACTGGGACTTTCTTCTCTCCAGAACATCCTGGTCCCAGAATGTTTCTACTCTTTCTTCGACCTGCAGAAAGAGTTCAGGAAGCACTTCCCCACATCTGACTTGAAGGCTTTGGATGTGCACTTCATGGCAGAGTGTATCCTTTAACACTGTCACCTGTTTCCATTTGGTGTGCTAGAAGCTATGTGTACTACTCTGTGTGTTTAATGTTAAACTTTACTACAGTTTACAAGCTTGTCCATAGGTAGTGACAGGAAGATATGGTAAACACATGCACTCTAAAACACACAAATTAGAAGTTCATAAGCCATGGGGTGTTGCCTGCAAGACTAGAGGTTTTGAAATGCAAATAGGGAAACAATGGCAGCACCTCACTGAACGCCTAGTGAAAGAGTGTGTTTAGCCAACAGGGCTAACCCCACACACCCACTGGAACAGGAGATCTCTCTCTCTCTCTCTCTCTCTCTCTCTCTCTCTCTCTCTCTCTCTCTCTCTCTCTCTCTCTCTCTCACTTTCTCTTTCACTCTACCTCTCTCACGCACCCATACATACATGCATATGGACCCAACTGTGAGACAATCTTTTTGGCTGTCTCCTCCCCTGTGGTTTCTCTCCTTGACTGCTTCCTCCTCAGCTCTGAATGTACCTGTTGATCCTCCAGCCATGTTGGATCCATCAGCCATATTGCCCCCAGAAGCAGCAATACAGCAGGTCCAGAATATGGCCAGCATTGTCCTTGCCCTGCTTTCTGAGCCCCTATGTGAGTGCCATGTATTTTGTTACACAATGTGAATACAAGTAAGATGTTAACAATGGTAATGTGACAACTACAGGTTGACATATATGAAAATAATTTGTGACATGGATAACAGCAGAAGAGCAAGCCACATAACTTCTAAGAGGACTACTATGATAATTGAAGAGTTCATTTCAAAATTGCAATTTATCCATTGGGGAAAACAACGTTAATCAATTAAAAAATCTTTACCTGAAGTTCATCATCTACTGTAAAATGTAGTGGATCCAATCTGCAAAAGTGTTATCAGGAATTACGTTACCTACTATCTATTACAAAGTGCCATAACTGGTTTCAGTTTTGTGCTTTCAATCATTTTGTGATAGTAGGTGTCACTTTTACATCTCATTTTGGAAATCGTGATATCTCATTTTGGAAACCAAACTCAATTGTTTTCCCATTACAGGTCATAAGTTTGCTCACCCAGAGAGAGTTAGTGAGAAGTTTGAGACTGGCACTTGGTAAGTAAACTTTGCTAAAGATAAATATTTTCTTTGTATGCAGGCTCTGAAACAGACTCCAAGTCCACGCCTACTATTCTAATTTCACTGTGTGTTTGTGTGTAGCAGTAAGATGGAGAAAGTCTGTGACAACACCGTGATCAGAGCCAGAGGGTTGCCATGGCAGTCTTCTGACCAGGACATTGCTCGATTCTTCAGGGGACTCAACATTGCCAAGTACGTTGTTGGTGTTTAAAGGCACGCTCATCTATCATCTATCCAGTTTTGTATTGATGTTGGCATGAACTTATCAGTCATCATCATATATATTGATGATATTCTGAAATCTACTATTGACAAAAGGTTTACATACTGCAATCCTATATATTTTGTGTTGTACAGAGGTGGTGCTGCATTATGTCTAAATGCTCAGGGGAGGAGGAATGGAGAGGCCCTTGTTCGTTTTGTCAGTGAAGAACACAGAGACCTAGCTCTGCAAAGACACAAACACCATATGGGTAACAGATACATAGAGGTAACCCTTCTTAACCCAGCTAGTCATGTCTACGAAAGTACCTATACCTAATATGATTACCCATGCCCAATCCCTGACACACCTGATGATACCACATTGATAATGACAGTCATTCTTAATTGGCTGCCTTGTTCCTTCTAATTTCAGGTTTATAAAGCAACAGGAGAGGACTTCCTGAAGATAGCAGGAGGTGAGACATTAGAAACAAGTAGCATATATCTAAACTAACCTTATCATAACATAGTCATACAGTACAACTCTCACTGAAGTTTCCACTGCCATCATAAAGATGGAGGCCCTGAGGATCACTCTAAATCATTAAGGGATTTACTGAAGGAAAACTTAATGCTGGTGATTTCTTCATTGTGACAAAACATTTGTGCTTATTTACTTGTAGTTCAATGGATGTGTCTGTCTTTTGTGTGCCAGGTACCTCTAATGAGGTAGCGATGTTCTTGTCTCGAGAGGACCAGATTATAGTGAGGATGCGAGGTCTTCCTTTCACTGCCACACACGAGCAGGTGCTTGCCTTCTTTACCCATGGGGAGGGTCCTAACGAGGCATGTCCGGTCAGTGGAGGGACGGATGGTATCCTATTTGTTCGCTACCCAGACGGGCGTCCCACCGGCGATGCCTTTGTCTTATTTGCGTGTGAGGAACACGCCCAGTGTGCTCTGAGGAAACACAAGGACATCCTGGGCAAAAGATATATTGAGCTGTTCAAGAGTACTGCTGCAGAGGTCCAACAGGTATGTTAGGTTGTTTGCGTGGATGTGGGTGTGCCTGCATGGTGTGTGCGTGTGTGTGTGCATGTGTGTGTATTATTTGTCTGTCTAGAATGTCTGTATATTTGATTTTGTGAAGGCAAAGAAATGTTGTTTAGTTGTTTGTTTAGGCCTTCTGTTTAGGGGTGGGACCTGCATAGCAAGGAGTGTGTGTGTGTGTGAGTGTGTGCGCGTGCACACATATCTATGTGTTTCCCTTTACTACATGGATTTCTGGTTAATGGGAGGTTCGCTGAACATACACACAAACAATACGCTGGTCTGTAAAAGATTACCATTTTACCATCTCTCTTTCTTCCTCTCTCTCCCTCAACATGAACACATGCACACTTATTTTCTTATCTCAGTGGATTGATAAGCATGCAATTCACATACTTACTGTATCTATGCAGAGGCCTTTCCCTGTGGGTTTATGTATGAGACTAAGGAGTTTATGGGTCCTCTCCAGAAATGCAAACATACTGGTGTCCTGTTGGCAACAGGCCAGCTCCTGTCTGACATTGCAACACACATTTAAACACCTCTTGTTGCACACAAGAGGTGGCCTACACATGTGTATGCAATGCTTTGCAGTTTTTGCTATTTAATGATTTGAACCATTAATAAGTTAGTATTTATTGTAAGGCTTAAGTATATAGTACTATAGGTCAGTTTTTCCTCACAAAAGTATCTTAGCAGGGGGAGAAAGGCCTCTGAACTGGAGTTACTGGAAAGCAATACAAATTCAATTCTTTCAGCAGTTCTGCTATGTGGGGTGGGTGGTTCATACAGCCTACTCGATCGTTTTTGCTTTATGCACAGTATGTAACTGTGTGTGCATGTGTGTGTGTGTGTGTGTGTGTGTGTGTGTGTTTTAGGTGTTGAACCGGTACTCATCAGCCCCTCTGATCCCTGTGGCCCCTGCCCCTTTGGTGTCAATGCTGCCCACAGTGTCTCTCCTGCCCCCTCCAGGCGGTGTGAGGGACTGCCTGAGGCTCAGGGGGCTGCCATATACGGCTAGCATAGAGGACATCCTCACTTTTCTGGGAGAGTTCACACACGATATCAGACCACACGGCGTGCACATGGTGCTCAACCAACAGGTACACACACATGCCACACCCATAGACTCAAACAATTAAACACTTGCACACACACACACACACACACACACACACACACACTCATGTTTTTTATACATATTTCTTAGATGCAGAGTAATTTCAGACTACCCTCTTGCTTCACTGTCCTCTTCCCATCTCTCCTCCCAGGGTCGTCCATCAGGTGACTGCTTCATCCAGATGACCTCAGCAGAGCGGGCCTACCTGGCATCCCAACGGCTCCACAAGCAGGTGATGTCCAGCCAGCGTGGGGTGAACAGCCGCTACGTGGAGGTGTTCCCCTGCAGTGCTGAAGAGATGGGCCTGGTGCTGATGGGAGGCTCGCTGTCACACACACATGCACACACACACAGCCGGAGCAGGAGTGGGACAGGGCTCAGCCCGCCGCCATGTAAGTCCAGACGTAAGTGCTGCTGGGAGCTGGGGGTGCTTCGGGACCGCAGGGTAGGTGGGCTCCTGCCACGGGGGGCAGAGGTGAGAGATTAGAGGTTAAATTCTGCCCCCCTCTCTTCTCTGGGTTCTTTCCAATCTAGAACTCTGGGAGGACGGGGACATCTGGTCTGACCAGGAGGGGTAGGAAGTGTGTGTGTGGTGTGTGTGGTGTGTGTGTGTGTGTGTGTGTGTGTGTGTGTGTGTGTGTGTGTGTGTGGTACCCCTGGTTGTTCCCTGTGTAATTCCATGTGATTTTGGTGAAGTCTGCATGCACTGAGAAACCTTTAGTCGACTGTTTACTCTGCACTTTCAATTTTCACCTCCGTATTCACATTCTGATTGAATAGTTCGTTTTTTCAATGGCATGTGTGTCACTCATTCTTAATTTCACACCCCTGGCCCTACTGAAGTCATTTGTAGTGATCTGAAGGGGTTGGAGTCCAGCCTATGATAGGGCAAAGTAGCTTACAAATCTTACAAATCAAGATTGGTACGGGTGGTTATGGGATGTGGACTGGACCTCATCAGTCTCCCGGCCTTAGGTGTGTGTATCACCTTTGCTTGTCCAATCAGTGGGGCTGTGGGAGAGGTGGGCGGAGCTGAACGCTGGTGTGTAAAAAATGTGCTGTGACCCGGTCTCTAGTCCTTCACTCTGAATGTACACTGATGCACTCCCATACCTCGATTTCAAAAAGAAGCCACTGGTAAAATGAACAGTGTAAACCTTTTAGTCAATGTTAAAACTATTTGTATGGTTTGGGATGGAGTGCATGAGTTCACATTTGAAAAGGATAGAGCACTAGTGATGTGTGGGTAGCAGTGAGGTCATATTAAAATCAGATGAAACTTTAATGATCCTCGTGGAGAAATTATTGGTTAAATTATTGAATGGACAGGACACGATAGGGAGTCCCTCATCCACATTACCAAAACTCACAGTGAGATACAGTCCTGTGACACTCAGGCACAAACACACACATAAACACACAATCACACACACACACACACACACACACACACACATACACACACACACACACACACACACACGTGTTTCAGGTACCGAGTAATGTTGGTCATTGTTTGTATGATTGCATGAGCGCCTCTCTCTAAAACAAACAATGGCCAGAATTCACTATAATCACTCCATGTGCTTCTTTTGCTGTTTGCTTCTTTTGAAGTCTCTCATCCCTCCCTCCTTCTCTCCTCCCCAGGTCTGTCTCCACCAAGCTATTCCTTCACCCCTGCTCCCCCTGTCCTGCCTGCAGAGGCAACTGCCCTCTACCCTCCCATTGGCCAGGTGCTGCTGGCTCCCCGCCCCCTGCCCCCAGGACACGCCTACTACCCGGCCTCAGCTCAGCTATACATGAACTATACAGCCTACTATCCGAGGTAATACTAACTACAGATGAACAGAGAGTCAGAGACATATGGTGACAATCAAATGAACCCCTTCATGTTTGTTTTGAGATTGTTTTGGCTTTGGTTTTCTATCTATGTATTGTTTTTTGCATAACCAGCCAAACTCTGTAATGATTCTGTCTTATAATGGTCACTAGTACATCAAGGCGCTTGTTTAAAGTGAAAAAAAGTAGAAAGGTTTGTGTTTGATGGAAATGTGTTTTTCCCAAGGAGAAGCACAAGGGTAGTTAATAACTGAACAATGTGGTATCAGAACTTGGTAAACATGAGTGACCTCTCTTTCTCCCTGGTCAGTCAGGTCCGACTGTGAAAGCAGGTCACTTATAGACTGTACCCAACGTTAGTTAGCTCTTTGTTGTCTGAGTCTTTGGTTCTTTGTTTGCTGACAAATATGCAGCTTTCAAGTCATTTAGGTTGTTTGTTTGATATTTCTAAAGTAACAGTTTCTCTCTCCTCCCCTCTGTTTCTCCAGTCCACCTGGTTCTCCCACCACAGTAGGTTTCTTCCCCTCCCCCACCCCCCTCTCCTCGGCAGGGGGGATGGTGCGCATGCCTGGCCTGTCCTACAGCAACGGAGTCAAAGACCTCATTAACGCGGTACAGGGATATCAGGTAAGAAGCAGTCCTGTATGTGTGTGCGTTAAGAACTTGTTTGCACTGCAGTTTCCTATGCATGCAAAGTCCTCAGCACCTCAAGCATTCACATATCTTTCCGTAGGATCCAAGTGCTATATTCAAATCTCCTCCTATTGTGGGTGTGCATCGTCAGGCATCCACTGTGTTTGCCCAGAGGCTATCAAACTAGTTTATCTGGTCTACTCTCCCTGTTCTGTCACACGCATTATTACTTGCTTAGACTTGAATTGCCAGAAGTCTTATTTAAACTTGGAACAGAATGATGGACCTCAGATATTTGCTAAATAAATGGATTTACACAGAGTTCATGCCCAATTTAGTTTTAGAGACAAATCGTCAATGAGACGTTTTTTTTGCCATGAACAAGCATAACTCCTTTTCCACCTCCATACTGGAGTGACGGGTCCATGTGGCCTTTAGACGAGTGTTTGTGTTTGTCTGTGTCTCAGCCCCCCTGTCTCTGTCCCTCCTCCCCTCCCTCACACCACAGTACACCCCTGAAGATGGTCTCGTGCATGCTCATGGGCCTGTGCACGCTCACGACCTGGCCAGGACTTTGCTTACGCAGCCCAAAGAATGGGTGTGTATTTAAGGTGTCAGAGTCAGGTGGCAGGTAAGGATTGGCTGAAGGCTCAGTGAGGGAATGTTGACAGTGGCTGTAGCTGTGGCTTTGGTCTGAATGGTCACTAGGGGTTTCAGGACTCAATATGATACGGATGTTTCCTGTTTAGACAGGGAAATTTCCACTAACCACAAGCAGCAGCAACAATAACTAGCCATAGACATATTTTGGATTGGTTTGCGTGGTTAGAGGAAATTTCTTGGAGCTTTAGTGTTTCTTTGGATCTTGGCTTTGTGTTGTTTCGAGGGGTGCCATTCTCTACTACTGGAATGTAGGACTATAGTGTAGCTAACTGCTCTGTCCGATAGTGGTTTCTACATGTCTGTCCTCTCAGGAAATTAATTCACTTTTTCTTCATGTGCTACCCCAACAGCCCTCTTGTGTGGTTAATTGGTGGCGCTGTAGTGTGATAGTGCTGTAGGTGGGTAATAATAGGTGTAGCTGTCAGGTGGTTGAGAGGGTGATGGGTAACATCTGGTGCTGGTGCAAGGGCTCTGTGTCTGTCCTGTTAACATTGGGTTAATACTGTTCTATCCCTCTTGCCTCCTGCCCCCCCCCCCCAGAGCCACGTTGAGTCGGTTCCTCTCCTGAGCAGCAGTCTGATTGGTCAGTCCAGTGGAGGTGATGTTCCTCTGATGTCCCTCCCCCCTCTCATGACCAAGCCTGGAGGGCAGTACCTGGATCTGACCCTGCTGTAGGGGTCATACACACACATGCACATATACAAAAGACACCTAACGACCAGGTTTATGTTAAAGACTCCTAGGTTCTGAAAAAACGGTCCTTTTGATGTGTTATTTATAAATAACAGAAATTAATGTATTTTATACCAAATAATTGTGGCCTTAGCCAGAATAGCAGCTTTGTCTTGTATTGCACAGTGTGTATTTTAAAAGCTTTATAGAGTGATAGTGATATGATATTATAATCACTATGATATATTTGCTAACACTAATAGAGAATAACTTAGTACCAATTTAGCTAAATATTTTGCTTATGCTTTCTACATGAACCAGAGTGAGAGTGTGCATGTGAGTGTGAAAGAGACTTGAATGAGTATTATGCATGGCTGTGTTGATGCGTTTTAATACTTAATCTGTTCATATTATGCATTTTATTTGTTTATACATTTGACACAATACACAAGGATTGTATTGAATGCTTTAGTGCATGAAGAAGTTAGTAATGCTAATATGAGATGTTTACATAATGCTAAATACCAATGCACTGCTAATCAATAAGACTAGTAATGAATATAATAGCAGTATCTTCTTCAATCACAACATACATGTTACATTGTTGGTGGTTGTCTGAGCTTGTCAAATGGTCTGATCCCTGCATCAGACTTCACTTACAAAAAAAAATGACATCTCATACTTTAACAGCCCCCTCCTTTCCTTTATGTACCCTTACCTTCTACTTCCTTGTTGTATAATGCCAACGTCTTGCCTTTTGTGTCGACACAAACCTGAACAGAGGACAATCCCAGTTCATGGTAACCTAACCACAGGGCCGTTCCTCCTTCAAGAGGACTCATGTCACAAGCTCTCAGCTTACCGAATGAATCTCAGGAGCCAGAGGTGGTTTCAGAGATTCAGAGATTTTATTACAGATTTTACTCAGAGGACAGCAAAGATCTGTCAGTCCCTCACACTTGCCTTGTCTCCTCTCCCCCATCCACACTGATTTCAGGGAATGTGACGGAACAAAACAGGTTCCCCGTGGAAATCCCTTTGCCATATCTCTTTTTAGCTACATTTGTTAGATCATTTGTAGATGGAGGGTTGACAAGGAAAGGAAATGAAGGACACTATTGAAATTCATCTTGTGAATTTGATTCTCCTTTGTTCTCGGGGGGACTGTATGGGGTCCATGATGCTGTACACGTGTCCTGAGAGCACCTAGGGCTTTAGCCTCCTGCTCAGCACATCCTGATGCAGCCACGCTAAAAAAATAATAAACATAATATGTGAAGTTAGCCTGTCTCCAAGCTGTTTTATTTCACTGTTTGCCTCTTCCCCTTTCATTTGACCTGTGTATTCATGGTGTGTTCTCCATTCCTTGGGAGGGTTTGTGAAGTACAGAAGCACTGTCAACTCAACACAAACACACAGGTGGAGTTGGTGATGACAGAATGTGACTAGAGGGAAAATGCCGGGAACTCCCTCTCACTGTCCATAGTGATTACACACACACACACACACACATACTATAGCAAAGAAACTATTGTCATTCAGACACACTAAAGACATTATATAACAGGATGGTCTTTTTCGGAAGGTGGGAAGGTAAAGAATGGAGAGAGTAAGAAGGGGGAAGAGAGAAGGAAGATAGACAAAAAGATGTCAGACCCCCTCAGGGCAGATTTGGCATTGTGTAATACAACACTGCGCACCCCACCCAACTTGATCCCTTTTAAACACACTCACGCATTTACCCACTCATGAAAAACATTGCCTGAGCCTGCACAGCAACACCATTCGTAAGTAAGTAAGTAAACTTTATTTATAAAGCGCCTTTCGAAACAAAAGTTACAAGGTGCTGTACAATGAAAACATTAAAGAAAATGGAAATAAAATAGAAGGTTAGAAAAAACAGAAAATAACAATATAAGGACATTAAAGCGGCACAGAAGGCAAACACACATTATCAAACAAAGTGCTTATGAAACAGATGCGTTTTTTTAACAGCTTCTTAAAACTATCCACTGACTGAGTTTTTTTATAACTAAGGGAAGCCGGTTCCAGAGAGAGCAGGGCTACAACTGAATAAGCTCGGTCCCCGTTAGTTTTTTGCCTGGATCTTGGGACAACCAGAAGGCCTTGGTCAGTAGATCTAAGAGATCTCAGTGGCCAGGGGACACAATAATTCAGATAAATAAAGTGGGGTCAGCCCGTGTAGTGCTTTAAAAGTGGTTAAGAGAATTTTAAAATCAATTCTGCACTCAATGGGTAACCAATGTAGAGAAGCCAACACTGGTGTAATGTGTGATCTACGTCGTCTCTTGGTTAACAGTCTAGCAGCATTTTGGACCAACTGGAGCCGAGACACAGAAGAGTGACTCAGGGTGGTGAACAGTGCATTGCAGTAGTCAAGAAGGGAGGAGACAAAAACATTTTTTCCAGATCTTGAATGGGTAATACAGATTTGATTTTGGCAATGTCTCTTAGTTGAAAGAAACAGGTTTGGTCTGCTTTCTTTACATGCAATTCAAAGTTCATGTGCTGGTCAAAAAAGACTCCCAGGTTTTTTGAGGCTCGCTTAACATTTGCTGCTAAAGGACCAATACACTGACTTTATCAGAAATGCTCTCAGGGCCCATAATAAGGATTTCTGTTTTGTCAGGGTTAAGCTGGAGGAAGTTATCAGACATCCAGTCTTTGATAGCTGTTAATTCGTTTTTTCTCTCATAAAGTGAAAATACAATCACTTTATTGGAATGGTTGGGTAGTAAATACATGTTACTAACTACAATAAAGCCAAAAACTGCAATTTATTGCAGTTACTGAAAGAAGATTACAGGTACTTTATATAGTCTAGATTTTGGAGTATAATACATTTTAGGAGTAAAAGTAAAGTAATGAGATTGTGTTTCTGACTGAGTAGAGTCGAAGGGATTGCATTACTGATTAAAATCTAACGCAGGTAGTCTGTAATATGTCATTATTTAAATTTCAACAACTTTGCTTAATTGGCTCTCTTACATTTGTATTTCTGTAAAGGTTCACAAGAACACATTCAAATAAAAAACAGTAGTATATGCCTTTATTCATGCCATAGCATTTCCACTGCACCTTGCCTTTAAGACGATAAATTGTCTGCTATTACTGAAGTTCACTGAAGGACAGAACAGAGATGCAATTATAGCCTGGCTCATTGCACACAATAGGTGTGTTGGGAAGAGGCATATAAATCAACAATATCCTTTATAACAACATTCCCTCACAGGTTGGGTGAGGCTGACATTTACACACATATTAGTGCACACAAGCACGCAGGGCGAGGCCGATCCACATTCCCATGTCAGACCAGAGACTAAAGATGCTGCAAGATAATTGTCAAACTGATGATGCAGCCTTTATTAAGATCAAAGCAAGGGCATAAACAACACAATGGACATGTACAGTACAGTAACAAATTATATGCTGCCTCAAATGAAGTTGTGACAACACAGGGGCAATCAAAAAGTCATCAAACAGCAGGGTTATGCTGATCATAACTTCCAAGAACACATGTGATACCAGTTTTGCATTCAGCCTCTGAATGATTAACTGTGGGTTGAAAACAGACTGGATATGATGTGGCTCTAGTGAAGTGATCAGGGATCTGTTCCTCATAACAACCTGTAATAATAGAATGACTGTGTCCGTCTGGCGCAGCAACAGTGACTGTGGATTTGTCTCCTTCTAGTGGGCAGAGACTCCACACAACAGGCCTGTAGTCTCCGCCTGTCTCCTCATCCCCTGTACCAAGGCTGCATTCAATTCATTTTCAATTCACTCAGTTCAGGAAGGAATTTCTATAAAACTCAAATACTGTAAAACGTTTGGCATGTCAAAGTTGTCATATCCAACATTATAAGAAATACAATTAGGAAGTAAGCATTTACAATAATTGCTGTATCATCAGCATATTAATTACAGTTTCTATTTACACTTTGAACTAATTGATTTGAAAGTGAATGGACTTTCACTTCAGCCTTGCTCCACAAACAAATGTTTTGAAGGTGTAAAGATCAATGGCAACAGACCTCCACAGCCACTATCTGCAACACAGTTTAGACACCAGCAAGGACGTGTTAATGAAACCACACCAAACCTAAACATAACCCCAAAGCAAATCAGATAAATATTCCATCTTTTAACATGTGGCTCATGCAGGCAGCACCAGTCATTAGCTTCATCAGTAGCTTGTTTGTGAGTAAGCCGGTTAGCAAGTGTTTAATTCCATCTCACTTTGTGTGATGGTGTATTACAGTTTCAGTATTGTGAATATAAAGAATTGTAATCTAAAATAACAATTAAGCAAAGTACCTTTATGCAAATATATATTTGTAAATGCTGAATGTAATATGTAAATATACAAATGCTGAGTGCAGACGGATATGTTTCTGCCTCCACTCCACCTGCTGCACTTGGCGATGACGTCACAGGGGTCAAGGGTCACGGTCTCAGAGCTCCGTCATCAGGAGGGCCCTTAGTATCTTCTCCCTGTCCAACCTCATCTCTTCTCCGCTACACACACACACACACACACACACACACAACACCATGTCATAAAATGATGTTAAAAATATAAATGCACACAGCTGTGCCTGGATCAGTTGCTACTCCTACTTTGCCTTCTAAACCAATGATCTATTGATCTATCATTTTTTGATTGTGTGTGAGGTCACTGTAGGAGGGATTTAATAAATGTAAATATGGGAGGGAGGTGTGTTACCTGTCAGTATGGGCAGCAAGGTAAGGGACCAGGTGAGGAATGGAGGTATG
Source organism: Hoplostethus atlanticus (assembly GCA_034670405.1). Taxonomy (NCBI): domain Eukaryota; kingdom Metazoa; phylum Chordata; class Actinopteri; order Trachichthyiformes; family Trachichthyidae; genus Hoplostethus; species Hoplostethus atlanticus. The sequence continues at coordinate 2,936,843 of JAXDDX010000016.1, read as the reverse complement.
GTAGTAAGAAGGGGAGAGGTGGGGGGAAGGCGAAGGAGAGGGACAGCATGGACTACCAAGTTCCAGTGCTGGCATATTATCCACCTGTAATACACATGCATGTATGGGCGCACGCACATACACACACACACACACACACACACACACACACACACACACACACACACACAGTCTTCTGTTTATTTAAAGATAGCATGGAGACTGAAAGGCTGAATTAATATTTTTTATGAGTGGAGCGCAGTGCACTGAACAAATATGGATTCTTAATGGTTTCTGGAGGTGTGGGTACATGTGTGTTTGTTACCTGTGGGTATATGGGCGGCTGTATCTGCTTGTCCAATGAACTGTTAGATCCAGACTTCCCTGTACTCTGGGAAGAGATTGCTGCAAGGGCTTCTGGCAGATTATCTTCATCTTCATGGTTACTGATGACCAATAAGAGGAAAAAGACAGCTTTACCGTTGCTTCATTTCAAGATTGCAATTATCTGCTCATAAGTGCAAGTACTGGTTGGGATCACTGCCCTTCAACAGGAATCAAAGTTCATCTCTACTCACAAGCTGAACTGTCTGACCAGTCTTTTCCTGCGGTTGGTGTTTGGGTTGGCTTTGGGTTGCGGTCTCTCTGGGGTTGGGTTGCGCTCTGGCCGGTGGGGGGTCTTGTCTGCGGTCAGACTGGATGCAGCTGAGTCTTGGGACGAGCTCTGATATCTGAGGACACACACACAGCGGAGTAATGCAGCGATAACACAAGTAATATGCAGACACACAAACATACACACATGCAGTGTAAAAAAAAAAAAAAAGGTACTGGCCTGTCATTGAGGGTCTCACTTGAGTTCCTCCCTCTAGGCGTTGTTGGAGCTTCCTTCTGCACCACGGAGGAGAAGATGCAGGGAATTAGCTTCTGGACTACAGTGCTAGTACATACACTCTTACATGGTTGGGTGGATGTCCACTTTGATACTCACCCTGATAGCTGCTTCCATCTGGGCCTTGAGGATGTTACACTTGAGGTGGTCTGGCAGCACCGCCGGGGAGGCAGGAGGGTGCAGAGACTTTTCAGACATCTGCTTCTCCTCCCCCTGGCAGGGCAACAGGGGAACATGTGAGAGACTTAAGCAAAATCTCAATGTGTAAGCTGAAAACAATAACAGTGTGTGCGACTGTGTCTGACCTTGTTGTCCATGTTGATGTGGAGTGAGGGCCAAGGGGAAGAGTCACTGTCTGACTCCAGGGCCTTGAGCAGAGACTGAGAGATCTCCAACTCATCTGCTGGGCAGTGAGGGGCTCTATGTTCTGATACACACACAGTTGTACAAACACACAAACACACACTATCAGTATATAAAACAAAACAAGGTGCTGGCTAACTTACAGCATGCGGCATGGAAGGAGCTTCAGCACACACACACACACCATGTGAGTATCGAACAGATTTGCAGACAGGCGCCGTTTGTCTTGATGCATCTTCATGACACGGTGTGTACTCACTACTTTTGGTGTGTGTATGGCAGAGCGTGTCCTGGCTGTGTGTGTGGCGGCGGTGATGGTGGTGGATCTTCCCAGAATAGGGGGTCTCATTCTCCTCAACACTGAACTGATGCTCTGAACCAGGACCACTCAGAGGAAAACTGAAGATGACACGAACAATCAAAACAGAACAAAATGCCACTCAGACCGCCTCATCTACTCTCTTCACTCCCTGCAACCAAATAAATGATTACCATCTTACTTGCCAATGTTCTAATCATATCTTCAACTTCAAGACAAATGGTTTTCAGCAGTTTTTAATCAACAAATAGGACCATTTAGGAATGATACAAGTGTTGAGTTATGTATTTAAAATGCTGAAAGATGGATACTAGCCAATATTGCAATTGAACATTCTGTTTATTTAGACAAGGCAATATGGCAACATCTGTGATTGGAGTAAACATTAAAAGGCGAAAAAGGCACACTGTCAGCATCACATGAAATATTATGTAAACTGGTTGATTTAGCAAATTCATAACCTGATGAAACACATTAATCCAAAGTTTAGCCCAAAAACTAGGATGCTGGCCCACTTTTCCACTTCATATTGAACTACACCATGTACATTACTGATAAAAAAAGGATTAGTGTATTTGTATTTGTAAATGTCAAGCAGCTTAATCCATAACCCAGCATGTGTACAGGAGTATGCCCATGACACCTGCGTACATCTGTAAAAGAATCACCCCATATAACACAAATTACACTGTTTTACATTCAACTGACCCTGTGTTATTTCAACTTACATCAAAGTGATTTGGTTAATCGAGTTGTTTTTTTTTAGGCTTGATGGAAAACATGATCTTGAAAGATGAACAGTGATTACAAGCACATAGACACAAGCAAAAAAAGGGCACAGAGCAATTAAACATGGTGCTATCTTTATCTCTTGTTTTAAATTGAGAATAGAGATTTATTTTCTCTATGATGAAGCCCTTCATCAAGGAAGGTGGACAATGAAACACAAGAGGGGGTGTGGCAAATGTATGATGACAGTAATGGTGTTGATGACCACGACGATGATGATGACGATGATGATGATGAGGACATCTTTTTCCTTGTCCGTTGACAGAGTGTCTCTCTTTGGGGCACTTTCAGTTTGTTTAAGTGTCAGTGTTAAGGGTCTAGGTTTGGAACAGCGCCCAGGTCAGAGGTCAAAGTGCGGTCATGACCTTATCCCTGTAAACCACACTGATGGATCCTGGGAAGGCGCCACTGGTTCGCTCTGGTACGGGAGGATGGTTGGGTTCAGGACTCGCAGCCTCATCAGAAGGCCTGAACATGACAGGAAATGGAGGGACACACGGACACACACACACACACACACACACACACACACATACACAGGTAGACAAGACGGACAGAGAGACAGACAGGCAGGGCAGGCACAGACATATGAGATCTATGAGTGACATGAAGTGTGATGAGAAACAGACAATAGAGAGTACCGAACAGAGGGAGCAGGGAGAGTGCGAGAGGAGTGAGCATCTCCAAAAATAGAATTTTGCCCTCCAGTCAATCTGTGCTCAAGGACCCTAAGACAGATGGCACACGAATCATCCAAAAGCAATTTCAAAATCATCTCCAATCACTGCCTTGTCATCAAGTATTCCTAAATCCCGTTCTTATCTTCAGTGGTCAGTTGTGTCGTAGCGTCAGTCCTACCTGTGAGGCGGCGTGTGTCCAGAGTGCTGGAGGTAAACTGGGGGTGTGAGAGCAGGGTGGGGTGGGTGCCAGGGCTCATGACCAATAGGAATGTTACGCTGGTACTGGAGGGGGAGGGGGGGGGACGGATTGAAGAGATATTCAGATTAAATGTTGTCACAAGAGTGAAACCAGCTCAATGGCTGGTGTGTGTGTGTGTGTGTGTGTTTATGTATGAAGGTGGGTTATCAAAGGTAACTCACTGGATGTAGGCTAGGGTCAGGGCTGGCGTGGGAGCTGGAACAGAACGATAATATAATCACTGATAGTAGATTAACACATAACCTTGATTACAGCAGGAATTAGAACAGATGTAATAACTGCTCCTGAGCTGCATAATTCAATTGATATGTTCATTTGTTTGTGTGTGCGTATAGTAATATAAACATGTCTGTGTGTGTGTGTGTACTATGTATGTTTGCAGGGCATTTCCCTCATCTGTTTGGAGACTCACCTGATGTGCGGTGGCTTGGCCGGAGAAATGGCTGCAGACAGAGACAGAGTGATGACGGTCAGAGAAGAGAGTATGGCTCTCTTCATTTATATTTTCATTGCTTATAGGGATTATCTAGTGTAAATTGATATAAAGTGTCTTTGCATGATGTCTGTAGATACCACTGCCCCGGTGCTCAGATATTACAGACTTTAAAAATCCTCATTCATCGATGTCTTTTTCATTCCAGAGCCGGCTTGGTGTTTCTATCCCAATAAAAAAAGGTGTCTGGATGCCGACAGTCAGACTGCAGGAGTAAATATAGTCTGCACTCTGTACTGTATTATTTATGTAGGATAGATTACAAAGGGTTGTGGATCTGTGAAGCCATTGATGCCCACAAAAAGTGGGAATTATAGAGGAGTTAAGTGTTTTTACAGCGTAGCGCAGGTGCCGTGAATGAGGTGAACTGAAGACGCTTTTTTTCTGACCATGTAGAAGGGTGAATTCTCAAAACCCGAGTTAACGAGACTGAACACACTCAGAAATAATTCTGGCAGGCTACTTAACTCTGGAGAAAATATTTAGAGAAGGGCCGTTACATTTCAAAGCCCTTGTTTTCATCCAGTCAAATCACATAATCCCAATTTACATTCAGCATCATCAAATACGCCGTCTGATATGTGCGACCTTTACTGATAACAAGTACAGGCACTGGTATTACTGCACTGTTAGTCATGGATGTTTTCTATGTGCTGATATGACTCACCTTTGCCCAATGAGTGTGCGCGGGAGGGGTATCTCTTGCTTGGTCTCCTCTCAAACGTGCTGGCCCTCCTTAGTCTACCACCATGAGTGGCCTGGTACTCTGTCTTACCGCTGAGACAGGTGGACAGAGAGAAACGAGAGAGAGACAGAAGGGAGCGAGTGAAGCAGTATATCGCTATAATGGAACAACAACCTCAAAGCCTGGATGTGTAGAAATAGTCAATATGTTAAGATAAGACACTCAATGGCATCAACTTTAAATGAATGTCTAAACTATCAGTGATGGGCTTTGACACAAGAAGGCATTCTCCTCTAAAGTCAAACAGGATGAGTTAGCTAGCAGCAAGCCAAAGGGCTCTACACGAATGGCGTTACCATAGCGACTGATCTGGTGTAGACCTCAACCAAAAAGTGTATTTTATTCATGAATTCTTTCAGCATGGTCCAAACCAAACTCAGCAAAACATATCTTGCTAGTTATCCATTGACACCAACACACTGAGACTTTGCACTGCATTGATCCTGCTGCTCCCAACAAAGTCAGGAAGTACCCTTCAAGTGTGAGCTTTTGCTTTGTCCATTTCTGATAATAGTTTGACAAGGACACAAACAATATGAAGGGAAAATCTCAGTCACCATAGGAACAGATCTGTGTAACCATAGATACACCGTAACCATAGATACCAAGGCTCTGTTTTATGTGACACACTATTCCCCATATGCGGGCACTACTGCTGGCCACAACTACCTTAGTGTGACAGCTTGCGCTACCCTTCTTCAATATTGTTCCGTAGTCAGAGGCAGTAGGAAATTCGTAATACACAATACAGTGAATAAGGAGCCATTAGAGAGAGTAGCCCCTGTGTCGGTCTCTGTCCTCTACCTGAATCTGAAGCGTGACCCAAGTCGTGTGAAGTCACTGTGGCTGGTCTTGCCTGTGGTTGGCTGGCGTAGCCGGAAGAAGGCGTGGCTCTCCACAGCGCACTTCCAGAGGTGTTTACAGCTCTTGGCGCTGGCCATCTGGAACATAAACGTATGCTCCTGCTCCCGTCCCTAGACAGACATAGAGCCCAACTACAGTTAGCAGTCTCACAGCCGTGTGTCTGCGCTTGGTTTTATGTAGGAGCATAGTTTGTCATGAGACATGTACCTGATCATCGTCTTCCACCACCACCAACGTGAGACGACTCTTTTTAAAGTCCAGACGAGTGATCTTGGGCCTGGGTAGCACACAGAGCCATACACATGAACATGAAAACAAAGACAAGGCTCAAGAGCGACTGTTATTTAGGGTGGATGGGATGGTTAGGGAGGTGTTTGATATATTTACCAAAAGAAGAGGCCAATTTTGCTTGAGCCCTCAAACACCAAGATGCCGGTGGGAGTGAGACCGAGTGCATATTCCCCACCATCTCTGCCCTGAGGACGTACCATGCAATGACTTTAGAGAGCTGTTATACGAGACCGCGCAGCCCAAACAGAAAGAAAAAGAACTCCATTGCACACTTATGGCATGCACTTGTATTACAGTGGCACACGTAAAGTGATCCTTGTGATGGTAAAACACATCCACCTTGACAAAGTGCATATCTACTCCATAAAGCTCCAGCCATTTGCATTTGTTGAGGAAGCAGATCTCTGCCTGAGACGGGCTCTTCCCCCTGCCAACACAAAATGAGTCATTATGTTGAGGTTTCACAACAGAAGTATCACTCACTCTGTCACCTCAGCTATGACATTTGGTACGGCACCTTACTTTAAAACAGGGATATGATCAATAATGACACTTCCTGCATGGACTACTTCATGAGGGGTTTCTCTACAGCAGACTAGATGCTATGCTGGCTCCATAGAAATACTTTGTGGCTAACCTTGTGGCTGTGTACCTGACTAACGTTTGGTGTTGTTAAGAATGACTGTGTGTGATGAGAACTCAGTGTGGGTCTGTCCTTGTGTGGCGTCGGCTCAGTGAAGCGCAGCATATGTGTATGTAATCTCATCCGAGATGGGAGCGATCAGACCGGGGCTGGGTTAAATACTGCCTGGATTCAATCAAGACCCTCCAGGGACTAATCCCTTAATCCTTCACACAGACCAGCGAGAGAGAGGCAGAAGGAGAGGAGGAGAGAATGGAGGTACATTGAACTTGAGAGGATCTTTTCACTGGAAACACTGGCGCTGAAAGGCAGCAGGGGAATGACTTCCTTTCCTGCTCAGCACCCAGCTCTTCGTCCCAGTTGTTTCTTCCAATGAGGAAACAAACAGCCCGGGTCAAATCATTGGCTACTGGCAATGGAATTTAGTGTGAGAAGGTCCTTTATTGTAGAATTAGAAATGGTCAGGACAAAGCCTAACAATGGATCACGTCCCGATAGATAACATTTAACCTCACCTGAGCTCCACCCACTTGCCGAAGATGTCTGCTTCCATGGCCTCACTCTGCTTGGGAGTGAAACGAAACTCTGAGACCAGCTCAGGAGAATGCTCCAAAGGGTCACAGTCTCCCAGCTCACCTGTATGGGGATGCACACAAACACACACCCAGCGATATAGACACACACACACACACACACAACCATTCAGAAACACAGACACATCAGATGAACAACAGATAGGGGTGGAGCGGCAAATATTCTGCTGACCAAAGCATGTAGTGTGTGTTAGGTACTGAGATTTTCCAGGTCTTAGTGGGCAGGCTCTAAAATTATAAAGCAGAAATAAATGAAGGATCTTTTCTTTGTAAACATGTTTTGTTTTTTACTTGGAGCAGACCAAATGAATAGCTAAACAGCTAAGTCTGAATTGAAAATCTCTGAATGAAGTCTACTTACTTTGTAAACAATAGGCCCCTAGTTCTACTGAGACATCATACGGACATTTCAACCTGGCAAGAGAAAGAGTGACACCGGTGTGACGAAGTGCATGCACACACTCACAAAATCCAAAACACATAATACTCCTACCCACAGGGTGATGCATGTTATCATGTGATAGAGAGACATAAAAGTGTGTGAGCCCCCTAGAGTTGTGTGTGTGTGTGTGTGTGTGTGTCAAGGAGGAGAGGAGCAACCCTCTTCCTAAAATAAGCAGCCCTCTGCTGTTCCTGATCTTGAGCTTTATAATAGAGCTGGACTCAGGGGAACTGTGGCCCAGATAGAGCTAGAGGGAGGGAGAGGGGAGACACACTGTCTCTGTGTGTGTGTGTGTGTGTGTGTGTGTGTGTGTGTGTGTGTGTGTGTGTGTGTAGGACGCAGACTTGTACAGAAGCACCCCAAACTCGAGGTGACTTGTGCGTATATGTATCCCAGGTTTAACTCCACTTGTGGGGTCCAGAAGTTCTCACAGATAGACAGTACAATTACCAGAGAATAACATCTGGGGGAGGTTCACTCCCAGGTTAGAGTTACTGAGGTGAGGGTTAAGATGGTTTGGGGTTAAGTCATGTATTGTAGTACCACTGTGTGTGTAAGTGTGTGTTTGTATGCTGCACACCTGTGTATTAAAATGAGCAGAGGAACTACTTACTTGCCGGACAGAATGTCTTGTCGAAGCTGCAGTACAAACAGATACCTGTTGAGACGAAAGAAAATAAGAGTGAAGAGAATGGAGAAGCCAAAACTGAAAAAAAAATAAAATCAATTGATGCATCAGCAGCTCCTTTCCATCTCACACACACAATCTGTCTTAACAAGTCTCTGACCGTTTGGCCTTGATTAGAATCTGCCCATAGGAGCAAAGTAATTAGCCCCACGTCCCCTTTGGACCTCTACACTGGCCTCAAGAGAATGCTGTGTGTGTGTGTGTGTGTGTGTGTGTGTGTGTGTGTGTGTGTGTGTGTGTTTCTTACCTTGTAAATTCCTCATGCAGGTTATTTGGCTCTGAGGAGTAAAACTTCACTCTGAAGAACAGTCTGAACGGAGGACCATCTAAAAGAAAGCAAATGGGCAAATCATTAAACAGGAGAGACAGACATGTGTGTGTGTGTGTGACAGAGAGAGAGAGAGAGAGAGAGAGAGAGAGAGAGAGAGAGAGAGAGATTAGTACAGAGGAAGAGAAAGTGGTGGAGGGAGATTAAGTAGCGATTTATCAAAATTAATTCAATCAAATCCTCTCACCATTTATTTAGTCATTTTACCAAAACCTTCCACTCTATTCTATTCATCTATTCTATCCATCACTGTCACCCAAGACATAAATCCTTATTCACCCTAATTCTCCTCAACCTACCTTATTATTCCTTTCCTTCTTCACTTCAGTATACTTGGCTCTCTTTTTGGCTACTCTCAGTAAAAACAAATTACCAGTGGACTGACCGGCCAGCTCTCCTCCCCCCTGTCCATTTTCACCCTTCTCTTCCTCCCTCCCTCCCTCCCTCCCATGCCACCCTGTTACAAATTGGAGAGCAAACAAGGGTATGGCCTCTTAATGCACATGCTACCCACCATGTCAACATAATAAGCCACCTGCTCCCCAGTTACACATACACTGCACGAGTGCCTGCCCCTGCGTGCGTGCGCACACACACACACACACACACACACACACACAATCGTGCTTAATTAAACGATGGTGTGAGTTGAACTTACCTCGGATCTGTTTCTTTATGAGCTTGGACATATCTAGCCAGTGCTGAGAGAGAAAAAATAAGAGGGTGAATAGAGGAATATCAGGTTCTGGTCTCATACTATAATATTAGTAGTAAGGGCTTCAATGTGTGTGTGTGTGTGTGTGTGTGTGTGTGTGTGTGTTTCACTCACTGAAACTTGTTCTGTGTCCATGAACTGCAGTCCAAAGTAGTCAGCCTCCACCAGGTCTAAGTGATACATGATCTGGTCAAAGAGCTCCTGGCCTTTTGACTTGCTCTACAACAGAAGAATGGAAAATAAATGAATCCTAATGGGACATAGTGTGTGTTTCTTTCTTATCTCCTTTATTGTCCTTATAGCCTATAACCTGTGCAGACTAGACATAACGTAACCGTATCTTCTTCCGATTCCAATCTTAAAACTGACTGCTCAAGTGTAAGGAGTGTCACCACACAAAAGGGCTGACGGCTCTCCAGGTAGTTTAGGCATGAAGACTAATCAGAAACAGACCTGGTGACCCTATGAGGAGCAAAATGACTTTGTGCATCTGTGTGTGTCTATGTGTGTGTGTGCGTGTGTGTGTGTGTGTATGGACACAAGTGCTGCATCTGGGTCAAAATGAGAAGGACGAGCCCTGAGGGAAAGGCCCTTATTCAGGCCTTTGTCATTGAAACACACCGACACACGCACACCCCAACACACACACACACACACACACACACACACGCTCTGTGTGTTCGTAGGGTGTGTAGGGGCGTGGGCAGAGAAAGATGACAACCTTGTACTTTGGTCCCTGATAACCAGTCTAAACTTGGCGGTGTGTGTATGAGTGTGTAGCAATGTGTGGCATTAAAGGATTTGGGCCAAACAAAATCACCAGAATGCTCTAGCTCATTCTGCTGCGACAAGTATTGTAGGGGGGGGCTGACTCAAATCATAGCCTCTATCACGTGAGTGCACAGGCATCGGTAACAAGAAGCCAAAATCTGCCTTTGCGTGACTAAGACAGAGGAGCCAATATCAGGAGAACATTTTACTGTTCCTTTTATACATTTCACTCGAGCTGTACGCAGACTGAAGTGACAGACGAGCTGATAGGCTTCAATAACAGACTCCAGCTCCATTCAGTGCACCTGTAGCACCTGTATCAATGCCTCCGGGAAAGTAGAGGGCATGAACAAACTTGTTTTAATACACCTGTGACTAAGATACCAGCTTGACAGCAATGTGTCATTCTGTGTTGTTTGTTTGAGGTGTAATACCTAGCCAGACCTATTGCTTTTGAGTTATTGCGATAATCTCCCTGTAGGCTGACAGCAGCCTTTCCACCCAACAAAGCAGATCCTCCTGATAACCCAGTACGCCGGTGGAGAAATCTGAGGTGACGCATGCAACAGCTTCAGTGACACACATGACCTTCAAAATGAAAACATCTTATGGGACGATACTTACGCACACATGCCCACACACACACACACATCAACCCACCCACCGCTCACACACTCCTCTGTGACACAGAGCCCCCCCCCCCCACACACACAATGATAAATCAGATCAGGGAATCGGGGAGTAGCAGCTCAGAGACCAGGCAGGAAAACAGAGGGATTGAGAATGTGAGGAGAAAGAAGAGAAGGAGGCAAAGAGGATGAGGAGGCAGAGTGTGAGAGAGTAAGACGATGAGTGAGAGAGCAGGTCGCAGAGGGATTGCAAAAGGAGATTAGGAGGGGAGATAGCATGAGGAAAATGAGATACATGCAAATAGATTGAGGAAAGGAGGGAGGGAGGGAGAGAGCGAGAGAGAGGGAGAGACTGAAAGAGAGCAAACAGGAGGGGGCAGCCTCAGGTCTTCCTTAGTTGCTTTCCCTGTAGTCAGAGTGGGGAAGTAATGTGATGAATTGGCTGATCGCAACACCATCTGTAGCTGCACCTCTCACTGTACCGCGCGCACACACACACACACACACACACACAGATACTATATAGGCCACTATGATACTATCGGCAGTGAACAGTTCCTAATACTCTTTACAGTGAAACTTTAGCTTTCTATCCCCTTAGGGTAACTAATCCAGACCAGGGGTTCACCAACGTGTTTGTGTCAAGGACCCCAAATAGACACTTTAGCCCACAGACTCCCTGATAGGATTTTGTCCCAGGACGCCCATATGGGAAGATTTCTGTTGTTGCTGGTTCAGTATTGAATTGCATAAATGTACAGGTGGCAATAGCAGTGGTGATAGTGAAACCTATAGCCTAGTTAGTTCTAATACATCCTCTAACTGGGATCATTTCTAGTGAATTCAATTATACTGAAATTAAACTATTCCTCGTTTTCCCCCACAGAGACCCCGGACAGAGGTCCCGGACCCCACTTTGAGAACCGCTGGTCTGGGCTACCTAGTCCTACACCATGGGGTTGTGTGTTTACACACTCGGTCAGCCAGTGTAAACACAGAGCCACAGTCACAACACCAGGCAGGCTTCACTGCACTCACAGGCAAATCCACATTGACGTCCGAGCCATCCAGCAGCAGGACTCGGCAAGTGATGGTGGTCCTTGCGGTCCCGCCCGCCGGGATGTGGACAGCCGCTCCCCCGGTCACCACGGCAGGCGCATGGACGACCTGCTGCTGATGAGCAAGGAGCAGGGGGTTCCCGGTCGTCCCGGTTGCCCCTCTCCCCCCTCCTCCTCCTCCTTTACCGTCCCGTTCGTCCCTCTCCCCTGTCTGGAAGCGTCTCCGCGAGCGACGGCTGAATGTCCGGCGTAGAAAGCCCATCATCTTCCTGATCCACAAGGAGAGGAGGTCCGTGTTGCCCGGAAAACAGGACACAGACGGAGCAACCGGCGGTCCTGCTGCCGCCGCCGCTGCCACCTCTTTCCCGGGGCGAGGAGTCACTCAGTAGGCACCGAGGAGACTTCAGGGCTGCCGATCAATCCTCAGACTGGATGTCGGCAGCAGCGCGGGGACTCCAGCCGCATACTAATTCAACTCACACAGATTTATCACCGAGACACCAACCAGTTGATTTCCAATCATTCATCCGGTCTCAGGAGAGGACTCTCTCGCGAAAGCACAACCACCCTCCCCCTGTCTCCCATGCACCTGCCGCCTGCTTGCTTGCTGTTGCGCACCGAGTCTAAAATCCCGGAGAAATCCCGTCTGACGCTCCGCAGTGGAGACCCTGTGTCACACGGGCCGGGGAGGGAGGTCGCCGTGGAATAAAGTCGATCGGTGATCGTTATTTCTTCCACCGGTAACCGAAACTAGTCTACCGCACAGGTAAAAGTCAACCAGCGAAACTGGACAAACAGCATGTTCTGCGCCTGCGTAAAAACACAGCGCAGAACAAACTTTTTTTCCTGGCCGACCCATCAGTGGCAGTGAACCAGCGCCACCTGTCTGTCACAGGTCCCCTGACTGAAGAACAGTTCAGATCAGAGGTTCCCAATGTGGGGTCCTGGGTGCCCCAGGGGTCCTTGAAGGTATCCCAAGGGACTCATCTTCCCCAGCCAAATGAGGATTAGTTTAATTTCACTTTCGTTTCATTCACTAGAAGTTAGCACAGACAGGATGTATAATAGTTACTATTCTGATCAGAGGTGTCACTCTCCACTGTTATCTCCCCAACTACAATAGGCAGAGGGCGTCCCTGGTACAAACCTTTAACACATGGGGTTCTGTGGTCTAAAGCATATCAACCTGGTGGTCCGTGACATGAAAACATTTAGGAGTATAGATGAGTGTAGTTAAGTGCCTTGGGTACCTTGAAAGGCTCTATAAAAATGAAAGCTATTATTATTATTATTATTATTAGTCAATCAGTGAATAAGATACAGCAGGTTTCCATGCACCATGGTGTAGAGGTGGTTAAGGAACTGGATTATGGGATAGTGCTGAGGGGATCCCATATTTCAGTGGTAATTAGGCTGATCAGTGGGTATACTCTAAATACTCTAAAAGAGATAGCCTGCTCTATATGCCTGCATATACTCAGATACTACAGTAATCCTGTAATACCTAATAAGGATACTATACAAATATCACAGCAAAACTATAAAATCCTATAGGAATATCATAGCAATACCATAAGAGATATAAACTCACCAGTGAGTACCTACAGGAATAGTAAGCACCAATATCCACACATAACAAGACAGTTAGGGTTGATATGTGATGCTGATAATAGCATTGATGGCATGCTGGGTCCGTAGAGACACTCAGCTTAAATGTTGAAAGGTGTTCAGGGAGCAGCCTTGTTCTGCTGAGATTAGAGGTGCACTTGACAAGGAAGTGGAGTGGAAAAGCATGTCGTGCTTTTCCACTCCACCATCATGTGTACAGTAATGCTTTCACTGCATCCCAATATAAAGTGTCATATCCTATATCCCATATTATTGAATGGCACCTTTTCATCGATAACATTCACTCTGAGACCACTACCAGAAGAACGGACAGAAAGGAGGCACGTCAGTATAAATCAGTGTGTTTATTCAGTGTCTTAATAATTTAAGAGTGATTGGGACGGTAGGTTCAGGTGCTCCTCCGGCAGTCGGCATGTGCTGCTGCGGTTGCAGTGACCTAATCTGCTGTTGTGATCTATAGCTTGCCACGCTCTCTCCGGCTCAGGACACACACACAAAAAGTACAGATAATAACGATCCTGGCCCAGTTCTGTTGGCCTGATCCACCAACGGGAAGAAGTCAGTCTCAGGCACGGCTCTGGGGAGGGCTACATAGCTTAGTGGTAAGTAGAGGTGTCAGCCCCGGTCGGCCTCTGGGAGCGAGTATAGCAGCTCACATCAGTCTTATACCAGCCTCTATGGATACTGCAGCCTCTACAAGGTTAATTCACTATCAGTAAATGAGGGCCAGCTAGGTATGAGATTCACATTGTTACATTGAATCTAGACTATGTAGATTGCAGAGGGCTGTGCTCTGTGGCTAGCTATACTCTTATTATCCAGGCTGTACATTGGTCCCATCAGAGTGATTGCGGTGGATCTCTTAGTAGTGTAGGTTCCTCTCAGTGTCTGATCTGGTCCGGTTGCGATGAGTTAGCAGTGCTGAGGTGGGCTATGGGGCTGCGGGCCCCTCCAGTTTCTCTTTGTAGACTCGCAGTATGGCCTCACACACAAACTGGAACTGACACTGAAACAAACAACATGCAATGTGTTATTTGTTATCTGACAACAGCACTGTATTTAACCTGTTGGTCCTGTGGCAAAAGGAGTTAACACCTTCCTCTGACTGCGGTTCAGCATGTTTTCCATTACTGAGATACAAATATTTGAGGGACATCTATGGAAGTGTTCGATCAGCACACGATGGCAAAGATCTCAATAATAGAAATAACATACCAAGAGCTCCAGGGGAAACTTCCTATCCAACACATACGACAGTGGTAGCAGTATTAGCCTAGAAGTGGGCTTGTGACTGGAGGGTTGCCAGGTCCCCAGAACTACCTGCTATCAAAGCAATGAGTAATGCTTTCCCCTCCCTCAACAACTACCACTGGGGTGCAAGGCATCCATGCTCAAACTGCTCCAGTGGAGTATTTGTGCATAGTCTACCTTCTCTGGAAAATAAAGGTTAGCGATGACATGACAGGACAGGATCCACCACTGGTCAAAAAAAAGGCTATTAGTCTTTAACAAGTAAGAGCTGAGCTACTGGCTTGTCCTGTTTCTCTGTACCGTGGTCTGAACCATCATGGCTCGCTGGTCTCTCAGTGTCCTGACAATGTCCAGCGGGAACAGGGGCCGACCCTGATCCAACAGAGTCAGGGCCGTTTCCATAGTGATCAGAACTCCTGTCCGTCCAATCCCAGCACTGAATTCATTTAAAACAAACATGTAGCATTAGGTTTAGAGTACAGTATGTGCATGTGCTGTGCATGTGTCCATTGTCTGCATTCATGTGTGTGTGTGTGTGTGTGTGTGTGTGTGTGTGTGTGTGTGTGTGTGTGTGTGTTTTACCTGCAGTGTACCATTAGTGGCTCGTCTCCTCTCCTCCTCTCTCTGACAGAGCTAATGAACAGCAGGAAGTCAGAAGGGTCATCCGGTACGCCGTGGTCCGGCCACGCTACGTACTGGAGGTGTGTGACTGCACGTTCCTCGCCCAGCTATGCATGCATGCGCGCACACACACACACACACACACACACACACACGAAAAAAACGGGGACAGAATAAAATATTAGCATACAGTTAAAATTGTAAACATGTAACCTTGGGAAAATAGATGACCCAAAAGAGGGGACATACATGGCAGCCCTACAGGCTCACCCACACTGACACCATTCAGAAAGTGAGAAGGCAAAGAGAAGACAAAACCACAGAGGGCTGTGGAAAAAACAGAACAGGTGAGGAGAGGAAAACTGGAGGTGACGAGTAGGTGAGACTGAGGCGAGGAGAGAATGAGAGACACGGTTGGATGAAAACAAAAAGGGTGGGGCGGAGAGAGGGAGAGGGAAAAGACTAGAGCTGAAAAAAAGTGAAGGTGGGGAGGAGTGGCTGAGTTTAGAGTTTGTAATGGGCATGTGGCCTGTGACTCCATGCAGAGATTAACTCACTCAGCCAGAGGAACAGATGGGCCCGCACAGTAGTATCTGTGTATGCATGTGTGTGTGTGTTCATACTTCATGCCTCCTTGAGCATTATCTGTTTATTTACCTTTGCACCATGGAAGCTAATATGGAAAACAGCTTCTTTGATCCAATAATCTGCGGCATGAAGGCTTTCAGACTCACATACACCCAGATAAACTTCTCAATAAAGAAACACACAGACACACACACACACACACACACACACACCTGCCCACCCACCCATTCACCGACCCACCCACACAGGAAGAGACTTGGGTGGAGGTGGTTTGATCCAGAGTGGTTGTTGCCTGTGGTGAGCTCTGTTATGTGACATATGGCATGAACACAGTACATGCCACCACAAACATACAAACAGAAAAGCTCCATGTTGTGTGACTGTGGCCATGATTTGCTCATGTGTCATGTGATTATCAGAGCAGGTGTGATCTTTGGTGCTACGCTGTGCGGCGGTTACTGTACCTGCGTGTGGGTCAGGGTGAACTGCCGCGTGACATAGGCCAGGTTACACTCTTCTGAGTGGCAGTTTACCCGCAAGTACCCATAATCCTTCACTTCCGGGGGATGCGGCCAATACTGGTGGCACTTGGTCTGGAAGTGTATGACATCATCAACAAATGACATTACTTTTGACACGAGCCATTAGTCAAGACACAAAATAATATTAGTGCTACCTCAGCTGTGCTCCGTTCTCTTGAAATTAAACTCAACAGCATGGTATGTTCCACCCGACAGAAACACAGACAACTCATCAGGAGCAGGATGAGAACTGATTGTCAATTTGTGTGTGTGTGTGTGTGTGTGTGTGTGTGTGTGTGTGTGTGTGTGTGTGTGTGCGCGTGATCCTCAAGTAGAGAGCAACTCAGGACACTTGACAAATATCAGGAAAATTATCAATTAATGAGTATCTGGTTACCAGGCAACAGGCAGGCCGAGACCTAGACGGCTTCATTCAACGAGACCTTGATGTCTCTGTGTTTCTGTGTGGATCTGTGTCTCATCGGCACCCAGCTCACACGTTACATTTAGCTGCTCTCTAGCCTATGAAATCCTGTAATTACCCACAACTGCACCAACTGATTATTTTTGTGTGTGAACAACAACCACCACCCAACCTTGTAATTACAGTAATCACAAATCAAATAAAACACGAACTAGCACATAATAAGCGGCTAGTAATATTGTTGCTAGAATAATCACAGTGTAATGGCATCGCTGATATTGAGTATCATGATTTGAAGTTGCTGGCTGTCTACTTATTTCCATTCTGAGGTAAGCGTGTGTGTTTATAGTGTGAGTGTTTAAAGTATGTATACCCGTCCCCTCTCTGTGAGAGTAGTAAGCATGATGATGGTGTGTGTCTGTTGCTCCCAAACACTCTGCCAAAAGTGAGTGCAGGTCTGTGGCAATGGACCCTGAGCCGCAACATAACGTAAACACACACCAGACACTGGGGGCGCCACCTAAGAGGCAGACAAATAAACACACACATGCACACACACACACACACACAGAGGGTGAAGTTACACAAAATGTCAGACAGGGACAAGACACGCAATTCCATATCAGTGAGTACAGACCGTGATGTGGCTGGCGTTAATGTAGTCCTCCTGGTCCTGTAGAACTACCCTCGTAACATCGTCTGGAAGGAGAGAGGGACAACAGGGTTAGAGTTATAGCAGAGCTGTTCAGGCACCGCAGGCTCGGTCAATTACATTTCATGAGGCTCCACAGTGGTGAGTACCAGACCAAGGTTAGACAAGGTAGCACCGAGTTGGGGCGGGTGGGTGGGTGGGTGGGGGCATATCAGGGTGAACATAAGAGGAAAGAAAAGAAGGGACACAGAGACAGAGAGCATAAGCAGCACTTACAAGGCAAAACATCCTTGTATCTATTCTTGTCCATGTTTTCAGGGAGACGAGCACAGGCTAGTGAAAGGCCAGGTTTCCTCCTGTATAGATTCTAACACACCCACACACACACACACACACACACACACACAAACACAAATAAATAATAAATACACAAACTCCAGGCCAGGCTGGGTATCTTTGTTATAGGACCTTCTAGCAGATTAGGGCCAACATCTGTCCCAAAAACAGGACTTAAAAGGCATCGTTAGGATTCATAAATAAGTGAGTGGGAACACACTAAATCCTGCTTAAAGTATTTAGACAAATACAGCCATTTCTGTTTTTTTGTCTACTTATACAGCAACTATTAAATAGCCATCGTCTGTTTGGCTCCCTACTGAATATTACATACCTCGAAGTGGAAGGAGAGAGTGCCTGACTGTATTCCTCTCTCCAGCTGTCTCATTGACTCCTCCAGTGTGCTGACCCGCTCTGACTGGCCAGGTGACTGTGGCTTGTCCCCCTGTGATTGGACGGTGAGCGAGAGGGCGGGAGGAAATTGCAGCAGGGGTGCCACCCGCCCAGGACCTGGAATACAAGGATGCTCTAGATTATAATACATATTCACGGAAACATGACATATACACACACACACAGAGTCGTTTATTCTTTCCTTTCTTTCTCTTACACACAGGCACACACACCTTTACGTCTGATGAGCAAGGCCAGCTCTCTGGAATGTGATTCTCTGCTGGCTCGTATGAACATGACAACCTGATCGTGTGTGTGTTCAGAAATGTCTCGACCATTGATGAGGACCACCAGGTCTCCCCCCAGGAGTTTGGGCTCACATCGCCCTGCCTACAAAAACACACGGTCCTTTCAACTTGACACCTCTACTCATGCACCATTTAATCCATTCATCTCCATCCATTAGTCTGTCCATCCATCCATCCATCATCTATCTATTTATCTGTCAATCCATCCATCTGTCCATCCAACCATCAGACCACCCACCCACTCATCCATCCGTCCGTCCATTCTGTGTTTACATTTGATCACAAAGTAATATTTACAAAACACGGAGGCACCACACAGTCAAAACACAAACAAATCTGAGTCTGTTCTTACCGGGGAGTCAAGCTTAACGTGGGATATGGCTAGAGGCATCTTCTGATCCACCCCACCCTAGGAGGAGTTAGGAAAAACAACATGTCCCAAGAGTGGAAGAGAGACATAGGAGGCAGAATGTGTATGCATCTGAAACAGTTTCTTTGTTTGTGTGCGAGAGAGAGAGAGAGAGAGAGTGAGAGTGAGAGAGACAAAGACACTCACTTTAACATTGAAGCCAAACTTGCCCTCATGATCAGGGGCTATGCGTATTAGCAGCAGGTCACCATCGCTGGGAGCACCCTGCATAGACACAAGTACTCTGAATCAAGACACACTCATGCATGCACACACACACTTATTTGATTAGGATGGATGATTAGATAACTGACCTTGTCCCAGTAGTGTGAACTGGGTTCACTATCCTCCTCTCCTGTGCTGATGTCATCAACTTGCGACAAACTCTCCTCCTGCCCGTGGCCATGTGTGCCAGAGCGGCTGATATAGACAGATAACAATAGATGGATGTGAGTGAGTATGTGTGTGAGTGTGAGAGAGAGAGAGAGAGAGAGAGAGAGAGAGAGAGAGCGAGAGCGAATCAGAGAGGGACTAAAGGCGACAGTATACTCAAAAAGACGGAAGAACAAACAGTGAAAGAACCACCGGGGAACATGTCCCTGAACACTCAGAACTCTGTTTACTTCTTTATATGTCATTCCTTGCCACTAGGGGGCGCAGAGTGATTCAGTGGCACCTATTTCCAGAGCGAGAAGTGTCCTTTTGTTCTTTTCTTGTTTTGAACACGTCTTTTTGGTCAAAACGTTCTACTTCTTTTTGAATATACCGCTTACGAGGTAGAAAGACACCATTTCCATTCTAACTGATACTAACTGTTGAGGCGAAGCGTCTCCCTCACTGTCTTTGCTGCTGCTGACAGACGCCCTGTATGTGTAGAAGACATCCTCTCCCTCTGACATTTCTTTCAGATCATTGGTCAGCTCCACCGAAGATGGGCGGGTTTTGCGGATTCCATGGCGAACACGAGGACTTCGCCTGCCAGAGAGGCAAAACAGCAGTCAGGATAGTTTTGCTCAAAACAATGACCTAGAATAAGTTAAGGGTTTTGACATTGTCTTAACATTTCTGTCGGGTCGTACCAGTTGGGTGTGGTCGGGGGGGATCTGGAGGGCAGACTCTTAGTCTCTAGATACTCTGATGAAACAGACCTCCGCAGGACTGGGTTCCACACCATCCCTCCCACCACACGCCGGCACACTGGACCACTACTGATTAAGAAGGGAAATAAAGAGGAAAAAAAGTTACATTTCAGTATTTATTATAAATGTGTGTGTGTGTGTGTGTGTAGGTATGTGTGCATGCTCACCTATCTGTTTTACTGTTGCTCAGGCCCAGGTGCTGTGTGAGCAGCTTGCTGTAGGACTGAACTGTGGTGTTGTTGTGTATGGGGCTCCTGGCAGTCCGGTTGGAGCTGAAGAAGGAGTGGTGATCCACACAGGACCTCCACAGGTTTTTACAGGTCTTGGGGCAGGGCAGATCCATAGACACCACACAGTCCTGGGTCTCCCCCTGCAACACACAGTGGACAATATGATTTATGCAATTTTTGTGAGAATGCTGGATGATTAATGTGATATCCACTTTTTTTTTTTCAGGAAAACATCATCTCTGCTGACAACAGGCTGGTATACTATCAAAAAACAATGGCGGAGGGACTCACATGTTTACGTTTAAGATGGATGAGAAAGTGTTTTCTCTTAAAGGAGATCTTGATGATATTCCCCCTGGATAGGATGATAGTAGACGGTTGAAGGTTGAGAAAATACAGGGTCAGAAGAAACCATCCAATCAGCAGCAGCATCACTCACCAGGGGAAGAAACTGGAGCAAATCATATTGGAGAATATTGCAACACCACTTGAGGCCAAACCCACCAACAGAGGGGCATTGTTGGGGTCCTGAGAGAGAGGAGACGGGACAGGAAAGTGGGAGCGAGAGATAGCATGGGATTAATGAAAGGAATGGAAAGGATGCAGAGGAACTAGACCGAGAGACAGTAATGAAAGATAAACCAAGAGAGACAGCTACCATGGCAGCATGCAGCTCCACTCCGTACAGCTCCAGTGTTCGTGTCGTGTTGAGGAAGCACAGCTCTGCCTCACTCTGCTTCAGCCCCCTGGGAACGCAGGAGGGAGGGTTAAGAACAAAAATAGAGAACCTACTCCACAACAAAACCAGTTGTTTGGAATGGCAGCTTGAGGGGAAGATTTGTTTGCAATACTTGTGCTGCGGATGCAGATCCTCCACTCTGAATAGGAAGTCATCATCCTGCTCAGGGAGGAAGTGGCACTTGGACAGGTAACCCGGCAGGCGGGACGGGCAGTGGTCCCCCAGCTCCGCTACAGGAGAGGGAGAGAGACTCAGAGTAACTATAGCACAGACACTCTGATGTCTAGGGTACAATAAGGGGGAAACGGCTTATTGTGAGGTTCTAATGAAGTTGTTAATCATTTGTTTCTCTAGAAAGACACAGGAAACTGACTTACACTGAACAGCGTAAGAGGCCAGCACTACAGCTGCACTGAGCGGGCACTGCAACCTGCAATCAGACTCTATGATTACACATTTTAACAGCTATACCACTGATGGAAACTCTGTGTGTGTGTGTGTGTGTGTGTGTTTTCCCAAGGTGCTACTAAATACTAACCTGCCCTCTCTGATGTCACTCCTGATCTGGAGGAAGTACAGATGCCTGCAGAGACGAGACAAGAGGAACTTACTCACTAACTCTGCCTCAAACAGCCCACTCCCATATTGTCAGTGTCCATGTTTGTATCTCATTAACAGTAGTTACTGTATCACGCAAGCAGTCATTTCTTTCATGCCCTGGGATTAAGCTAAACACTGATAGTGAATTGTAAAATGTCAAAATAACATACACATCAATGGGGTAATCAGGCATTTTTTCTGTAATTCCTGAGAAAATGACTTTTCTGAGATATGAGGCTTCTGCAGATCAATTACTGATAATATACAAACGCACACACACACACCTTGTCTGTTCATGTTGCAGAGAGTTGGGGTCAGAGATGAAGAATCGTACTCTGAAGTTCAGATAGAAGGGGGAGAGAAGGCCTGCAGAGAGATTAAAAATGGCATACATCCCATGATCACAAGTTCACTTCAATATCCTAGCTGTTCTCTCCTACACCTTGACACCTCCTCATAGGAAATGTATTAAAGTGTAATCAATTTAAAACAAAAGAAATCACAATTTTCTCCAATGAGAGATAAGTAAAGATGGTATATTCTCCACAGCCGGCACCATTCAGATACCTTTCAATTGCTTCTTCAAAGGTTTTTCAGGCTCCAACCATCTCTGAAAGAGAAAAAGGAGTTTATCAAGTACAGGACATAACTGGGTTATCTTCTGATAAGCAGCCATCGGTGCAGTACATTACAATCTCAGCCCAAATGGGCAGCAGATGAACATGAGCTCACAGGAGAGTGTGAGTTGGCAGTGATGGAAGCTATGGCCGTGTTGGATTCTCTGAGCTGCAGGCTGAAAAGCTGCCTCTCCAGGAGGCCCAGGTGGTCGTACACCAGATCCAACAGAACCGCACCTTCATCCTGCCTCTGGAAGGGAACAACACATTGAATTATAGACAATCATACTGTCAAGTACAAAGCTGTTGCTTAGATATACATTCATGCATACATACATGTGCACATGCATGAATACATATACATAGATAATGCCTACTGCACACATGATGAATACAGGAGCCATGTGATACGAAGTGTGGTGGAGAGTTTCATAATGGAATGCTTTCACACGTAGAGATGCTGCATAGCTACTGTCCTAGAAAGCAATATTGTGACTTCATTTCTGTGTGTGTGTGGGTGGGTGTGTGTGCATGTATGTATGTATGTATGTGTGTTGATCTAAGGTTGTGTATGACGATAATGTGAAAGGCTCCCAAGTGTGAAAGGCTCCCTTCTGCATATGAAAACACACTGTATGCTGCAGAAGAAGAGCAAGTCCTTCAAACCAAGGTCATGGTGTTGAGCAAGAGAGGAAGATCAATGAAAATAGGAAAGAGGAGTCTCTCGCTATATCATGCAGGGACACTACAATCATTAGCACAACATATGATCTCCTTCAATAGAGAAAAGATCTGTGTGTGGGTGTATGTGATACGCACGCTGACTCTGAAGGTCTGGATGGTGCCATCCAGCAGCTGAACTAGGCAGAGTAGGTCAGGTTTTGGCATGTCTGTTACCACAGTAACTCGCCCTCCCTCTTCAAGACAAACACCCTGGCCTTAGCTCATCACTGACTGGGGACCTGGAAATACACAAACACAGTCAGATGTTTCCAGACTGCTGTCTTCCAATGAAAGCCCCTCCCTCAGGATGACATTGTGCAGTGAGTAATATATGTGCTAGATGGAGTATCAGGCTGTGGTGAGTAATGCACCATGAATGTGAAGGACTGACTGTGTATGAGTGTGTGTGTTTGTGTAATCCATTATTATTTGGCCTGGGTCTGAACATGTCCCTTCTCTCTCCCTCCCATTCTCCCCCTGTGTCTCTCCGCCTTGTGCAGGCAGCTGAATGATAAGAATGTTAAATATTCTCAGAGCTAAGCACGCCCATCTACAGCGCTAGCAGCCGATCTCAGACCTGCTACTAGAAGCAATGCACACATGATGCACTCAGAGACACACGCGCGCACACACATACACGCATGCGCACACACACACATGCGCAAACTCACGCATGCACGCACGCAAAGCCAATAAGTTAACCATGCTTAAAGAATATGTATGTGGGTGTACGTATGCATCCATATGTGCATGCCTGCCTGTGTGTGTGTGTGTGTGTGTGTGCGTACATGTGCTCTGTCATGGTTTTCAGGTGAACGATTAATGGACCCAGGCTGACTTGACCCAGACTCTTTCTAAAAGACACAGAATGTTAAAGTTAATGATTGATCACAGTGACACACTCAGAATACATTACAGAGTTGGTCTCAGTTATTTTCCATAATAACCCCAACAAGCCCCAATGAACATACAAGTAAATGCTATTTTTGAAAGTAGAATATATCATGTAGAATTTTGACTCCACTGAATCTATTTATGTTATGTTGAGTTTCCCCCCAGAAGAATAAACTAAAACTATCCGCAGCTTTAGTTTGTGTAATTGTTAACATATTACCAAGACAGTTTTTTTTAAAAAGAGCGAGAGTTAAATTTACAGCACAATTTGCTCTAAACAACACCTAACACAGATGATCAACCTTAACGCCTGTAGCCTCGTCTCGTCTGCACATATGAATAAGCAAGGCCTGTCTCAAAGTATAAAACCCTGAGCTGATTATCAATACAGCCTGTCGACCATGAACTCTGTTGTGACCTCCCTGTACTTTGAGCCGCAACACGAACAAGGAACCTGTTGACAACCTGGAGTTATCTGCAGCTACACCCAAAGCAGGAACACACCATTCGCAAACTTTCCTTCAACCCCGATCCTAACAACTTGGCCAAGTGGATGTTTTGGGGAAAGACGTAGCGTAAAAGAAGATGCGTTACTACCTCAAGTCGTCCAGCTTCCGAAGTGGAGCATTTTCTTTAGAGTTGAGCTGTTATCCGGTGTGAAAAGCTCGGGACGGGGTGCGTCGGGCGGGCCAGGTATAGTTAGGTAAATATCCGGGACAAGTTTCTCATCCCTGGCTGCGGTGATTCCACGCGGCCCCGCCCCTTCACTGCGCGCGCTCTCGAGCCCTTGGCTGCGATGCGCGCTTCCGGGGCCAGTGAAGTACTGCAATAGAGAAGCCGTTACCAAACTGGACCCTGAAGTCCAGTATAACCCCATCAGAGAAGACGTCTGTTGTTGGATATGATTTAGTATTAGACGGCATAACTGCCTGTGCTGTATGCTGGAGTGTTAACCAGTGAAACCTATAATCACAATAGTCGTCCTGATACATTCTCTCATTGTGCTAACGTCTACTGATTGAAACAATAGTGAAATTAAACTATTCTTCATTCTGCCAGGGACCCCATGGAGCCCCCACAAGGACCCCTGCAGGTCCCTCTACCCCACGTTGGGAAACACTGGAATAGAGCAGAGGGCCCGGGCCTAAATTTGGGACCCACTGTAGAAAATGTTGGTGATCAAAGAAAAACACAATTGATAACTGTGACAAAATAGATAAAAGTCAAGGGTAGTGAAGTAATTGTAATTTATGTGAAAATGTGGAAGTATGGAAAATCAACAGTCAGCTTCAAAGCAGGCAAAGTAATAGGTCTTTATGGGAAGGAAGCTTGTCAGTAGGCATTTTCTGGTTCTGCATTGATGTGATTAGGATATGGCAGCCACTTATTAATAAAGATTTAATTAAAAAATATATATATATATGGTGTCACACTGCTCCCCTAACTCCTCTGATTTGCTGTCACCATCTACAGGACAGATTAAGTACTGCTGCAGTAATACAGTAGACAGCCCAGGAGTACTTATTCCACCTGGCAAATCAAATGGGATGCATTCTTAGTAAATTAAAGATATTACATATTACAAACATTAAAACACTACACTACACTCCAGTGGAGACACCTGATGATTAAAGAAACCACACAGGAGCCTATTCCTGCTGTAGCCTAGTCTATTTTTGGCTCCAAAACAGGTTTGAAACCAGATTGTTTTGTGTCTAAGGTCAAAATCTGTATTTGGTTATCTGCACTACCAGATCTCTGATTGTACTGAGACAACGCCTACTCCGGTTTAAAGACATTACTGATGTAAAGGTTGATGATGGTCAAAGGATGAGAATGAGATTGTTGCTGGATTGAGGAGGAAATGAAGGATAGAGGGTGAAGGATAGAGAGTGCAGGTTAGCTGATGAAGGCTAGAGCTGGGAAGGATAGAGAGTAAAGCATAGGGTGAAGGATAGAGAGTGCAGAATAGAGTTAAGAATAGAGGGTGAAGGATAGAGGGTGCAGGATAGAGGGCGAACGTTGGAGGATGAAGACTAGAGAAAATGGAGGCTAGAAGCTCCAGGGGTTCTACCAGGTGGAGGTCTGGGGATTAGGTCCACATTTTTATAGGCAGGTTCTTCCTGTTCTTCCAGCGCTAAAGCACAGAACATCTCCTATCCCACGGGGTTGGCTGTCCTGCTGTCCGCTGAGTGGACTCCCCCTGCTGAAATGCGCCGTAGGAGTGTCAGAGTGTTGAGACGTATGAGTTGCGTTCAGTGTCAGATGTTGCATGCCTGGAGAGTCAAAACCAGGCCGGACCAGTTCCCATGCCAGTCGGGGGTGATGGGAGACAAGTATGAAGTTCCAGACCTGGGGCGGTCAGTCAAACCAGCAGAGGCCGGTTCCTCTGACGTTGTCTGGTGACAGGGGAAGCGGCAGAGATTCTTCTCTCTCTCTCTCTCTCTCTCTCTCTCTCTGTTCTGCCAACATTATAACAGAGAGGAAACTCCCCCTGTCACTCTCTGAGTATCAGCTTTCTGCGATTGCAACCAAGACCATCATGTACTGACTCTGTCCTGAACCCAACTGCTCCAAATATAGACGCCAGTGACATAGAGGGCAGACAGAGAGAGAAAGAGAAAGCAGGAACTAACCAAATTGAATGTCAGAGAATGTCTTGAACTGTGTGTGTTTAGATTCCAGCATGAATGTTTAGGATATGAAACAACTGAGTGTGAAATGCTACAATAGTTTGGTCATAAATCACAAGCATGAAACTGTCTGGTCTGTGACGGTGTAGACAGGTCCTGCTATGTCTGAGCCATGCAGGGGCCACATGAGACAGGAAGAGAAATAGAGAGGATCATTGACGTTACATGTGTGACAGTATAGTTTCCATGACCCTATAACTATCCTTAGACTGGGTTCGATTCAAAAGGAGATTGTGTGCTGCAGACCTGCTGTCCTACTAAATAGGGGCCGGTAGCATTTCATGACCTACCTACTTTACATTATGCCCCTCCCCTGTGGAAACTATCATTCATTGATTTTTCTCCCTGTTCTGTTAACTCAGCCTTTAAAAGTATTCAGAGCAGCTATATATAGATCGACACAGACTCTCTCTCTCTTTCTCTCTCACACACACACACACACACACACACACACACACACACACAAAGCTGTACCACTATCAGTGTTGCCATCCACTGACAGACTTCCTTGTGCTATGCAGTCCTCACTCTAACCACCTGTGACTGCATATGGGGGGGGGGGGGGCGGGGGGGGCCGCATGCATTTGTCCCCCCCAATAAAAACATGAAAGACACAAAAGAGGACAGAAGAGTAAATCATGCCTATATGTGTGTTGACTCAGCAGGGATAATATTAAATGAGAAAAGTTGATCTACAGGAGAATAAATATTTGAAAGCAATACCAAATGCCTGAGAGCCTCACTGCATTATATTCCATTACATTTTGAATTGTCACCTGGTGCCTGAATTTTGTGTTTTCCTTTACATAAATAAAGACATTTCCACCATAAATTGATGCAGAAAAGGCACAAATTGGTGCATAAAAATTCACCAGAATGCAGGAAATGAAGTGTTTGACGCTCAAAATGTTTTGGGGGAGGACCCAAAACCCCCAATGTTCAAGCGAAACCTACGCCACTGTGTGAATGGAATATGTGAGGAGGAACCGCTGAGGTGTACAGATTTTCCATATCTTCAGTGGAGGATCCCAGAAACGAAAGAAAGAGAGCGAGAGCAGAGAGACAGAGTGAGAGAGAGAGAGACAGGGGGAGAGAGAGAGGGGGGGGGGTCTCTCTCCAAAAGTGAAAAAGTGAAAAGAGCGCTCCTCACAGGCTCTCGAACCGAGTAGCTAAAGCTGCCTTCACGTGCCCAAGGCGGAAGTCGTAAATATGAATGCACAGCATGTCAAGGCACTTGTTGGCTGGAAATATGAAGAAAAATTATCCTGTAACAAAATTAGTTTTTGGTGGCTGTTGTTTTATTTTAGAAAGAGCTACATCGGCAGGAGGCAGAGGTGAAAAAGTGCATCAGGAATATTGTAAATGTTTTAATTGATTTATTATTCAAAGGTTGATGCATATTTGTTATAAATATAAACATTCAAAGTGTTTATATATAAACATGCAACAATATTATTTATTTACATAAAATACCAAACTAACTTATAATAATAATAAAATACTTAAGCAATAAGCCACCACGGTTGCTAAACAAAGTGGTTGCCAAGCTACACAGAAGTATGGTTATGTGTGGTGATTTAGCACAATAGGACATTAATACTTGAAGTAACAACTTTGCAATCACTGATGGGGGTTTATTATGTATTTTATAATGGATCACAACTTGACTCAGAACAATCGTGTTTGTAAATCACTGTCAACTGTTGACACTGTTTCCAGGCTCTCCGCCATTTCCCCCTCTAGACACGTCGCCGATACATCACATCTCGGCAACCGAGGTATCATAGAAAATCGCGACTTTCCCAGTAGTATCCATCACTTTGCTGGGTCGGTTAAGTGCGCTCAACTCGTAATTACGATGTTTCCGACAGCACTTTAGGGCAGCATTAAGCCACAGGGCACTGGTAACTCAGCTGGTTGCCTT
Organism: Hoplostethus atlanticus; assembly: GCA_034670405.1. Classification (NCBI taxonomy): domain Eukaryota; kingdom Metazoa; phylum Chordata; class Actinopteri; order Trachichthyiformes; family Trachichthyidae; genus Hoplostethus; species Hoplostethus atlanticus. The sequence continues at coordinate 2,908,611 of JAXDDX010000016.1, read as the reverse complement.
CACGTTGTCCATCACGTCAGAGAGCTTTGAACGGAGCAGCAGGGCGCGGTTGAAAGCCTCATATCTAGCGGACAAGGAGGGCGGCTCCGTCAGTGGTGCTGAACTCCCCAACTTATAGTAAAATAAATCCACCTCTCTCTTTCTTTGATTCTTCGCTTGTCTTTTGAGTCTTTGTCCAGATGACCGTGACTCGTGACCCGCGGCCATTGACCTATGCCAAAATGAGAGGGCTTGTGTCATTCCTCTCAGGTAAGTTTGGAATTTATTTTCAAGGTTTCGCTGACTTTGCTTTTTAATAGACCATTAATTATTTATTATTTATTTAATTACCTGAGGAGAAACAAATAGATGTAATCATTTAATACATTTTAGGAGGATAAATGTTACAGCGAAACAAGGAATATTAAATGAACATTATATTGATGCCATGTGATATAAATAAGATATTATACGAGCAGTACGATAAGTTGAGTACACTCATTATTGAGTACTTCAAACACACTATAAGGCCCTACAGGAATATTAAATGAATATTGTACTAATTAATCGTTAGGGTTGTCCTCTTTAAAACGTTTGAAAAAATCAGATATAAGACAGAATATACATTTACAACCTCATAAAAAACATAGAGGACAGGACATGGCGAAAATTTAACGAGGCAGTGTAGCATTCAGCAGTGGAAGTCTTATGCAAGGATAACCTAAGGATGTCTTACAGCTCTGCTCAAGGAGAAGAAAGGCGGCTTCAGTGACTTCATACACAAACTGGTTTCCAATCAGCAACTCTGCCAACAGTAAGTCATCTAAATTTGATGTTCAGTGATTTTTACTCCATGCTGGATATTACATGTTACTGTTGTTGACTTCCTGAAGCCTGGAGACCCATAAAATCCTCTGGCCAGAGAGCAGTGTGAGAGAGAAGGAGAAAGGCGCTCTGGTGAGTAGAATGGAGGCTTTTACAGGACTGTACTGAAAGTTGATGTTGAAGAAACAAAACTTGATTTCCTAACTGCCCTCTCTCTATTTCTTTCTTTCTTCAGAGCTCAGGGAACCCTGATGGTTCTCAGTAAGTACCTTTTATTGAGGTCCAGAAATATTCAGTAGTTCCACTTTGCCTCACAGCATCTTGCATTGGTAGGCTGAGCCTCTGAATAACGAGGCAAATTTGACACCTTCCTGTTGTCACGTTAACCAGGGCGAAACCATCAGATTTTGACTACCTCAAAGTTATTGGCAAAGGAAGCTTTGGAAAGGTGGGAACCCTCAAGCTTTGTAAATGTTTAGGTTTGTACCTCTTTTCTGTGAATTTGAACCAAATGACATTGCTCAAATTGTTACAGGTGCTGCTGGCTAGACATAGAAAGAGTGGAGGTTTTTATGCTGTGAAAGTGCTACAGAAACAGATGATTCTCAAGAGGAAAGAGGTAAATATCATGCATCTATCTATCTATCTATCTATCTATCTATCTATCTGTCTGTCGGTCTATCTATCTATCTATCTATCTATCTATCTATCTATCTATCTATCTGTCTATCTATCTATCTGTCTGTCGGTCTATCTATCTATCTATCTATCTATCTATCTATCTATCTATCTATCCACCTATCCGTCTGTCTTTCCATCTGTCTGTCTGTCTCTCTGTCTGTCTGTCGGTCTGTCGGTCTATCTATCTATCTATCTATCTATCTATCTATCTATCTGTCTGTCTGTCTGTCGGTCTGTCGGTCTGTCGGTCTATCTATCTATCTATCTATCTATCTATCTATCTATCTATCTATCTGTCTGTCTGTCTGTCGGTCTGTCGGTCTGTCGGTCTATCTATCTATCTATCTATCTATCTATCTATCTATCTATCTATCTATCTATCTTATCTGTCTGTCTGTCTGTCTGTCTGTCGGTCTGTCTATCTATCTATCTATCTATCTATCTATCTATCTATCCACCTATCCGTCTATCTGTCTGTCTGTCTGTCTGTCTGTCTGTCTGTCTGACTATCAGGTGACCATATGTCCTTCCAGGGGTGATTTAAGGACATGAGGTTTGGGGGGGCTGAGCCCCCTCAAAGAAGGGGGGCTTTGTTGCATACGCCACATTTTTAAATGAATGAATTCAATTTTATTTAATGCGTGCTGCGCATGCACATTGATTTACTGAATTTACTGAATTAGATTAAAACTAGTAGGCCAACAGCTAGTGGCCAGAAAATCTATAGGCCTGCATAGAGCCTTTTATGTATGGATACAATCCTCTCCATGACACTCAGGTTTCACTGAAACTACTGAGAAGCAGGTACTAAAGTATCCTGGAACAGATTCTAGAAGGATACTAGGGATACAAATATAGAAAAACTATAAGACCCTATAGTAATATTATAAGAATACCATAGCAGATTAGAAAATACCACCACTACTTCAAAGATTCCTCTCTCATCTGTCTTGCCTGATCACTTTCTTACCTGGCTGCTGTACATTTTCTGTGGTTCTGCTGGTTTTCATCAAGTACTTTCTTATCTCCATCTATGGAGAAACAGGTTTCTTTGTAGGCTATCTATGTTAAATGTACTTTTTGGCTATCAGGAGAGAAGCTCATGGTACAAAAATGACTGAAATGTCAGTCATTTTACAAAATGACCGAAATGTCAGTCATTTTTGTTAACATTGTACCTGGAAAGTTACAAAGCTAGTGAGTGTTGTAGCTAGCTAGCTAATGTTAGCTAACTATAACAAAGGAGAGTAACATGCCTTTTAATTTCTATTAGTAATAGACTATTGAGTGTGCATTTCTCAAGTTTACTACCTCTGTCTGGGATTACTCACCTACTCTCTGGGATGCTGCTCTGAACTGAGTTCAGTTGTGTAGTGCTGCTGTCTGCCTGCTCTTCATTACATCTCTCAGGCTAGCTCGCACAGCCCGATCTGGTGGTGACAGGTCTCTCTCTCTCTCTCTCTCTCTCTCTCTCTCCTTATGTGTTGCAATTCTCTGGCTGACGTCCCCCCAAAAAGGGTCTAAAATTGCCCCTGTGTCCTTCTCTCTGTAGCAGAGAAATGTGATGGTTGAGAGGAGTGTACTGCTGAAGGGTCTGCAACATCCGTTCCTGGTGGGACTACACTTCTCTTTTCAGACCCCAAACACTCTCTACTTTGTCCTGGACTATGTTAATGGAGGGGAGGTATATGTATGAACCTTTCTTTATCTGTGATAAGTGTGTGATGTAAGTGGCAACAAAACAAAAGATGATTTGACCAAGGTTATCCCGGTGGCTAAGCAGGCTAGAGCTAGGTCATGTTTCATATTGTCCTGTCGCCCCTCTTTTCTGTCCCCCTCTACTGTGCACTATCAAGCAGAAAAGCCTTAAAGAATACACCAAAATCATCCACGTGTCCCTGGTTTTTGAAACATATTTCATGTAAATATTTTCCTACACAAAACTGCCAGACTGCCAGCCACATATCACTTAAGATTACATTTAGCTTTAGAGCTGCTACAAGTTCTCATTTTCTCATGTTTGAGATAATGCTAGCTGTCTACTATCACTCAATATGACTTAGAGCACCGGAGCAAATTATCAATCGGGGACACATATGTGATTGTGGTGATTTTGGTAAGTTTTTCACTTGCCCCCTCCCGCAATCCAGAGTGCATGGTAAGCAACAGAATAGGGATTCAGTGTCTTGCTCAAGAATACTTCAGCAGGGCAGTTTGTTGACATGGGGGCTTCAACTAGTGTCAACCAGTTGAAGGAAGTCTCCCCACTCACTATATCACCCTTCTGCCATTGTGTTGATTTTTGTTCTCAGTTGCAAAACTTGTTATTTGACTGCTAACCTGTTCATCCTCAGCTCTTCTACCACCTTCAGAGAGAGGGGTCGTTTACTGAGCCCAGGGCAACATTCTACGCTGCAGAGATGGCCTCGGCGCTGGGCTATCTCCACTCTCTCAACATTGTTTACAGGTACAAACACATCCACACATTCAGACAAGACTTTCTTTCTTTCTTCTTTATTCCACTTTATTTTTCTTCATTTCTTTTATTTATTTATACTGGAAAATTCCAATGAGAACAACTCTTTGACAAGAGTTTTAAAATGTTATCCAAAAATAATACAATACCACAACACATTTCAAAAAAAGAAAAGCAAAGGTGAACAAAACCAACCAACACATTTGTCCCATCCTCCCTCCCCCAGAGACCTCAAACCAGAGAACATCTTGCTGGACAGTGAGGGTCATGTGATGCTGACTGACTTTGGGCTATGTAAAGAAGGTGTGGCCATGGGTGGGACTATGCAGACATTTTGTGGGACTCCTGAGTACCTTGCCCCAGAGGTGCTCCAGGGCCACCCGTACAGTCCGACAGTGGACTGGTGGGGCCTGGGCAGTGTACTCTTCGAGATGCTCTATGGACTGGTGAGTGAATTTGTGTGTGTGTGTGTGTGTGTGTGTGTGTGTGATCTCTCTTTCTTTAGTATCGTCTCAATTTCCATCCCCCCCCCCCCCTCTCTCTCTCAGCCTCCGTTTTATAGCCGTAGTAAAGCAGAGATGTTTGAGAAGATACTTTATGCTCCTCTAAAGCTCCGTAGTGGAGTTTCCCTGCCTGCCTGTTCTCTGTTAGAGGGATTGTTGGAAAAGGACTGTTCCAAACGCCTGGGGGGGAAACGTGACTTTGTATGTATATAAACAAACACACATTATACACAAATACACACACACACAAACACGGATGGGCTGATACACTTTTGTTTATATATCCAGGCAGAGCTGCAGAGGCATCCATTCTTTGTGTCCATCACCTGGGACGACCTCCTGGCTCGGAGAGTTACACCCCCATTCATCCCCAAAGTGGTAAGAGTCCCAGAGCCGGGTAGAAGTAGTTTTGTTTTTAATTTTGTGTACAATATACCTACGTGTATATTTGTTCCTCTGTTCTCTCAGGCTGGTCCTTGTGATGTCCGCTACATTGACCCTGGGTTCACACTACAACCTGTCCCTGCTTCTGTGGGCTTGAATGACAGGTGCCAGTGGGGCGGGGCTAATGAGGCCTTCCCAGGATTCTCCTACATGTCCAGTGAAGTGTGAGGTGGCAGAGCCACTTTCATAATTCACCTTAACCTTGAAATATACTGGGGAAAAACACTGGCGCTACGACAGGCCAAATCCTTCTGGGCATTTTTGTTGAAATAGTATATAGCAATAATAGTTTTTTATGTATTAAATTAAACTAAACACTTCTGCAAACAATTCTTTCTTACACTTTAACACTGAAGTTTATGTTTTGTTAGGAGTGTATTTGGTAACACTTACCATTAAGTAAGCACTTTTATATTTTTAAGTTATAACTGTTATTGGGACGCTATTATTGGATTGTGTTACATCAAATATATTTACACTGTTATTGTGGAATAGGCTGGTCACTATTTCACGTCATCCCAAGTGTGTCAGGAGATGAGGCAATAAAGACTGAATCTAAAGTGGTTTATTTGTTTTACATATACTACAAAGACATGTATTGCAACTTTCTCATTCACATCAGAGTTATTACATTCACAGCAACGATACTATAGGTTCTCTGACCATACAAAAGTTAATACTTACAGGCTGTCTTAAAAGTGGCACAGGCAAAGTGCATCACAAGCAAAAAGGGAGAAGACTTTTTTTGTGGCATTTACATTAAAAACAACAGGATGCTGGTCAGACTATTTGTACATCTTGAGGCACAAAGTGTCAGCTGTGACTTCTATATATGATGGTGAGGAAACATTGTGTCATGTTCTGTAATAGGAGAGAGAGAGAGAGAGGGAGAGAGAGAGAGAGAGAAAGATGGTGTATGTTTTGTGTCTATCAGTAGATGTTGAAGAAAGGGTAACTCTGGTCACTCTGGCAGGTGAAGTAAGCTATCAACTGACCATTGCAGATCATCAGAAACAAGCCGCTACCTACGGAACAAAACAACAAAACTTGGAGCATGAAGGAAAACCGATCTAACAAAGTTGAATGCAAATGTCTAGTTGTCAACCATCTTTGTCTTACCTAAAGCCAACCACCACTGCCACACCATGGGGAACTCGAACATCACTGCAAACACACATTACATGTTAAAACATGCCATTAGACAACATACCATTTGTGTGCATGCATGTTTGTATGTCAGCATGTGCGTGTATGGATGTGTTCACCTAAGCTGGTGAGAAGTACATGCAGAAGAGTTACAGTGAGGGCATAGTCCCAGACCCGTCGTCTCACCACAGCAGCAAACAGCAAACCACTGCAGAAGTAGGTGAGCTCCAAGGACAGGAGGTTTACTAAAGGAGACCAATGCAACAAGAAAAGAAGTGAGCAGGCAAAAGTACATGCTCATTGTTTGTCATTGTATTTGTATAAGCGTGCTCACCCAGGTATTTGGAGTTAGATTCGGCAGGCTCGGTCTTAAAGTCAAATGGAATCAGTCCATCAAAGTGATCCAACCTGAATGAAATGTGGGGTCTGGGTTAAACATCCAAATGAGGGAAATGTATGGGAGCAGGCCAGTATACGTGAGAAATAAATGACAATTTGTGAGGTGTCGGTATATTTGCGTTCTTCCTTTATCTACCTGGCATCAGGTAAATGGAGCCTCCATAAATAGATTATGGGAGACTTGTAGAATTGACAGGAGAGGATGATGAAGATGACATCATCTAGGTTTTGAAGACTTAGGAGTTTATTGCTTATTCTTGGTCATGCCCTCATGGTTTGTTTAAAGTTTGGTGTTAGGAATGTGTGTGTGTGTGTGTGTGTGTGTGTGTGTGTATGTGTGTGTGAGAGTGAGAGACAGATTCCTACCTGAAGGCACCAAAGCACACACTTCCAATCATGTAGTAGAGAGAGTAAAATATAACCAGACAGAGCAGCAGATGGATGAGCACGGTCTGAGAGACAGACAAAGATAATATTTCACACTAGGACCTGGCTGGTCCAATAGGCAACATAGCACCGCATATTGCCCACATAACACAACATAACAGAACATAAACCTAGAGCAGCGTACGCAGACCTATCTCCTATAGGCTAGGTAGCCTGCAGTGGGAGGGGTGTGCGCTTTAGGTAAGCAGGCAGACAACGACTCTGCTGCGAAACCGGCTCTGTTGCAGAGAATATCGATGATATTCCGTGAGAAATTCCGTGTAATAAAAGTCAGTCATCTTGTACTTTGGATAGAATACAGCCTGTTATATTTCTGTGTTTTATCGCACATGACTTTGCAGTAGTCGAGCCCGACAGCCTGACAGCCTGACAGCCTGAGTTTACAACCGACTGGTCAGACTTGGAGGTGTAAATCTTGATACACTGATTGTCTCCTTACCTTCGAATCGACCGTATTGCCTTTGAGGGCCATCTCATGGTTTGCATTTGATGTTATATTATAAATTATCTAGGCTGCATTAAGCTCCGACCCTGTTAATCCCTCAGAGTTTAGACTTCTTCTGCCATCTAGCGACAAACATAAGACTAACCCCAATTTTGATAGCGATGTGATTTTACAGGCATCAACTGTACTCGTGTTAGGGCGGCCTTGTTGGATGAAATAAGGTCTTTTCTCAACCCATACCTGTTAGGCGAGATATTAGTTATTGATACAAAAGACATAAATGCTTGATGTGTCATAGGCTGTCTACTTACAGCAATATGTCTACAATATCGTTGGTAAAAATGGTCCACAACGCTCTTTGTAGCCTTGATTATTCAGAGGAAACTCGCCCCTCCCTATATGGATGAATAACTAAACTGATAAAACTGCTCGTCACATTTTGGTTAAACATCATACGTTTTTAGCCCACCAGCAGCACTTCACTTCGCTAATCAATCAAAAGTCCCTCGTGAAAAAGAAATAGCAATCCTAAATTTAGAAGGATGCTATATCTAATAGCTAATAAGAATATAATAGATATACCACAATAGATAAATAATACCACAAAATACGATAAGATCACTATAAACTCACTGCCGAATATCACAGTGAGGAGTGACCAAAGGTAAGCTTAGTAAGTTTAGGTTTACTCAAATGGTTGCCAGTCTTTATTCGTGATAAGCCTGATATTTACAACCGTTAAGTCCACCGGTGACCGGCTGCAGATGTATGTCGGAGCTGGACCTACATTTTCAAGACAACCAGCCTCTAGACTGCTGCAACAACATATTTAGGACATTTTGCTTGACAAGTTAACTTCAGTTTATCGTGCAGGCCTACGCATTTGTGTCCTATATGCACGGACGTTTACAAACTAAATGTTCGGGTGCATCCACGGCAAGCTACTGTTTGCCGATAGCAAATTATTAAAGACTGTAAGAAAAGTATCGCCCAGTTGGTCACTTTGCCCACGGGGAGACTGCTCCACGAGATTATTCACACACTGCGGTCCCTGCGCTCCTTCACACACACACACACACACACACACAACCACACTTCTATAAAAAAACATGTTTAAGACTGTTCAAGGGTAGGACACAAACAAACGCAAACTCTTCGGTAACAGGTCAACGCTGAACTGCATGCCGAGCGTGTTAATAGTCGGGCCTGTATTGACCATCGATAGTACTGAAGTTTTCCGAGATCCAAAGTTGTCAGGCAGCGCATCTTACACGCATGCGCATCCTTCTATCCAGCTCTAAATAAGAGTTAAAACAGAAACGAGGTGAGTTCCATAATTTTCAAACAATACAGACGCTAATACTCATTTATTGCAGTTAACAGTAGCAAATTTTGAAAACCCGGCGTTCATTTTCCGGTGAGCATTAGATCTCATTATTTCCACTCTGATTTAAAACGGAGAGAATAAATCGTTTTTTTCAAGTTTCTATTGAAGAAATTAATCAAGCAACAATGTTGAAGCTCGGAACAACAACCCAGTATTATCTCGAGTATGTATCATTTTATACGAAATATTGACGTTTTATAAAATGCGTTTTTCTATTGTTATTAACCGGGAAACTTATTTATTACAGATTGTCCTTAGCTCGCTACATCCAGTCACAATGCTAAGGCTAGTTGTCTAGCCATCATCAGTTCAGTTGAACGGAGTGGAACTGCTAGCTAGGAGCGGCTAGCAGACTGCTAGCTTTATGTCAGCACTAGCTAGCAACCTGAGCTGACATTCCGTGACAAGGGGAAAGTAAAGAAAATGACCAGAGTGAAGGAAAACACTGTGTCAGGAAATTACATAGCATGCATTTGCTTTTGTTCGACATGTAGCGGCTTTGTATAATTTGTTTAAATTGCTAACTTTAGTAATTTACATAGTTTAAACGTGTTGGTGGCCTCTTCCTATGCTCCGCCATTTTGTATAAGACGAATGCTAATCATGGGCGCTCTTACATACACTTTATTTATGGCTAGAATAAAATTGAGGTAATAAGTGCGAAGTCTTAACTTAGTCATGATCCAGTAGGTTAGGGTGTTGCTTACTTTTCACATGGTTATGACTACCAACCAAAAGGATAATATTACCTAAATTCAGTGTTGAACATGCGTCAAGACTAAAACGTTATATCGTAATCTTAGTTTGATTAAAACGCCTTTAAGTTTGGCCAATCAGTGCAGAAAACAATGTTCTCCTTGAAATTGATAAACAATTTACCACCTTAGTTGTCGATAATCAGGCAAACAGCCGATTTTAGGAGATACTGTTAAAACAAGGAAAAGATGAACTTGTGTCGTTAACTTAAAGTTGGCACATCTTTTCTAGTGTTTGTCAATGATCTTGATGGAGGTTTACCCTAATGGGACCGTTTGTGCATGTATTTCTCCCCTTAGTCGAGCTGCAAAACAATATTATTATTGACTGTTTTGTCTGAAATCGAAGTGCACGGTGTATCCTGCAAGACAGCACACAGTCGCCCTCTAGCGGTGATGCGACCCAACACAAAATTTACAAGTGCAGATAGAAATTTCCTGTGTGGTTTTGATCACTTTGCGTGAAAAAGGAAAAATTGAGACTGCTTGATTGTGATAATCATGCACCACCAACACAACAATGTCGAACGATGGTATAAATCAAGTCAGAGCTGTGGACTCAACCTCTTTATTTGTGAATTAGATGGCATCTCCATTGGGTTTTGGAACAATGGTAACTGGTTTGTCTCAACTGGCAATATGGTCCGTGATGTATCCGTAATTGTGTTACTTCAGGTGGTGAGAATAGCAGTGAAGTAGGATGACTGACACTCCACCGAGTGACGGGCCTTCCCAGGGAGCAGAGTTTGACATGATGGGTGCTTTGGACTGGAAGGACGACATTGCCACACTGCCAGGCAGTGACATCCGGGTACGCCAGAGATTGGTTTATGCTTCTGAGAGGGAACATCCTTCACTGTGTGAATGTGTACCTGTTTCTGTGCATACAGAAATGTGTGAGTGTGTGTGTATATATATATATGTATATGTCATTTTTTTCTGTGTCTCTCAGTTCCGCATGACAGAGTTTGGCACTCTGGAGATTGTCACAGACCCAGAGGTCAAGGGGCAGGAGGCAGAGCCTAAATCCAAGACCTTGGACCCAGCATCATCTCACAGTCCCACCCCTCCACCAGAGGGCCAATCAGAGACTGGCACAGTCAGAGCTACCAATCAGAGTCAGCAAGGACCATCTCAGGGTAAGGCAATGACAGCACTCATTTAATACTTAAAACATTATGATAAAGTGCTGCACTGTTTACTGTTTGTGCTCCACTTGTGTTATGTACAGTAAAGAATATTCAGTTTCACCCCTTTATTTTGCTCTGTCGTCTAGCCCCCGGTCCTGTGCTTCTGTCTCTAGAGGAGGGTCCCAGTATGGAGGGCCCTAGTGTGGAGGTTGGCCCCAGTGTCGAGGTCGGCTCCAGCACAGACATGGGCCCGAGTGCGGAGCTGGCAAGGTGTAGGGCCTGTGGCGGCCATGTTCCTCGCGATACTCTCCTTCAGGGTAAATTCTGCAGCTCAATTTGTGCCCAGCCTTCCAGTGGCAGGTAAAGTCAAGTCTCTGATGCCTCTCTCATTAGAAGCTATCAGATTTTTATCAAATGTTGTTCTATTTTGAGCCAAATCTTCTCTACAGATCTTCACCAGGGGAACCAAGGGAGAGTCAAGCAGTTGAGGGTGAGAGGCTGGGTAAACGAGTACGCAAAAAGAGGAAGATCTATATGGACTCTGGTGATGAAGAGGAAGACAATCAAGAGGAAGAAGAGGTAAAGAGCAAAAAAAAGCCAACAACATTCTGCACCAGTGGTCTTCAGTTCCACAGAGCTACAGGTTACTCAGGTGTTCAGCATTGTCCTTTATTACTCCGGTTTACATGATTCATTATATTTGCTCTGTAATTGCTGGAGTCTAATAAAATGGCTTAATTAAAATTGGGGGGAATTTGCTAATATTAGATTTATTTTTATCTGGTTTGTAAATAAAACGGCTAATACTGCAGTCTTTCTATTCTTCACCTGTCGCTACTCTCCTCATCTTTAACTCAAGAGAAAACATACAAGGAGGGCAACAGTGCTTCCTTACTCTCCATAAAAAGAAAAGAATGTGCAACGTGTTTAATCTTAACACATTCCTTTTGTTTCCGCTTTCATAGGAAAAGACAAAGACCTCCAAAGGCAGGAGAGCTGCCAAAATTGCCAAGCTGGGTATGTTACAATGCTGCCACTGTAAGGGGAGGGAGGGAGGGAGGGAGAGAATAGGGTGCTAGAGGGTTGATATCTGATGTCCGTCCGTAAGAATGACTGAGAGTTGCTATGAATCAGGGTAGATCCTATAAATGCTACAATGTGTGTATGTTGACATGCACACAGTATTCTGGGTACTAGATCAAATTCTGGTTAAATTCTGGTCCTGATAATACGGTTATGTGCATTTCTGTATCCTTGAATACACGATTAAAGAGCATCTTCAGTATATTACCATGGAAACTGAGTAACCTCATACATAAAACAGGTAAAGAGGTGCGTGTGCTTTGTGCCCCGGGTGTTATTGTTAATATCCCAGGTATCTCATTCATGTTTCTCATGATTGAAATACATTCGGCAACTCTAAAACAGAACTCTTGTTTATATCAAATAATGTTAGTGTGCTTGCTAAGACACTTATTGTTGGAATTGTCTTGCCCAACCCCCAGTGACTGCCCCACCCAATAAGAAACGGGCATGGAGCTGGCCAGCTTACCTGGAGGAGGAGAGGGCCATAGCTGCCCCTGTTAAACTGTTCAAAGAGGTATTTCTGTAGCAACTTCTCTGAGTTTTATATTTTCAAATATAACCAGACTCTTCTGTTGAGCCGGTCCCTCTTAACACAGAAGTGTGCTGTGGTGTGTGCTTGTCTTTACAGCACCAGTCATTTCCTCAGAGCAGGAATGGCTTTAAGGTGGGGATGAAGCTGGAGGGACTCGACCCCTGCCACCCCTCCCTGTTCTGTGTGCTCACTGTCGCAGAGGTATGGTGGCTTAGTGTTGACAAAAGGCCATACTTCCATCTTTATCCTTGTTTATATTAAAGCACTTCACCCCCCCCCCCCCTCCTCTTTTGTCTTGCTGCTGTGCCCTCCCTCTACCTCCCAGATCCAAGGCTATAGGATAAGGCTCCACTTCGATGGCTACCCAGAATGCTACGACTTCTGGGTCAACGCCGACTTGTGGGATGTAAAGCCAGCCGGCTGGTGTGAGAAGATGGGACACAAGCTGCTGCTCCCTAAAGGTATTCACACACACAGTATAACCATTATGCACAGCATCTACCCGTAATTCACAAACAAACAGCAAAACAGAGATGAAAGCCATGACTCGGGGACTGGCCACAACCCTTCTGAGTATGTTTGTCTTGTAGGCTGTAAGGATGGGGAGTTTAACTGGAGCATGTACGTGAAGAACTGCAGGGGTCAGCTGGCCCCCAAACACCTCTTCAAGAGCCTCAACACGGTCCGTGTCTTTGTGTGTTGTAAATTCATCAGATGGTTGTGTAATCAGTTTGGGGTTTCTATGCACATTGAGTATTCCTAGGCTGTAAGTGTTTTTATTTTTGTATTTTTTTATTTAGTCCGTGACTCCATCTGGATTCCGTGCGGGGATGAAGCTGGAGGCAGTTGACAGGAAGAACCCATCCTTGATCTGTGTAGCAACCATTGCTGCTGTTGTCGACAACCGACTGCTCATTCATTTTGACAACTGGGATGACACATATGATTACTGGTGAGAGCCAAAGCAGATGTGGGTGTATGCACGGTGTGAGACATAAAGAGGTGGTGGTGCGAACCAAAGATATCCGCCACTCCTACTTTAATGGTTGCTGCTGAAGTTGAAATCAAGAGAACTGTAGTTGAATGTCGATTTGATACCAGCAGGTTGCCTCCGCAGGTCTGGAAATATGGAAAAATAATTTGATAATTTCTAGGTCATATTGGAAATTGAATCGTCTGGAAAAGTAGGAAATGTAAGTTTACGTGTCATGACTACACATTTTATACCGCTGTAGACCTGCTGCCACATCGCACATTGTGATGTTTGTTGTTTTATTCTCAGCTGTAGAGTGGCATGGCCTAGTTTGTAGTCACATTGCCTAGCCAATATCAGTAGACATTGCACTGACCAAAATCTTCAAATTCACTCAAGAAATGAAGGCTGGGAAAACTTTTACATGTATTATGTGCATATTCACCTGTGCATTGTTTTGTGTTAAGGTGTGATGCTAGCAGTCCGTACATCCATCCTGTGGGGTACTGTGAGGACACTGAACTAACACTCACCACCCCAGCTGGTAAGACAGATCAAGGCACTATGCGGGTCACTATGAATCACTGCGATATGCTATAGGGAACAAATACAGGCTTTAACATTATCAGCGATATCTGCTGATAAAGATTTTCTTTGCTTATTGTGCAAAAGATGAATTTCTCTTTGGAAAATATTCTGCATATTTCTCAAATCTCTCAATAGTAATTGTGAGAATTAAACTGAAGAGCCTCTTTATGAAATTGTAAGGGGTTGTTAAGAAAATATTACATTAATTAACCAATACATACTGACATCACTAGGCCAAATTGGCCAACAATATTGATGTACCAACACATCTGTTGGGCCTCAAGTGTATCTGTTGTCTTCAGTGACAGATTTGCTGCGTCTCCTCTTCCTCCTCAGAATATAAACACCCCAAGAGCTTCTCATGGGGGAAATACATGGAAGAGACCGGGACACAAGCTGCCCCTGCCCGTGCTTTCAAACCGGTGCGACACACACACACACACACACACACAGATTTAGAATATGTATCACAGCACTCCAGACGTAGTGGATGGTGATCATTATGTCCTGTCTTTTACAGCGGCCTCCACACGGCTTCCAGGTTGGGATGAAGCTGGAAGCAGTCGATAAGAGGAACCCTATGCTCATCCGTGTAGCAACTATAGCTGACACAGAAGACCACCGGCTGAAGGTTCAAAATGTCTGCTTGTTGACACGTAACTGATTAGGTTGTGTGATCACTTTGTTTTTAATTGGCTGGCTCTCCCGTCTTGTAAACTAGATCCATTTTGATGGCTGGAGTAAAGAATACGACTATTGGGTGGACACTGACTGCCCTGACCTGCACCCTGTAGGGTGGTGTCAGAAAACTGGACATCCTCTACAACACCCTAATGGTGAGAGACACACACACACTCACACACACAGACTGTCCCTGTCTGTTCTATTAGTCAGTGAGGTCGGTAGAGGTTCCTCAGGAGAGGGATCCAGAATTTGAATTTCAGTGGATGAGTCAGCACAGTTTGTCTCTGCCTCTGTTTAACTCCTGGATATGGTAGTGGGAGGAATCTTTAATATCTTTAATATAGGCAAAATGGAAGTGCTCCTGCAGTTTGCACAGTGTTATTAATACTCCCTTTTGTGTGTGCGTTTTAGGCTCCACTGATTTAGTGAGTGCCCCAGGACAAGGTTGTCCTACCCCAGGATGTAATGGGGTTGGCCACATCAGAGGACCCCGCTATGGGACCCACTACACGTTAGTAGCACATACTCACTGTCCTTCTCTTTCCCTCTCTCTCTGTCTGTGTTATATATTGCTCTTCATTATCATTGTTCTGCTGCATATATATCAAAATGTTCTTAATTTTCATTCTATTCATTTTATTTCATCCTGCATTTGTTTGATGTATTTTCTACATATTCTGAATTCATTTTTAGTCTTATGTTTTGCTGCTGTTATTTTGCATACCCTCATAATGATGTAGTCCCTATTTTATTCGTACCTTTCAATCATACATTATACTTAACATGCTCTACTGTTGAATCTGTCTGTCTGTCTGTCTGTATTTGCTATATTTTTATTTATATTGTATATTTCTTTGCTGCATCCCATTACTACGGCCAGTTAGCTCAGTCGGTAGAGCGTGAAACTCGTGGTCTCAGGGTCACCTTTGTAAGTCGCTTTGGATAAAAGCGTCTGCTTAATGACTCTAATGTAATGTAATGTACTATTTATTTCTGAATCAACCCAATTTCCCCACAGGGATCATTTCAAGTTTAATTTAATTTAGTTAATATTTGGGTTCTGTGGAAGTACAGGGGGAAAGACTGACTGACTGTTTCTATTTAAATGTCAGTTGTACTTGTGTGAGCGGCTGGAACTATAGATTTGTTCTGTGTGTGTGTGTGTGTGTGTGTGTGTGTGTACCTATGGGTGTGGGCGTTAGCAAGCTTTTAATGTAATTCTAGTTGTTTTTTTCCTCTGTTATGATAATGTTGTTTCAGTAATGAACATCAAAATTCAACAGTGAAAGTCTGTTTCATACACAATTAGGAAATGAATGCTTTTGAAATGTTTGTTTAAGCCTAGCTGTGCAGA
The DNA here is from genome assembly GCA_034670405.1 of Hoplostethus atlanticus. NCBI lineage: Eukaryota > Metazoa > Chordata > Actinopteri > Trachichthyiformes > Trachichthyidae > Hoplostethus > Hoplostethus atlanticus. Next base: position 2,892,777 of record JAXDDX010000016.1, on the reverse strand, counting down.
CTTGTGAACTGGCTGTGGCTGTGTGTGTGCAGTCAGGTGAGCTGTCCGTACTCTGAGATGAATTTGAACAAGGAGGGCTTGGTACCAGACCGTCTTAGTGGAGAACGACCTCTGGCTCTCAGTGGACCTCATTCTCGTGGGCGACGCCCTGATGCTCACGTAAACACCTTGACACAGACCCCCACTACGCCAGAGAAGCCCGAAGGAGCTGATGACTCCCAAAACAACAGGTGGACCTTACATGTACAATTCTGTCACTCAAATACACAATGTGAACACACTGTTGAAGCTTCCAACACTCCAAAGAGAAGTCCTGTCGGTATTATTGCATGTAACTCTGATTTGTCTCTACGTTGCAGCGGGGTTGTCTGTGTTGCTAGGAAACCTGTGACCATGGAAGTGGAGCGCCCTGGACGCAACAGCCAGCCTGAGCCACAGGGTGGAGCCAGTGAGCAAAGCCACAATGGGGCCAGACCTAAACGGTACCTCAGTCACACTAACTGGCTCCGTATCTTCATACCAGGCCATGCTGCTGAAGTTCATTGCAGTATGTTGTATGTATGTTGTATTAGTAGAGTAACTTCTTAACTGGTATATTGTTGTTTCCTGCAGGACTGCTCCAGTTCCTAAATACCTGAAGATGCACTATATCAAAGAGGAGATCGGAGATGGTAAAGGTGTGTGTCGGCATTTGTGTGACTGGGGGAGAGAAAGAATTAATCTGACCCACCCATCTAACTCTGCTTCTTCCCCCTCTGTCTCTCCCCAGCCTCTCCAGACTCCATCTCTCTGCAGCAGGCCCTCCATGAGTCTGTGTTTTCCCCAGGCATCTCTGCCTCTCCCCCCCACCGGGTGGCTCTCTGCTGGGACAAACACTGCCAGCTGCTGCCTGAAGTCCTGGGGTTGACTGCCAAGAGAGTGGCCACTTGGAGCGCTGAAGAGGTCAGACACACTTACACACTCATAATGCTCAAACAGAAGATAGCCATGCCAGGCCACATTCACCTATCTTTCATTTTAACTGCAACTGCAGATAAATCTTAAGGACCGCTTCTCTGGTTTTTACTATTTTCTGAATTGGTGCTCTCTGGCTATCCTGATCCTGATTTTCAACAGGAAGGATACAAAGGCACCTTGACTAGCAGATTAAATGGCCTCGTATTGACTGTTAGCTGACCGTTGTGTCTCTGTGTTGGACAGGTGGCCAGTTTTGTCAAAGGACTCCCAGGATGTAAAGAGCATGCTGCTACATTTAGAACGGAGGTAAGCACTTCATTACTAACCAGAAACCCAAATTGAACCCTGACACTCCTTCCCTCCTTCCCAACCCAAATTCACCAAGTGTAACATTTGTGCTATACGTCACCCAGGAATTATGATCAGGAACGCCTACATACCGAGTTAACTAATGATGTTAGTTAAACCAGTTGTTCTCTGTCTCCTTAGCTAATAGATGGTGAGGCCTTCCTGCTTCTCACTCAAGCAGACATCGTTAAGATCCTGTCAATCAAACTAGGCCCCGCCCTGAAGATCTACAACTCCATCCTGATGCTGAAGAATGCCGATGAAGAGTAAGACTTGCCTCTACGTGGAATCACTTCCTCCTAACCAGTTCTTCAACTCCTGCTTCATCAATACTCATTTAAGGTTTCATCTGTCAAATTGTGTGACAGTGCAGATACAAGAAGAAGAAACAAATGGAAGCCATCAACTACAGAGACCCCATCTCTCCCCAAGCCTCTCTCAATGATGAACAGTACTAGTCAATCGGAGGGAGAGTTGTACATTACACCATAAGGATTCTGAATGATAAGAAAGTACCGTAAGACTTAACAATGTACAGTTTGTGAATGGGATTTAATGTCACTATTCTATTGCAGTTCCCTTTTATTTGAATTGTCATGAAAAGGTGTTTACGCCCAGAGCAGATGGAACAAGTGTGTGATTTGTTGCTTTTACTTGAAACATGTTTTTTTTTTAATAGCTGCAAAAAACGAGCGCTGCGAGGTGTGAGGTGTGAGGTTTTAATGTGAAACTTACTGGAGCAGAAGCACTATGTAGTTCAACGTTTCTCCTCTAGATGGAATAACTGGGCCGCTCTACAGGTCCACAGCAGAGAGTTTTGTTAGGTTGGAGTTGGCCGAAGCTTAGATTGAGGTGGGAGGGTGAGGACTGTGTGAGTGTGTGTCATTGCGTGTGCACATGTACCTGTCGGTGTGTTTGAGAAACAAGGATATGATTTCCCACCAGGCCCTGTATGTTGCTTCAGGTCAGAGGATTGTTTTGTGACTGAGTTGGCAGGGCTAAGGGCTAATTGAATAACCTAAAGGAAAGTCAAGGTGGAGCAAGACAATGAACCAGCTCTGTTTTTCTCTGTGTATTTGCTTTTGCGGGAATGCTATATGAATTTGAATGTTAAACAGCATTTTGTTGTTTTGATCGATATTGTTTCCTGTCTTGTTTGGTCATATTAACCTCTGGCATTCACAATGTAAATAATTTACAGCTACAACGGACAGTCCCTGCATCCCTGCCAGAATGTATTCCTGCTTGTTTATGCAAAGGAATGGCACCTGAGACAGTAGGAGCTTCATTTGTAAAGATTTTACGAAGTACTCAAAACACATCATCAGTGTCACTATAATTCAGCGTGTAGTTGGAATGTGTACATCAGCAATTGTTTATATTCAAACAGCTTTATTTATGTATTTTTATTTAAGGGGTAATGGTACACAAGTAACTGTGGCTGTTTGCTGAAATGCGTGAATGGATGAAATAAATGAGATGCACACTGGCTGTTGTCCTTACTTGACCCCAGTAATGTCACTACACTGATTCCTCCTAGCACCACACATACACAACCAGATCAGACATGCAATCTGAGTGTGCAGATCGTTTCACAGCCTCAGATTCACCTGAGGTACCTGTGAAGGTGTAGTCTCCACACACTGCTCCCTGGTCTGGAGGACTGCGTTTAGATATTTTAATAGTTGTGAAGTTATTCGGGTCAAGGTCTTGTATCTGAGCCCTTCAGATTTACTGTAGTGGTGAGTGGATACAGGAAGGGACTGTTCTTTCCATAACTAACTAAGAATAACTAGGCTCACGGGACTGGCCTGGACTAGCCGCATTCCCACGACCCTTCCACTACACACAAACATCCTACATCATTTAGGCGCAAACGCGGAGAGAGATGGAATGATAGACGGAGAGAAAGGGAGTGTGTGTGAGAGAGAGAGAGGGAGCGCAGTCTTACACCACTTTTAGTAAGCGGCTATAAACTATAACAGCTTCGTTTGAGGATCAGCATCCCGCATGCGCTGCACACTGGCTCCGGGAGTAGGACAGGGACGAAAACATCTTAATCTGAGGAAGAATTAGGTGAAACTCCGGATAGACGCAAATCAAAGTGCGAGAGAAGACGCAACATGGAAATACAGAGGAGCAGGAAATAACGCAACTCAGAGTTATTTATTTTGATGATGCCGAGGAACCAGTTTCTACGTGGGATTTACGTCCAAATCAAGGCAAGTAGCCAATCCGCGAATTTACACTCGTTAGAATAAATAAAGACAGTAAATTGCAATGTTTGAGTTTCTGTAACCAACAACGATAATTTCAAGCAAAACCCAATGTTAGTAAAAACGATTAAAGGTCTTTTCAATGAAAACCCGACAATCTTTGGAAATACTTCTAAAGATGAATTGGCCGATTCATCCACTCCAGGGTTCAGTTTTGATCGATAGCCTGTTAACAATTGATCCAGGGAATTAAATTATGAGTTCGGTGAACGCACCACCAGCATTGGGACGCCATTTTCATTATTCTAGTGGAACCATAAGTGAAGTCACAAGGTCTGGGGTCATTTAATTGTATGATGTATGACTGCTTCAACAACAGTTGCTTCAACAGTTCCTGGCTACAGCAGCGTCGTGTGTTGAATGGAGACTTTGTGTTCCCCTCAGAGAGATACTGTAGGAGCTGCAGGGGATCAGCATCCCTTTAACTCAGCCAAAGGTCTTATTAAAATAGTTATTTCCTGTTAGATACAATGCAAAGTCAACATTTTTTTTTTATTATCCCCAATACTTTTCATCCAACTTGCATATAGCACATTCTTTTGCTCAATCCCCTATCTCTGTTCCTCTCTCTCTCTCTCTCTCCCTCTCCAGTCTGAAGCTAGAGGATGACAGCAGCCAGGTCCAGTGGAACGACCAGTCCTGTCTGCAGCCCAGTGTCCTCCCACTCCACCCAGTCACCGTTAGTCTGCCCTCCAGCATGCTTCCAATGGCAAAGGAAAGAAAAGGCTCTCCAAACCAGACTCCACCTCCGCTCTGCCCCAGGCGTGTGGCTTCTGCTGGGTGTTGTTGTGGTGCTGGTGGGGATGGCCGTAGCGGCCGCTGGCTACATGTCCGCCGCACCAAAACCTTCGGGTGGCCGTGGCAGCTCCCACACTGAGCGGATGAAGCTGGCAGGGCCTATTGTCATGGGAGTCGGCCTCTTCATCTTCATCTGTGCCGCCACACTTCTTTACGAAAACCGGGACCGCGAACTCCTCAAACAAGACCTTGAGAATTTGAAAGCAGACAACGACTGGGAAGAATCACAAGAACAGCCAAGCTTCAGTTGTCAGGAGCGATGTAACTCTAAGGATGTAGAGCAAGGATCCTGGGGCACGTCCTCCCACGCACTCTCCCTCTCCAATGAGAACTGGGGCCCCAGACACAAGATCAACAGCAGCTCCCTGGAGGGGCAGAGGAGGGAACTGCTACTACCGCCTCAGGATGGACAGGGAGGGAGAGAAAGGGAGGCGGTGGAGGAGGAGCGGGAGGAGAGGTCAACAATGCTGACCCGTGTTCTGCACCACCAGGAGCCAAGTTCTAACCCTCCCTCTCCGTGTCCTTCCCCTTCTCACTCCTCTGTCAACTCAGACTCTTGCAACTCCAGTGAGATCAACTTTAACATAAGGACAGGCTCACCTCTCCCCTCCACGGATGAACACTAAGCCCTCATCGGCTCTGCACCTAACCAGGAGTCGTTACAGTTGTCCTGGGCCCCGTTCCAAGAAGCAGGTTCAGCAAACTCTGAGTCTAACCCTGCACTCTGAGTTGATTAATTCCGAGATGGCCAAGTCTGAGTTTACGGTTCCAGAACAGCTGATTTGAGTTCGTTCAATCAACTTTGAGTATATTCACCTTGAGTTAAGTGCTACGATTCTACGATTCACCATGGCAACCAGCAAGCAGAAGGGTCGTAAAGGAGAGGGAATTGGTGTGGGAGAGAATCGCTGCCCGAGTCAATGCGTACGTTTGAATGCAGTAGTGTATTCATTTAACATTTAACCACACTTTCTTATAATATAATATAATATAATATTACCTACATGTGAGAAAGTGGTGGAATAGTATTGGAAAAAAAATATTTTCATTTAGGTGCAATCCCACAGGCGCAAAGCGCACTTGGCAGCAGCTGAAAATGAAATATAAAAACATTACAATAGAGTCATTTAGCAGACGCTTTTATCCAAAGCGACTTACAAAGATGATAGTTAACACTATGTGGGGATCGAACCCACAACCCTGAGACTGAGAGTCTAATGCTTCACCAACTGAGCTGTCTGAGCCAGACATACTTCAAATGGTGTACTTGGGGCGGCAAATTAGAAATTTAATTACTCAAACATAAGTTAGAGGTGGTGCATGGTCACAGGTGAAATGTGTTGTTGGAACAATATAAAAATACTAACTGTTGCTTTTGTATTTGTAGGAAATAAAGAAGACCAAATGAAATGTGTCTTTATTTGACTGCTCGGGGTGGTGGTAGCTTAATCCGTGAACTGTAAACGGCATATTATATCTCGGACAGCTCTTCCATCCTGGACATAGAACATCTAATCGGGGTCTCAAAATCCTCTCCCGACATAAGGCTATGCGAATTACTTCCGCTTGAATATCGATCGGGTTACCGAGGAAAGGACACGCCATGTCCGACAGCTGCTTCAGGTTCAGCAGAGGGGAGGATATAAGGAGAAAGTCAGGGTTTGTTAAAGAAAACCTGCCAGCGAGCAGGTTAGGTTCACAGAGTCAGTTACCATGGTAACTGAATCAGAGTTTGAGTTACCTCTCTTTCTGGAACGGAAACCCAGAGTTTCCCTCATCTCAGGGTTAACAAACTCAGAGTTTTCACTAAACCCGCTTCTTGGAACAGGCCCCTGGTCATGTTCCTTCTGTCTCATGATCTGAAAATACCTGACAAAATACACTGATGCATTTGAAAGTTCAAGATGAGTTGTGTTGAAAGACGCGCTGAACTGACATACTAAAGTCACTGATTCTTCCTATGCATCTTTGAATAAACACATCAAACGTTTTTGTATGTTTTACTGGTGCACTGGTTCTGACTCAGCATCTGTGAAGGCTTTTTTGTCCCACATCTTTCTCTGACCCACCCACGTTTTGGAAGAGTGAAACTATGCTATGCTGTTAGATGTCAACATGTCATATTGTTGTCTTTGACTCTACCCTCCCCAAATCCCAAAAAACACTGCTTGTTTGACCATATTTGGGCTTGAGGAGGATTGCAACAAATTCTTCTGGTGCCATATTGGGAGATGGACACACTTACACACACACACACACAAGCAAGTCTCAAATGAGTCTTTATCTAATCTCTCAGATACTGTTGTCCACTTTTAATCTGAGAAAATTGTGTCTCAGTATAAACAAAATAAGCCCACAAGGGCACAATCCACTCACGCAACACCCACAGCCTCACTATAAATACCGTCTGGTAATCTGTACACATGCGGATGTAGACAAAAAGTGCTTGTTTTAACTGTAATTGAACCTTTTCTGCTACACAGTGTCAGGCGCTCAGTTCTGTCCTCCTCTGGAATGTGTTAAGGCAGGATGTTGAAAAATTGGAAACTTTGTTGTGCAGAGGCTGGATAGAAAAGAGCACTGACTAAAAAAGACCAACTTCACGTGAGGTTGTTATGAGTTATTCCTGACACAGTTTAGCTGAGATATGAGGCCCAGTGAGTCCTGTAACTGAAGTCTCACTCTCCCACCATCCTGCCCTTTCATCTCTCCATCTCAATCCTACGCTTTATTCAAATGTGAGGCGTTTCAAACAGTTGGAAATTCCAGTGTTTGGGTTCTGCAAAATTGCAAAGTAAAGAACATACTCATTTGTTTTAGCAAAATAATGCTGGGCAAAATGTTATCCTTATCTTATAGCAAGAGCGAGGTTGCTTGAATAGGGTCATTTACCCCACATGTAGAGAAGCCAGGCTGAGAGGTAGGGGTAGGATTTTAATTATCCCCAGCATTCTCCAGCCTCTAATTACACAGGGAATCAGCCTGACGGTTTTTATAGGTACTTTAGGACTGCAGAGCATTTCCTCTGTTGTTTGGGCTCATGCTGGGATTCTGCCATCCAGATGAGGACTGAGACTAAAGTCTACAATAATTTGCAAGACACAGTCACACGTTTCACTCACACAAACAGCACTCCTCTCTCACACACAAGTACTGTTGTGCATTACATTACATTATATTACAGTCATTTAGCAGACGCTTTTATCCAAAGCAACTTACATAGGTAGGATAGAGGGAGGTTTTGTGAACACATCCTGCAGGAATGATGTTGTTAGATTGGGTAAGGATACTTCAGTAGCAGGAATAAGTTGGGGAGATGTGTCTTGACTGAATATCGCACCAATCTGCCAGCCACCTTCACACATATTACTCACAAAAACAGCACTTCTCTGGATGAGTGGCTATGATGTGTTCAAGGACACTTGGAAGGAAAGATATTGATTCGAATCGAGTCGATATTGATACTTCAGTAGTAGGCAGTAGTACGGAATAAATTTGAGGGATTTGTCTTGATTGTTATGACACTCTACAAGTTGTATATAGAGTTTGATTTGCCAGGCTGTAATCCTGAACATCAGATTAAATTTAGATGTGTAATCTCTCTTTGAATCTGACCCTAAACTCTCTCTAGGGGGAACCTCTGACCCTTTACACGCATGCACACAACCCTGACACAAATCTTTGCTTCTCTTTAAGACAACCCAATAATTCCTTCAGAGCTCACTTGTGTATGTGTGTGTGTATCTGTGTATCTGTGTGTGTGTGTGACTATGCATGTTTGCTCAATGTTATACTGAAGAGCACACCACGTGTTACACAACTCAGTGATACTGAGTATATTATTGAATCAAAGCCATTAGTCCCCTCCTGTGAGAGAGTGTGTGTGTGCATTGATACATATCAAGCTGAGCAGACGGGAGGGTATAAGCTGCTTAACCCAGCGCTGACTCAGGACACATGTGCTTCCTCTGTTCCCCAGAGAGAGAAGAGCTAAGACTGACATTTTTGGTACAAAAGATTTGAGTGGCTGGGTGATCCTCACCCAGTCTGATGATGCCAGTTCAAATGTTTTTTTTAACTGTCCTATTGCAACAGGAAAAGAGATTGAGTCAGTTGACAGTTTGACTGAAGAGGCCTTCATGAGTGAGAAGAAAATAAGCATCGGCTGGATGGACAAATGTCTTCCACTATGCAGCTCATCGCCACTGCATGAAAACTTAATAAACCTTAACTTAAAAAAAACCCATATGACATTAATGTTTTTTTCTGCATTCGGAGGAGACCTGAAATCTATAGTAATCAGTTTCTGGATGCTTAACTCTGAAATCCACGCTCTCCTCTTGCAGACATTACAGTCCATGTTACACCTCCGTTTATGGCTATTCCGAAAACCTTTTCCACAGATCGTGTACCCAACAGAAACAGACTTTTGACATCATTTAACATCTCAGTTGTTCCATCCAGAGCATTTCAACAGCTGTGATTGGTCCCTGAACAAATGTAGGTGCATTACTGACTAATCCAATTTTAACCATACTTAGACCTCCTCAGCAGTCGTATAGTATATCATGGTATAGGCTGTGCAAGGAGTATCGTGCTGAAATGAAAGGATTCATATTCTGTGTTTTTGTCATTATGATTCTCACACCTACTCAAGGTAAGACAAGGTAGTGTGGGTTCATAGTAGGCGTAGACCTAACAATGTTAATAACGGTATCCTCTGCTCTGAAAGTTAATAAATCTTCAAATGTCAACACTTGGAAATAAAAAGTATTTTATATTATTGGTCAATGGTTCCCTCATTAGCAACAGTTGTTTACTCTGTCAAAAAAAGACTGCCAACTGGAAGCCATGCTGATATTAAACATAATATAAAAAAATAAAAAATGTATGTATGTATGTATTTCTATACAAAACCAATACTAAATCTGGATGTCGTATTTCTTTTATAATGGTCAAGGTCCGTGTTGTGTCATGCTGGCAAACTCTTTCTGTGAGGGATTTTGAGGGATTTTGAGGGATTTGACGAAGGTTTCATATAAATCACAGCATACAGATAGGCTAAATGTTAATATAAGGAATACTAAAGGACTCAAACACACTAGAGAATATGTCTCTGCTCCCCACACAGCTGTTATGCTCTGTAAGTGCACCCCACCTCTCTACTCTCTGCCTACTAGCTCACCCAAGCTAGCAGTGGCTAAGATGAGAGGGGATAAGGATTGTGAGTCTCACTGAAACTCCTCTTATGACCAGGGAACAAGATTAGCAGTTTTCCATCAGTGGCCTAGCAGTACATGCCTGCCATTTAACAATTGGATCAGCTCTAAGAATGAACTCTAAACCTTAAGTCAGGAAGTCATGCAGTGAGCTCCATTAGTGCTTGTATAGCAACACACTTGTCAGGCTTTTGGCTTTTAGGCTCCTGTGAGGTTTGCCATTAAGGTTATTTGAGGGTGAAATGACACAATGACTATGAGATTGAAATGCAGATTGTTCAGGTTTTCAGCCATATTAGTTCGAATTTTTGTTCATGGTCACTAATTTTAGGAAGCCAAGACGAGCCAGACTATATTTAATAAAACTCAATTTTAGTATGTAGTCTAAATATCTTGCATTTCAAAATATCTAGAGAGGAATTAAGTTGTGACTCACTCACTCACCTAAATTATTGTAAGGCAGTATGCAGTATGACGTGCTTTGAGTAAACTATGATGTGATTAGGATGCTCCAGTGTAGCTTCTTCAGTGTATTTTCTTCTGATCCTTTTTTCTTCAATGTCTGAGTATAAAAACAAGTTGCTCGCCAAATACTTAGCTCACTGTATAACACTTCTTACTCAAAGAAACAAATTCCAGACCATTGCTATGGCAAAATGCTTCGAACGGGTCTCCACTTATTCAACGACACATTCAGCACAATCTAAACAATGAACCAGCAATCATGTAAAAATGTCTTTGTGACGTTCTGTGGGCTCAGGTGAGGAAGAGGAGCAGGCAGAGCAGCTCCTGGAGCAGCTGGAATATGAGGAGGAGGAGTTGCTGGAGTGTTTCCGCTGTGTCCTGGGCTTCTGGGACGCCTGCTACACCACCACCACCAACTGCAGCTCTGGGGAGAGGTGCTACACTGGCCGAGGGAAGGCAGGTATGTCACGGATCTGTGTTTGCGTGTATGTGGACTGTTGTAGTGGATGTGCAGTCTTTGGACATTAGGTACACAGGTCAGATAAGAGCATGTGTGTCTGCATGTGAGTGTGTCTGTGTGGCCTCTCAAGACATTTCAGGATTGTTTCTGATCTGTGTGTGTGTGTGTGTGCGTGAGACACCTAAGGGGTTAACAGACAGTACTGTATCACGTTACACTGAATACCATCACCATGTCTCTGTCTGGGTGTGTCTCCCTAGCCGATGCTCTGGACATTAAAACCCTGGGTTGTGTGAAGACAGAGGAATGTGAGACAGTGACCACTGTGGAGCTCTTCTCCAACACTACCGTCTACGTCATGACCAAGTACTGCTGCGACACACCCTTCTGCAACGCAGCACACAAACTCCCAATCAACATACTGTATCTGACCGTGGCTCTTCTTGCCATCTGGAGCGTCACCGAAGCTTCAACAGGATCACAATAAGAAACCTGCATCTCTTTGTGCTGTCAAAAAGGACACATCCAAAGACTGTCAAGTGTTTGTTGAAAGGACAACCACCACATGGTGAAAACCTAACCATTATTTAAACACAGAATCATTTTTTGACACACAACTGGATTAGAAAACACTAGGTAAACGATGGGATAAAATGCACTAATAATCTAGTTAAATAGCAACCCTTTTTTTGTAGCATGTTTATTGAGGATTTGGAATTGTACATATTTCAATAATGATAATGAACAAAATATGGAAAAGATGGTACAACAAAAAACATTTCCCACAAATACAGCTTTCGTGTTATGCTTTATCCAAAACATAAATGTAAATAATGATTAATATTCCCCCTAGATAAATGTATCCTGTCTATAGGTGTAACCTCAGTAAAAGTCTACTCTCCCACAGTGAATGAACCATCGCAGTGTAGATTTCTGTTTGCAGGTACAGCAGTACAGCTGACTTTAGGTGTGAGACAGCAGCTCTCCAGCAGAGGGCAGGAGCTCCTCTTTCATAAAGTGTTGCAGATCCACCTCCTTGTCCTCCAGGTCCAGGCCCAGGAACTTCTCCACCACACACTTACAGCTGCCAGGCATACACACGTCAGTTTCACACTTCTCTCTAGTGTGGGTTTGCATTGTTTTTTGTGATTGGAGTTTAATCTAACCTGTTGGCCTGCTCATCCGATGATTGCTTGTCAATGCGTTGAATGGTATTTCCTGTTCTGTACAGTTCAGACACCTAGCCAAACACACACCCACAAACACAATCAGACTAAGCCTTCGTACATATATTTGTGTGTATGTGCGCACACCTCTATTCCTCTTTGTACAAGGCTAGTTGGCAGGCCTGCCAGGGTAGCAATGTTGGCAGCGTAGCTGGACTGGCAGATCCCTTCCTTCAGTTGGTACAGAAACACCAACTCATCCCCATCCACTGCTGTCTCTAGAGTCTAATACACACGTACACAAACAATAACACACAAAAAATATGGATGCCAGAGTCATACCAGAAAGTTCAAATGTCCTTTTAGCTATCTGGTTATTTGGAAGTCTTGGGTTGCTTTCAACAATGTGCTACAGTACATTAGTTTGCCATCAGAAAACCTTGTACTCAAAACAAATGGTTCAGGCTAGGTGTTTATCATTCTACTAGTGGACTGTCTCTCAGTACCAGCAGAGAGAGTAGGCTTGAGGAGGGTAGCAGGCCCAGCTGGAGCAGACTGTGGAAGTTAGTAGCCAATAGGAGGTGAGGAACCGCCCCAGGAACCTTTCTCAGCCAATGAGAGATCGATGCAGCCAGCAGGGACAGTCCATCCACCTAGAGGGGAACATTATACCAGAGTAACCTGGCTATTGGGCGTAGTCCGGTTAAGGTCTTATTCGGGTTAAGCTCTGTAACATCAGTGGTGTCCAATCATGTGCCACGGAGGGCCAAAAGTATGCAGGTTTTCCTTCCAATAAATCACTACACCAGGTGATTTCACTAATTAGTTGCTCCCTCTCTGCTTGAAGGTGTTTCTATCAGTAAAATCACCTGATGTGGTGATTGGTTAGTTTTACTACATGGGAAAGAAATGATAAGCCCACTAGTAATCTGTATGATCTTCTTGATGCTCCTGACAAATAACCTTATGTTACAGGCAGTTATACTTTATATGGCAATTACTCACTATTTAGATAGATAGATAGATAGATAGATAGATAGATAGATAGATAGATAGATAGATAGATAGATAGATAGATAGACAGACAGACAGACAGACAGACAGACAGACAGACAGACAGATACTGTAGATAGATAGATAGATAGATAGATAGATAGATAGATAGATACTATAGATAGATAGATAGATAGATAGTTAGATAGATAGATAGATAGATAGATAGATAGATACTATAGATAGATAGATAGATAGATAGATAGATAGATAGATAGATAGATAGATAGATAGATAGATAGATAGATAGATAGATAGATACTGTCAGTGTATTAGAACAATGTGTTCTTACTGTGTTAGTTCCTTTTCCAAACTCATCAATGAGAACCAGTGAGTTACCAGTACTGCTGTTGAGAGCATGGGCCATCTGGGGGATGGAGAAACAAACAGTTTTATTACACTTTGTTGTTATAGTGTGTGTGTGTGTGTGTGTGTGTGTGTGTGTGTGTGTGTGTGTGTGTGTGTGTGTGTGTGTGTGTGTGTGAGTGGTGGTTGCGGGCAGTGGGCGCTCTGTTATAATGTCTGAACAGGTGGAGAGTGGGAGTGGAGCCGGAGGGCAGTAGTTCCAAACCTACACACTGTGACACACACACACACACACACACACACACACAGAAGGTTGCGAGCATATCGGTGTGTATGTGCGAGTGTTGTGTGTGTGTGTGTGTCCTGGGGGGGTTACCTGGTTGACATCTATCATGAAGGTGCTGAGGCCAACAGACACAGACTCTCTGCTCTGCATGCGTGTAAAGAGTCCGTCCACCAGACCAATCTCTGCCTCCTTCGCTGGCACGTCTGAGCCAATCAGAGCCATGAACACAATCAGACCCACCTGGCAAAGCCAATCAGAGAGTGGTTTAAGTTACAAGTCAGGGTCATCTTACATGGTGGTTCCCAACCTGGGGGTCAGGACTCCCCACATTTTAAATAATCAATTTTATTATTATGCTTTTCATCTCTGTGATAAATGCCTTTTTCTTGTGAGGTTATGAATTTGCAACCTCTAGGCCTCTTCCAAAAATTATCCAGTAAAATAACCTGGTAAAAAGGTATATTTTGATGTCAGTGTTTTTTGCACTTAATCCTACAACAAGGGTTCAGTAGTGGGCATGACTTTGTTTTTGTGACATGAAAAGGTTGAGAATCACGGAAATAGTCTGGATCACAAGCAGTGTATCATTGTACCTGTTAATTAGATTGTCAGAGACAGAGAGCAGTTTGTCACTGTCCCACCTGTTTGAGGTAGATGCTCTTGCCAGATGAGTTGGGGCCAGTGATGACCTTGACTCTGCCCTGGGACTCAGAGCTGCAGAAAGAGTTGGCCACAAACACAGAACACAGCTCTAACAGCGGGTGTCTGGGAGACAAAGGAATACAAACCTGTATCAGTGTTGTATCATCAAAGGATACTTTAGTATGTGTGTGTGTGTGAAAGAGAGAGAGAGAGAGAGCGAGAGAGTGTGTGTGTAAGTGCCTACCTAGCCTGTGTGAGTGTTATCCTCCTGTGGCTGGCTAGCTTGGGGGAGGTGTAGTTGTACTCCTGGGAGGCAGTGCTCATAGCCATCAGGCAGTCCAGTTCAGCACTCAGCTCCAACACCTACACAACACACACATAAGACACACACAGACATTTACTATATTTAAAGGGTTTGCTTCCAAAATGCTATATATGCTTTTGGAAAAGAACTGCTACCTGATTTCAATACTAAATATTTTAAAAACATTGAATTACTGCTATTTAATTTAATTATTGCTACTATACTGTTACTATAAGTCTGTAGTGTCTTAATAAAGCTCAATGTTTCCTTTACATGAATGTAGCTGCAAAGCCCCTCGCAGCTGAAAAACGTATTCCACAGCTAGAATAAAGTTGATACATAAATTCTTCATCTAACTTTATTGCTGAGTCTAGACCCAAAACAATGAAAATCGCAATTGCAGCACAATTTACCATGATATAAATATCCAAACACGAGCCATTCTTAAACTGCAACAGAAACTCAAAAACCTGGGTCTCAAATTGAGCTCCCCGGCCCACCACCAGGAAACACTGAGATTGCTTGAGATAGAGATTGATAGCATCAATAATTTACTTTCATCACATTCATTTTTTTTTCTATATCTCATTTTGGAATGAACCACTTTGTTTATGCATACACCTGGAAATGCACAGTGATGCAGTCCAACCTTGTATAGAGAGGCGCTCCTCTCTAGGATTGCGGTCTGCAGCTGTGTCATGACTGCTGTCTCCATGTCTGAGAGACAGGAATGAAAACAGGATAGCACCTTGACAAGCTTACAGGCTTAGTTCAGTTTTTTCAGAATCTCAGATGGTGGACAGGTATCTAAATGTTTTGTTACGACAGTGAGGAAGTAAAAGACCTCTAATGTCACAGTGCAAGTCCCCAAGGAGGTCATCCAGCTCCTTGGTTCTCTGGCTACGGTAATGCAGACGCTCCTCTGACAGAAACTAGCCACACACACACACACACACACACACACACACACACACACACACAGAAATACACATCAAGAAAACCCAGAGGATAACAGCAATCAAGCAATTTTGTAATATGTTGGTCATACAGACACAATCAAACAGAAACACACACCATAAAATCAAGCCCATCTATCTCAAAATCCTCTTTCTCCACCATGCTGGGCAGCCGAGGGACAGACAGCAGGAACCCTATCTGTAGAACAGAAGGAAGGAGGGAGTGAAAGATTGATGTGAGCAATAAGTGATGGCTAAACATACTAACTATTCATCATAGGTTTGGATATTGAAGGGTGTCCTGGAGAAATTCTTCCACTTTTTACCATACCATTTGATGTTATGAATCCCAATGATGATATGTGCTGGATGATGTGTGCATACTAAAGTGTAGCTTTTAGGTTATCATATCAGCAAATAGTTTTGTAGACATAAATATCAGACCAGAGGGATGTAGATGACACAGCAGGAGGGGATGCAAGCATCCAGGTGTTCCAGTTCTCTCCTGGCTACATCTGTCAGGAAGTCCGACAACCCCATCATCCTCCGCTTCTCTGACAGACGGAGACAGAATCATGAAGTCTCTAATTCAACCACTATTAACACTTTACATAGCCCCATAACTTATCCTGAAATTGAGTGACTTTTAAACAGCAATTTCAGCACATTTCTGCAACTTGCAAACAGAAAGTTTTAAATCTGGCCTGGTATCCAGCATGGGTACACTCACTCTCATCAATAGCAGGGTCCACATTTGGTTTGATGGTGAAGCGGTTCTCACTTACACTGCTCTCAAAATCCACCTATACATGCCAAATCAGACCTAGAGTCAAACTCACTGACTCACGTCAGTGTGCACAAGTACTGTATACTATTGACCGTGACAACAGCCATTCAAAGGAGAGAGATTTCTCAGTTTCACAAGTGTGTATGAATGGGCATGTGTGGATGAATAATGTGAATATGCAACTATTTCCATGTGTGTGTGTGTGTGAGAGAGAGAGAGAGAGAGAGAGAGAGAGAGAGAGAGATGGTGCATGTGCAGGAGAGGGAGAACTCACAACTCTGGTGATGAGGGAGACGATATAGTGGAGGTCATCAGAAAACCCCCCACTGATATCATGAAAGAGCTGGATGGACTGAGGCAGGAGACGCACCGTGTCCCTGATACACACTGCGCTGTACACCGTCTGACACACACACACACACACACACACACTCTCTTTACATTCTACACTGCTTTGTACACACTTTACAGAACACATCATAGTGATATGGTGTGGACGGTAATAGTTCCAACCTTGTAGAGATTCTGCCAGTCAGTCACTTTGGTGTGAGAGAGAGACATCCTGCGCAGAAGAGTCTACCACAGCCACACCCACCCACCCACACACACACACACACACACACACACACACACACACACACACACACACACACACACACACACACACACACACACACACACACACAATCAATACAGAGAGAGGCTGGCTTTAGGCAAATTACTTGATATCTATGTTCAAGTGGTGATTCAGCGGATAACGGGTAGGTGGACACAGAGATGGAGGAGTAGAGGCCATGAGTCAGAGTTTTTACTGGGATGTTTCTGATGTTGCGTAGTGAGGACTGCAGGGTGCTGAGGGAGTCAGAGTTCCGTGGTGACGTGAAGAAACGTATCACTTCCTGTCTCCTGTGTAGCACTGCCAGGTCCTGTGTTGGCCGCAGGAACCACTGTCTGAGATGGCAGAGATCATCACTTACACTTATATTACACCACACATTGAACTACTTCTGCAATGGCATCATCTACAGAAGTGTACCGTAAAGCTTCTGATCAAGACTGTGTCTCAAATAGTGGCCGGGAAGTGTTGTGTGTATATGAAATAACGGCTGGTTCCCAGTAATGGCTGCTTAAAAAATATGGCAGAATTACCAGAAAGGAGTCCAAATTCATTCAATATGTACAGCCTCAAATGTTATAAGGGTTACTGAAATATCTCAAAGTATATTCAAAGACGTTTCATTACCAAACATAACTGTACTGCTTGGATCGCTATACAGTTTGTTAGTCAATACGTGACAGAGAGCTTTTTTGATTCACTTTTGCAGGTTTGGCAGCTTTTGTTTTCAATGTGATCAATGATAAATCACATTTTTTGATAATCAAATTAATTGTTATTCGTTGAAGCTTTGTCTGTGTGTGACTGGACTCTGACAGGAGGTGTTTCTCACCGTAGCAGTTTGGAGCCAAACTTGCACCTACAGCGATTTAGTATCCCTGCAACACACAATTAAGACCAGTAGTTAGTGTAACACACACCTCTCCACAAGCCAGGGAGGGACGACCTGAAACAGCGCTATCAGAGCCACATACCATAAAGACTGAGTCCCTCCTTTTCGCCAGTCTGCAGCTTGTACACTGAAGGGTGAAGTTCTGACTTGAAGATCTGCAGTACACTGGAAGACATACAAAACGTCTATGGTGATCTCTCTCATCCACTTCTTCTCTTTTTATGTGTATGCTTGTCTGCCCATTTGTACGCTCTCACCTGTAGGTGTCACGGTCAACATACACCACACCTTCTCTATATTAAAATGAAACAAAATCTACATTTCAGAGAAGAAATATTTTTCATGCAAACAAAAACTGTAAGAGAATTTGGTTTGCAGGCAGGGTCTTCAGTAAAAACACAAATAAATGCACACAACAAAAACACAATACCATAAAAGCACAATTCACTGCAGCATATACCACAGACAAACATTGTTAGATAAGACCAGGCAGGGAGTCAATGGCTCAGTATAGTGCAGTAAAAAGTCACTCATCAGTGCAAAAACAAAATGAGGTTACATCATTTCAAGGTCTACACAATGTACTGAAAATCACAATCCTGTGTGTGTGCATAAGTATGGATGTGTCTTACAGTGTGTAGGTGTGGAACTGTAGGATCGGAACTCCAACACTGCTGTCCTCCAGCTCCACTCCCACTCTCCTCCTGTCCAGACATTTTAGCAGAGCGCCCACTGACCGCAACTACCCAACAGACACACACACACACACATAAACACAAGAAAATGATGGATACTTCGTGATCAGCTATGATGGGCTGATGGAGGAGATGGTATATGGGCAGCTGGCTCACCATCAGGAGCGCGTCAAATGAGATACAGGAGGAGAGGTAGGAGATTTTCTCTCTCTCTGAGATGGAGGCAGGGAGGAAAGGCAGGTGGGCAGAAAGTAGCCTCTGCTTACTGACCTCCAGACCTGCAACACGAGAGGTGTCCAGCCTTAGTCAATACAGGGATTAGTGCAGTTAGCAAAGCAATCCAAAATCTAGTATGGTGAAAATCTGTGCATATAAACTGTGCATATAAATCCTTCCTGCCAAATAAAAGATTATGAGGACATGTGGGTGTGCATCTGTTTACCAAAGTCAACATATGGATAAGTCACCACCTCTGGTTTGTAGTCTGGGTTTGAACCTGTGACACAATAGAAAACAGAGAGAGAAACAGAGACAAATACTTGGAATTGAAAGAATAATTTATCCTCAACCTTGATACTGGTTTGCTTATCCTACCTCATGACAACATTCGAGGCAACTTGGATCCATACAACTTGATGAAAAACACCACAAGGTAAGAGGCTATTACCGTCCACACCGTGTCACTATGGTGAGCTGTAGTCACAGTTTATAAAGCAGCGTTTAATATAAAACAACTCCAACTTCATCATACGTGTTGATGTGTCAGACACCCCTACTCTCATTCCAGTCCCTTTACCTTGAACCTACCTCTTAGATAGAACCTGCTCACACAACCTAAGTCAAAACACCTCTTACCTCTCGGTCCCATCCCCTGCCGTGACCCCTCCCCTCCCAGTGCTCACCCAGTCTCTGCATGAAGCGGGCCATGCTGCGCTCCTGCTTAGCACTGGTAATGATTACATGGGGGCTAACCTCTTGGATGACTAAGAAAAAGAGAGAGGCAGAAGGACAAAGAAAAAATAAGTAAAAGATGAGCATCGGTTAACAGACAAGGTTAGACACATTGGTTGGACACATTGAAAACAGGAAAAACAACCAGATACTGTTTGTGGAACTTGTTCTTTATTAGTAAGTGTACTGTCTACCTCTAGCCAGCAGGTGGAGTTCGTGGTCATCAGGAGTGTCTGTCATGTAGCGTAAAGTGGAGTCTTTGCTGTCATAGAAGCACAGGCCGACCTGCCCCTGCTGTGCCAAAACACTCAGTAACACCTGGGAATAAACACAACCGTACATGAGTATGCATCTGGAAAATACTGGAGTGCTTCTGTTGATAAGTGTGAGGGTTGAGCAAGACTCTTACCTCAGGTGACTCTTCCTCCTCTTCCTCTTCTCCATTTATGCTAGTAGGACCAAAACCTACCCCTCCTCTTGTGAGGTTCTCTCGCGCTGCCATGTAGTACGTCTACACAGAATCAGTCAATTAAGTTATTAGTTTGACGCTCTACATTATTTATTAAATTATTAAAGCTCTTTGCATTTGCCTGGCTTGCCAACTAGCTAGCTGTAGCAACAGGTTAATAAGTAAACAGCTAACTCATTCAGCAGATTAGTGGAGCAAACAAGTGTTTATTTGCAGTCTTCATTCAGTTAGTGTACTTACATAAGATGTTGGGGCTTCTTTTGGTTAAATCTGAATTATAATGGAGATATGGTAATAAAAACAACTATGTAGTGGAAAATAATTGCAGTGGTTATCAAGATTTCCCGCCGGAGAGCTCATCTTCCAGTGCGCCTCTTTCTTGCGCGTGAGGTCCTGCTCGTGCGCAACAGGCGTGGCGCGCTCCGTCCATCTCTGGTCCCAAAATAAAAAAAGTGGATGACATGACATCCAGTTGGTGATCATGATAACACCCATATAAACCAAACTCACTTATACTTTTAGAAACACATTCATTTGTTTCTTCCATAAAGACACAATCCTCATATAACTAGCCTGATACTTTTTAATGAATACTATGGATTTATATCATAAAGATGTATGTCAGGCCAAAAAGGTAGGTATACTATTCCATAAATTTAAAACGTGAGTAAACTGAACTTAAGTGGTAAGTAGTAGTATGTGGGAGCAAGTCCCCTCAAGTCCCCCATAGAGCTGCATACACAGAGCTCTTTTCAAACTACTACTTACCAAAACAGCCATGACACCCTCAGATGGTTGGAAGTGGAACAAAAAAGTACTATTTGGACCTTATGATATAAATTCAGAATGACCTTGTCACTGTATCAGTTAATATAAAGTCAGTAGCCAGAAACCTAGGGGTCATCTTTGATCCTGACCTAACCTTTGATGTTCATGTAAAGAGAGATGGGCAGTCTTGTTCCTTTCCATTAAGAACCATTTATAAAATGGATCTGTTTCTATCGTTTAACAATCTGGACATTCAGAAAGACATTCAGATTTACCCTATTTATTCCTGCCTAATTCAGAAGTCCAACATCTCTAGCTTATACAGAAGGCAGCAGCTAGGATTTTAACTGGTGCTAAAAGAAGCAATCACATCACATCACCCCACCCTAAATCTAAATTTAAGGCTAAAAGAAACTGGTCTACTTATTGTTTGGTACAAGGAGCTCAGGCACACAGTACTAGCGTTGTCTTTTAAATCACTTCTTCAGACCTCTTTCCACAGACCTACTTTAATGTAATGATGTTTCTCTTTCCTTCTATTGTTCTTGTTTTTACCGCTGTCCTCTTCTTTTCTGTGCAACCTTGTTTCTGTATTTTTGTTTGTCTGTTATGTCTGTACGTCTATCAGCCCTCCAGTAATTGAAAGTAGATGGAAGTTTATTGGCCTATGTGTAGGGGAACTGACTAATCTTAGTGTTCTTAAAGGGAAGCTTTCACACCACAACCGCTAAAAACGCTAAAAACGCAAAAAGGATTTCCATTCTCCAAGTTGTTGTATAAGGATGTAAAATGTAGAAAAGCAGAAATGACAAAGTAAAATTAAAACAGACTGAGAAATGTATTTTATACAGAAAAGAAGAACACTCCAAGTTAAATTGTATAAATAGCAATAAATAAGATAAATAATAAATACATATATCTTGCCATTGCGTCATATGAATTAGGGTTTTTTTTTCATGAAAAAGGAAATGGATTCGGGAACACTGTGCAGCCACTGACACAAGCTTTCCTATTGAGTGTGTAGAAGAAGAAGAACACACTTTATTAGTCCACATTTTTTTGTTGACACACACACAGCATGCAGTAAGTGGTGGCCGCCAAACACACACACGCATGCAGGGAGGGTGGCTGTGGAAATTTGTCCTCTGCATTTAACCCATCCAGGGGCAGCCAGGAGCAGTGGGCAGCCCTCTGTGTCGGCGCCTGGGGACCAACAGCTCCAGATCTTGGGTCCACGTCTTGGTCAGGGACAGGACAGGAGATGGCGATCTTCTTGCATGTTTTTCAATTGGGGACCTTATTGTGAAAGAAGACCCCATTTGAGCATGGGGAGAACATGCAAACTCCACACAGAAAGGCCTGGGAGATGTGTGTGTGTCTATATGTGTGTGTATGTGTGTAAGAGCAGGTTATAGGCTGGGAAGCAGGTAGTTCTGGAGCACAGGGGGTAGAGGCAGTTTGTCTGTTTGATTCTGCCTCTGTTGCCCTAAAAACTGTTGGATGGCCAGCCCACATAAAGCCATCAATGCAGGAGGATCGCCTGAGGGAGAGACATAGAGAGAAAGAGAGAGAAAAGTCAGTTTTGTATATGTGGTATATTGTTATTGCTACTTGTTATTGCTCCTGCCACTAACAGATCTGTGTAATACGACACTCACGTGTGGCACCGTTGAGGTAGCGTAGTCGTATGGTGGCCCCTCCCCTTACACTGCTCACCGCTGGGAACAGCTCCACCCCCCGAGGGAGATCCTGAAATGCTATGCCAAGGAAGCAGCCATCAACAACGTATCCCAGGGTCCCTGCGTCAGCATCCAACACCAGTAGGACGCGCTCAGGGACAGGGAGAGGTGCCCCTGGCCTCTCTGAGCTGGTCTGGATCTGCGGTGATGTGCGAGACTGTGACTTGACAGACTTTTCACCCTTAGAGTGACACCTCTTCCTTTCTCCTGGATACATTCCCAGACTCTGACCGCCATGCCAAAGCTGGTTGGTTTTGAGTTCCCAGCCCCAGGACTGGGAGTCTCCACCCACCAGCGCATTGTACCCCAAGGCTTGCAGAGGGCAGTTCTGACTGGAAATGCCAATCACAGCATGACTTCCTCTGTGCGTGGGATTCCACAGTACCTCCCACAGATGCAGTCCACTCTTAACCCCCATCTCCGCCCTCACCCCATCGCTGCTCTGTTCAACAGGTGTGCGTGTCACTTCCTCTCCACAGGCAGAGAGCATGAAGTGAGGGGAACAGTAGGTGGCGCTCCAATGTGACCGTCTGTCTCCTGGGGAAACCGGAGAAGAGTTCAGCGCGACTGCCAGGCGAGAGGAGGCAGGGACAGCCAGTGGAGGGAAGGCTGATGAAGAGGAGGGAGGGCTGTCAGTTGTCACACCATACAGCCAGACCGACAGTTTAAGGCCCATTGGTACAAACAGTAGTCTACACTCCCACGAATTAACACAGCTATATGGGGAATTGAGCCTCAGGTGTTCCCAGAGCAGAACTGTGGAGAGAACAAACAACATGAGACTTGAACAAAGATGCAATTAATCTCTCAAAGGGGAAATGCATCCTAACAGAATCCACAGATGTTTTCCTTATGATCTAGGGCAGTTTAGTTAATATTTGTGAAGCAAGAGTTAAATCTAAGCTTTCATCCCCAAAATGAGATGTAGTGGTAGTGCAAACCAGTTCTGAATTACAAATGCCACATCCTTGGAACTGTCTCTCATTCTTTGTCAGTGCACCACTCAATCATGATATCATGATGATGGTCTTCACAGATTAGAGTCTTGGTTGTTTTGTTTACAGCTATGAGATAAACACCTTTTTTTCAGGTGGATTTTCACCTTAAACAAAGTTAAGTAAAGCAAAGCAAATTCTCTCTACATCTACACAATTAAAGATTTATTTCACCTCTTGGAACAGGTCAGTAACATCTGTGTCATCAGAAGTAAGTAAGTGTCTTTATCCTTAAATGCCTATACGGTTTCATTTAGTTGTTTTTTCAGCTTACCGAGTGGTTGGATATATCCTTTCTTCTGGATGTTGAGTTTAACGTCTGACAAACCCCATGTGCGCGTTTTTATAAAAGCCTCTTATCAAGCAGCTCGTGCGTCTCGCCGCCCTGTTATCGTACGTAACGTAACCGTGTGTCGTCCGTCCGGTGTTTTGGTGATATTAGGACGACCTCCGTAGCGGGAACACCACAGTCCCATCCCTTGAGACTGACGCCACAGAGCAGCGGTGCCAAGGACGTGAGATCCGTTGACGTGCTTGTCAGTCGGTGGATATGAAAAAAAAGAAGCAAAAACGAAATTAGGCCAATGTGTTTGCTCGCTGCCTGTTTTCTGCAGGTCCGGTCTGCATCTACAGTGAAGATTACAGACTTGTTGTGCCGTTGATATACCCCATTCGTTTCTCATTTCCCCGGTGCTGTTTTAACGCGTTCTGTAATGAATGTATACGTAGACGGCGAAGCAAACGAAGAGGACCAAACTCGGACTTTTAATTGATAAGAATAGAAAGAGAAAATAGAACCAAAAGCGACTCATTTTTCCTGGCGGCGCGTGCGCACAAGAGAAGAGGGGTAGTGGGCTGTCACCTTAGAAGGGAGGAAACCAGTCGTGATGTTTTGCTGAAATTTGGATTTATATTAATCAACAATACTGGGCTTTTGGGATGATCAAATTGTACAATCAAATTTGTCAAATGAATATATATTGTAAGTACTTATATAGTGTAGGTAAGTGAGGAGATTGACAGATCAGGACAGTATTCTCATGTGAATCCCCACCAGCATCTGTCCTGTATTTAAAGCCTGTAGGACAGAGGGATTCTCAGACAGATAAATGGCCTCATACCTCAATTATCATGAAATGCTGACAGATACAGGAGGAATGACATGCGACAATGGTCCCTGGTCGTATTTGAACCCAGGATGTTGCAGTTGTATGGTATGTGCCTTAGACCACTGAGCCACTATGACGCCCAGATTATTGTTAAAAGTAAAGCCTTACCTTAACTTGTTGGCTCACATTCGCCCTGTTGATAGGGGTGATAGGGTGTGTGCATGTGAAACGATTATGCCAAAGGATACACATGAAAAAACTCACATGTGGGCCGAGTGTATTCAACCTCTTGTCTTGGGAAATCAACATAACTCTTCACCGTCAATTGTACCTCGGTGTCATTTAAGGAACAGCCCACAATGACGATAACTTCATGCAGAACTGAAAAATAATACAGTGTAAATAGAAGACAATTATAAAACAATGATTATTAAAACTATTAGTATAACCCCATCACAATCAAAAGGTACAGGCTCTTTTCCATCTATTTTTCTTTCAGGCTTTAATAATCTGTATTACTATTTCAGCAGTCCAGGAGAATCATACGACGATAGAAAGGATTTTTTTTTTTAGCTCATCTCTGTTACCATGTTGCCACATATTTACTATTAATGTTAACCACAACAGATGAGTAGTACTTTTAACACTCATTTTTACCTTGTGAAGAGGCCCAGAAGATACTGAGAATCAGTGTGATAACGGTAGAGTGCTTCATCTCTTAGGGCTGCCAGATCCAGGTCATGCAGACATTGAAGCGAATCTCTTAGTCTAAACAGAAGAATCAGATGTATTATTATTATTACTGTTGCCAATGAGGAAACTCACAGACACACTCTGTGTTATTACTCTACTTTAATACTCTCTAAAAACATTTTGTTGGCAAAAAGAAAATTATGATACATTTAAAACCAAGGTGCAGACATTAAAAGCAATTTTAAAACGGTGTGTTTTAAGGGATGTTTGTAAGGAG
This sequence comes from Hoplostethus atlanticus, assembly GCA_034670405.1. Taxonomy (NCBI): domain Eukaryota; kingdom Metazoa; phylum Chordata; class Actinopteri; order Trachichthyiformes; family Trachichthyidae; genus Hoplostethus; species Hoplostethus atlanticus. The sequence goes on along the minus strand of JAXDDX010000016.1, from coordinate 2,867,550 downwards.
GGGAATGAGGTGGAGTCCCGGATGTGTTGAGGAGAGAGTTCCAGAGGGAGGGGGCAGCGATGTAGAAGGCCCTGTCACCCCCACCCCCAAATAACAGCAAACGTCATACTCATAAAATAAACTAGAACAAATAAAAACAAAATAGGCACCACAAGATAATACTGAAGGGTAAAAGCAATATAATGGTAAAGGCAATTGTATAGAAGACATCAAATAAAAGCAAGTCAAACGTTTTCATACCTCTCGTCATAACATTGTGCGTCAACGTGCTGGTGGGAAGGTCTGAAATCCGGGACCTCTAAGTGCTAAACAGCATAGCGTTCACGTGTCCATTTCGTTGGAAAATCAAACCTGGAACAAACCTGGAAGCAACTTAACAAGCTGATTCAGCGAGGTTAATTTACACAAATGTTAGTTACGATAGTTAGGCTGGCTAACGTATAATAAACGTATAATAAATGTGCATGAGCATATAAGTGTTTTCCTACAGCTGACTGACAAAACTTGAGAAGGTTAAAGGTTATCAGTGAGTCATAACTCAAATGTTCTCTGACTTTGCGACATTTGAATGGCTCATCGGAAATTTCAAGGAGGAATTGCATTTTTACGATATATCCGATAGCACCAAAATGCGCGGATGGTTATTGATTCGTAGAAGAATCTACAGTAACGTCAAAACCATTTTGCGCCTGCGGGTGGCACTGGAGCTCCATGGATGTTGGCGGAGCTGCTTGTGGAGTAAGCCGCCTGTTGGTGCTGTTCTGGGGCATGTGGCAGAGAGGAATGGGGCCGTCTTCTTCCCTGACCCTGGTCCGTTGATGAAAAAAAATCGACCGAGCGGCAAAAGGGCTGGGGGATGCAAAACGGAACAGAAGAACAGGACAGGCAAAAATGGAGGAATACTGATGCTCCTAAATATGGAGTATCGCCTGCTTTACGGAATACCCGATTGTACGCTGATGTAGGCAGTCAGTGAGTTGTTCAGAAGCAAAGATTTGGATGCTACTTTTTTTTAAACCGTTCGCGTTGATAACGTTACACACATCTGCAACGATGCGGGTTGTGGACCGGAGTAGGACCGTTGCGGTTGTACTCTGCCTTTTGGGATACCATGTCTCCACAGCCATTACCAAAACATTACAGGAGGAAAATGCCACCGAAGGTAAAGCTAGATTGAAAATGTGTTCGCTTGCTCAGCCGTGGCAGCTAAACTCTCATGATAATTGCCTTATGTACGATATGGCTAGCTTGCTAATTTGGTGGCTAAGGGTGCTGCTAGCCACTTCTGATGCTGATGTTACCTAAACTTAGCTAACGTTAGAAAGTAAGCCTTGTGGTACAGAGCAAGCAGGCGTACACGTCGCTGAAATGTTCGTGATAGCGTATGTTTTTTTCTGTATTTGGGTGGTAACCACAATCAAAACCATTCTTAACTTTTTAAATGTCTGTACGGAAGAATATTCCATTAGCGCCGATGACTGACAAATCCCCCCCATTGTCCGCATTAATATAGCAAACAGAAGCGAGTCCAGCTCCTGTGATTGATGACATGTTGTTGCTACGTTTATGCAAACATTTGTGTGTGTGTGTGTGTGTGTGTGTGTGTGTGTGTGTGTGTGTGTGTGTGTGAGAGTGAGACAGAGACGGAGGGGTTCACCAACATGTACAGCCTGCAGAATTTACACTGTTTGAAATTTTAATTTGAAATTTTGGCACAGCAGGGTGGTGTGGTGGTTAGTGAGACTACCCTTCAACCAGAAGTCCTGGGTTCAAGCCCCCATGACAGTAAGCAGCTGCCCTGTTGAAGTGTCCTAGAATGCTGTTTTGTAGTTGACCTTGTGCTTTGACTTACCTGGAGGGGGGCAAATTAACAGATAAATCTCTCCTTCAGAAGTCAATAGAGTATCACAAAAATAGTCATGTAAGCTGTAGGCCTTGGTCTACGCAGCTCTGTAACAAGGCAGACAGTGCAACACTGCAGCAGACACACTCAAAATTTGAAAGGCAGCATGAATTACAATAGTGGTATTTCATTCAGCCACTCCAAAGCTGCCCTTTTGTAGAAGCTTCCAAGAGAAGACACATCTGTTTTATCCATTCCCTTTATCTCTCAATTGCACGCACGTGCACACACACACTATAAGAGCTCAACACAGCTCTGTGCTCTCAGAGTTCAGTTAAAGCCTCAATAATTTCTTTGCTCTTACATTCTGACTGGCCTACACATGGTCCTCTTACTGCAACTATGTTTACAGTAGGACCGTCTGTGCATACACAGCCATAACTAGGAATGTAAACAACTATCCCGTAAACTAGTCCAGGTCATAAAAGAATGCAATACTGGGCATTGATATAATTCTCTTCAGAGTTCAGTTGGTTCCTGATAGTTGCTAGTTGAAATAAGCCTGTCTACCCGAGGAGCGTTTGAGGTAGTTCTTCTTCAAGGCTTCTGATTTGGTGTTCTCTGCATTATGAAAATAGGCGACTAGAATCAGAATCAGAAACAGGTTTATTGCCAAATATGTTTTCACATACAAGGAATTTGTCTTGGTCTTTGGTGCATAACAATAAACAATAACAATACACAATAAACATAGCGAGAGAAGAATAAAAACAAAACAAGAATAAAAGCAAGTACTGTAAAGGCAAAGGTCAAGAATACAATATAAAATAGAGAAATTCACACTAAAATATATGAAAAGACATAAGAAATAAGAAAAATAATAATAATAACAATAGTAATAGTACATTCAAGAATGCAGTAATACATGCAGTTTAAGCAACATTCACAACAACAAGCTCTGTTAAAGGTAATCAGAATGGAACCAGGTGCATTTGCCTTCACAATTCACAACATAAGACTACTGTGCCTTTCTCCCCCCCCTCTCTCTCTTTCGCTCTCTCTCTCTCTCTTTCTCTCTCTCGTTCACTTTACCCCAGATTGACCTTCAGTTGTCCCTGGGGGGTGTGGTCAGGTCGATACTGAGGGTTTCTCCTCGTCCAGCAGACAACACGGCTGTTTGGAGCCAGACAGACACTCTACCCACAGATATAGATCTCACTCACATTACTGTTGGCCATAATAGGCATGGCATTGCATCTCCACCAGGAAAACACTCGCTGAATCTGAACAAGAGCTGCCAGGAAGTAGAAGACCAAATCCTATGTCACCAGCTAGCCGAGATAGATGTTAATAGCAAGATATTGAGTGTGAGTGCTAACAGTGGCCCACTTTGGGTAGGGTACCTCGGGTCTACTCATGTATGAGAGAAGCATGGCATTTGGGGAGGGAGAAGACCAGCTGCTATATAGAATGTACACTGGTATGCATACTGAAGCAAGATGACTAGAGCCCATTTGCCCTCCAGCCTGGCAGCGGAGTGGAGACCTGATGATGTAACCTAATTGCTCTGTCCCCTGCTGAGTTAATGGGATTGACCACCACTATCTAATCTTACTTTTAATCCGGGCTAGGAAAAATAGCATGCTGTATGGCTATTGATAGCTCTGTTTTTGTTTTGTTTATAACTGTGTGTGTGTGTGTGTGTGTGTGTGTGTGTGTTTCCAGATCACCATTGAAAATAAGACTTTGTTTTTAATTTGTTGCCTGGTTAAATATAGCTCACACAGTGTAATTCTCATTGAATCCCATCCAAAACTGCATTGCTAGTGTTTTTCTTCTTCAATGCCACAAATACATGACTTAGCCTTGAGAGACACCTTCACAGTTTTAGGTCTGGAAGTTTATGTATTGCATTGCTTGCTTATATAAAGCCCCTGATTGTAATGTTTATGCGGCTGTAGCATGAGTAGTGAGCAGTGAGCGTTAGCATGGCTATAACTGTAATACTGGACATGGCTAACAAGCTAGCCTTCCACTTAGCCTCCCTATGGTGCAGAGTGTATCTGCTTCCCTCTCTCCTCATCCACGCGATGGAGGCCAACCATACCATGCATTTACAGTTCTGTTCACCTCACTATTAAGGTGCAGCTATGCCCTGCCTCACAATAGTATTAATACACACAACCACAGTTTGTGTGCAGAATCACACACACACACACACACACACACACACACACACACACACACACACACACACACACACACACACACACACACACACACTATCATTCTCTTTCCCCTGTCTCTTTCTCTAGTATACAAACACACACAACTACCCTGCTGCTTTGGCTGCTGTTGCCTGGAATAATTGGTGTGAGATCGCTGCATCGGTCAGGCAAAACTCTCTTTGATGCCTTTATCCCCCATATGGCACTCAAATACAGACACACACACACACACACACACGGTCAATGGAGTGAGAGCCAGTTACAGAGTTACTGGTTTAGCAGAGTAACTTCAACATCACAAGGCATAGATTTAGGCCTACCATCTCCCTGTCTCCTCTCTAGTGTTTGTCCAGGCACATAGGAGTCTCCTAGCTTGTTTAACAATGATGTCACTACACTAGTGATTTATTGGATGATTGGGAGGGGACTGTTGCATTTGTCTGTGTGTGTGTGTGTGTGTGTGTGTGTGTGTGAGATTGGGGGGGGGTCTCCCAAAGGAGGAGATCTTTCAAGTGAGCACAGCTGGTACCCCTAACAACAGATACTGGGAGTGGGAAAGGAAGTGAGGTCATGCTTTCATATGCATACACGCGCACACACACACACACACACACAAAATCTTAGTGCAGTGGGGTGTTTTTGTTAAGGGGAACTCCGGCTTTCTTCTCTGCTGTGTAAGGAAGCGAGGAATGGAGTAAATGATCAGAATGCAGCGCACAGGACTCTTGGGATAATAAGGCGTTTTGACACGTTACTCTGCCAAACCTCACGCCGTACAAAGCACCATAAAACTTCCACATATGCAAAGCTATCATTGTGTGTACAGTTCTCTTAGGTGGAGCCTGCACTTCGGTTGAACTCTACCAGATTGTCAGGGTGGTTCGTCGCTGACCGTGGTTGTGTGGGGGAGGGGAATCTGTCTAGCCAAGGGCTATGTATGTGTTAGTCAGGCGTGTGTGGGGTGTGTCTGTGTGTGTGTGTGTTTGGGGGGGGGTTATGGTTACGAGAGTTACGAAAAAAATTCAGTTGCAGTGAGTGTGGGGGAGGTAGGCATGTTTAGGTCAAAGGAGTGGAAGGGACAAACCCTTTCAACCTTAATTGAAAGGTCGCCATGGGTCAGTCACCAGCCAATGATCAAACAGAGCCCATGTTGTCATGTATGTAAAGACGATCCAAATAGAGAGAGAGAGAGCGTGGGGTTTGTGTGGTTCTGAAATTACAGTGTTTGTACCAAGTTGTTTGTGTTGTACGTTTGGGATATGATGCTGAAATAGCTCTTGCAGCTCTTGACATATTGAACCCAACGAGTGTTTGAATTGGTCTGTCTCCGCCCACAATGACATTTGTGGCCTCAAGTGTTAATAAGTTATAAGTGATGCAAAGGCATAGATACAGGCTTTAGCTGTGTGTAATGTCTTTTGAGATTCATACAAATGTTTGGATGTGTGTCATTTACCAGCCTCTAATAATGCTCGTTGACTTAATGGCGAGTTATACTTCTGCGTAGATACACGTAGCTAGGCAGAGAAGGGTTATATGGGTAAGCGTAGCCCGCAGACGGGTCGGGTGTGTCAAACAAAAGCTGGTTGAGCAGGGGAGTATAGCCGGTAGCGTTGGGGATTTGGCCAAGACCCAAAACGGAACTAACTACTACAAACTAACTCAAACGGAGAATAGCAATGGAGCAGTTTGGGGAGCGACTCTCAGATGAGGTTTGCAAAAAAAAAAAAAAAAAAATCCAACTGATCAACTACAATGTAATGAGCACATCTCTTTGTTGAAAACAGGTTTCTGTATCTGTTTTCTTCTTTGTTTTCTGTACTGTTAGTTTTAGTAAATGCGACACTATCCCCGACACTAATGTACACGTTAACGATACGTGCAACTTAGTATGTTGGCAAACACCCACGTGCATGTACGCAGACACAGAAGCATAAATTAGGCTTTAGTGTGAACATTTGTTCAATCAACAGGCAATCTCTGTTGAATTTTTGTATGCCTCGTCCCCATCAAAGAAGGTGTTTATATATACTGTTGTTTTTTCCCTCTGGTCCAAGGCTTCTTTGAGAGAGGGAAATGGCCCATTGTTTTAGAGGGGAAACACTGGCCACAATCCACATAACCGCCAATCACAAAGGGACTTGTGATTGGCTGGATTCTGGAATGCTGTCTCAGTGGTTCAGAGGCCAAAGGCCTGTCCCTGAAATTTAGTTACAGAGATGACAAAAATCCATCCTAACTCACTTTAACACTGGTAAAAAAACAGCTATTGCAGATGTACCTCAGCCCATTTTGTTGTTTGGCAGTGTATTTTTCTCATTCCTGTGGATAGCTGGCCAAACATAGATAACGTCACGTCACAATAGGATATTTAGCGCAATGGAGTTTCATAGGTGATCTAAAGATGTAAAACATCACTGGTAAATGTCAGGTCACACAGACTCAAAGAACAACGGCTTCTTTCTTGCACCAATGTTCAACAATCATGCAGGGAGAAATCCAGAGAAGAAGAAGATAGCAATTTCTCTACTGACAGTAGCCTCGATAGACCAGAATGCAATGCAGCCACAAGACATGTTGTGCTTTGAGTCAGGGGTGTGACCTTTTTGTCAACTGGAAAAACTCTTGCTCTTACCCTCACTATCATTATTGCTTTCTCCACCTGTAAAATGTAAAACCCAGCTGAATACTACAAGTTCAGGCACGTTGTCAAGGGGCTGTCATTCTGGGAAATGTAGGAAGTCAGTAACTGAAGTAGAAGTAGACCTAGCAGGTTGATGGGAAGTAGATATAACATAAAGGTAAATTACAACTAGTTGGGCTTGTTACTAATTTCAAAAGTAATAATATTACTTTACTTTACTTACTTACTTCCCTGGGAGAAGTAATTTGTTACACTAATTTGTTACACTACTTGTTATATTATTTTTCGGTTCCAAAAAAAGAAAAGGAAAAGATTATTTCCTTTTACCTTCTTCTTGACTAAATCAAACTACTGGGAATACTTTGCTGCTTAATGTAAACATAGCCATCTTTAACTCCCAACTCCCTTTCATAGTCGTACACAGTTTTCTGCAGTTTTTGTCTCGCCACATATACACACAAACAGTCAGATATAAACAACCTGTGTGTCCACAGAGGTGACCCTGAAAGTTCACCTGAGTGATGCCAGCACCAACCAGGCCCTGGGAGGAGCCACCATAGAACTCTTCACCAACCACACCTCCGTAACCACGGAAACCTCGTTGGCCGACGGCAATGCCTACCTTCGCTTCCCCTACCGCCTTGGGACACCATTGGTCGTCACCGCAACCAAACAGGGCTATGTGCCAAACTCTGTCCCCTGGACACCCTCCCGATTGCCTGGTAGGCCTGTGCTTGTGTGAAAGTCTGAGAGAGAAATATGAGGTCAAGTGGAGGAAGGATTTAATGAAGTAGCCACATTTAGAACGAGAGTGCTAGCCTGAAATATGTTTGCAGCTTATTCATTTTCAGTGATGAGGCCAGTTTTTTCATACATATATATATATATATGTTTGTGTGTGTATGTGTATCTCTGTCTGTATGTATGAAGGAGAGTTTGCCAGGTGTGTGAGCTAATGACGAGTGGAGTGCTCCATTACTAATTTATTACAATAGATGCCAAAACCCAGCAAGGGGGCTGCCTAAGCCTCTCTAACACACACACACACACACACACACCTCCCCTCAACACACTTATACACACACAGTACGTGTATATGAGTGTGTGTGTGTGTATGAGTGTGTACGTGGGGGGGGGGTATTATGAGCCAACGGAACGGCGGCCAATTGGATTAGCACGCTTACCAGCTCTGAACAATAGAGGAGTGAAAGGAAGGAAGGAAGAGGAAAGAAATGTAGTATGCTGGGTCAGACTTCTGTCCTGCATAGCAGACAGGATAAAAGCAGCACTATTAAAAATGAATAAAGATGGTTTAATGACTTGTTATGCCTGATCACGATCAGAAAAAAGGCCAGGTTGTGGTTTGTAGTCTTTGTAGTTTGTGAAACTGATTATACTTTTGGTCTGTTAATTTTTGCAGTGTCTATAACAATCAGGTTGTGTTTGTGTTCCAGTATTTTCCTCAATCAGTCTGGATCTGCTACCAGAAAGAGCTGCTACTTTGATGGTGTACGATGATGTTGTCCAGATTGTCTCTGGCTTCCAAGGTAATGCTGTGTGTGTGTGTGTGTGTGTGTGTGTGTGTGTGTGTGTGTGTGTGTGTGTGTGTGTGTGTGTGTGTGTGTGTGTGTGTGTGTGTGTGTGTGTGTGTGTGTGTGTGTGTGTGTGTGTGTGTGTGTGTGTGTGTGTGTGTGTGTGTGTGTTTTTTGGCTATGTGTATTTACCAATGTATTTGTGGGCCTTTTGTCCTTGTCCCAGTGACCTCTCACACATAAATAATGAAAAATGTCCACCCTGTTCCACACACACGCTAATACAAATGGGACTCTCTTTCTTGTTAGTCTGCTCCTTTGTTTAGGCGTGTGTGTAATTATATTAGATATGGCTTACTTAGTAAGGGCAAATTAAATTTGTGTCTTTGTCTGCTGGGTCTTCTGTGTGTCTGTGACTGACAAGGGAGTAATTTAAAGTGTTGTCTGACTACAAAACTACACCCCCCCCCCACACACACACACACATACACACCATTAACACGAAAAACTCCAGAGTACACAGTGCTCACAGCGTGTCTGAGGGGAGCGTAATTTCTTCCCTCTGTCCGACACACTCTCTATTTGTCATGATGTTTTGAACTCGGGCGCCCCAGGGAGTGATAAACCTTGGCATGTGGCAGGAGGAAAGAGAATGAAAGAGGGAGAGGAGGTGGAGGATGTGTGCTGTAGAGTGGGGATGTGGGTGGGGCAATGGGAGAGAATGGGGAGAAGGGAATAGGGGAAAGGGGGATGGGCAGAGTAGTGTCCGACAGAAGGAGGAACAGACGAGGTGAGAGGAAAGTGGAGGGAAAAAGACGAGAGGAGTGGAGAAAAAGACACAAAGGCTCATTTTCTTTAACTACACCACAAGGCCTTGGATGACAAATTACATTCACACACACCTGAACTTCTAGGGCAAACTTAGGAAAGGACACGTAACTCAGAGGATGCGCACACTGTAGATATGGATGACAGCCTTATTATATAGAGACTACAACAAGAAAACACACAAACACACTGTACTCATACAGCTGGATCTTTGTCTCATTGCTCAGGAATGTGCACTCGGCACAGTCGGACCACAATGACATCACCTTGCTGAGTCCAGCTACATGCAGTCTTTACTGTACACTTTTTATTGCAGCCTTTATCTATAATTTGTTAATGGAAGGCAGAGAGGGTGGGAGGCAGGGGTGGTGAGAGATGAAAAGGAAATAATTAATTGCACAGCAAAATATCAGAAAGAAGAGTAGAGCAGGGCTTTGTCTTTACAATATTGATCCTGCATTACCTCCATTAAGCCTAATGTGATGGCTAAATTCTTGAAATGGCACTGGGGGAAGATGGTGAGTAGAAAAGTGCCTTGTAAAACCATCCTGAAAGAATGCGAGCAAGTTGTGCTTTAGTGCTTTAGAATATGTTTCAGGAGAGTATGTTCATATTTGGTGTTCGGTGTTCTTCTTGTGTGTCTTTGTGTATCTAGCTGTGTGGTTCCTTACCTCCTTTGTGTCCATCTGTCATGCCCCAAGGTTCGAGAGGCCAGCCCTGGGTTCAGTTTCAGCGCAGAGCCCTGAGTCTTCCTCCCAACACATCCTATGCCAACCTGACTGCTCTGCTCACCGTGGCCAGCTCTCCCATCCACATGCAGTATTTCCCATATCTGCAGGGGCTCGGTGGCAATGGTACAGGTAAGGCTGGGCGCAGCACGGTGGAGTTCAACACAACATAGTATAAATCAACTTTTCAAGTAAAATAGGGCAGGGAGAGCAAGGGGAGATGCAGAGGGGAGTAAGTGTGCCACAGAGCGGTGGATGACAGGGGAGAAAGATGGTGAGAGGGTGGGGAGTGAAGGCTTAAATGGGTGGTAATCTACATCAGAGAGAGAGACAGAGAAGGAGAGACACTACCCTGGAGAGGCCTCTCTATCTGACCTCCTGAAACACAATAACCCCTGTGTCTTGGCCATGCCCTGGTCTGTGTGTGTGTGTGTGTGTGTGTGTGTGTGTGCGCGCGCGCATACATGTGTGTCTATGTTTTAGTTCGTACCTCTTTCTCCTTCAGGTTGAATACGCCTCAAAAGATCACCCCCGACCCCCTTCCTATGTAGCTTCTCCCTCCGGGCAAGACAAGCGTACTTGTGCTTTATTCACAATGCTTTGTGACATTTCCAACCTCAGTCTCCCATTTTTTTTTCACTCCCATCCCCGTTTCCTTCTTTCCTTTCTGCTCCTTGTTTTCCTTCCTGTCTGTCTTTCCCCTGACAACTCTCTTTTATCTACACCACTTTGTTACTCCCCCCCTGCTGTCTGTTCCCTTCTTTTTTCTCCCTCTCTATACACCTCACTCCCACTCTCTTCACCTTTGCTACATTTTTCTTCTTCAACCTCTGCTGCTCCTCTCACAGGGACTGAGAAGAGGTTTGAGCTGACTCCTGTGGCGGCCATCTCTGTTCACCTATTGGTCAGCGAGGGAGTGGAGCTGCAGGTGAATGAGCCAATCAGCATCTCCATTCCTCTGCCAGCTGACAGTGGCCTGAAGGAAAATGATCACATCCCTGCCTGGAGATTCGACCCACGCTTAGGTAAGTATTGACATACAAACACACTCACCAAGCTTTTCTGACTTTTTGTGCTTGAGCAGAGGCCAGATTTCTGTTTTTGTACTTTCCTTCATGAGCAGCTCAGAACATTTTCCCCATTGAGAGTGTTATGCAGTGATATTGAAACATCAATGAACTCCAGACCTACCTGCATGGGTATATGCTTATGTAATGTGAAATCATCAGAATGTTGTGTTGTAACATCAACACAAACACACCATGCACACAGTTGCACGGTACAGTCAGCTCAGTACCTGCAGCAGTGTGCCAGAGTGATTAATAGATTTATTCACATGGTTATAAAAAACAAACAAACAACAAAGTTATACAAGAACATAAAGTACCAAATTAATCTGCAAATCAAAACACAAATACAGACCATATCCACATCACAATCACAAGATTAGACCATGGATATATAATCTCCTTGATACAGCTCAGTCAACTCTTGCTAAACTAAACAGTGGCAAAAGGCTCCATGCCACTGGCACTACAGTAGAGACCATTCAAGCCTTCCTGGACCCACTTATTTATTCCAGCGTTATAAAATCTCAGACTTCCAATACTTTGACACACCCAGCTCCACTTGCACTGGCCTAGCTGAAAGACAGTGATGAGGTCATCACTTGAGTCAGACGTGTCTGCACTAGAAATCATCCTACTCCATGTACATTGATGGGAATCATAGGCTAATGATAGAAAACTGTGAGTTGCATATGTGATGACATTTCTTTGATCTGCACTTAAAATGTTTCCACCAAGCAGGGTACATTTTCAAATCAGGCCAATCGGTAATAGAAAATCTAGAGAGTCTTGTGATACTTTTGAGGATCTCAAAAGGATCTCAGTTTAGACCTACGTCTAAACTGAAGTATCAACTTCACAGGAGCATATAAAAAGGGCTTTGATAAAAGCTGATAGAACACATACACACTTGTAGCCCACGCAAAGCCTGTAGCAGTGAGTATTTCCACAACAACAGCCATCTCTGGACCCCTCCAGGGTAGACTAGCGTCTCTTAGCAACCCACCAAATAAATAACACAACAGAATGGCCAGGCTCCTGATTGAGTTTCTCCAGTTAAGCAAACAGTTAAGTGTGTGCATGTGCGCGCAAGTGTGCACATATGCGTGTGTGCATGTGCGCGCAAGTGTGTGTTAAAGTAAGAAAAGAAGCAAGACAGAGAAAGAACTTTGAAATCCTTCCAGTGCCTGTTAGAGAAATGTTCAGGCTGTTCAGATTCCCTCACAAAGAAGCCAATGTTGTTGTTGACAAGGTCTGCACATGGGCTGGCTGCAGTAGAGAGGAACACACACACACACACACACACACACACACACACACACACACACACAGAAACCTGTTCTGCTTGTCTAACTGACAACCTTTCTCATATTGTTTTGTGAGCATGGGGTGAAATGATGTCACATGTGAATGGATCACATGTCCTTGCTGTGTCTGCTGGGCAAAGTGTCGTTCATAAACAGACACTAATAATAATAATAACTTTATTTATATAGTGATAGTGACTAGGCCCCCTTGTTGATGCAAATAAGAGCAGCTTCTCCAGATGTCCAGATTCATGAGATTCATTTTCAATCCCATTCATGAGCAGCTAAAAGTAAAAAGTAATGTCATGGTTTCAACTGTGTTGGGAGACAGAAGTAATATATGTGCTGTATTGACATTATGCATGTTTGCTTTGTCACTGGGCAGTTGCCAGACTCTCAGTGCTGTATTGTAAGGAGGCGTGGGAACGGAGTCTTAAAATGTCACTATTAAACGGGTCACTCACAGAGAGAGGACTCCCCTGTGGAAATGTTGCGGGAAGACACAGAACAAGGGTGAATCTGGGCAGGGCTGGGTACAGGGCTTAGTTCTGTGTGTGAGTGTGAGTGTGTGTGAGTGTGTGAGAGTGTGTGTATATATAAAGGTGCTGAGTCACAGCCATTCTCTTTTCTCTCACTGTCTCTCTTCCTTGCGCCTTTTCCTTATCTCTCTTTCCATCCCTCCTCTTTCTCCACACTCGTTTCCTCTCACCATAATGTTTTTTCCTGTCTCTCATATATTTCTCTTTCCACTTTCATAACCTTTCCTTCCCTTTACATTTCCTCCCTCCAGCAGATAAATACAGATTCCCGACTGCTTGATGTTGCAGTGTTGTGCATAACCACTCTTAAACATGGGAACAGCGTAGCTCTTACCATGACCAGAGGAGGGGACATAGTTGAATGTTTCCTCTTAATGCTGATTTACTGTCAGCCAAGCAATCTGTGCCTCCGGCTTTGTTGTGGTCTGGGCACTGACACTGTCAAGACTGCCATTGTGTGAACTCCTATCCTGGCTCCCATTGACGTTTTGTGTATGCTGCCTCCCTGTGGGGGAGTTTAGTGCTGCAAAAGCATCTTGCGTTCAGGCTTACTAGGCATTTCATTACTGCTGTCAAATTGTCAAATTGTTTGGCCTAAAGCTGAAATACTGTAGACTAGACAATTTTGCTTATCTGAGTGCAGCTGAGTGGGGTGCTGCTGGGTCTATTCTGAGTTAATGAGAGTCAGCTGCCTGGTGAAAGGCTGCTGCAGACTGTGTTCTTGTAAAGATCAAGAGAATTTGCCCGTCACTTTGTTGTTAATGCACTCTGTGAAGGTGGGCCTAATGCAAAGCGATTATTGGGAAGTGTCATATTTACGATGTGTGTGTGTGTGTGTGTGTGTCTCTGTGTACAGGGGCCTGGTTAAAGAGCAGTCTGGGCTATGTGCACAGGGAGGGCCAGCAGCTCAGCCTGACCTACATTGCTCCTCAGCTAGGATACTGGGTGGCTGCCATGTCCCCATTACACTCAGGTGAGAATCAAGGTAAAGTTGACCTCAGATTATACACCTGAACCTTTTATACGACACAGGAGACATGACCTTAAACATTCATCCTTCACCCAGTATTGGACATACAGTAGATATGTTTTCTTACAGTTTCACATAATACAGGGATAAGAATTTGTGGAATTTCTCTGACTTAGCTGGAGATGGAACGGTATACAGTGCTTTCCATAAGCGCCGGCTTTCGGCAAAACAGCCAACTACTCACTTATGTCCAGTCGGCTACTTTTTTATTTCAATTTTTAATTCTAATAAAAAAGTAATTTTGATTAACAATTTTGATTAACATTAGCATTAACGACCACCAGCCTCCGCTTCTAAACAATATGATTGTTTGTGTGCGGGTGTGCGCGTACTCAACTGTAGGAGAGTTGCCTACAGCAGGGGTTGCCAACCACCGGGCCGCGGAGTCATTCTATCAGTAGCTTCTGGGGGGCTTCTCCCCACAGTACCTCCCAACGGGTACTGCCCTGGACCCAGCTGGTGGCTTGCAGCCCCCAGGACCCTGCAAAAACATTTCAGCTGAAATCAAAGTTTCTCATTCTCATCCCTGATAATAAGACTCTAGAACATATATCCAGAATCTGGACAACATTAAAATAAATGTCTGCCAATTCCCCTCAGTCCTATTAACAAAGCAGTAAACAATGACCAGGCATCCTTTTTATACAAAAAAGATTAAGGTGGCGTTTACATTTCTCTATAAGTTTGTCTTTGCTATTTCTCTCTTCATCAGCGAATGTCCTTCCCACAGGTCCTGTGCTGGCCAAGGACATCAGCACGTACCACACAGTGTTTCTGCTGGCGATACTGGGAGGCATGGCTCTCATCCTGCTCTGCCTTCTCTGCCTCCTACTGTACTACTGCAGGTGTGTGTAACGCTGTGCTCTAGCCTGTTCATCCTCCACAGTCCCCAAAATTTCACATCATAAAGGGCTGTGATGCTACAACTGTCAGTTGTTGCCAGGTTTGTCTCATATCTTAAATGGATGAAGCAAAGGAACTATTTTGACAGTGTTAGGAATATACAATGCATTGATACAAGACAAGACTTAAGGCAGTGACCTGAAGCTGGTTATGTAGAACACATGAATATAAACTCCGGTTTGCAAACACATTAATCACATTAAACACCTTGCTTTGTAATGCTATATATTTTGTGTGTATATTTTTCTGTTTATTGTCACAATCTCTGTTTATGGGAGATGCAAAGTAAGTAGTTTGGTTGGAAAAGCAAAGTGGCTATTTCAAATTGAAACATTGTTCTGAATGAGCCATAATCTCTGCTCTGTCTCTCTGTTGTGCAGGCGTCGCTGTTTGAAGCCTCGGGTGTCCCACCGTAAGCTCACACTGTCCTCTGGTCTGGACGGCAGTAAGAGAGACCAGGCCACCTCCATGTCCCACCTAAACCTCATCAGCAGCGAGGTCAGTTAACCGTCCAGACAACCATTCACCGGCTAGACTGCTCTGCGCTGTCCTTGGGAATATCAAAGAGAGACAGCACTTCACTGTATAATGATAAGCAGGGGCAGGAAAGTGGCATGGGTATGAGGGAGACAGTTCTTTAACCACAAGGCCTCCGTGTCGACAAGCATCCGCCTTCCTGAAGTGTCCTTAAGCAAGACATTGAATCCCTACCGGCACTGTTCTGTAGCTGGCCCTGTGCTTTGACCTCCCTGTAGAGGAGGGAAAGGGAAGATGAATTTCTCCTTTGAAGGATCAATAGAGTATTATAAAAATGCTCTCTCTGTTTTTGTCTGTGATTAAAATAATTTCATAAATATTATGTTTTCCTTGGTTTGTATTAGTATGACATCTTGCCTAATGTGAGTATATTTCAAAAACATTCATACATTGAAATCTTGTGTCATCTTAGGTGCAGCTGGAACTGGTTTCCACAGCAACTGAACCTGACATGACCACGCCGATGCTGAAGCCCTCCTCCTACGAGCGACATGACAATCAACATCAGCATGAACTAATCTCCCACGGCAAACACAGCCGCTCCTCCTTAGGCAACAACAGCCGGCACGGCTCATCTCTTGGCAACCTGACGCCTCGTAGCAGAGACTACCGGCAGTCTGTGGAGACGTTCCCATTAAAGGCTGCTCTTTCCACTGGAACAGACAGGGGCTACCGTCAATCATACACCTCCGTCTGTTCATCCACCAATCAGATTTCAGATGGACTGTCCTCGGCACATCAGGTTCAGGTGTCAGCTAGCCAGCTGAGCAAAGCTGGGATTCTAGATGGCACCTCCCCCTCCTCTCCCCCTCACTCCCCGAGCAGAGGGGAGGGATGTGAGTGTAGACCCCCTGACTATCTCCTGTCCCGGTCTGTGGACCACCTGGAGCGTCCAAACCCCCCATCTCTCTCCCGGCCAGGCCAGCTGCTGTGCTGTGGCTCTGTGGACCTACTGAGTGGGGGAGA
This sequence comes from Hoplostethus atlanticus, assembly GCA_034670405.1. Classification (NCBI taxonomy): domain Eukaryota; kingdom Metazoa; phylum Chordata; class Actinopteri; order Trachichthyiformes; family Trachichthyidae; genus Hoplostethus; species Hoplostethus atlanticus. The sequence goes on along the minus strand of JAXDDX010000016.1, from coordinate 2,851,398 downwards.
AGGCTACTCAAGGGTGCGTCCTACACTGGTGATCCCAGCCCACTACATGCGCCTGCCTGGGGAGCACCCTCTGTGTGGTCAAGCCCTGCTGCTGCAGACTGATCAGCAGAGTGACCTAGAGACTATCCAGGCTGAGCTCAATGCCTCACATTCCCAGCAGCCCCTAGGGCAGTCCCTGACAGACTGCACCCCGGGTCCCACCAAGCAGGGTGACGGGAAGGGGCGTGGCCTGTCAGAGTCTCTGTCTATTCCAACAGCACTTGGAGAAACGTCGCTTGTGGAAATTAACAGCGAGGATACCTTATTGGCTGAGAAGACTTTAATGGCACTAAGGGGAGGGAAGCCTCTCCCACACCCACGAGCCTGGTTTGTCTCACTGGATGGTCGCTCCAATGCTCACATTCGCCACTCCTACATCGACCTTCAGCGGGCGGGGTGCCACAGCAACACACCGGGTGCAGGAGGCAGGCAAGGTAGTGGCAGTGGGAGGAGGCATGGCAATGGTAATGATGCCAGTCTGGACTCCGGTGTGGACCTAAACGAGCCAAGAGCGGGGCGCAGGGGGAGGGAGGGAGAAAGGGAGGAAAGAAAGACTGATAAAGACAGATCAAAGGGCACCGCTCCAGCCATGGCCTACACCCAACTAGTATATGTGGATGATCTGGATGGGGGAGGCAGCGAGGAGGAGACGCCCAAGTGCAGTCCCCAGGACAGCACAATAGGACCCCTCCTGTCAGATAAGGCACAGGTTCACCGGGGGGAGCTAGGGCAGGGGGATGGAGAGGAGAATGGAGTAGAGGGGGTGCGAATACAAGAGGAGGTCCCTTCGCCTTCTTCCTCCTCCCCTGCCTCTCCCCCTCCCTTGCCAACACCAGAGGGTGTGTCTTTCAGGACTGAGTCAGTCTCTCCTGATGATGATGTAACACATGACGATGGAGAGGAAGAAAAGAAGAGCCCCTGGCAGAAGAGAGAGGAGCGACCCCTACTGGCCTTCAACCTCAAATGACCCATGCCTAACCCTTGACCACTTAACTAAGGGTCTTCTCTGTCTAGACTCTAGACCATAACATGAAGGATATGTCAGTTTCATATGAAGCCCCTTATTTCCCTTTATATAGCACTGAGAAAATATGTCGGCACTGGGATCTCTACTAGTGCATAAAGAGATGGGACCATTCAGATCCTTCATGAACTTCAAGGTCCCTTCTATGAAATGACCACCGTCGGACTCTGCTTTCTCATCCCGTCACCACACTACATGGATAGACCACTGATCAGGCATGGCATACAGATTGCCTAAAGGAGACAAATGAATTTGTGAGGCAAATAAAGCATTAGAATATTTTATGCACAACAGATATATGCCTTTTTTATAAATAGCCTTGTAAGCATAAAGGAACTGGAGAGTACACAAAATAATGACTACGAATCTTTTCTTGAGCCATATCGGCCTTTGTCCTCTGACCTTAAAGTACTGGCTGAGTGAGAGCAGTATGGCAGGTGCTGGAGGCTGAGCTTGCCCAACAATCTACCACTAATACAAACGTAAAGCTGTACTAGATGGGTATATTTTGCTAGAATTTAATCTAGCCTATCAGAAGGCCATGTGCATTTGCATGAAGTGTGTAGGATTTGCAGTGTATTGTTTTTTTATTTTGGATGAAGGGAGTTGGACTAATGAAATTAAACCACTATTCTGACCACAGCTGAATCAGATAATGTGACACACGACAATGCTAGTAGGTAAGGATATAATACCACTGCGATAGTTACACCCAGAAATAATAGTGAAGGGGTTTGTTACTGTTGAACCACTGACTGGCATATTTTGCTCTAAAGGCTATGCATCACTTTTATACAGTTGCTTGAGATGCCTTTTTTGTAATTTTAATCACACTATGATTTTAATTGCCAACATGAAGTATTTTACCTGAAAATAGGCTATTTTTGTTTTTATTCAATTATGTTAAGGGCTTTTCTTCTTGACCCGCCTTATTGTTAGAGCTACAAACACACGCACATCTTTTACCTGAAACCAAACTGCTTTTGCTTGCTACATTTCACCACTATTTTAACATTTTCTAGTGTTCCAAGTGCCTTTTGAACAAGCTCACTCTTCACAGATATGTTGAACAGATTACCTTATTTATTTCTCACCTTCTTTTGCCTTTAGCTTTCCTCCTCTACCTCAGTCCCTCCTCTCTTTCTCCCTTCCCTGTGAAAGAAAGCATGCAGTAAACTCTCTTCCTCAGCACTAGCATACTACAAGCTACAAGCTACACTGCAAACATTGTGGAAAATGCTTACCAGATGCAATTGCAAAATCATCTATAGTAGTCAGTGAGGCTTTATTCTTCTAGGGTGAGCAGTTTAAGATTTGATGTTTTCAGTGTAGCATGGGATAAAGCTAGATGCAGCGATTGTATGTGAAGATAAACTGCAGGTCATGTTAGTGCATTTCTTTGTTTTGGGGTTTTGAGTGTGACTGGTCTTGAATGTGGTTATGTGTGTCTGTTTATGGTGCATTGCTGCTGGCTGTGAGTCTGCTGTTTTGTTGTGAGGCTGTGTGTTCATGCATGTGAGCTGAGAGACAATCAGCACACATTCACTCAAGGTTTATATAGTCATAGAAATCATATTACAGAGTGTGTATAGTTATTTCCCTTGTATTCCCTCTGCGTGGACAAAATGATGTATGAGCTTGTGCTGTGAATGGCATCCTCTTCTCTCTTAGTATCCCAGAGCAACCTCCAATACTACGGTAGAGTTGCACTATATTTTACTGTACACAGCACCCTGAGTGTGTTTATTGGTTGCTTACATTATATTTGAAGCCTATTATTCTGAATAAACAGCCAAACTGGTGTCTTGCGTGCGTATTCTTGAACATATTTGAAGTATTTTGCAACCTTACAGTTTTAGACCACTTCTGCCCGCCTGACGAAGATGAACGTGGTTATCTGGTTTGAGAAAATCCACACCAGTTGTTTTCCTATCAGATAGGTACATTTGGCCATAGACCTCTTTTTGAAGTCTTGTCTTGCAGAATCTCCATCTGAGAAGATTTTTGTTGGAAATGATTTGGTACAGAACTGGAAAAATGTTAATACTGTTACTGGTGAGAGTGAAACCTTTAGAAACCCTTAAAATTCTGTCACCAGCCTATCTTAAAATGAAATGATAGTGAAATCAAACTATTCCTCGTTTTGCTGTGGAACACCCCCAAGAACTCCTGGGGGTCCCCAACCCCGCTTTTAGAAACTACTGGTTTAGTTTATAATGCCAGCTGTAAATGTATGAGTTTGGCTGTGTTTTCCATGCGATGACCTCTAGATGGTGCTGTTTCCATTGTCATCTTTGTTTTTCCATACCTCGCTGCCCGTGCCCTGTATCATACGGCGGCTGACTATTTTTTACATTTTCATGATGGCGGAGGACAGTGAGTCTGCGGCCAGCCAGCAGAGCCTGGAGCTAGACGACCAGGATACCTGTGGAATAGATGGGGATAACGAGGAGGAAAATGAGCATTTGCAAGGGTGAGGATGGCCTGTCCAGTCCAGTAGGAAACGCGGTATTTCAGGCAGCTTGTTTGTACTCCCTGTTTATGTGTGTGTTCTCGGGAATGGGAGCAGTACAGGCTAGCGCAGTCGCCCGCACTAGCTAGCTAACGTTAGCTGACACCACCATAGCCAGGCATCTATTACAAGGCCTTCATTTTAAGCAAATAATCACAGAGAGGATTAATGATCTGAGAGGTTTGTAGGAGGTTTACAGATTTTTGCTATTTGAATCCTCAATGCCGCCACACGTGCAAATTAATAATTAGCGTACTCCTAGCTAGCTGGTACCCGGACTATATGGCATGAGGATGACAGCGAGCCGCTGAAACAAACACCGTTACCTAACGTTAGCTCAACTGTCATTCGTTGCTATGGTAGCTAGCTCTCTGGTTGTGAGTCCGAGTCAAGCAAAAGAGCCGTTCAGTTACGTGCCCTGCGTGTGTACGCGTTTGTGTTTATATGTGTAGGAGTCCAGGGGGGGATTTGGGGGCCAAGAGGAAGAAGAAGAAGCAGAAGAGAAAGAAAGAGAAGCCAAGCTCGGGAGGAGCGAAGTCTGACTCTGCCTCCGACTCTCAGGAGATGAAGGTGTGATGAGCGGCAATCATTTAATGTTGAACACCCAGGGAGCGGTTCATTTGTCACCCTCTTACTGGAAGACTGGTGTGTCCATGCTGTTTATGTGTATGTGTCACTACTGTACGTGTAGAACCCCGGCTTGCCCATTCAGAAGCTACAGGACATCCAAAGAGCCATGGAGCTGCTGTCCTGCCAGGGTCCAGCCAAGAGCATCGATGAGGCAGCCAAGCACAAGTACCAGTTCTGGGACACGCAGCCTGTGCCCAAGTTAAGTGAGTACTTACTCTGAAGGAACAGCTTGTCATTATCTGCAGGTTAGGCATGCCCTCAATGATAGCTTGGTTATTTAGCAAGCAGAAACACTGAAACAGCATTATCTCTGAGTTGTCAGCAGGATATTATTTATCTCCTTTTCTTGGTAATGTTTCTGTGCACCAGTACCATCTACTGGTTATATTGTGTCACAGTCTTTGTGCTCAAAGATATGTCAGCTGTGATGTACAGTGGGGGTCCAGGCATACCCATTGGGCACTCCCAGTGGCATTGGATTGAGCTGTTTACATGATAACTATTGGAGGAAGAGACACTTTTCTGTCCAGGAGGGCTAGTGTCATAGACTTGCCTGGTCAATACCGGAAGTGTCAGAGCGGCTGTCAGCAGCTTTCAATTTGTTTTCAACATTTTGCAAAAGGATGTTATTAATGGAAATGTTAGTTTAGTTATGGCTTTCGATTGGTTTAGGAACAGTATCATCAGAGTGGAATGCTAAAACTGAAACCTTATAGATCCATTGCAAATCAGACTGGAATGATTGGAAAATAGTTTTGAATCCCCCACAACCACTGTGCTGTTTGTGCAGATGAGGTGGTGACGAGCCATGGGCCAATCGAAGCTGACAAAGAGAACATCAGACAGGAGCCGTATTCCTTACCTCAAGGCTTTATGTGGGACACTCTGGATCTCAGCAACGCAGATGTGGTGAGTACGGTATTTGTCACCCCCAGATACTGAGACAATATTTATCTTATTTTGTGGAAACGAAGCACTAAAATAAATTGATTGACTGTCTCTTTCTCAGCTGAAGGAGTTGTACACATTGTTAAATGAAAACTATGTGGAGGATGATGACAACATGTTCAGATTTGATTATTCACCCAACTTTCTCAAATGGTAAGATGTGAGTTCCTTACATTGTACCTGCTCATCACCTAGACGTTGTTTAGTCAACTGTCCAAGTAAACAACCAGTCTGTAGTCTATTTAGACAACTATCTGCTCTCCCACTAACCCTCTCACCCCCTCTCAGGGCACTGCGTCCTCCTGGTTGGTTATCACAGTGGCATTGTGGAGTGAGAGTGTCCTCAAATAAGAAGCTGGTTGGCTTCATCAGTGCCATCCCTGCAGATATATACATCTATGACACGTGAGAGACACAGTGTGCACTCACAATCTAACATACATTTTGAGCAGTGGTACAAGTTAACTTCCTCCCACAGAAGCCCTTTGACTTAAACGCATAAACCGTCCTCTTTCCCCTCTGCTTCTCTAGGCTGAAGAGGATGGTTGAGATCAACTTCCTCTGTGTTCATAAAAAGCTGCGTTCAAAGCGTGTCGCTCCAGTCCTAATCAGGGAGATCACACGGAGGGTGAATTTGGAGGGAATATTCCAGGCTGTCTACACAGCTGGAGTTGTACTGCCCAAACCTGTGTCCACATGCAGGTACACTATGCAATATTCATACATAAAATACACAGGACATATAAACTACTCACCTGTCTGTCACAGTAACTAAGAAGTGCTCCATGAAATCAGCAAGTAATTTAAAAAACATAAGCAAAAACATTTTAAAATAATATAATGTGCAAATGCTCCTGCTGGATTTGTGTGTTGGAAGGAGTCAAGTCAGAAGCTTTTTCCCATTTGTTTTGTGTGTCTGTTCAGATATTGGCATCGGTCTTTGAACCCCAGAAAGCTTGTGGAAGTGAAGTTCTCCCATCTGAGTAGAAACATGACCCTGCAACGAACCATGAAACTCTACAGACTACCAGATGTAAACACCCCTTACAACTTTGCACACTCAAAGCTTTCAATCCAGGATCTCTCTCTTTACAATATGCATTACAGGCACTAGTAACGACTCGCCTATCGCTTTCTCCACCCATGTAGAGCACCAAGACCCCAGGTCTGCGGCCGATGGATAGGCGTGATGTCCGTCAGGTCACTGAGCTGCTGCAGAAACACCTTAGACATTTCCAGCTGGCGACCTCTATGGGCGAAGAGGAGGTGGCTCACTGGTTCTTGCCACAGGACAACATCATAGACACATATGTAGTGGAGGTATCTGGATCTGTTTCATACCTCAAACTAACTGAAGGCCTGTCTGTTGTTTCTGTTATCTGTTTAACAAGTTGTTGTGTCTCTTTCCCTCAGGGTGCTGGTGGTGTACTGACAGATTTCACTAGTTTCTACACTCTGCCCTCTACTGTGATGCACCATCCTCTCCACAGGAGCCTGAAGGCTGCTTACTCCTTCTACAGCGTTCATACACAAACCCCACTACTGGACTTGATGAACGATGCACTGATCCTGGCTAAACTGGTAATGTTGCTCCGAAGGGACTCATGCAAAAGTATTGTATTATTGTATTGAAACACATGCTAACACCATTATATGAAACAGTTCGATGTTATTATCCAGTGCTCCCCCTACATTTAGTCTGCAGTAGTAGCACCCCACTGCAGGAAACTTGCCCCCAGACCTAGAAATAGATATAGATATAGAAATAGAATAGAATAGAAAAGAAAATATTAGGAAGTCGTAGTCTACTTTTATTGATATAAATGATTATAGGGATAATGTTTAGAATTAGAATCTAACCAAGCTTTATCAGGGGTTTTCTTACTACTCTGTAATTTATCATTTTATCACTCAGTCTGCAACTTATTATTCTGTGTTTAACAGAAAGGCTTTGATGTGTTCAATGCTCTGGATCTAATGGAGAATAAGGTGTTTCTGGAGAAGCTCAAGTTTGGCATTGGAGATGGGAATCTGCAGTATTACCTCTACAACTGGAAATGTCCCCCTATGGACCCTGATAAGGTTAGTGGTGCTTTGTGTATGGTATGTCTTGAGACATGGTTGTCACCACAATGGCTGTAGATCCAATGTCTTACAATGCCAGGCCCAAAGATGAGACAATTAAAATGGGTTCTAAAATTCTGTAGAAATTATTCAACAACTTTAACCAAATTTATTAATGTAGGCAAAGATGTTAGTAGTCTAAAAATAGGGGATATTTTGCCCTATTTTTAGCCCACAATCGCGCAATAAATATTTCAAGGTCAAGAGACAACCCCCCCAGTGAATTATGCCTTGGAAATCACTTTTAATGATCACTCTCCCAATATTTTGATATAGAACTAATGATATAACAAAATTCATGACCCATGTTTTCTCCTCACCGAACCCATGTCATATCATGTCGATATTCTTTTGGCATACTGCATCTAATATTTGCTCTCTGTTTCAGGTTGGCCTTGTACTTCAGTAGCTAGTCAGTTCATGGCTGCTACACACACACACTGATCAAGAGGTTGGGAATGACCTCTGGCTATTCCTTACCTGGACAGAGGTAGCTCAAGCTAGACAATGAGAACTACAACAATAAAACCAACCTGGTGATTGGGAAGCTTGCCTCACTTGAAGCAGTTCTCCCAGCACTTGTGTCATCGAGAACATTCTCTCAATTCACCTGGAGGTGAAAACTCTTAAATCATCAACATCCTGAATGTGAAGTCATGCTATGCCTGAGATACTCATACAGTACAGTGCTCCTGACAGACAGACATTACAGACACACCCTTAACAAAAGCATAAGTTTACATACAAGAAGATACTTTGACATTGTGAATTTTGCTGTTTTTCCTCAGCAGGCCCTTGTTACAAGGGACAGGTATGTCAGTTAATTTCACTGACATCAACACAACAGATATGCAAGTATCTAAATGGCTAATCTAAAAGTATAAACACACCCAAACAGATATAATTGGCAACTGTTGTAATCTTTTCCATTACATCCAGATGAACATTCATTGTAACCCCACTGCACACTTCATTATAAGAGGGTGGTACATAAATTGGTAATTATTCCCATCCTTTCTTATTTCATTGTGGGTAAAAAGATTCTCCATTGGGTACTTTGGTTAGCCAAAAAAAAGACTCATTAGCATGCAGCTAGTGGTATGCATTGGTTTGAATGGGGAATGCTAACAAGTGGTTTCTAGGGTAGCTGACGCATAAATGTGCAAACTTTCCCCCCGCATTGTGACAAAGCCTATGGAAGAGAAATATCAGACTAAAGTTCAAAATGACAAGCTATCTCTTTAAGCATGTACACATACATACTCACACAGACCCACAAGCTACCCACATACGCAAAAAGGATATTTTCAAGGAAAAACACATCCAATTGGTGCATTGATAAACATGTTTTTGTTAAAAGTATATAGTTAAATGTACATTTAAAGCCAGATCATATTTATTCCTGTAGTTTGAGTTTGCGGTTTGGGAGGACTGATCCAAAGTATTTCCTCAAAAGTAGTGTAGATGTCATTGACTTTGGAGTTTGTATGGACGGTTTAGACACTGTGGGTTTTAGGGATTTTTGATGAAGAATGTATTGCATCAATGAAGCACAATTTTTGAGTTCTTGAGCAAAAAGGTCCTTATGGGGTAGTTGGCCCAAATTTCAAAACAAATGGGTTGTGCTACGTACAACCCTGGTTTTACAAATAAAGAATGTGAGTTGTTAATATGTTATAAACCTGTCTCTAGACTGAATATTTTTAATAAAACATTAAAGCCACACGTCTTGTGTGGTTACGTACACTGTTCTGCTTATGCACGTCTCTATAATGACATTCAGCCCAAAGTGATTTTGCTGTGTGTTGAAGTTTGTGCTGTCCAAAAGGAGCAGTGAGGCAAAACAGCTATTCAAAGACGCTAGGAAGCAAGGTTGGCAAATCATGCAAAACATAGAGGTGGCTGAATATAGCACGAATGATGTGCACTGTGCACAGGCAGGGCAGTGAGTATTATAGCATTGAGAGCGGGACAACACAAAGGATGGTGGCCATTCACTGACTGCCTACTATAGCCAAGGTGGCTATAATGTATAAAAAAGGTGGTGCTGTCTGGAGACAGGTTCATAGCATAATAAGAGCTTACTTTGTTTGAAATAAAGTAAAAGTACTCAGTTGTTTACTCATCTTTAAAGCAGCCTAGGTAAAATTTATTTTTAGTCATTGCCACTAACAAATCACTTGGAAATAACTAGCCCTTACATTTAGACGCTACCAAATTAGAAGCATTTCTTTCATGAGTTACTCTGACATATTGAAGGGGGAGGTAGCAGTAGCCTAATGGCGAGACAAGTGAGCTTGTGACTACAAGTTCGCCACTTTGACTCCCCAGAACAGTTGAGGAAATTTGGGTGTGGAAGCGCACAACTACTTTAAAAGTACCCTTGAGCAAAGCACTGAATCCCCAACTGCTCCAGTGAAGCTACACACAGTTAAGCATCTCCAAGGTTCAAATGTGTGTATGTATGTATGTATGTAACCCTCCCTCCGCTCACCTAGGAAGTTGAATGTGTTCTTAATCAACTTGCTTGATTAAATTGAGAATTGAGCACCACATACAAAGGATTTGGGGAACAATGTTCATCAGCATGTAGTCAGGGTGTAATGGTCAAATAAGCAAAAGCCTATATCACTTAGTGATCAAGGTAGGGAAACAAGTTCTCTTGAAATTTGAGCCATCCTTTTTCTCCCAGGTGTATTTTTATTGAATTTACTGAATTTTTCTGTTGTTGAATGGTACTGTATTTGCGTGTCTGAGAAATGTAGGTCAATTTTTGTGTGTGTTGTGCAGCTAATTGTGTGAAATTCCCATTACAGTTATATTTATAATTGTACTTTGTTCAGTGTCTTACGACATGATACCTGCCATGTTTTTCAGTATTTCCTTAACATTTCCAATTAAATAGGCAACATCAAAATTGAAGGTCAACAGTTTGGAGTATTTGGCAGCTCCTTGTGTTAGATTCACCAGCATGAGGATCCTTGGAGTAAAACAATCATACAAAGAAGCCGACATTGTCCTGTGTATGCTGCCTGTTTTTCCTTCTATGATTGCTCCCCATGACGAGCTGCTTGAAGTGTGCTGGTACACTCAAAGGTCAAATAATATTTGCTTTGAGAAATTTAGTTTGTCAGCTGAAAATACCATTCCTGCTCTGTCTGAGCTTATTGCTTTATGTTTGACATTGCTGTTAATGAGGCTCTGCAAAACTAAGAGGTCAAGGCTGCCGCCATCTGTCATTCAAATCTCTTTTCTTCTGTATGTAACGTCATTTGTTCTCATCCCTTTACAGATTAGCAAGGAAAGGACAAGTGCAGTGAGATACAGAAATACTATAGCCAGTGCTTCAGGGTTTAACAATTTTTAATTCATTGAAAGATGAATGCATGACATTCAGATGGATGTTATACTACTGGCATAAATTTCACACTGAAAGAGTTTTTCAGAGTCAATAGCGTGCCTCATGGATGTGGGTTGTGTCACGGATATGTTGCCCTGCAGCTGTTGAATGAATTATGAGCATGTGTCAGTTTTGCTGCCGTGATGATTTTCAAATTGATATTACTAGCCAGTCCCTTTAGTGAGAGCTCAACCTGAAGTACCTGCCTTATTTAAAAGTTGTTTTTTTTAAGATAGCGGGGGGAAAACATACTTTTGAAATGACATGCAGCTTTCTATGACCGAAGAACAATATTTTTATTCAAGTCCATTGCAGGCTATGAAAAAGCTGAAGAGCCTGTACCAGCATCATTTAGACATGACCCCATGCAAATAATGAATACACTATGTTTCAACACACGTGTCAGTTATACCAGCATGGATATTTGATTGAATAAACTCACTTTAAAAGGAACATGAGTGTTCTTTTTAACACGGCATGATCATTAGAATTACAAATTAGCCTGTAAACTGATTCATATAAAAGTTTAAACAATGAGAATCATTAAAGTAATTCATCCCACAAAAAAAAAATAATCAAGATTTATATAATTGATTTGAGTCAAAAAATACTTAGACAGAGGCTAGCTTTTGACTTATGTGATAGCAGTGCTTCTACATTTCATAATACACCATATGTAGTCTACATTGTGTTTTGTGTATCTCTGTGGGGGTTGGGGGCGGGGTCACAAATTCAAATCACAAAACAATTAGAAGCCAGATCCATTTATATTTCTTCAGCTTTGCATGCTTTTTGCCAATAAAAATCTATTTTGACACCAAGCCAGTTGAAGCTAAATATTTGAGTAGACTATCCATTTCATCTGTCTGGCTTCGATCTATGCTTTCTTTATCTTTCGTGTTTTTTTCTTTGATCGGTTAGGAATAATTCTTTTCACTTTGAGTGGTTGCAGAGTGCACAAGGCAGATCCGGTGACCTCCTGAGATTCATCTCCCCATTTCCTTTTCTGGCCTCTCTGACCAGTTTCCTCCTCCATCTCTGTTGTTGCACTGGGCTCCGTACCTTGCAGCCAGGCAACATCCAGTGAAGGCACTCTGGGGAGAATGGCATCAACTGTGTCAGTAAAAATCTCATCTCCCTTTGAAGTACAGCGGCGGAAACCCAGTGCCAGAACGCTTTTCAACCCTAGCGGTTCGGACACATACTCGCTCAGCCGTGGCACCTGGCAGGCCGGCACATGTCTTGTTGCGCTCAGTGCAATCAGGTGGGTGGTCATGTGTTGTGGTTTGACAGATTTGCACACAAGCACCAATTGGACTTCATTCCTTTCCAGAGCCTTGGTGACCTCATTGATGCCAATGGCTAGCTGTCTTCTAGCGGCGATGTCGGTCCAGCCATTCTTGGAAGGATCCTGTACTTCTGTGTCCTGGCTTACCAGAGGAATGGATTCCAATGTAGCAGAAGGTTTCTTATTTTTCTTTTTACTCCACTGGCGAAACACTTTCACCTCCTTCTTCTCAAGCCCAATGGAAATTAGTTTACTCTTCAGAGTTTTCAGGATGAAGTACATGTCCTCTTGGGGAAGCGAGCTCCATTGTAGGTTAAAGGGTGAGTTGAGGGAAGTCTTTGCTACAATCTGCCTTCTCGCTTCCTTCTTTGACAACTTGCCTGGGGTGGCCATACTTTTCTGCAATTAAGACAAAAAAACTTGTGGTAAACAAGAGCCACTTTCAGGGTTCCTACACCTTTTCCATGACACATATTCCATGACATACAGCACAATTTCCATTAGCAATATTTGTCAGAGCTTATGTTGCAAATGTGACTGATGAAATCTGAATGTCCTTATTTCTGGTTACAACTATACCTTAGGACAGATACTGTCTGATTTGAGTTTGTATTCCTCAAAAGGAATAAACTTTATGTATACTTTTTTATACATTTATTTTTATTCTGCCGTGTGTTATTGTTCTACTTTTTAAATTTGATCCTAATGTTTTTTGCACTGTAGGTAGGGCTTGTAAGTAAGCATTTCACTTTATGGAACACACCTGCTGTATCTACTACATGTGACAAATAAACTTGACTTGATCAACAAGCAACCAAGTGTGACATTAAACATTTCACTGGTTGGGAAAAAAAGATTATCAACAAATTTACAAGATATTTCCAAAACTATGTGCACATGTTCCATTTCCCATAACTGTCAACGGCCTAGAAACGTTTTAATTCCATGACCCCAAGAACCCTGCACTTTTCCATGGTAAGACTAGGCCTATGGGTTTTTTGTAAGGGCCAGGGCCAACAAATATACTTTCATTATTTCGACTATAGCTGAGAATTAAAATAGATTAAAAAACAGTCCGAAATTTAGTTCGACTGGAAAATTAATCCTGAGCAAGCTTCCGTGTGAGACATTAAAAATGCTGTAGATTATAATTGGAGATGGTCTAACTGCGTCTCGGCCATGTTAAACCATAGCTACCTAGTACCATGATGACCAGTACACAATGTACCCGATATAGACACGTACAGACAAAGCAACAAAGCTTCAGAGTTTGTGCGCCGTCCGGAGGTTTCAGAAACAACCCGATCCTGTACTGTAGCGGGCGAAAAGAAAGAAAAACGTCCCATACCCGCGGTGCTCAACACATATTACATGACATTCATGTTAGTTTACCTGAATCTGCACTCTTAACAACACGTCAAAAGCACATTTCTATTTTTACATTCGTGTAGCGTTCATATCTTCCGTCCACCAACGTGCCCATGGGCGCCGCCATTTTGTTTGAATTGCAACAACTTTATTGAAAATGGAAACAGAATCAATCAATCGCTGTGGTGTGCTGGCTAACATTTTATTTTGGTCCTTAATTAAATCAGGTTTTGCTGTAAACCATGTGTAGGAAAAATCCCTGTGATATTCTCTAGGTACTTAGAGTGTGTCTGGCACTAAATTATGAGTTTATAGTGACATGTATAGCGACGTACTTTATGGTATTTTCAAATTTCCTATGGTCTTGCTATAATATTCATATTATAATATTCCTTTAGGGACTTTTATTTTGCTATGATATTTATACTGTATCCTTCTCAAATTTATTCCAATTTACTATAAGTTAGTTTTCCTTTTCGCCTCCCTGGCTGTTTGATTTTTTGGCCAATAATAGTTTATGGACGTGCTAAACACGGGACAAATGCCGATGGTTGTTCCTTTGATATGGGCAAGTAAAGTGTTGATTTACTGGACAGAATGTGCGTATTGGGGGTCTACTGCGCAGCGTCCATTCCAGTGACATCAGCCAATGGTTGCTTGAAGAGAGCGATGCTCCCTCCCCTCTGTAGACTGGTCCACAATATTGCACTGGAAGCTCTGGTGCCGTCCAACCGTTAGAGACTGGGTAAATAAATTAATCTGCACCTCAGGATTGGATCTGGAAAAATGTCTCTTCAGGTAATGTATTCTAATTATTGTTTTCATTTTGTTATAGCTGTGGGTAATAATAGAAAGGTAATTAGTGGTAGTATGTACCGCTGCACTGCGCCTTACTACGCCCTCTATTTATGTGATGTCATCCATCTTTTACTCTGGAGTGAGTAGATTAGATTAAAGATGTTCATCATCTAGCCCAGTGGTTCTCAACCTTGGTGTGTACCTGGACACCAAAACTGTCTGATTGCTTGAAAACCAAACAAAACTGCATCATCATGGTCCATAAGAGTAGCAGGAAAACAACAAACTGTGGGATTTCAGTCGAATTGCACTGAAGATTTGTAGTAATTGGATTTTAAAGGAGCAAATGTAATAAATGTGTTTGATATTGATTTTCATAACATCACAACATTTGAACAGAGTCTAAGGTACACCTGAATTATTTCGAAGACATACCAGCATCCACTATTTCAGTCCCAAAATACCCCAGATAGCACTTCCAAACCCTCACTGACATAAAACATTGTGGGTTTTCAGATAGATCGAATTGCCCAGGGTCTGCTATAGTGCAGGCTATAATTATCAGTTCAACGTCCCAGATCTGTTCCTTTTGTAAAGTAGACCATTCAAGTAGACACAAAGCCACTCACAGCCTAGTCTCGAATAAAAGCCCATTGTTGTTCTGGCTGTAGACTACTATGCACAAATGTCTCATTCACAATGTTGTCTGTAACTACCTAATGTTCACATTTTCATATTCTGTGGTTATGCCTCCAAAGAGGAAGTATTCAAAATATAGAGACTTTTCATAGCTCCAATGTTGACTGCGTCTCTCCTGGCCATCTTCACCCATCTGAAGGCTGAGTTCGAGAAGATAGCAGAGGATGTAAAGAAGATGAAGACAAAGCCAACAGACCAGGAGCTGCTGGAAATGTATGGCCTTTATAAACAAGCAATCGTCGGAGACATTAACATTGGTATATATTCACAATTCTGAGGGTAGCCAATGAAGAAAATCACTTTAATTCAGTGTTCTGTAAATTATGAATGTTTTATGGTTTTGTTTGTGCTTTCACATTATCCCAGATAAACCAGGGATGATGGACATGAAAGGACAAGCCAAGTGGGAAGCGTGGAACTCCAGGAAAGGTAATGAAAGGAAAACAGGGCGTAGCCTTCAGATGGAAAGGAGTAAACTGGTGCTTGCTTTCCAGCATTATTTATGTCAGTATTGGAAGCACGGTTAGGATATTATCGTGTCATTGTGAGTGCCATACTGGTGTATTAAAGATTACCTCAGGGATTCATTACAGCAAACTGAAATGACAGTACTCTAATTCTATAAAACAATGAGGGTAAAAAGGCAGGGGCCAGCACTGAAGAGTCTTGTTGAGTGTCTTACTCTAAATATTCTATATTTATATGATGTATTTATTTTACAGGGATGTCCAAGGAGGATGCCATGTCAGCCTACATTACACTTGTTAAGGGATTCATCAACATATATGGGATGTGAGACTTCTGATGAACTAAATTGCCATAATTAATAGAAATATGACAAGATTCTACTAACTAGATAATTACACATCTTGCACAATACTGCTGTCTACAAGAATAATATGATTAAGATTTTGTTCACATTAATTTATGTATTTAAACAAATCCTATGCAACTTTTGATGTTGAAAATATTAAAGTTACTCTAATACTATTTAAATTAATTTATGTAATTTAGTTTATTCTTGTAATAATAAGCTTGAATCTTACCTGACTGGAAGAAATGAGAATGTTACTAAAACACTGTCAAATACACACCCACACACACACTCACATACATATTTAAATAAAATAAAAACTAAAACATCTTTCCACCACATTTTCGTTGAATCTTTTGACAGCATGTACATACTGTGTCAGTACAATCCTTTCTTTGCCTTTAACATGTAAAAGTAATGCACCCTCAGTTTTGTCTTTGCCATTTTGAAGATTGTTGTTGTTTTAACTTGCTTAGTCTTAGCTAGTGATTAGTGGTACCTTAATCCAATAGAAGGAAGAATGGCAGTCATTAATGTGTGATGACACGGTGCGGTGAAATACCCTGTGGAGGAAAATGTGAAGCAAGCGGGACAGAGGGACTGTCTCCTGAATGTTTCACCATACTAAATGCAGTTCAGTGTTTTGGCAGTGAAATGCTGCCCCTCCTTAAATGGTTTCTCTGAATACAAATTTAAATGTAAGTACAGTTCCATTCAAAAATGACATATCCATCTAACATGAAAAATGATTGTGGGCATGAAAGTAGATCTCACAATGGATTATTACTGTTTTCAGTTATGACCTAACCAATATCAATATCATCTCTATCTGAAGGACATGCAGCTGTACTGTAGCACCTCTACAGCAGGCTCATGTGAAAGATTTCACAAAAAGCTATTCTGTGGTGACATGTATTTACACACACGCACACACACACACACACACACACACACACACACACACACACACACACACAGAGTTGAATAGTATTTTGAAATTCAGTAGGTTTTTGTAGGGACAGTCAATCCAAAAATCAAAACGTGTCAGATATGTTACATTGAAAAACTATTTGGAACGTCCCGAGTCATTATCGCTGCTAAATGAGGGTGGTCATTAGCAATAGCAAATAGTGTCAAATTACGGAAGGAAAAAATATATACATACAAAAGAGTAAATACAAAAGTACATTTTATTTATTTATTTCATTTATAAAAGTACAATTACATTTTATTTACAGTACATAGTCCCCATAAAATTCAACGAAAATATTAGTAAGAAACAATTAAGGGTAATTTTTTTAATCATGGGATGTAATTGTTGGTTGCAATTATACTGTGCCTTTGCATTGATATATGTAGAAAACAAACATGAATATCACTTAATGTCAGCCAGAGTTTTGTGGACCATGAGTGCATGAGTGGTCAAACAAGGGCTGTGATGCTAAACAGGCTAAAACAGGCCTGTGTTCAGCTCCCCTGTCTGTTGTTGTTGGGTAGTTAGAGCTGAGATGTGGTGGCCAGGTGGAGAATATCATGCAGGGAGCTACACAGGTTCTTGAATAGTGACTCAGCATCTGTCTGTGGGTCAGATTTCCACGCTGTGGTGCAAGCCACAATCCTGGAGGAAAGGAAGTGTAGACTAAATGACAGATCCTTTAAATATTTCCAACATTTAACCATCAGATGAATGCTAACGCCGCCTCTAATTCTTTCCGTTACAAACATCACGTAAACATGTAAAACTGGGGATCAGACAATACATACCTGATTTTCTCATCAGTTACAATGGGAATTGTTTGAAACTATTCCTTGTCATAGTGACTGACACCGATATGTAAACATGTGAATGTCCTGTCTGCCCACCTGTCATCTCTGATGCGGTAGAAGAAGCCATAGCCATGGTGCACCATGGGAGGCACGGCCCCCAGAACTGTGGTGTAGCCCGCCAGGCTGGACGACAACGCAAAGTTACCACCCCCACCACTGCAGATAGAAACACTCAGTTACACACACTGCCACTCACACAGAGAGATAGACCCCTCTTGTACTTGTCATCCCAATGCAATTTTTGCAAACTCCAAACTCCAACATATGTCATTTATGTGTCTCCATCAGCTGTTTTTATGCCATGATCCAAACCTACCCCCCCCTCGCTCTGCTGCCTCGAGGCGACTGGTTGCTAAATGACTGTAATGTAATGTAATGTGATGTAATGGAAGTGTCAAGGTTCCCAAAGGTCACAGATACACACAACTGCATACGTACTACAGATTTTGATGACTTTTACTGTACCTCCTAGCATAGACAGGATCCATGAAGAGATCTGGAGTGGGATGTCCCTCCTCTTTGGCGATCATATACAGCCCAAAGAGATGTCTGTCAAAACCTGGCAACAATGTCAAGCAATAACACATATAAATTGAATTACATTTCTGTATCACAGAAAATTATAGCCCAGCATACCTGTTTCCTGTTCCCCCCATATATTTTCCCACTGGAATAGCATTTGTGACACTGAAACTCTTGATTTTAGACCTGGTGGCAGCTCTTTCAGGCAAGATGGCCAACTCTGCCTCTCCAGTGGTAAGAGAAACACTGATACATATATATAGATCACACACACAAACATGCAGTATGTACAACAAACTGACCTTTTCCATTCTGGGCTTCAGCCATCAGTTTGTTGTGCTTGTTAAAGGCCAGCAGCAGGGCTTTCCTCTTGGCATCAGCCTGAGAGAAGAATGGTGTTGATATTCATTAATGGTGCACTCTATCAAATAACTACTACTGCTTCTGTCTTTTTCCATTCTGTGATTTTGCCATAGTGACGGTCTTCATGTTGTAGCCAGGTCTCCCTCTCACACACATACACATACACACTCACACTGCATGTGGGATCTAGCATGGCCTGACACCCGTTTACAGCCTCCTGGGTGCAGGGTCGCATGGTCTCAGTCCTGCCGTGGTAGAAGCTGCGAGTCATTGCTGTCTCATAACAGCTCCCTGGTCTGAAGGAGGGACGAGGAGAGAGTCAATCACTTCATTTATACATTTCAAATATCTGTAAAGGTGTGGACAAGTTTTAATCCAACCCTCACCTTCCATGCATTCTGTAGTAGGCTAACTGCATCGCCAGTTGAATAAAGGCGTCAGGATGCAGCTTCCTCTGTTTGATGGCGGCTTTTCCAAAGGAGGTGAAGGCCTTACACACCACCTGCAGGTTCTGTGTCTGTGAGACCAGAGAGAGAGAGCAGTGAATTATCTGTATAATAATGAATTATTTGTGGGATTGAATTGCTTTGTAGAGGGTGGTGTGGTGTGGTGTTTCATGCTGGCTCACTGTCTCCAGGTAGTGTTGTTTGGCATGGCTGATATCACTTTTGACTTTGTTGTCCACAGTAAACACCAGCTCTATAGGAAGAGGCATGGGTGTGGCCGTGTCCGGACCCTAAAATCATAGGATACCTTTTGAATGAACTGCCAAAAACTAATTCACAAAACAAAAACAATGGAGACAAAGAGAAATATCCATTTAGAAACAGAAACAAATGAACAGCTAAGGTTTACCTTCCATTTGCCTTCTGTAGCTTTTAGCTGCTGGTCAATATAGTAACACAGAGATATCATCACCATGCCATCATATGGTGCATGCTGCAACACAGTGTACACAGTCATAACCTTTACATACTCACAAGGTCTGCTTCAAATGGACCACGGAAAAATAAATAAAAGTCAGAATATGGGAAGGATTCATGAATAAAGTGAGAGAGAGAGAGAGAGAAACTCACATCACAGCTGGATCCAAAAGTGCCATCTGAGAATGAGATTGAATTGTAAGATTTGTCTCCCCAGCGGTTTGTAGCGTCGCCGGTAAGGGTCCTCCAGGGTCATCTGGGTTCAGAGTTGAAAGGTCACGCAATCAGACACAGAGCTCTTTTCTTTTAAAACTGCCAGAATGAGATTTACACTGAACATCGAGTCGTGACATCTTAAGCAATTAAAATGTGTGCAGGCTGTACATTAGTGTAGTTCTCTGCGGTGGAGTAGGGTTTTGTGTCATCCAGAGATATGATGAACAGACTGCTCTGGATCGTCTCCAGGATAGTCTTATTGGCTGGATCAATGCTTATCAGATACTCCCTGGCCTGGAGAGAAAAGTGGACAGAGAAGAGATGATACTATTGACTTTTAGGTATCCTCCACTGATATGAGAAGTTGGCTAGCAATGCAATCCATAATCTGTTTTCTCACATGTTGAGTCTTTTTCTCTAACTGAGATGTACACAAATGTATTTGATCTCTAAACCGTAGCACCCTCACCTCAGCCCAACGTGTCCTCTCCTCTGAGGTGAGGGCAGCAACTCCATCTCCCTGTGGCTCTCCCTCACAATGCTCTTTCACATAGTTCAGCTGCCTACACAGGTGCACATACACACATACACACATATATACAATAAAAGCAAGTGTACAAAAGGTTTGTTCTCTTGGGGAACAGGATTCACATCTGGGTAGTATTTCTTAGTGATATCTGTGTGTGTGATGAATACCTGAGCAGTTCTGGGGGAGTGAGGATTTGTCCATCACAAAGTGTGTCAAATGTGAAGATTCGTCCACGGCACATCACTACCACATGGGAAGGGCAAGGACCCTCGCTCTCTGTAACGTAATATCAGAAGCAACTTACTACATAACAGTGATAGGCAACCAGAGAAAGTATGATATAGTGTGAGTGTGTGTAGAGAGATAAGGTTGATACAGTACATAAAGATAGTGTATTCTACCCGTCTTAAAGTAGTTGAGGATGGTGTCCTTGTTAACTCCAGGTACTTTGCAGGTGCAGAACAGCATTCTGTACTGGTCCATATCAAATGCTATGTTGCCAGCTTTCTGAGGAGCAAGCCTCTCCCTAACACACACAGAAAATAATGAATTACCTACACAGCTGAAACCACATGTGAAATGAGCAAGCTCTGCTTTACAGAGCACAAAAACACAGTTTGATCACTCAAACTACGTCTTACGTGCGAATCAGGTCCCAGTATTGTAGTGTGTGCCACACAGAAACACTGGTCCTCTGCAGCTGAGTCCCTTCTGCAGGGGGCCAGCAGTGCTCCAGGTAGGGCGCCGGGCCCCCAAAGTTCACATTCAGCTGAGAGGGGATACGGACCTCCAGATATGCAGTGTCTAACCACCACTCCTCCAGCTGGGGCATAAACAAGTAGAAGGTCCATGACTAAGGACGACATCTGTAAGAAGAAAACGTGACACTTACAGCACAATACTCACCCAGTTCCTCTTAGTCTTGGCTCTCTGCAGTAGCTTCTGGTGCAGGTCTTGACCAACACCATCTTTAAATTTCCTCACGATGTCCACTGTAGCCTGGTAGTCCTCCTCGGACGCAAAGGGACGCACTGAAGACAAACATGGCACACAAAGTTGATCTGCACTGAGCAGAAGTGGTAGCCTGACAGACAGTAGTACCAACTCCCAGTCATTATCTCCTGCTGTGTATCATCAAAACAAACCATGATGAAGTGCTGCATTTGTTGCAGTTGAGGAGGGTAGAGTGGAAGTGTCAGATAAAATTGTCGTGGTGAGTGAGTTTTTTGGTGGTGTAAAACTTAAAACACTGCACTTGAGTGACACAAGCCATATGAAAAGCTACTGTCCTACCAGCATCCAGATACTTGGAAAGGCTGCCCTCCAGTGACGGGACAGGGAGCGGGGGCAGGCTGCCTTGGTACTGAAAGGTCCGCTCTGACTCCGACTCTTGATTAGCCATTTCTTCCACTTTTAGTAAAAAAACAAACAAACAGGGTCATCCGAGTGACAAGAAGTGATAGGGTATGTATGATACGCATACATTTGCACAACTGTTCTCTGTGCCGAGTCACTCACTGCTGCCGATCTCAAAACGTTGTTCAGAGACCGTAAACAGAGTTACACTCAAATGTAGGTCAAACTGAAGTTTAAAATCAATCATTCAATCATTACCACTCGCCTCAAAGATATCTTCTTCCTCTTTACTTTTCTGCGCATGGCTAGCCCCGCCTGCTTGCACGTCGTCATATTTGTTTTCACTGTAGGTGGCGCTGTAATGTATACCTTGTTTGTTGGTCATATTTCAATGGTTGTTATATTTCAATTGAGTTCCATTGAGCTGAACACTAATGCTAACGTTTGGATCATTTTTAGATTTTAGATCAACTTTTAGATTTTAGATCAACTATTAGATCATTAGATCATTGATCAACCTATAATTATCTTTAAAATGTTGATTTTTCAATTTGATAAAATTTTATTAGGTAGGGGGTATTCTGTATTTTCAACAGCAAATACTGTGAGTGCTTGACTGTTTTGTTTTTGTGTCGCTCACAAAAGTATTATTGCAGTCATCATTCCAAGTATTTGTTGAATTTGGTGTAAATGTGGAAGCATTTCAAAAATAAAATCTGTTTATCTGTCTGTCTGTCTGTCTGTCCGTCCATCTATCTGTGATCTTTTTTAGATAAACGGCATAGTTTTGTGTTTATCGGTCTTGTTTCAAGTCTCCTATACGGTGTTCATTTCTGGTCTTTGTCCCTATTCTTCTTTATTTGGCCTTACACACTGAGTATCACATTTATAGATTAATCCACATCCCAGCTCTGCATATGAGACCTAGCGGGAGACAAGGCGGGAGACAAGGAGACTAGCGGGGCATCATTATTGTATCGGGTGAATGTAGGGCAAGTAATGTGCGCATGCGCATGTCTTCCGGGTTTGCAGCTCATTCACTGGGGTAAAGGTGAGCAGAGTTTCGGCACACAACAATGCTGGAGAGCTCGCAGGAAATAAGCACGATATTTGTCATATGCGTCGACGCGTAAAACAGCGTAATATCATTAAGGTGAGTTGGTAACAATGCTTTTATTTGAGAACGAAGGGTTGAATTGTCTATCTAAATGTGTTATTGAATGGTCGTTACGTTATCTATAATGTCTCGCAGCCACATTTAAATTCAAAGGCGTCATCTGACTCCTATCTGCCTTATGTGGGATATTCTGAATAAGCAGTTGTAGAAATCTCTGAGGTCAGTTTTCTCATATGGTGAAGCGGCAGAGGGACTTGTATTTGCCTGTCGTCTGACTGGAAGGCAACATCCCTTTAAGGAGGACTACACTGACATACTACACTTTTTTTCTCCAGTGGGTTTTGAAGTTTGTACATATATGATTACAAACAGTGAAACAATTGCTTGAATCAGAACAGGAAGATTAACTAACCTGTTTGTCAAGATTGTTGTTTCATTATTTTCCCTGTGCTACCTTGTTTATGTGTTCTGGCACCAGACTGAAGAATTCTTTGATCGGCTCCAGTGAGATGGCCCAGATATTCAAATTCAAATTTTGATACTAGTTGTACAAAAGATAGACCTAAACCTCTTGCCAGTGTAATGACTTCAGTTTTTTTTGTACTCCAAGGGGAAGAAATGGCTAATCACGTGTCAGAGTCTCAGTCAGAGCGGACCTTCCAGTACCAAGGCAGCCTGCCACCGCTGCCTGTCCCGTCACTGGAGGGCAGCCTTTCCAAGTACCTGGATGCAGGTAGAACAGCCCTTCTTATGGCCTGTGTCACTGAGGTGCTCAATTTGATGCTTAACATCACCAAACCATGCCAACTTTAAGCCTGAGAGCTGAGTCAATTTTGCCAGAATAAGATTGGAGTGATTTTTGATTACAAAATAAATTCTTGTTTATAATAAAATTGTATTTAAATAACTGGCCAGTGTCAAGTCATCCAGAATCAGCCACCACTGTAATGTTAAAGATTGTAGACACCCATCCAAGTTGTCTGGTATATAGTTTTGTCTTTGTGAATTTTTGGCAGCCCCTTATGGGTATGAATATGTGTATGCTGTGAAAAGAATATTTTTAAGAAAAAAACAACATCAATTGTATCTTCATTTACTGCAGATTCCTCATTTTATATATGGCGTTAATTTTCACTTTGGTATTTTGTAGTTCTCAAAAACGTCAATAAGGGTTTTATTTTTATTTTGAAGACTCTAATGGGAAGTCCGTGGCTGTGAGCCTTTTGCATAACCTGACTCTCACACAATGTTTACTTCAACTGCAACCTTTGACCTTCTTACTGCCTACACCACTGCATGCAAACCATGCCATTGCTGTTTTTTTCATTGTTTTTTTCCACATGCTGCAGTAGAGAATTATCCTATTGAAGTCTTGAACTAAAACTTATGGAAACATAAACATCACCAGTGTACCAATATCAAACCAGCCACAACAATGTGGTCTGTCTTTGCCATAATGGCTGCACAGGTTGCTGTGATGCTTCTTTTTTGCCTTCTGTTTATAGTAACATGCCTTCTAGATAAACTGAGACACTTGCACGCACACATGTGAGACACAACACACATCTATATTTAATGGTAATAATAAGTATTTTACATATATATGTACAAGTGTTTCAAATGAAGTGAGTGTATGTGTGAGCATTTCATATAGGTGTGTGTGTGTGTCTGTGTGCAGCAAAGCTTGTAATGAGTTGGTACTACTGTCTGTCAGGCTACCACTTCTGCTCAGTGCAGATCAACTTTGTGTGCCATGTTTGTCTTCAGTGCGTCCCTTTGCGTCCGAGGAGGACTACCAGGCTACAGTGGACATCGTGAGGAAATTTAAAGATGGTGTTGGTCAAGACCTGCACCAGAAGCTACTGCAGAGAGCCAAGACTAAGAGGAACTGGGTGAGTATTGTGCTGTAAGTGTCACGTTTTCTTCTTACAGATGTCGTCCTTAGTCATGGACCTTCTCCTTGTTTATGCCCCAGCTGGAGGAGTGGTGGTTAGACACTGCATATCTGGAGGTCCGTATCCCCTCTCAGCTGAATGTGAACTTTGGGGGCCCGGCGCCCTACCTGGAGCACTGCTGGCCCCCTGCAGAAGGGACTCAGCTGCAGAGGACCAGTGTTTCTGTGTGGCACACACTACAATACTGGGACCTGATTCGCACGTAAGACGTAGTTTGAGTGATCAAACTGTGTTTTTGTGCTCTGTAAAGCAGAGCTTGCTCATTTCACATGTGGTTTCAGCTGTGTAGGTAATTCATTATTTTCTGTGTGTGTTAGGGAGAGGCTTGCTCCTCAGAAAGCTGGCAACATAGCATTTGATATGGACCAGTACAGAATGCTGTTCTGCACCTGCAAAGTACCTGGAGTTAACAAGGACACCATCCTCAACTACTTTAAGACGGGTAGAATACACTATCTTTATGTACTGTATCAACCTTATCTCTCTACACACACTCACACTATATCATACTTTCTCTGGTTGCATATCACTGTTATGTTGTTGTAGTAAGTTGCTTCTGATATTGCATTACAGAGAGCGAGGGTCCTTGCCCTTCCCATGTGGTAGTGATGTGCCGTGGACGAATCTTCACATTTGACACACTTTGTGATGGACAAATCCTCACTCCCCCAGAACTGCTCAGGTATTCATCACACACACAGATATCACTAAGAAATACTACCCAGATGTGAATCCTGTTCCCCAAGAGAACAAACCTTTTGTACACTTGCTTTTATTGTATATATGTGTGTATGTGTGTATGTGCACCTGTGTAGGCAGCTGAACTATGTGAAAGAGCATTGTGAGGGAGAGCCAGAGGGAGATGGAGTTGCTGCCCTCACCTCAGAGGAGAGGACACGTTGGGCTGAGGTGAGGGTGCTACGGTTTAGAGATCAAATACATTTGTGTACATCTCAGTTAGAGAAAAAGACTCAACATGTGAGAAAACAGAGATTATGGATTGCATTGCTTGCCAACTTCTCATATCAGTGGAGGATACCTAAAAGTCAATAGTATCATCTCTTCTCTGTCCACTTTTCTCTCCAGGCCAGGGAGTATCTGATAAGCATTGATCCAGCCAATAAGACTATCCTGGAGATGATCCAGAGCAGTCTGTTCATCATATCTCTGGATGACACAAAACCCTACTCCACCGCAGAGAACTACACTAATGTACAGCCTGCACACATTTTAATTGCTTAAGATGTCACGACTCGATGTTCAGTGTAAATCTCATTCTGGCAGTTTTAAAAGAAAAGAGCTCTGTGTCTGATTGCGTGACCTTTCAACTCTGAACCCAGATGACCCTGGAGACCCTTACCGGCGACGCTACAAACCGCTGGGGAGACAAATCATACAATTCAATCTCATTCTCAGATGGCACTTTTGGATCCAACTGTGATGTGAGTTTCTCTCTCTGTGAAGTGAGCTTGTGTGTGTGTGTGATGATAAAAGAGAAGGTGAGAGACAGTGTGCAGGTTTTTAGAATAGCGCCACCACAACTTTGCATAGGCATGTTTAGCTTTTTGACTCTATCGTTCTGCTATAGGCTATTGTTCTTCCATGCAACAACAGTTTACCTCTGGGATAATGAAGTGCATCTAATCCAATACACAAAAGCTGTGTGATAAAGTTTTGAGATTCAAGAGCTTCAGTTGTACATTGTTTGGTGTCTGACCTGAGCATTGTTTAAAATCATAAAAATATCACCTTTAAGGGAAAAGGTTATTAATAAAAGCTGAAATTACATTATTTTGCAGCATGCACCATATGATGCCATGGTGCTTGTGTCTCTGTGTTACTATATTGACCAGCGGCTCAAAGCTACAGAAGGCAAATGGAAGGTAAACAATGCCTGTTAACATTTTATTTAAATTGAGACCTCTTACCCCACAACAATTGTTTTGTTTTTTTTGACAGATAAGCCAAATGATATCCATTCATTTTCACACAAAGATATGGGTTTCTTTTTATAAAGGGCTCAGATGCGGTCAGACCCATGCCTTTTCCTGAGGAGATGGTGTTTACTGTGGATGAACAAGTCAGGAGTGACATCAGCCACGCCAAACAGCACTACCTGGAGACAGTAAGCCAACAGGAAACGCAAACTACACTACAGAATTAAAACAAAGCACAGAATGACTAAACCTTAAACCACATTTATGTGACTATCCACTCTCTCTGGTCTCACAGACACAGAACCTGCAGGTGGTGTGTAAGGCCTTCACCTCCTTTGGAAAAGCCGCCATCAAACAGAGGAAGCTGCATCCTGACACCTTTATTCAACTGGCGATGCAGTTAGCCTACTACAGAATGCATGGAAGGTGAGGGTTGGATTAAAAATTGTCCACACCTTTACAGATATTTGAAATGTATAAATGAAGTGATTGACTCTCTCCTCGTCCCTCCTTCAGACCAGGGAGCTGTTATGAGACAGCAATGACTCGCAGCTTCTACCACGGCAGGACTGAGACCATGCGACCCTGCACCCAGGAGGCTGTAAACTGGTGTCAGGCCATGCTAGATCCCACATGCAGTGTGAGTGTGTATGTGTATGTGTGTGAGAGGGAGACCTGGCTACAACATGAAGATCGTCACTATGGCAAAATCACAGAATGGAAAAAGACAGAAGCAGTAGTAGTTATTTGATAGAGTGCACCATTAATGAATATCAACACCATTCTTCTCTCAGGCTGATGCCAAGAGGAAAGCCCTGCTGCTGGCCTTTAACAAGCACAACAAACTGATGGCTGAAGCCCAGAATGGAAAAGGTCAGTTTGTTGTACTTGTATGTAAAATGTAAAAGTGTGTTTGATGTATATATGTGTCTTTCTCTGCATCATTAAATAGCTGGGGGCCACCCTGTCTCAAGTAACTGTCATAATGCCAAAGAAAACCATTTTTCTTTAATGTGTGAATATTCGTGTGCTTGCCAACGCAGGTCTGTGATATCGATTAATTTTGTGTGTTATTGCATAATATTGTTGCCAGGTTTTGACAGACATCTCTTTGGGCTGTATCTGATCGCCAAGGAGGAGGGACGTCCCACTCCAGATCTCTTCATGGATCCCCTCTATGCTAAGAGGTACAGTAAAAGCCAGCAAAGCTGTTTACATATAGTTGTGCATGTCTGTCACATCAGTTTCATGGGACATTGGTCATCCAATCATGCTATTTCTCATTAATGACAGGTATATGTAAGCTATGTATAGGGATAGAGAAGAAAGTTATTTGAAACACATCTATGTACGAAACAGCAAAGGGGTCGTAATGGACAGTTAATGTGGACAGACAGCAATATGGTCTCATCAGATCTTTATGAACAGATTTTTTGAGTGACAGTGTGTGTAACTGAGTTGTGTTTCTATCTGCAGTGGTGGGGGTGGTAACTTTGTGCTGTCGTCCAGTCTGGTGGGCTACACCACAGTTCTGGGGGCTGTGGCTCCCATGGTGCAACATGGCTATGGCTTCTTCTACCGCATCAGAGATGACAGGTGGGCAGACAGGACATTCACATGTTTACATATCGGTGTCAGTCAACTGGAACCCCAACTTGTACATGTTTAGACTATAATCAGAGGTAGGGTTAGAATTCATCTTATGATTAAATGTTGGAAATATTTTAAAGATCTGTCATTTAATCTAAACTTCCTTTCCTCCAGGATTGTGGCTTCCGTCTCAGCGTGGAAATCTGACCCACAGACAGATGCTGAGTTACTATTCAAGAACCTGTGTAGCTCCCTGCATGATATTCTCCACCTGGCCACCACATCTCAGCTCTAACTACCCAACAACAACAGACAGGGGAGCTGAACACAGGCCTGTTTTAGCCTTTTACCTCATAGCCCTCATGGACTGAAGGTCCACAAAACCCCAGTTAATAGCCGACAGCTAGTGATAGTTATGTTTGTTTTTGCACAGATCATTGCAAAGCACAGTATCAATGTAGCCAGGGATAGGTATCCTGTGGTTTTGGCATTAAAGAACCATTAGTTGTTTGTTTCCAGTGTTCAATGAGCATTTTTATGTCTACGTAAATTGCTCTTCTGGATGTATATATTTTTTCCCTGCAGTGATTCTAATATATATTTTATTAAGACTATTAACCCACATTTTAGCAGAGTTATTGCTAATTGTGAACAACTGGTTAACATAGCTACAGTTTGTTTTTATGATGTTTGAGAAGACATGAATGCAGGTGTTAGCTGGAGGCTTGTTGAAAACAATTTAAACTTCTAGACATTTCACTGTGATAATGACATTCCAAATAAATTCATACAATAACAACTTTAATAAAAGTTAAATTAAAATAATTTGCCATGTTTTAATTGTAGGATTGATCGTCTCTACAGAATCCGACACAATTTTAAATAAATTCTTAAAGGGTAAAAACCTGGGCCCTATTTGTACATATTTTGGGGTAGAAAAAGTTTTGGAATTGCTCCGGTAGATCGCCTCAGCCGGCAGTCGCAAAACGGGCTGCAATGGCTGCAACATAATCCGTTGGGGCCACTGCGCCCGATCAAAGTACATCCACTAAAAGTGCTTGTTTTTTCCACTGACAGGCTCAGACTGTTATTCGAAGCCTCTGACAACATTACGGAAAGGATCCCTACAGAGATAGACCTTTGTAACCACAAACCTTTGTTTAACCTCTTTCTGCAACACTTCACCTCATCTTTCAGATTTAAGAGCAAGACTTCTCCTTGAGTGAGACTTCTGTTTCTGGATAAACAAAGGTCTATCTCTGTAGGGATCAATCTGAGCCTGTCAGATTGGGTTTTAAAATAGCAGAATTACCCTTTAACCTCCATGAGTTTGCTAGATCAGTGAAACCGTTGAAATGTCTCTCTTTTATTGACACCCGAGACTGTCTGCTTCAAACCAAAACCTCAGTAACTTAACTGCTACACCTTATGAGTACCCCACTGAAAATAATATTCCTCTATTATTATTCTTATGTCCGTCAAGTTAAACACTACTGAATGTTTAAAACTGCTCTGAACCTCTAAAGATAGTGGATCTCTTGCATATTTTTAAGCTTGCAATAATCAAAAGGGCTGTAATTGCTGACTACCCTTTTGTAAATCTAAAAAAAATGTGAATCGATTGTACTTCCTACAAATATCCGAATGAGAAATGGTTTAATGTGTCTAAGACTGAACCATAGAATACCATAGAAAAGTGTTGTAGAATTAAAGTAATAGCTTTTAAGATATTGGCCTCCAATAGAAGCCATTTGGAAATGTGTAGTTATGTATGATCTGACAAATAAAATGGAGAGAATTTTATCTGTCTGCTGTTGTGTATTTTGTTGTGTACAAGAACTGAAGTAAAGTGAGTCAGTTGATTTTAAAATGAGGCAGTGGTTCAGTAATTTAATATAAAGCTTTAATAGCTACATGAACGCATGTTCTGAAACAAGTGTTAGTAAATCACACATCTACACACATTATCATGAGCTCATAAGACTGTAGAAACAAGATAACAAGATAATTATCTCAACATTGGCCCAAATATATAGAGCACATTTATTCCATGATGACGAGATACTATTATCAAAGCCATCTTGAACCCAGTACATTGTTTAGCTGCAGCCGCGTAGCCGCAGCTGCAGAGTGCCCATGCTGACCCCTGTCCACCACCGAAAGTGCCTACAATGGGCACATGAGCGTCAGAACTGGACCATGGAGCAATGGAAGAAGGTGTCCTGGTCTGATGAATCACGTTTTCTTTTACATCACGTGGACGGCCGGGTGCATGTGCGTCGTTTACCTGGGGAAGAGATGGCACCAGGATGCACTATGGGAAGAAGGCAAGCCGGCGGAGGCAGTGTGAGGCTCTGGGCAATGTTCTGCTGGGAAACCTTGGGTCCTGGCATTGATGTGGATGTTATTTTGACACGTACCACCTACCTAAACATTGTTGCAGACCAAGTACACCCCTTCATGGCAACGGTATTCTCTGATGGCAGTGGCCTCTTTCAGCAGGATAATGCGTCCTGCCACACTGCAAAAATTGTTCAGGAATGGTTTGAGGAACATGACAAAGAGTTCAAGGTGTTGACTTGGCCTCCAAATTCCCCAGATCTCAATCCGATCGAGCATCTGTGGGATGTACTGGAAAAACAAGTCCGATCCATGGAGGCCCCACCTCGCAATTTACAGGACTTCCTGTATTTCCTCCATGATAACAGTGCGGCTGTTGTCTCCGTAGGCAATGTTCTCAGCCAAGCTGCAGATGTTCAGCTGTTTCACATCTGTCTTATTCAGCATCTGAGAGGAATATGGGGAGAAGGTAGGGAAGGGAGAGGTGGAGGAGAAAAAGAGAAGGGCAAAGAGGATGAGAGAAAAAAAATCAGTAAAGGAAGGAGAAAAATTATGGCATAACTGGTTACAGGAGGAGTGAGGAACATGGGTGTGGGAGTTGGGGGAGTTGATTTGTCAGGAAAAGTTGAATAGTAATCTAGTCACAATCAGGGAGATTCAGAGAAAAAAACACATTGAGTGTGATCATTATTACCAGTGTAGAGTAGAGTGGGTTTTGAAATAGAGACCTTGTCCTGTCAGTACAGTGCTAAGAGCAGCAATGTCAACCTCCTGACCAGGTAATCAATAACCACTAGCTACCTGGTATTGGGCGAGGAGACATATTCTATTACCACTGTTATGGAATCACATGAACTCTGCCTGGATGTGAAACACGGATTGCACATGTGTGTGTTTGTGTATGTGTGTTTGTATTCTCACCACTGTCCCTTCTTTAGGATCGTAGAACCTCTCCAGAAGTTGGATGGTAGTGCTTTTACCACAGCCGCTGCTCCCCACCAGGGCCAGAGTCTCTCCCTTGCTCACCTTCAGATTCAACCCTTGCAGCACGGGTACATCAGGGCGCGAAGGGTAGTTAAACCTAACGCCCCCGAAGACCACGTTACCATCGAATTTGTCCTGAAGCGTTGGAGAGGAGAAGATGAGAGAAGACGGATGTGTTACTATCTCTGTGAAGAGGTGTATTCCAAGTATATTGTGGTTTGTTGTGTGTGCTTTGCGGTGTGGGAGCTTTGTGTAGTGTACCGGTGACTCTCCCTCTTGTGAGAGGTTGTCTATGGCGAGCTTTCTGTTCATCAGCATAATGAGGTGTGAAGCTGAAGTCTTGGCCTTAGCATAGTTTGGAGTGAACGCGTTGGCCTCTCCTACAGCCATGGCACCGTAAAGAAGAGTAGAAATCACTCTGGGAGAAACACGGAAATGAAGGGATCAGTTAAGCATCAGTTTGATACGTGATGAAAGCTAAAAGTTCTATGAGGCTAACTTGATGGTACAAAATCCACTAACACACACACTCACCTTTCAAAACAAACAGTGATTTTATTATTTCTATCGCAGAGCTGTTTTACCTTCGTAAACCTGTCATGGTTCCCATTTAGCACAGTGAGAGAGTAGCAGTATAAGGGATAACATGAGGCTACGCTAACATAAGCTATTGACAACTCTGAGTGTGTGCATGCTTGTGTGTGTATGTCTATGTAGATGTGTGGAATGTGTATGGGCATGTGTAGATGACCATTTCTCTGTTATGAATCTGACTCATAAAATAGTTTGCATGCTATTCCCTCTATTTTTATTTTATCTCTCCATGTTATTCTATCTAATAAAGCAGAAATGCAATGAAAGAATAATGAAGAGTTGAGTTCTGTCAGATGTGGAATGGAAGAACACAATTTAGCTAGACAGAAGCTCAATGTGTGATGAACTTTGGAGGTAATCATCTTTGTATAACCAGTAGAATATAAATGAAGCCAGTTATTTCTCCCAAGGCTACTGTAATCACACACTGTGTTATGGTTGTACTGCGTCACCAGATGTCCAAGGTTTCTTGTGTGACCACATGCTGTGTGTGGATCTCTGTTGCTAGGGGTTTGGAGTGCTTCCATTCACAGCGACCAGGCAGGCTAATGATTAAACACTTCAGCCATATAAACAGACTGCCCTTCCACCTGGAATTACTTTTGAGTGTAAATGCAATCAGGTGCAATCTACTGTACATGTGTGTATGCAACCTTTAGGACACTTGTAGGGGGAGGGGTGGGTAATAGCATGTTATCTCCTGATTAAGTGACAAAACAAAATCACATATGAAGACTCAGGTCATGGCCATGCAGGTGTTTATTTCCGTCCACAAAACGCAGGTCAGCTCGTCTGGGAAAGGCGAATCAGGACGTGACAAGAGATCGGTGAGTCCTAACAAAAACTGCCCTATCCATGGAAAGCCCCACCCTTTGAGAAAGTGCAGAGGGTTCCAGAGAGAGAAATCTATACAAGGCCGGATGCAGTTCCTCAAAGAGCACTCTATATGCTTCCGCTGCTGCTCCTCTACGAATCACTTTGCAACGAACTGCAAAGTAGAACTGTGACCTTGGTTGTGGTTATCACTTTTTATGTCAACTCAGTGGTTTGCACTGTCGCCTCATAGCAAGAAGGTCCTGGGCTCGAATCTCAGCCCTGGTCCTTTCTGTGTGGAGTTTGCATGTTCTCCTATAGTCCAAAGGCATGAAAGTCAGGTGCATCTTAAAATTACTCTCTAAAATTGCCCATAGGTGTGAATGTGTGCATGAGTGTGTCTGTCTGTTTGTGTGTTTGCCCTGTGATGGACTGTCCAGGGTGTATTCCTGCCTTCCGCCCAATGCATGCTGGGATAGGCTCCAGTACCCCCATGACCCTGACAAGGCATAAGCAGGTATAGAAAATGGATGGATGGATGAGTTAGAGGCCACTATGTGACCGAAGATCTCACATGGTCCACACACACTGACACTCTGGTGAGAAAGGCGAGGCAGCGCCTTTACCACCTCAGGCAACTGAGGAAATTTAAAGTCTCTCGGAGGATCCTTCAGTCCTTCTACTCTGGAGCTGTGGAGAGCATCCTGACAGGAAGCATCACTGCCTGGTTTGGCAACAGCTCCGCTCAGGACAGGAAGGCTCTGCAGAGAGTAGTGCGTTCGGCTGAGCGCACTATTGGAACTACACTCCCCACCCTGCAGGACCTATACACCAGGAGGTGCAGAACCAGAGCCTGCAGGATCATGAAGGATCCTCACCACCCCAACAACGGTCTGTTTCAGCTGCTGCGGTCAGGCAAGCGCCTCCGTAGTCACGCTGCCAAAACAGAGAGACTGAGACGGAGTTTCTTTCCTCAGGCCATCAGGACTGTGAACTCTGACCTCACCAGGGCCCCCACCAAGACACACACACTGCCCCTCTTATGCACACACACACTTAGTAGGCCAAGCTGACAGTGATCAATCACAACCACACTCAATAGAATATACTGTATTTGGGAGATTCTACCAAAATGGATTTTGGAGCACATTATGATGGACAGGGAGTCTCACTTCCTGGTTAAAATGTGACTAAAACCAGGCTCACTATGCAGACTAAACTGTGTTTTGGTAGTTACATGAAGGGTTGGGGACAGCATTTATTTTTTTAGATTACATTTCTTAATTTAGATTTTTTCAAAATATATCTGAATCTTTCAACTTTGTGTTAGAAGAAATCAAAAAGTGATATTAACAAAGAATGTAAAGAAAATAAGTCAAAATGTTTTCAGTATTTTCAGCCACCTCCTTATAGAAAGTAGCATAGAAATGCTGATTTTGTATATATTTACCTCAATTAATGCCTTGGACTTAAATAGACGCTAACATGGCCTTAATAAATATCTAAAATCTGAACACTCAATTGTTTTATAAAATAATCTTCTTAGAGGAGGGCTGCAATTTGAACCATTCAGGTAGAATAACCCATATACCATATGCCATAACATTAGGTTAATCCAATTTTTGCTTTTTGTTTTTTGGCCATTTTAAAATTAACCTATAGGCGTGATCCTTATTAGCGTAGCCTATTAAACAGTACTATCTCAAAACCTTGTGAGACGGAGAACAATAATAAACAGCGAGGAAAACAAAAAAAGGCTGTGCACCTACAGGTCTCGAACCGCCGGGAAGATGAGGCATGAAGACACACAGTCTGCTGATTTCCTTGAGGCCACTAGATGTCGCTCTCCTCCTCTGAACCATCATGGCCATCATGAGGATTTTATTTTACTGTTTGCTGACAGACAGCAAACATGCTAAAGATCACATGTGAACTTGATCAAGGAAAATTACAGATGTTGGATGTTGAATACATTTTTTCCAACCAGTTTCTTGGATTTCTTGGATCAGATTTATCACTTGGAACTGAACAAAACCTAATATTGTAAGTCTGCTTCAGTGTCACAGAACATACCATAACTATGATTTACTGATGAATAAAATCTATATCTGCTATTGCTCGATGGTCCGCAACTCTACTCTACAGCATCCAAATACAAATACCACCTTGCATGTCCTCTTTGATTCAAACCTTCAATCCTCCTCAAACATGATTGGTAGTAAGTGCACTGCACAGCTGTGCCCCAGTCAGCAATACAGCAAATCACTGAATTTATTGGACATGAAACTTAACAGTCACGTTATTGATGGTGAATCAGATGATCTCCTGTGTGTGGATGATAGACAGCGTTGTTTGAAGTCTTAAATTGAGGACAGGCCAAGCAATGATTTGCAGTTTGTTTAGGTTACCTCTGTCAACAACCCTCCTGCGTCAAGCCATACAGAGACAGCGAAGACAATACCGGACGTTAGGCGGGTTTACCTTCATAATAAAAGTACACAATGTGTCACTTTTGTGGGGAAAACGGTGCATGGTACTGTACATTTAAAACAAAATGAATATTTATTTACTTAAACATAAAAAACAAAACCATACGAGAAAACAA
This sequence comes from Hoplostethus atlanticus, assembly GCA_034670405.1. NCBI lineage: Eukaryota > Metazoa > Chordata > Actinopteri > Trachichthyiformes > Trachichthyidae > Hoplostethus > Hoplostethus atlanticus. The sequence continues at coordinate 2,816,083 of JAXDDX010000016.1, read as the reverse complement.
AACCAAAAACAAGACAACTGATATGTCCTGTAATTGCCATATACGATACAGTATTTACATTATATAGGGCTGCCAAACAACCAAACAGAAAAGCCTATACCAGACAACTTGGAAATATGTCTGTATTTTAATTTGTAGCAATGGCATAATTGTTCCTGTAGGATATTATTATTATTATTATTATTATTATTATTATTATTATTAATAATAATAATAATTTTTGTAAGCTCTAAGAAACCTATTAGTATACATTTCATGTGACCAGTAGTGACATAGATAAATATTTTACTCTTAAAATGTCAACATTTCAAATACATTTTAAATCCTAGAACAATTTTATATTGTACATGTATATCTTATTTTCTTTTCAGAATCATCTAAACTGAATCCAACAACTTTACTTACACATTATTTTCTACACATTATTTACACATACTTGATTTGATTTGATTTTACTGCCAGTTTACAGTCTGCACAGGTGAACTTGATGAACGTCATTTTAGCAAACAGAACACTGAAATTAAACTACAGACTCAATTCACTGATTAAACTGTAACCAGTGAAGAAGACATTGTCTGCACAGTCTTCAAGAAGCGAATCCTGACAACTACCACTTCTCATCCACTCTCCATAACTGACCAACTCGGGTGGGGTGATATGATATACAGATATATTTTTTTAATTAAACGAAATTTGATCTCGTTTTAGAAAGTAGATTAGAGAAAGTACAGATTAACTTTTGATTTGTTTGGTTGAGATTAAAAGTAGTTATTGCATATTTGCATAGTCTAAATGCTAGATTTCCCCCAAAGTCCTAGACATGTAAATAGCGCCAAAAGAGGTTAGTCGATAAGCAATTCCATTTGACATTTATGTTTTAAAAGGGGGGAATTACCTGTCAAATAAGTTAAAATCAAATAAAAAAGGGCAGGCGTCTTCCTACGCGGGCTGTTTTGTGAATTTATTGCTTCAAGTCATAAGTATTATTATTATTATTATTATTATTATTATAATTATTATATAATATTAATATTATTATTATTGAGTTGGTAAGTGACACATAATTTACATTTACACTGTGACGACCACAAGTGGACATTTTATTGTTGCATTAACCGTTTTATTAATTGCGTCATTTCAATGTGAATTTAATGAATCACTTTAAATGTTTTAATGCATCTTTTAATTAATCAATCACTGAACTACTCCATAATAATAACGTTGACACACTAGAACATCCACAGTTTTCACTCGTCCTACCCTTTTACCAGCGAAAAGGGGGTTTTATTTTGAAAGTTATCACCAGAAGTCCTATAGTTTTTTATTCTGGCTGGCTTGACACAGGTTCCTGTTCAGCCCCTCCTTTCATTCAACTAGCAAGCACGCCGAGGTGACGGAGATCCCTACTCTGGTGCAGAGTGAACCGGGACTGTACCGTATGAGCACTACGTAAACCCAGACCGGCCGGGAGACACGGAAAGAAGCCGGGATGGCGTCGCTTGGCCTGGGGCTGCATCTCGCCCGCAAGCGGGGAGCCACCAGGAGCGGAGCTGTGGAGAGGAGGAACCTTCTCACAGTATGCAGGTGGGAAATTCCTGTTATGCTCTTGATGGAGATTGTTGGGTGAGGTGGTGAGCGGTGGGTGGGCGATTTATAATGGTAGATTAGTTCATTAACATTTCCAAACAGCGCACGTATTGCCTTTGTTTGACGTTAGCTGAAGTGAGGTGGACTGCGACCCCTGCCACCCTCCTCAGTTTAAATGATATGTGTAAGATGGCCTTAAAAACAACACAACGCATACAAATTCAGAAAAGTGCATCTATGGCTGCTGGATAAGCACCATTGAAATATTATTTAACCAATTGACTTACTTCAGAATTTATGTGTTTTAATTATTATATCATATCATTGATAACTGAAATCTATGACTCACAGGTCCCATACCAGGTCGTTTCTGTAAGGCCAGAAGCTGAGGTCTTGGCAGGGAATGCTATGCTACATGTTGTTTATTATTTATCCCAAGTACCCTTGGGAAAATTACCCTTACCCTCTCTCTCTCTCTCTCTCTCTCTCTCTCAAACACACACACTCCCAAACACCAGAATTAAAACATTCATGCCATCGCATTTCAGTCCTAATTACCTTCCCACACAGTGCTGTATGTGTATAGGTTTAGCATTCATGAATGATAAGAGAGAGAGAGACCCTTCCACCATGGGTGCCAATCTGTCTTGGGTTTAATCAGTGTACGGCAGCCACTGATCCTCAGTGTACTCATGAGTTGTCTGCGCATTGACTTGACATAATGACTGAAATGCCAATGTAATTCACCGTAGATTCTAATAGAATATGACTTGGCGAAACTGTGATTGATTGAATATGTTGATATGTTGTTAAGCCTGACATTTTACCCTTTATTTGACAGTCAGTAGAGAGAGACAGGAAAGATCAGGTGAGAGAGGAAGGATGACATGTGACATAGGGCCGGATTCGAACCCAGGACGTCACGGTTATGCGCCTTAGACCACTGAGCCACCAGGACGCCCCAAGCCTGACATTTTAACCCTGCTACAGCACGCACACAGGTGTCACCCATATCCCTGGTGTTTTAGTCAGGTGGAATGAAAAGGGCTCTGCTCTGCGTATTGATTTGTGGTCCTCTCAGTGCCTCTGGAGATGTCATTTGTAAACCCTGACACTCAGTCTGGTTGGTTTGAGATGGAAGAGGAGGAGGGTGCAGAGAGGAAAATATAGTGATTTAGCAAAATAACCAGGAAGGACACTGGAGAGGGTACTCTGGCTCAGTCTGTAGTTTATTTTGCCACCAAATAAGTCTACAGTCCATACTCAAAATGCACCACTGGTGCTGGAACACTGTTCAGACTTTCGGGGATGAGTCCAGTAGTTAACAAAAGAACAAACATCCTTTTCAGGCTTCAGGATGGGCAGATGTGGCTGTGTGGCGTGCACTTCAGTCCTAGCTTCCTCTGTCAGCATTCACTGGGAAGTGTAAAGAGATGTAATTAGGCACAGGTCCACCTCGCTGAACGGCTCTCCCCGCCTCCAGATCAACCATCACCTCCCCGCTTGCCACAAGGGGAAGAAGGAAAAGGGAGAAAAGAGAGATGACAAAAGGGCATCATGAATGGAGAAAGTATAAAGTTTGGGAGTATTGGAGTGAAAAATAAACAGTGAAAGAAAAATGGGACAAAACAGAGCGAGGGCACTAAGCTTTACTGAGAAGTGAGATCAATACTGGAACTAAGTGTCGAGTGGGAAGGAAAGCCACCAACCAACCAACCAACACAACTACAGAATACAATAAAACACACTGGTCAGAGATGTCCATCAGATGTTTTATCTCATACTCTCCTGGTGTTCTTTATTTTGATTTGGCTATGGTTATAGATGGCATGCTACAACAGTTATGAGGCATTTTTTGTACTTCTGTTTGTCCACTAGAGAACAGTGGGGGAACAATGAGGGCTTCCAAGCACATAAGCAAATGAAATGAAAAGGTTGGAAGTCACAAAAAAGCCCTGATACAGGATACGACAAGAGATCCCAAAGCGTCCTTTATCAGGGCTAATGCAGAGTAAGCAAGCAACGTATTTCAAGCGTAGCGCTGCTCCTCAGGCAGCATCAACAATGCCAAGGTAGGCGGTCCCTAGAAATAGGAGAAGGTGAGATGATGTGAGACAGAACAGGAAACAGACAGCCCAAATAATAACATATAGCGGGATGCAGGCACTACAACCTCTCAGAGATACCATTATATACAAAATGGGCTGCAAGGGGATCGGTAGGATCCCTGTTTTTGTGTTCTCTGACCATCTTGAGAAGCACAGGTGGTCAGAGCATGCAGCTTTACTATCTAACCAGCCTTTGGGTTCTTTGATGTTGTTGGAAAGAGGGCAGATGGAACAGCGTGCACTCGGTTGGTGTCCTGGGAGGGGGGAGTGGGGGGTATTCATAGTGACCTGCTTGGGTGTAGGTGTAGTACTCTTTGAGGTTGGTGTTGCACTTAAGAGCAATAGTGGGTCTTTCTTTGAAGACATGCAGCTGTACTGTGTGACAATGTTTGTCTAGTTTATTGGCTAGAGGAGAGTAGTGCAGACTGCAGACAAGCTGTTCAGTAGCAGGTTTGTTTGTAGGCTCCAGTAAGGCCTTGCTCTGTGTGCATAGAGAGCTCTTTTGCATGCATTTCTGACCACCTGTACTTCTGTGTGAGAACACAGAGTAATTTCATAACCCATATTGGCCGTTGAGCAGCTGCGCCACTACATGGACTACAACTGCAGACATTGACTCCACACTTTATCATAAACCCATTCAGCCTTTGGGCTGCATGTGTGCAGAGAAAAGGATGAGGCTAACTTTCTTGATGAAACCTTGCCCTCCATAAAGATTTGTTCTAACCCTCTAGGGGTTATAAACATTTCATTGGCTTATATAGTCATAGATGTTGGCCAACTGTAGAACATCATGGATGTGATTTTCTTTTTTCAGTTTCTTTCAGGATTTCATTTTTTCTGTGTTCCTGATCACGTTGACTGGGTGAAGTACATGTGCCTAGTTTTGGAGTGTGTCTGAATGTTTGGAAGAATTGAGGAGATGAATTCAGTATACTCTGCAGAGAGGAAAGGGGGTCAGTCCAAATGGCTTCTGAGAAGCAGGGCTCTTTTAAAAGCATCTGACAGGTGACGCACAATGTGTGTTTATCTTATCAAGACTGTCCTCCATCATGGAAAAACTGAAAATAACTTTTTTTTTTACAGAAAGCACAGATCCTGTGGACACAGGATCAGAGAGTGAGAGAGAGAAAGAGAGAAAGAGGGGGAGACGGAGAGTCACTACAGTCCAACTACTCAGTTGTTGACTTAGAGCGCTACACACAGTTTTTGAAACACACACACACACACACACACACACACACACACACACACACACACAGACACACAGACTTGCAACCTTGTCCATTAACTCTCCTACCTGCCTAATTAAGTGAAACCAGATTAGGCACAGGAGGAGTCGGTGCACATGACTACCATGGTGGGCAGCACAACTCAACTCATCCCAGGAGGCTAATCACAGCCTCGTTACAACATCAGAGGCCAGATGTGTTTATTTCCTTGCCTATTGATTGGTGACACTAATGTTAAGCACAGAGTAAAAAAAATAATGACATGCTGCTATGATGATTCTTCTTCTTCTTCTTGTTTATTACTATTTTATTATTATCATGTGATTCAAATGTTCAACAGTCACATACAGTCAGCTCTGTACGTCCTGTGAGAATACAAGGTGACATGGGATAAGCATCCCTGGGCAGCTTGGGGGTGTGTGTGTGTGTGTGTGTGTGTGTGTGTGTGTGTGTGTGCGCGTGTGCGAAACGTAGGAGGATTTCTCTGTCACACATTTAAGCTAAAGGTTACATGATTGCTCCCCTGATGCTTGTGTGTGTGTGTGTGTGTGTGTGCTGTGTTTTTTGTATCCAGGTTTTCAGTGAAGACTCTGCTTGACCACTCTTGTTTTGAGACAATAGATGATTCGTCTCCAGAGTTCACTAACTTTGTTTCCATTCTGGAGCATATCCTCAGTCACCGACTCAAAGGTAGAAAGATACCCCCCCCCCATAGTGCAACTTTAATGTACACTATGAACACGGATTCCCACTCGCTCATAGGTTTATGTTGAGTCTTTCTCACTGTCTTGTTTTCTCTCAGGTCAGACAACATGGTTTGGCTATGAGAGTCCTCGTAGTTTTTGGGATTACATGAGAGTTGCCTGCAGTAAAGTCCCCCATAGCTGCATCCGAAGCATCGAGAGCATGGAGAATGTGCGATCTTCTAGAGCTAAGGTAAGCATTTGTGGGGGTGAAAGCACATGACCATAGGAAAGGCCCCATCAAACTTATTCACCTGAAGCAGAAGGGAGAGAAGAACACTCAGACCTTCACACCCAACAAAGTTAATCATATACAAACACTCAACATTCATGGCTTTAGCTTATTTTGCATTATCCCTGTAAAAAGAACAAAGTTGGCACAGAGTCTGAAATGTTAGAACACACAAAAACATGACTCGGGCTGGTCCCTTCGATAAAAGAGCACTCAAAAAGCTGGCTTTACACTGAAAAACCCTCTGTCAATGAGAACAAGAAGTAAGGAATGCGAATGAACACACACACACACACACACACACACACACACACACACACACACACACACACACACACATAATTCAAGCAAGACTGTGTAGAGTCTTGTTAGATGTCTATTTAGATAATATAAGCCATCATGAAGATGTAGCAGTAAATGATAATGTCTCTCTCTCTGTCTGTCTGTCTGTCTGTCTGTCTGTCTGTCTGTCTGTCTGTCTGTCTGTCTGTCTGTCTGTCTGTCTGTCTGTCTGTCTGTGTAGGGCAGGGCTTGGATCAGGGTGGTTCTGATGGAGAAAAGACTGTCAGAATACATCTCCACTGCACTGAGGGACTTCAAAACCACCAGGTCTTGTTGTGGCTCTCATATATACACAATGTCCTCTTTATCCCCCTCATTCAATTTGACACCATTGTTATTTTAAGCAAAAAAAAGTGTGTTTTTTCCTCTCTCACTTCTTCACTGTACCGCAGTGGTATTCAGCTAATGTAGACCTTCTGTCAGCAGAAGTCTCCCTCTGACTTGACACCTGACCTCAAGCAATCAGTTATCACACTTGCAGCTGCTCTTTTGGCATCAAATGACCACTTTGGTCCACTTTCTATTTTTTCCAGTTACTGGACTAGAAAAGTGTGAGTTGAGTGAATGTTATTAAGGTGTTTCCATGTGTTGACTGCAGGCGGTTCTATGAGGACGGAGCGATCATGCTGGGAGAGGAGGCGGGGCTGTTGGCAGACACACTCATCGGACTCAACACCATCGACTTCAGGTAGTAATGTTATTCTACTATTACTCACTGTAGCAGGCCCTGCTTTCTCTCTCTGTTGCTATGTGAGTGTGTAGAGTGGAGTGGATAAATATGTTTTGCAAGGGCAATTTTGATTTTGACCTTTCATATTAGTAGAGGTGACCAGAGCTTGCATTTGTGATAATATGTCAACAGCTGTGCATAATGATGCACATATCTTCACTTCTTGATTTGAATGCATTATAGATTATCAATGTAAATGTTAAAATGATACAATATAGGCAGCCTGAAATATAAATGCATTGCATAAAATTATATTGTGTCTGCAATACTTTGATTTAAAAAAAAAAAGGCTAAAAAATACTAATTCCTTTAAGGACTACACCGACGTTTTGGGAAATTGGCCCGTTGTTTCCAAGACTTTCCAAGGCCCTCTGTGATTTTATTTCAAAGGTAGTTAAGTTAAATCACTGGCATGGTTATTCTAGTGGGGATACAATTGGAGGAGCTCGGGTGGAAAACAAGATCACCAGACCTCCCCTGGTAATACTAATACCATCCTAAGAGGACTTATACATTTCATGTGTACAGGGTTTCATCTTCCATCTGTGACAATGTGTCCTCTCTCTCTCTCTCTCTCTCTCTCTCTCTCTCTCTCTCTCTCTCTCTCTCTCTCTCTCTCTCTCTAGCTTCTGTCTGAAAGGGGAGGGTCTGGATGGCAGCTGCCCCGCTGTGATCGACTACACGCCTTACCTGAAGTTCACTCAGAAGTATGCGAGTCCAAATAGGTCCCAAGATCCTCCTCAACACACCACAGCATGTGTGCTAACCTGAGGTCTCTTCTTACCCTTGTTCCCCCCGTATAGTGGAGACAGTATTAGTAGTGACGAGGAGGAGATGAGGACGCTGGGGAGCAGCGGCAGTGAGAGCAGCACCCCTGACAAAATGGCCACCGCTGCAGCCATCTTTACTGAGCAGAGCAGCTTGGTTAGCAAGTGCAAACGCCTCGAGCTGAAGTACCGCATGGCACTGGAACAGAAGGTAGCATGTGTGTTTCATGTGTATAATTGGGATAAATAAATGCATTGAGTGAGAGAGCCGGGTAATGTATGCCGGTGTGACATTTTCTTTGGGTGATGTCTGAACAGTAATTAGGCTTGAATTGTTAAATGTCAGGATAAATGTGTTCTGTGAAGGATTGTGTTGTTTGACACAGACGTTATCTCTTGCATATGACTAATCCCCAATGTTTCCCACATCCTCCTGTCCTCTGTGACAGTTTTCATTGTATTAAAAACCAACTGACGCAACAAAGTCTCTCCTTTCTGCTCTCCAGTTAATCTTTTGATGTGAGCGAAACTAACAATTCAGATGATGGCGAAGTCAAAATGTACTGTTAAAGCAATGGCTTCACGGCATGAAACAAACAAAAGTGTTTGCGCGTCTGTGTGTCTCAGGGTTATCTGGAGGAGCTGGTTCGTCTGCGAGAAGCCCAACTCTCAGAGGCTGTGTCTCATAACAAAACTCTTCAACAGAGGCTGGCAGACACACACCTCTCCCATACACTGGAGAAGGAGCAGCTTGAGTATATCATACTGGAACTACAGGACCAGCTGTAAGTTCAGTGTGTGTGTGTGTGTGTGTGTGTGTGTGTGTGTGTGAGATTGCTGATGATTGGGTGGAGAGCACATTACAGCAAATCCAGCTGTGAATTTGACATTCAGGACACAGTGAGAGGCCTTGAGGTTGCAGGTTGTTATTTGTGTGTTGATGAATCAGCACACTGTCTGTGGCTAGAGGGAAATTTGGATCATTGTTGCAGCTTTTATTTAATGTTTTAATCAGTGGGAGATCTCCTGTCTTTCTTCCTCCAGCCTCTGTGATCAATACTTTAATTTGGGGCGATAAGATCTGTCAGTGATCAGTCAGTGATATGGATGTTTTAGACACAGCAGCTGAAGGGGAAAAAGAGTAGCGACAGGGAGAGTGAGGTGTTGACAGAGCTGAGAGACAAGGAGGGTGGAGCGGCGAGAGTGACAGTGAGTCAGGAAACGTGTGGGGCGGGCGACACAGGTGAAGGCGTGAGAAAGAAGAAACCGAATGAAATCTGTCTTTCTATGGGAGATCTCTTTGTGCCTGAGAACATGTGGGCCAATAAGGTAGCTTTATGTTTTTGTCAGAGAGGAGGAGTGTTAGGCTGAGTAGACTGGAGATGCATGGTGGCAGGTTTTTGTTTCTTTTGTTTTGGTATGTACGTCTTTGGTCTGGTCTTCAACCTTTTGCTTACCTTATGTATCTGAGAGGAAACTGGCTGTGGCTCTGTACACTCCTTTATTTGGTCAATGAAAGGTATTCTCAACTCTCCCCGTGTTCATGTGGGTTTGGTGCTCCGGTTTCCTCCCACAGTCCAAAGACATGCAGGCCAGGGGGCTTGGAGACTCTACAATGCGTGTGTGTGTGTGTGTGTGTGTGTGTGTGTGTGTGTGTGTGTGAGAGTGTTTGTCTGAACTGGTGACCTGTCTGTCTCTCTCACGTCTTCAGGACAGTGCTTAAAAACAATGATCTGCGGTCCAGACAGGAGTTGACGGCCCACCTGACCAATCAGTGGCCGTCTCCTGACACCTCGGATGCGAATGCTGTTGCCTTGGACACACTGCTGTACAGGAAGAGGACAGGGCAGTGGGAGGAGTATGTGAATGGGTTGAGATCCGCCCGCTTCCAGGTTGAGTTTTGTTGTGCATGATCTTTACTGGTCCTCTATCCTCTCTATGCAGGAAGAGTTTCCAGAGTCTGGAGCAGCTGTCCACTGATATGAGCCTCTCCCAGACCTCTCTAGAGCCGTCACACACACACAGTCTGGAGACCAGGCCAGCCAGCTCACACTGGCCCCGCCACGGTACGTCTCTTTCTGCAGGTATTCACTGCTTTACAGGAATAACTCCACACCCGATGTGAGTATTGTCCCTGTGTACTGACTGTGTCATTCAGGTAAAGAGGAGACTCCGTCTCTTAGAGGTCTGTGTGGCTCCCTGACCTCGGTAGCCAGCTACAAGTCTCTGGCCAGCCTGAAGTCCAGTGAGTGTTTGGCCAGTCCTGCCACGGAGATGAGCAGCCCAGGCCTCACCCCCTCCTAGGAGATCTAGACCTAGACAACAGATGATCGCCAGGTCCAGACAATCCAAGAACTTTCTGCATAGAGATAATATTGGTTCACTGTTTCTAAAAGTTTATTGTTTGCATTCTGTATGTAGAGCCCAGAGCTTTAAGAGATGGAAGCAGAGGTACAAGTCCAGAATCTGTGTTAAAATTGTGACCCGCTCTGCCTGTTGGGTCTCATTAACCTACCGTTCAGTTGAAACACTGCTCAACCTCTGGATCAGTACAGAGGACCAGAGATCTCATAAGCGGTTACCTCAGACGTATGTGTTTGATTTGGTTTGTTGGTGTTCATCTGTGGAGCCTCACATTCTGTTTCCGTTCTTTTATCTGCTCTGGTAAAATAAGTGGAAAGTTGATTTGGGGGTTATCATTTCACTTTACAGTACTGAGAAGATTCCGCAATGAATGAATGTCTTTGGAAGTTTTCACCACTCAAGCAGTTTGATAGGAGAAAATAGCATGTTGTAATACTATGTGATGATTGTAGATGAGATGAGACAGGAATCTGAGAAAACAAACCACCATAAATGTTGGCCCTTGTCTTTCCAATGGTTCTCGTTGCTAAATGTTTGTTGCAGCTGAACAGCTCCCTTCATGTCCTTTGTGCTGTCATAAGGCTATTGCTGCACAATTTCGTGTTCCTTTTATCCATGGTCATTGCTTTGATTTATGATGTTGAATGTACCTGCACATTTGTCAGCATTATATCAGTGTTACGTTACTATTGTTACGCATAATGCAGTACTACGTTTGTTTTGTTCTCAGGTAATGATCACTATGATAAACATTCACCCTGCTGTTCTGGGTTTAATTTTAAGCTTTATCAAACACTGATGTGTTCTTATTCCCTTTAATTCTCAAATCGCAGTATTTACTTTTTAAGACTAGTTACCACAAATGGGTCATTCCTAATATTCTAAATACTGGTCACTTTTAATACACAGTAGTGCACAGATTATGGCAACTTGTTCATATGAAGAGATATTTGAGGATGTTTGCAGTCAGTATTAAAATTGTTCAATTTATATCACGTGACTGGGTTGATGACCAAGCTGTGTGTCACTAGTGAACTCATAACCTTACTATTTGCCTTTAGCTCATTCCAGCAGTCATTTGCACACATAGATGTTTTATTGGGTTTTTTGCCTTTTTATCCTGTCATTTTGAATAAACTGTACTTGCCAAAACAGCAAGACTCCTATAATAATCTTTATTTATATAGCACTGTTCAAAACAAGATTACAAAGGTTGTTGATTTTTACTTTTCTGGGTTATGAAGCACTCACAACCCAGATGTGAATGACAAAGATCAAAAGGATTAATAAGACAAAGAACAATGAGGTACAAAAGCCAAACGGATAAAACGAAAAGAATAAATACATATCAGACAAGGCAATAAGGATACAATAAGTAAAAGCCAAATATCACAGAAAGGCCTTCCAATAAAATTAAGTTTTAAGAAGTGGTTTAAAAGATTATACCGACCGATACTATATTGATTACCTTGAGTTACTGATCCAAAAGGTGAAACACTCTTAGCTTCACAAGCAATCTAAGGTTTTAGTTACTCATAATGAAATACTACATAATGTGAACTACCAAATATAGTGTGGTATGGATTGAAGAACTTTTCACGTCATTTTTATTTCATATCAAACATAACATTTGTTGATTGGTTTAAGGAATAGGAACATTTGTCAAAAATGAAAATGATGTTCAGATTATGTATTCCAAAGTGAGATTCTTCGCTTTTTACACACGCACGCACGCACGCACGCACACACACGCACGGGACAGGTAGTACAAAGCAAAAGACTCAGATCATCTTTAGGGCGTGACACAGAGGAATACAGAGGAAATTAATTTCACATCTCTAAAGTAAGGACTCCAGGCAGAGTGCACATGACTCACCATCCCAGTACTATACACATGTGGGAATTAAAATGTCTGCCACCTGCTGGTCATTCTGGTAAATACACTTGGCATGTAATTTCAACACAGATGAATAAGAAATTTACAGGATCTGGAAATACAATCCTACCAGTAATTCTGACCTTTAAGAGAAAAAGAGGACAGGATTTTACTATCATATACCTCACTATATAATAAACGCTTAGCCTTCAAATAAAGATTCATTTGTGTCATCTATAATCTCCTGCAGTGTATAAAAATACCACAATTTGCTCAGCAATTCCTATGTGTTCATCCTTTTCAATTCCATTTCTGCCTGTATTTCTGGTACTGCAACATTGGCCTTTTCTTTCCAGGCAAGAGCTAGGGTGGTCATAGTGCTGGTTAACTCTGGGTTGGAGAAATTCAACATATAAACACACTGGAGGCTCATCAGGTGCTACTAGGCTGCAGCGGCCCCAGTATTCTCTCCTGGTTGTGCTTGCAGAAAAAGGCCTTCCCAAACTCATAGGTGCTGATCATAACGGCACAGGCCGGGGCCACTTTGATCAGCCTGGGCAGGAAACCTGGCGGAGAGATGAAGGATGGGAGGAGAGGTTGAGTGTCATTTCACAAAATGAAACTAAAGCAACTCACAAAAGGTTTCATATGGGAGCAGCATGAACCATCCACCTGCAAACAGTCCACCAATGCCGTTCTCTGCCACAATCCTGCTCATCACACTGAAGGTGGAGGAGGCCTGATACGACACTGCCAAGACAGACATAAAACATAAAATAGCCCTTAACTCGATTCAACAAGGAGAAAAACAACACTTGCAATCTCCAGTAACTGTTACGGATTAGAACTAAATCACAAGACACAAAGGTGTAAGAATAAAACACTGCATAGCAATGAATTCCATAATTACAATTCATTGCTTGTCGCTCTCCAAGATCCACCTGCCTTCTAGTTTTAACAACATCGAAAGGTAACGTTGCTATGGAGGCAACCTGAAAAAAAGGAAAATTGACAAATTAATAAACAAATAATAAATGCTTGTTTACTTACGATTTAGTTTTATGACATCCTCTATCCTCCAGCTCTATGAAGTACAAAACTTTACTTAGTAATCAAATATCTTCATCTACAGGATGTTGCACAGCATGAATACTGTGCTAATACTGTTCAGATGAGCAAAGAGAGAGAGGCACTTACAGACCCAGACACTGCACCAGATATGAAGGTGATGGCCAACGTGGGCTCTCTGGTGTTATACCGTTCACACAGCCAGCCCTTGCCGATCTCATAGTTGTACCAGTACATAGCTGAGAAGGGAACGTCTCTGAGCAGCGTGGGCCCCCAGCCCCTCCATAGAGACACCCAGCCTTCTGTTTCCACTGCTGAGCGAATATAGCCAGTCAGCTCCCTGTAGGACGATTTCTGAGACTGCAGCTTAGTGCGGATCAGCTCCAAAGGGCTGATCACTGTCACAGAGCCCACTGACACATACAGAGAGAAGAACGATAAAATACAGAGAAAGAGAGATGGTTTAAACACATGAACATCTAAACCCAACTAATAGAAAAGGCTGAAAATATACTGATAAGTGAAACATAAACGGACATCACAGGATGCACAGGTCACACTGACAACGACACTGAAAACAGCTTCATTTTCCCTTTAAAGCAATGTTTCATTTTCATATAGCATTGTCACTTTGTGCACATTTACCTCTTTATGAATTCATGGGCAGTCACATTAGCTGTCACATTTTTTTTTACTCTTTATTAATAATTGCTAACAGGCAATATTATTCTTCAAAACTGTAACCATGAAAACACAAAGAAATTAACTGAATGAACTCATTAATGGTATATATGCTCAACAGTGAAAATGTACCTCAATTATTCTGAAATATTGCTTTAAGTTGAGTTCACCAATGAAATGTACTCATATTCAATTATGGTATTAATGACTCTAAAGATGCCTTTTCACCTAGTATGTTTTTCTTTCTTATTGTTTTCCGTTTTATAAAAAACAAACAAACAGGTAGCTCAACAGTAGAGTAAAGGAGATAAATAGGGAGATAAATAGATGTAAGAGCAAATGTCACAGCAAATGTCTGTCCTGCTTCAGTCATTGGACAGAAGTCAGCTCACCTCTAGCGATAGCTCCTGCCAGGAGAGGAGCCTGCTGAGCGTGGTCACCCATCCGGACCCTCAAGGCTGCACATAGCTGGTCGTAACACGTGAAATAGATCACAGTAGCCGGGACTGCCATCACACTGGAGATATCATATATGGAATACCATAGCTATGTCTATGCTCAGTCAGGCAAAAGTCAGACAACCACCAAATCAATACAAACTCAAAGTCACGAAGAGCATGATTTAGCAAAAACAATTTTAAGTCATACATCAATCTTTGAGGATCAGTCCTTGAGAACAATATATGTGGCTTAACAAGTGCATCAGCTACAGGAAATGACTGCTGAATGACATTCAACCAACCACATCAGCTGCAAGTAAGCATAAGGGCAGGGTGATTAATAGCACTAGATTTCACACTTACAGAGTTGGAGGGAGACCACTCCATAAGGATTTGATTCCTTCATGACGTACTATCTTGATAAAGGCATCCTGCAGACACAGAAGGCTCAATGACTAAGACATGTTGTTTTGCAGTGAAACGTTATGTATCACAATAGACGTGTACAGCTCTACATTAAAACATTTGAGAAAGAATAGACTATCAGCCAATGCAGTAATAATACAGGATAGAACCATGATGGATAACTTGGACTGACAACTGCTGTAGATCTATATATCTTACTATAATGAACAGTGACTGTCTGGCCCGGACAGCTCAGTCGGTAGAGCATGACACTCTCAGTTTCAGGGTTGTGTGTCCGATCCCCACATAGTGTCAAGTACCTTTGTACGTCGCTTTGGATAAAATCGTCTGCTAAATGACTGTAATGTAATGAATGGGGACAGGAAACAGCTTTGTGAGGCAGGAATTGCCTATGTGGTGGTGGGTGAAATGTTTACCAGAGTGCTGTTGAAGTGACTAGGGGCTTTGTACCATGCCTTGGAGTTGCCATTTTCACACACACATATGTGGTCCATAAGTCCATTGCAGTAGAGAAAGCATTTCCCTGCAAATATTGGGAAAAATAATGTAGATGACTAAAATATACTGTAGCTTACAGGATCATGTAATGATGACAATAAACCAGTGCATTTTGCTTGTACCTTTGGGGAAGGGATTTTTCTGTGCTTGAAGTCTGATCTTCACAACATCCAGTGGTGTGACTGAAAACAGGAAAAAAAAATCACTGTTATCTCCAAGTTATAATAATTCCACACTTTTATTATATCTCCACAAATGTCACCAAATGTGATTTCTTGGGTGTGGAATGTAGACCTAATGTATAATATGTATAAGCTTAAACCTTTGTTTAGACTGTTACCATGTCAGATACCGGTGTCACTCAATTTGCATTGTTTGAAGAAAACTATGCCAGAAGTGAATCTCACCAAACAGTGATGTAAAGATTGCTCCAGAGCAGGACGCCACCATCTGCTGGAGTGGAGTAATGCTATCACGGGCTGTTGGAGCAGGACTTTGACCACTCATAATAATGCCTACATAAAACACAAAGATACCGTTCAACATTAGACTTAATTTAATATTTAGTTAGGATATGAGTATACGTGCCATACCTTGCTTTGCCAAATCAGTTAAGCAGTGGACCAGGTAGATTATTTGGTATAGCGTCCTATAGCGTCACCATCAACAAACTCTCCCATCGACACACACATTCCTTTAGGTTTGCTTTATTAGTTTCCCTAAAGGTGGCTCCATCTGTGGTTACTGTCGTGCACTAGCCTCTTTGAGGCAGGTAAATGTTAAACACGTTTAGTGGGCTAGCCTAGCTAGGTGACATTTGTTACACAATATTCATTTCAGCAGAGCACATTCTTGATTTAACATTCTTGAATTTCACGTTACGTAAATTGTAATGCAAATGACGAGAATCACTTCGCGCCGTATAATAAAAATCTCTAAAAGAAAGTAAAACGGGAAATTATATATATTCGTTTTTTAATTTGATTTGATTTTTACGCAGATGTGGAAACATCATATTCAAACTCAAAGGTAGCTTTTACTCATTTCCGGCGTTGCCACATTTGTAGGATTCCCGCAAAACAGGACCACTTCTCGCTATGCACGATATGTCTTAATGTATGCTCATTTAAAGTTCCTTTAAGGCATGGGAATACGAACAGTAAGGCTATAGAAATTCAGAACCTGTAAATTTTTTTCAAGGATGAAGGCAATTCAATGACGAAATTACTGTAATTTAGTTGAGAATTTCGGTGCTTTCGGACTTAATGGTGATTACTGGGCAGGAAGATGTCAAACAAATATGGCAACACTGACTACTCCATTGGATTTGAAGCGGGAAGGGGAAATATTGTGAAACACAATTTCAAAAGTTGATACAGCTCGCTAAACATTGAGTTTTCGAAATCGTTTGATAATGGGTAGTCGGTACTAGCAAACTTACTAATGTTGCACTTGAGTTGTTTACTGGCTTACAAAATAAAGTAACGTAAGCCTACTAACCGACAAAGTTGTCTGTTCAATGCCCGTCGCAAGTGCTGTGGGCTTGAGTTTCTGAACGGTAATACTGCGTTTTAACATAAATACAGTTACAGGGCTAACGTTAACCACCCTGCCTTACTTTTTACTGTAAAATCTGTTGTTGTTTCACCCTCCTTGTTGTCTACTCACAAGAGAGTTTGTAAATGACCCCTTTGTTTACATAAACCGCAGAGAGGACAGCCAAAGGACTTTGGATATGTTAGCGATTCAAGAGAAGAGGAACTAGAACATTGGTTTCTCAATGACAGATAATACAATGAAGCCAAGACGCACCCAGAGACATTTCAAAACCAGTTTGCAAGGTAAGTGAGTTTTCGGCATTCACTGCATTTTGCTCTGCCTAAAATTGTGAAGCTTACGTTACCAGTTCGCCCCCTTTCTCACAATTTTAACATTTATACCATTTGTCTTTCAGAAAAAGTCGTTGATATTGGTGACAAGTCAACATTGAGCCAGGCTAAGCAAACGTCACGCGTGTCCTATTCTACACAAGTCAAACCTTTTGCTGGGAAAGTGTTTTACCTGGACCTGCCATCAAACAGAAAAGCAGAGACATTGGAGAATGACATTAAAGAACTGGGAGGGGTGAGATGAAATCACATTTGCTCTTGGTTGTCAGAAAGCTATCTTTGGTATTGCTCCTCTGTCAGATTGACTTGTGTATGATTTATATGACAGTTTTGGAAGTATTTACAGAACATTCTTTATATTCATTATATTTTCTGCTCAAGATGCCATCCTTCATGGCACCCTAGGAAAAATCTTCCTAGCACAGCCAGGCCTGTAGTCTCTCCTTATCTTCCACTGTACACTTTCAGTGGCAAATTAACCCTGTCACTACTTATTTATCATGAGACTACATGTGATGATAGTGAAATGAAAGTGTTCACTTAATTTACTTATTGCAAATCACTCTGGAAGAGATTGGAAGAGATAAATGCTTGTTTTGCTAAGTGATAGCTTTCCTCCCAAACACCATATCCTTGTTTTTCCTGTTCTCTGTCACCCAGACTGTTGAGAAGTTCTTCAGTAAGGAAATAAAGTATTTGGTATCTAACAAGAAGGAAGCTAGATATGTGCAGTGTCTCAGGCGTGACTCACCTGTCCCCAGCCCTGACTCCGGACCCAGTTCACCTAACCCTTGCCCAAACCCACACCACCCTGGGAGCCCCAGGGACAACCTCAAAGGCAGATCTTATAGCCAAACAGACACAGTGAGTTCACTATCATTGTTAAATCAGCCACAATAGTGATATTTTTCTGTTTGTCTCACTTTATGTCATGGTGTTTCTCCTATTTCGTTAGTTTTTTTTTTTTTACAAATTACAATGAATGATAAATTGTTAATATCAGAAATTTTCATCTCTTTAATATTTTGATCTTTCTGTGCATAGCTGTTGAATACTTTTGAAATACTATTGACTTTTCTGTGTCTTTACTATTTTGCAGTTTGCCACTAGTCGAGGGAAGTCTTTAGTGGAGAGAGTAGTGAAAGAGCAGGTTTGTTGACATCCACTCTAATGAGTTTACTAAGGCACGTCACACCTAAATGGTGATTTAAAAAAAACAACATTTAGCCCCTTTGCTTTTCTGTGCTAAGACACACTTGTTTGTTTTCAGGAGAGGTTACAAATGAACAAGATTCTGTCAAATGCTCTGGAGTGGGGTGTGAAAATCCTCTACATAGATGGTATGCTCTAAAGGTTATATCTATTATAAGATCATGTTCACTGCTGTTTATGTTGCTTATCATTTGAGCATGTACCGTGCATAAAATATTGGTCAATTTGTGAATGATCTATATCTATTCCTTTATTCTGATTGCAGATGTAATAGCCTATGTTGAAAAGAAGAAAAATAATGTCATCAACCAATCTACTCTAACGACTGCTGTCAAAACAAGTGTAAGTTCACAGGTTTCACAAGTATTCTGTGGAAAAATGGAGCAACATGTTTTGATTATTATCATAAATCTGATTGATCTGACTTCATCATTTGTTTCTAAGTACTAATTATCTCATTCTTCGTAGGCTAAAGCTGAATCCACAGGAAGGCAAGGGTTTCAGAAAGGCAAAGGTAAATGTCTTAACTTGAACTTTTTCAAAGTTGGTGTAGAAATTACTCTTTTATTTTCACCCTGTATTGTCGTCCTTTGTTCTTGGTTCTCTTATTATATGTTTCAATTTAAATGGACCGTCTACTTTGTTATTTGTTTTGTCTAGGAGGGCGGATTTGTAAACCCTTTGTAAAGGTTGAGGATTCAAGCAGGTAAGAGCCCGTGGTTAAAGAAAATACTAACACGACTCATGAAATGCTACCATCTAGTTTGAATTGTTTACATTTTGGGAGTTGGACATGGAACATGTTTTTGTTTTTTCCCCCCTCTCAGACACTACCGTCCAATCTATCTTACTATGCCAAACATGCCTGAGTTTAACCTGAAGACGGTCCCTCCCTGTAGTCCCTTCTGTGTAGAGGACAAGGATCATCCTGGGAAGAGACAGAGGGGACACAGGTATGATGTCTCTACTCTTCAATGCTTTTAGCTATTTTAACATGTGGACATTATGTCACACTTTCACAAGGACTCTAATCTTAAATTTCTGACCTCAAAATAACTTTTGAAATACATTAATCCATTTATGACCTTGCTTATCAAGGTTGAACCAAAATTCAATAACAATGCAAACTATTTTCAGTTGGTTTGATGCTGTTGGTTAACTAACCTCTAGGTTCCTTGGGAACAGAGGGGCTCGAGCCTCAGCCAGTGAGGAGGTAGGACAGGGCAGACCCAGAAAGACCAGAGACAAGAAAAGAGGGGGCTACTGCGAGTGCTGCATGCTCAAATATGACAACCTTACAGTGGTGAGTTTTGAATCCTGTAAATGTGAAAACCATCAACAACCATCAACCATCAACATCCGTCAACCATCACCATCAACATATGTGTATGATTCCTCTTCCATAATGGACAGCTGCCATTTAGTTACCTTTTTCCATCATTTATCATCATTTATCTTGGTGGTTTTGTTCAGCATCTACAAAGTGAATGTCACAAGGCCTTCTCCAGGAGTGATGAGTACTTGGTGGTGGACAGACTGGTCTCAACACTACAGTGCAACTTCATCCAAATCAAAACTAAAGCTAACAGGTAATTATTGACATTGCTTTTGCTCATTCCTTCAAAACGTCCATCTTATGGTCATGAAAAAGATCCATGTAAAGTCTTCCCCAACATTTGTCTTTGTTATGCCCAGGTCCATTATCATTTATCTTCCAGGGGTCAATTCCACTCTGCTCAGGATTGATTTTGATTCTGATTTTTGTTTCATCCCATTAGGCCAAAGTGCAGCATATCCTCTATTCTTATTGCTCCTGGACCCTATGGAAAAACTGAGCAAAGGCATGAGGTAGATGTTGATACTACAGAGACAAAAGAAGGGCAGCATACCCTCAGGGCTGTACCTGGGTGTGGGGAACTTTCTAGAAGACACTCTTTGAAATACAGTTCGGTTCCTGGTTCTCCTCCTATCATCCATAGTGAGAGTGACAGGAAGAACTGTGACAATGGCTCAGACAGATCCCAGCCCAAACACAAATCTCTCTCACGTAAACGACCTTGCAGGCAGGATTCCCTGAACACTCGCACTCATAGAGCTGAGTTGGCTCAAATGCCTAGACCGGAGGCAGAAACAGCCCCCTCTAGAGGTGATACTTTAACCTCCAGTCCAGCCATTTTCTCCAGGGTTACTCGGGCTGACTTGGAGCACCACAGAACTACAGATAAGAATGGCTGGGCCGCACACACTCACAAAAAGGATTTACAGGACGGCGTTCCCTCAAATAGCATTATTGCTACCTCAAGCCAACATGAAGTGTCACTCCAGATCCAGGATTCTTCACTTATGGAGTCTGTTCAGGATAGACACGTATTGCCAGAGGAAATGACTGTTCCTACACAAAGCCACTCTCCGGTCAGGGCAGTACAGAGGAGGGTCAAAGTTTACAGACGGAAAAGACGGAAAGTGGACACAAAGTTGACGAGTCAGGAACATTCCAAAACAAATGACATTCCTGATAACTCCATACTGAACCTCTGTCAGCTTTTCCAGTCCAGTGAGGACATGGACTTGGAATTTCAGGGGTTTGAGGACTAGGGAAGGGAGGGAGAAACTGGCATTTGGTCTAAACTCTACTCAAATTACTATTTTCTGTCAAAGTGGAGTGGAAATTCAAGAAATATAACGCTATTAATTAAAACTATAAAATTCCAGTGACAGAAAAATCTAGTATGCTAAAGCATGTACCCATTTACTAACTTGACCTATATTGTCTTCCTGGCAAAACACATTGATCTTCATGTTTAGGTAGAAGTAAGACATTGTGAATAGATTTTCTTTTAAAAATTGCTCATTGCTCTAATTTAAAAGATACTAGCTAAAATATAGTTGGAGATAAAATGTACTGCTAGTGCACCCTCTGTACGTTATATATACATTATTATTATTATTATTATTATTATTATTATTATTATTATTATTATTATTTGGAGGGATGAATGGATTTCTTTTTTTGAGACCCCAGGAATTGGAATCAAATACCAGCCATAAATGACAGGTATGCCACATTGTGCTTTAGATTTCTGAAGGAGAAAACGCCCTACGCTGAAGGGATCTGGTATAAGACTTTGATAGAAAAGAGTACTTTATGTAGATTTTAGACCTAAAGTCCCCAAATATGTCCTTTGACCTACTTTTGTTGTGCAATAATGAATACTTTTTATAGCCACTGTAAATCTATGAAATGTTATAGTGTGTGAATGCATCTCAATGCAGTTGTTTACAGTCTTAGCATCCACTGTCTTTCCATTATATAACTGAATATCCTTCAGTTAAAGGGAAAGGCGGAGGGAGATCCAACAATGGCAGCTTCAACGGAACATTTTTAACTAAACTACAGTAATCTTGAGAAAGATGACTTGCATCTCCACAATTATTTGTAATGGATTTTAATGTAAATGAGCTGAAGGTTTGATTTGTGGTACTTGTAATTATATGTGTCATTTTAGGATACACCCTAAGTGCAATTTCCATCACCTGCCTTTACATGCTTTGTCTGATGGATTGTCTGTGGTATATTGTCATTGAACAGTTCAGAAAATGTATCTATATTCAAAATAAATTATGCTTTAAACTTATTTGTGTGAGAATGTTTTGTTTTTCATTCAGATGTGTCTTGATTATGACCCACTAACTATGCAATGCATCATACTGATGAGAAACAGAGATTGCCTACAGTGTATATGTTTCCTCTTCCATAATAATAATAAAGATGAAATTGGATTTGCTGCTCCTACTCAATATGGATAGAATTACCCCTGGCATAACTGAGGGAGCAATGCATTAGCTTGATAGCTTCTCCCTTATTTGTTTTCCTGCATTTAGGGTATTAGCACAGTGCCCTTGTTCTCCCTTACTGCTCTCAAATGGATGCACTGGGTCAAACGAGAGTTTCTATCAGCAGTGCTTGAAAGAGAGGAACAAGACAAGTAGCAAGTATCACAAGGGCAACATGAAGTCACATTAAAGACATTAAAGCATCTAAACATGGAACAAAGCAGCAAGTAGGCCAACTATGCAGAGCCACTATATAAAACAAAAATGTCAAGAGACGAAATGGATACTAGTAGCATTAGGTCAGCAGAAAGGATTAGAGATTGTACTCCTATACCTGATCGTTTTTAATTTGTGTGTAAATTACATTACGTGGAGCAGCTGCATATGTTCCAGTGTTCCAGAAATGAGAGACTCCAACTGAGAAAACAGACGGGCGCTCCTCCTGAGTAGGATTACAGTCTCCTTGTGGATCTGCTGCTTGTAGTTTTCTGTTTAATACAATCTGTAAGTGCTGGAGGAGCTCTGCCATGAAGTACCTTGAATACAAGACATGTATCTGAGATGCTGATAATGTTTTTCTGGCTCAAGAGATCATACTTGGAAAGAATGTTGCAGTGGTGGTAGCTATTACGTTGTCTATAATGCACGTTAAGAGCCTGCTTTACACAGATAAAACTGGCTTTAGTGTTATAGAGGGAGCTCGGCCACAACTAGTCAAGCAGCAGTGCTGGGGAAGATACTTTGACAGTATAATTAGCTACTAGTTTCTTCACACTCGAAGAAGTTGGACTGCAGCAAACCTTCCCTCAAGAGAAATTAGTTTTGTTAACTAAAATTACTTACTTAATTAGTTCGAACTACTTTGTAAAAATGATATCTAAATCTACAGTGTGAAATAATACAAAATCACATGCCTGCAGAAAAAAACAGATTATGGTGTTAACAAAAATTATATTTCGTTTTTAAAAAAGTGCAGGGAATGTTCACTGTGTTTATAATGCTCCGACAGCTGCCTCCTAGAAACTAGTCTGGACTTTAGCAGATGCTTTTATCCAAAGCGAATAAGTGCATTCAGCGTAGGTAGGTAAGAGAACTACTAACCATAGCCTGGAGGTAGGAAGGAGCTGTTCCTGTCACTGACCTATAGGCTAGCACCAGGGTCTTAAACTGGATGCGAGCTGACAGGGAGCCAGTGTAGAAAATGGAGAAGGGTAGTTGTATGGGAGAACTTGGGGCGGTTGAACACCAGACGAGCTGCAGCTTTCTGAACAAGCTCCAGAGGTCTGATGGCAGACGCCGGGGCACCAGCAAGGAGGGAGTTGCAGTAGTCCAGGCGGGAGATGACAAGAGCCTGGATGAGCACCTACGCTGCCTTGTCAGTGAGGAAGGGGCGAATCCTCCTGATGTTGTAAAGTAGGAATCTGCAGGAGCCTGTTACAGCTGCGATGTTTGCCGAGAACGACAGTTGGTCGTCCAGGGGTCACACCCAGATTCCTCACCATCCCACTTGGCTTTCACCACAGCATTGTCAATGGTGATGGACAGGTCTCGGTGTGGGCAACCCTTCCCCAGGAGGAACACCAGCTCAGTCTTATTAAGGTTGAGCTTCAGGTGTTGCATCGACATCCAGTGCCTAACGGTGGTAGGAGAAGTTGTGTGAGTGAATAACAGAACCAAGAGACATTATGTAAAGGGAAAAAAGAAGAGGACCCAGAACTGAACCTTGCGGGACCCCCGTAGTCAGCCTGTGTGGTTCCGACACAGACCCTCTCCATGTCACCTGGTAGGAGTGACCCGTCAGGTAAGATGCAAACAGGGGGAGTGCACAGCCTGAGACACCCAGCCCCTCAAGGGTGGTGAGGAGGATCTGGTGGTTCACCTTGTCGGAGTATCAGGACAGAGGAGAGAGAGTTCGCTTTAGCAGTATGGAGCCTCTGTCACAGCAAGAAGTTCTGTCTCAGTCGAGTGACCTGTCTTGAACCCGGACTGGTGGGGGTCCAAGGTTATTCAGGTTATTCAGGTGGAGATACAAAGACAGTTGATTAAAGACAACATGTTCAAGTGTTTTGGATAGGAAGGGAAGAAAGGAGACCAGTCTGTGACCTCAGAGGGGTCAAGTGTTGGTTACTTACAAATCATTACACCGGCTGGCACCATCCTACTTATCCGATCTTTTCACACCATATATACCGCCATGTGCCCTCCAATCACAGGACGCTGGCTACCTATCTATTCCAGCTGCCGGTAACAGAGCCTTTTCTTACCACGCTCCCTATCGCTGGAACAGTCTGCCTGTCAAGGTTATAAACCTATTTATTCTCTTTACGTTTTTACCAAACTTAGCCTTGCACAGTTAGGGAGTGGCTCAGTCTCTTCTTAGAGTAAGGCTAGACCAGTTAGCTCACCCTAGCTCAGATTCATGGACATGGACATTTAGCATTTAGCTTACATGTCCTGTTCTCCCGGTCTATCTGCTCCTGACCACTGACGCTGGTCAAGTCTGTCTGTGTGAATGAGAGTACATGAATGAGTTTGAATGGGCTTGCGTGTATGGGTGTGTGTGGGTGTATCTCCAATCTGTTTCTAGGCTGTAGCTGGGCAGTGTTGGTGTCCACGTGGTCCCCCACTCCTAGGATGACGCTGACTGAGCTGCTGTTTGCTGTGGACGCAGGGCCGTGTGTCTCCTCTCTATTTCCAGGCTGCAGCTGGGCAGTGTTGGTGTCCGTGTGGTTGCCCACTCCTAGGACGACGCTGACTGAGCTGCTGTTTGCTGTGACGCCCCACACCAGATCTGGATGTCCCACCCAAATCATGAGCTATTATGTCTATTCAGTATACTCTGCTTGCCCAAACTCAGCATATTGCATGTCTGACCATCCTGGTAGGGGGATCTCTGAGTAGCCCCTCAGAGGTTTCTTCCATTTTTTCCCCTAAAAGGTTTTGTGGGAGTTTTTCCTTGTCCTCTGTGAGGGTCCAAGGCTGGGGGATGTTGTGTACCACCATTTATTGTTTTCACACTTTGGACATTGTAAAGCCCTTTGAGACTGTAACCGTGATTAAGGGCTATACAAATACATGTGATTTGATTTGATTTAGACACTTAACCTATTGTGTATGTCTATGCTGGGCTGTATCAGCTGTTTAAACTCTCTGAGGAAAACTAAATAAATGTTAAACACGAGGAAGAAAAAAAATAATAAATAAGAGATGAAAGGGGAAGCCACTCTATGCTGATGAGAAACAGCCCATAGCCTATTATCTGGCATGTCATGGTTTTATGAACACGCCCCCATTTGACGATGTGACAAAATAGGAAAATATCACAGGACATCTAGGACAAGGGTTCCTAGAGATTTTGTCAACACACACACACACACACACACACACACACACACACTGATTGCCTGGCTGGTGGTTGCCACATCTCATTTTGCTTGCAGGCCAGATGACAGAATGAGACAAAATGATAATAATCCTATAGGAACGCATGGTTCTTCTGCAGTAATCCTACACAGAATAATACGACAGAGGCGTTGATATCATTCGGTCCAGTCGGAAATAGGCCTGGCCCACAGCTTGTTTCCCCCTACATCCCATCACAGCTCTCTCGTTCTCCGTTGCTGCTCATATTTATGCATTAGGCGTTTCTGCAGTGAGCCGCTGGATATTGATGTGTTTTAAGGAGGTGTCCCCACTCCTCTCCTCCCTCCCTCCCTCTCTCCATCCTCTCTCCTCCCTTCCCTCTCCGCTGAGCTGAACCGTGGGGGTTTCGGTGTGCTCAGATGCGCTCGGCGTTCAGACTCTCAAGGACCCCGATGGCCCCCAACAAGAGGGACTGCGCTAACCAGACGACCAGCCTCGGCTCCAAGCTCCCCTAGCAAAGGCAGGACCCCGCAAGCCTGCTTTTGGAATACCGCATTGTTTTATCATTTCCTTCTCTGTCATCAGTAAGAGAGGCAGGCGATGATGTGTCTGCGATGGTGGATTTCCCTTTTGTGCGTCTATGGATTGATGCACGTCGGTCACCCCAGCAATCCTGAAGCCCGAGATGGTAATTAAGGTTATTTAAGAGATTACATGTGACATTATTGCGCAGTTAGAATAAAAACAAGCGGTTACAACATTATCAACATGTCTTATTCTGAGCAAGACTAAGCCACGAACTGCCTCCAAAATAAATATGCATTTAGCCTATAGCAAATGTGTGTTATCAAATAAATCTCCCCGTAGACGGTCTTATCGCCATCTGCAATGACATATTTGTGATTATATGTATCTGTTTTCCGCAAGGAGGTATAGGCGACACCACAGTAATGAAATCGGTGTTTTCCTCCCTGTGCAGGAGACGCCTTGTCGAGCTTGAAGGCTCTTCGTGATGCGGGCAGGTTTGTCGGGAAGGAGGACACCGTGCCTCTCCGCCTGCTCTACAGCAGACACAACCACAGCCAAATCACACACGACGTACTCAACACACGGATTAGAGCCAGCTCGACACAGGTACACGGTGTTTTACTCTTCGCCTTGTTAGCTCGGAGTCCATGTGTGGTGGATTTCACAAAGAAAGATCCCGTCAGTAGCCCGCTGCCGTAGGAGACATCCCGCTATTTCGATCTTGTTTATGTTTTTGTTGATTCATCCCCTCCTCTGCCCTTGTCCTCGCACATTGATGAGACGGGCCCTTTGTATTTCTACCCACAATTTGGTAATTGATAGCAATATCAAAACAAAAACATTTTGACAGAGCTTATCGGGATAGACCACACCAACAGGCAGAATTAGAAGAATTGGATTCAGTTTCCAGGTGCTATATGGGTCATCTACTGGATGCCTGCCTTCATTAACAATGAGCAGGCCACTGCCTGGAAACGGATCAAATGTTTAGCTTAGTCATAAGCCCATTCATTTGGCAGACATTTGGCCAGTGCTGAACCAGGATAATTAACTACTGAGTGATTAGCTACTGATACTTTTTTTGTGATACTTTTGTTTCCCTCCGGAAATCTCATTTTCTCCTGTCTTTGAACCTTTCCTAGCAGCTGTCTCACCTCACCTGCCCATATCTCAATGTCTCCTTACATGATATACCTCACTTTATTCATGAATGAAATTGACCAAAATGCAGAAAATAAAAATGGTTGTCTTAAAGAAGGTATTGAAATCAATATACTGGGTTAAACAACCCATAACAATTTTGTTGTCTGACCAGAGCCACTTGGCATGCTCCGTAATAACTGTAATAACCATAATAACAACTGCAATCGCTGTAACTCTGTTCACTGACTCAGTTCACTGTACCAGCATGTCTGCTGGGTTCATTTCAAAATATGAGTCAATAAGCATAATGCTATCTTGTCATGTGTTTTTAATTTGTGAGGCTCAGGCTTGTGTAGGCTATCCTTCCTCAGGACTCCTAGAGTGTCAGAGAGAGGGCTACAGATGGTGGCAGGCAGGGAGGTGTTAACCCTTTGTCTCTCATACCTCAGACCAAGGGAGGGAGCACTAGAGCCTGATGGGTAAACAAGCTAATGACAACCATCTGCCATTTGATATAACATTATATTTTTAGATTTTCATTTGAAAGCTGATCTCCATCACACATCTGTCACAACTAGCTCTGTGGACTGGATATGATGTATTAGTCATTTTAAAGCCAGTAGCCTCATTTTTGAAAAACATCTGAACATGATTTTTTTTTTTCTTAATGTTAACAGAATCCTGATTCACTCCACCAACATCATGACAAAACCCTGAAGTTTTAAACTGAGTTGAGCTGAGCTTTGAACTGAGCTTATAATTCCTGAGTGCACAGTGCAGGAGATGTTTTTTTACTGCGATAACAGTATAGAGTATACATTGTGTCAGCAGTCAAAAAACTTGGCTGACATATGAGGAATCAGTTACTACCTCAAAGTTCTCATGAAGCTATATAAGATGTATTGTAAGTGAGGAACAGAAAGAGACAAGGAATGAGGAAGTGAGAGAGAGGATGGCATTTTTGATTTGATCTGTGTTCTGAGGCTCTTATTCTCTAGAGAGTTGATACTGGCCTGCAATCTGCAGTGAAGTCACTTACACAAAGTTTTATCTGTTTTCAGCTGTTTTTAGCTCAGACAAAGCTGTCAAATAGTCCTGAAAATGTGTGACACACAGAAAGCTATTTATAGACTTCTGTTGCATTGCCTATTTTCAGTCTCAGACACAAACAACTACACCACTGAATGAGCAGCTGCGAGTTCAGCTAAGTGCTCTTGCTGTTTTGGGGAAAAACAAATACTTCAAGTAGAATTGGTGTGAGTGAGTATATGTATATGTGTGTGTGTGTGTGTGTGTGTTGGTTTGTGTGTCTATCTGTCTGTCTGTCTGTCTGCAGTGGAATGATAGCACTTACAGTCATACTTCCATCGTCATGAGTGGAGAGTCAGACCAGTTATAATTTAGAAATCAATGAAACAAGAGTCGGTGATGGTCTTACAGTATCGGCCCAGCTCAGTCAAACTGGGAAATGTGCTCCCATTAAACACAATTACTGGTACCGCCTCTCATGGATTCAATATGCTGGATTAGATTTCATCTGAAGTGTGCCGCGAAAAGGGATTGCCCTTTGTGCGTGCTCCCACACACACACACTCGCCACTTATATATGCATCAAACAACACACACACACATGCACACGCACGCATGCACGCACACACACACATGCACACACACACAAACAATAGCGTCTGTGGTCACTGGGGACTTCATGGTCTAAGGTCATCCTTGGGTCATCCTTCTACAGAAACAGAACACACACAGGCACCCCTCCTCCCCTCGTTGTCATGCAGTGTCCGGTCTGTAATGAAGGTGGCCCGTGGCCTGGGGGAGGGCTAGCTGTGTTTTAGCTTAGCTTTGGGACTCCCTGAGACGTACACAGGAACATCTCACTGCCCCTGGGGTATGTAATGAAGCCCATACCATATGTGCCCAGTGTTAGGGATAAATTAGACCCTCCTCCAGCCAAATCAATCACACTCACAATCACACACCATACATGCATTGATATTTAACTCAAATACGATTCTTTGTTGAAATTCAGAAGATGGTCCAGTCTGGTGACTTAATGACATCAGGGCAACATCTTTTACCCACAACTGATTGGTGCTGAAAAAAGACAATGCAGCCATCTATCAATATGATGAGACTATGATGAGCCATGACTATGATGAGAATTGCCTCTAGAAACCCCTCGCATTTATCTTTTTAGTTTCATTGATGAACTGAGTATTTGTCACTGTGTGGTGAATATATTCTCTCTGCCATCTCTTCAGGTGAACCATGTGGCCCAGGCAAGTTTTCAAGTCGATGCTTTTGGTAGAAAGTTCATCTTGGATCTGGAACTGAATCAGTGAGTATTACCTCAGTATCACCCCGCTATCTATCTATCTATCTATCTATCTATCTATCTATCTATCTATCTATCTATCTATCTATCTATCTATCTATCTATCTATCTATCTATCTATCAAGAAAGGACAGCTGCCAATTTTCCACTTGCTCCTTATGGCTGTTTTGTCTATGCCCTTATGCCCTTGCACAGCTGTCAAACACAAAATTGTTTTATATAAATGAAAAAAGTGGATTAAATTTGTTCTAAATGATTCTGTAATGGGTTTTTCATGTGTTTTCTACTAATGGCCCATTCTCGAAATTACCCGAGAAGGAGCCTTAAGGGTTTGTCTCTGAACTGTAAAATACTTTTTGAGAAATTCACATCATACGCTATCATAAGCACATATTTCTCGTTAAACTAGTGTTGACTCCAGTAGTATTTTAGCTGAGGCTGTTGATGGTGGTGCCAGTTGATAGACAGGGTCATATTTCCTTGTTCCCTCTAGTGTCGTGCATCGCCTGTTTTTTGGGAACACACTGTGTGGACATAATGTGTAGTGCTGGTGTGTGCCAAAGTGTGTTGTTGTATGTTTGTGGCTGGGCGGTTATTGTGTGTGTATGTGATTTAGTGGTCCCATCATAATAGCAAGTGATTTACGGTAAAGGCTGGAGCACTGCCCTGTCAGACACTGATATTGATCACACCACTGCTGATGGAAGGAGCGCTACCCTCTCTCCTTCTCCCTCTCCCTCTTCTGTTTTTTCTCTCTCTCTGCTTCTCTCTCTGCCTCCTTCTCATACACATTTTTTTAAATCTCCCATTTAGGCCTATACCTTCTAAACCTTTCCCTGTTTCCCTCTTGCTTCCTCTTTCCTTCTCTCACTCATGGGCAGTGTTTGTCTCATTTGGCCCAGAAAGAGAAAGCCTGTGAATGTGGTACGCTACCAGAGCGAGCCTGCATGCTCATTACAGCTGAAGTCACTCCCCTTCTCTGTTGGATTCGAGTGTCCCTATCACACAGCCGGGCTCACGCGTTGAGTGTGAGAGTGAGTGAACTGTTACATCACAGGATTTCCCAAGTATAGGAGGATGTGTTTCTGGAAGCCTGTAGCTCACTGCATGACGCATTGACATGTCATGGATATAAATGTGTTTGCACATACACGTACATACAAATGCACACACACACACACACTCTCACACACGTGCATGCACACATGCACACAGTCACATGTACACACACATTTATCAACACATGGTTTTGCTGTATGATGATGACTCATTTGTTCATCTCTGTGCGACGTAACATGCTTACTGAATCCTATTCCAATATTTGGAAAGAAAGAACAGCAGAACATTGTCTGAAAGCAAACGCTTGTCTTCTCTGTGTAAGTTAAATCATGTTTTTAGCCCACCAGAGAGTGAATTAGCATTTGACCAGACAGCTCTGGGCAACGGTTTGACGTGCGTGGCTCTGAATAAGAATGAGAGACTGCAATCAGTGGAAGAGAGCGTTCTACTTATTCTCCACTTGTTTTTTTCACACTGTTGTTCACATTTTCTTTCTATTCCATTCACTCACTTCCCTTACCTACACACACATACACATACATGTGTTGTGATTGTGCATGTGCACTGGGTGTGACCTGAACTATTGTTGGCTATTTTTATCTGAATGCTAATTAAAACATTAATGTAAGTACATTTGAAAAATAATTTGTGATTGATAGTTTTTTATTACAAAATACCTGAACTTCTGAACTTTTATGATTCTACCTTTAAAAAACACAACCCCTACCAAAAATACTGAAACTAGAACTGAAACTAAATAAGAACTAACCCTAAAACTAATCCTTTGTGAAAAATAAAAACTAAACTAAACTAAACTTCCTGACCCACACTGAAAAACAAATTAAAATTATACAAAAAAACTATACAAAAAGAAAAAATCCCAAACTGTTCTAACCGTGGTGGGAGGTGGTGGGGTTGTGGCTGTTTAGGTTGCAGGAGTATGTTCTGGTTTATAGGTTGTGACTGCATGGCTGCGCTGTGGGGCTTTTAGCATTATCATCCCCGGCCCAGTCCCAGTTTCCATCTCTCTTGGGGGTAGATTCCCAGTTTCCCACTGTGTGGGAATGATTGCATCCCAGATTCCTCTTCCTGTTGCCCTCCTCTCTACCTCGTCCCCAGAGCCCTCTGCTAGTGCACTCCACTGTTCACTGATCATCGCTTGACAGCCATACCAATTTTTGTTCACAGATAGCTTTCATACCAAACAGAATAAACTCTGTTGGTGTATGTGTGTGTGTGTGTGTGTGTGTGTGTATGGGAGGTATTTTAGTTGAATGAGTCAACATGTTTTTTGGCTCCCAGAAGCAAGACCTAGTTTTCTCAAAATTTTCAATGAGTAGCTCTTCTGTGTGTTTTTTGTATGTTTAACTGTTGCTGTAGGCAAACAACAGATTTTGTTATCTCCTGTTTCTCTCTGCTGTTGCTGCTGTTGGACACCATCATCATTCTTGAACAACCTTCCAGAGTCTTTGCCGAGAGTTTGCAGCTAGGCATTATATTCTTATCTTATATGTGTATACCAATAGGTGGGTGACAAGCTGGACTGAATAGCTGGAGTGTGTCCTGTATGCTAAGAGGAATCAGTGTGTGCGTGTGTGCTGTAGTCAGGTGGTCATGTGGTCATTATTCCCTTCTTTGTCTTCCTCTCACTCTTCAATCTCAGCGGCTGGCTCCAAATTATCATTCATGGGATTGGAGTGGGCTGAAAATGTGTGCGTGCATGTATGGTGTTGGGGGTTGCCTCTTTTTTTATCATCCCCTTTACCACCCCCCACACCCCCATACACACACACACACACACACACACATACAACTCCCCCCCGCCCCCCATGCTCAATTCAGCCCTGCCCTTACTACCCCCTCACTCCGCCCCTTCCACCTGCTTCACGCTGAATAATAGATGGTGCTGTAAGATTAAAGCGGAGCACTGAAACGGGACGTGTGTGTGTGTGTAATGGCTTCCGTCCCTCTTGTCCGCCGTGTGGTGAAAGGGAAACATTAAGTCGGTGTGCAATGAGTTGCATACAACTGCATGCCCTTTCAAACACACACACGGGCATGCACCCACGCACACTGCACACGCATACTTTGGTAAACATGCAACACAAAATGCATGAATGTCTGCGCACACAGTCAGACAGACAGACACACACACACACACACTAAGTCAGTCCAGTATTTGTTGAGTAGAGGCCAGCTATATATGTGATTGGATCAGTTTGGTGTTATTCTATAGTAACTATGCCACCCAATGCATTGTTTAGAAACCAGAGACCAGTGATGTTCCTCTTAACTATTGTATTCATCATATTTACAGATAGATAGAAAACCTATTCTTCTATTACCATCTGTTCCCATTCTGGGTGTAGGAAGAGGGACTGACTATACAATGGTCATTTTAAAGATTTGACTCCACATAATTGTTAACCCTATATAAACAACAAGCAGCAAGATAGCAGCATGGCAATTCTACAGTGTGTGTGTATGTGTGTGCTGTGTGTATTTGTCTGTGTGAGAGAGAGAAAGAGCAAGGGGAGGGGGGTGTATTTAGAGCATTGATATAAACATGGCTGGGCCTAATTACCTATATAGGGAAGTAGATAACCAAACATTCGTTCAGTGATTCACTGGCTTGATGAATGTGTGCATCTGTGCGGTGTATCTGGGCATGTGTGTGAATATGTGTGTGTCTGTGTCTGTGTGTGTGTGTGTGTGTGTGTGCATCTGGTGATATGTATTTGTGTATGAGAGAGAGAAGGGGGTATGTGAGTTGAACCCTGAACAGGCTGATGCTGAGTCTTTGTCTGCTGTCTGGTTGGGCCTCAGGTGGACAAGTACCATACAAAGTGATGTTTTAATTAGAGATAACAAGAATGGATAGAAAGAAAAAGAAAGAAATGAGGCTCGGACAGAAAAAGGAAGAATCAATGTACAAAAGGAGGAAAATGAATTATGGTGTCATTTGCTTTTCTTTCCCTTTTTCTGTCCCTTTTTTCTCAGTTTTTCTGTTTTACTTTCTCTCTGTCTCGCTCTTTCACTTAACCTCCTATTCAACCTTTTTTATTAGGACATCAAAATGTCATTAGACTGATAGCTTGTTCATGTTGGCTTCATGACTTTGGGCTCGTCTGACTTTGAGTGGATGTGTTTGACATTGGAGGTTTGATCACTGAAATGTGTGTAGGCCTCAGTCTGCCTTGGGCGGTGCTGATGCTGTGGTGTTACATGTGGATGAGGTCTTACCCCACTCTACTCTTCTCCTTCTTCCATCTCTCCTTTTCCACCTCCATCTCTCCCTCCCTCTCTTTGCAGGTCTGTAATTTATTGCCGAGACGCGTGATCTGATTTACTGTGGACTTTATTGTGGACTTAATGAGAAAAACACAGAGGGGAGTGTGTGTGACTGTGTGTGTGTTTATGTGTTTGTGTTTGTGTGTGTGTGTGGGAGAGAGAGAGAGAGAGAGAGAGAGAGAGATAAGAAACAATGAGGGATGAAGAGAAAGAAAGAAAGACAGAGAGTTGCAAACCAAAGAGCGCAGAGAGATGTGGATGTCCTTCATGCACCCTTGAGTCTTGGTAGGTGGGTTGAGTGTGTACAGGAGATAGGGAGAAATGGAGTGAACTGTGTGTGTGTGTGTGTGTGTGTGTGTGTGTGTGTGTGTGTGTGTGTCTGTATACGTACTTGGGGGTGGGAGGTAAGAAAGAGTACCCGAGAGAGAAAACAGTCTTTCACTGCCTCTCTCCTCTCCTCTCCCTCTCCTCTCTGTTTCCATGCTCTCTCTCTTATCTCCCCCTCCATCTTTCTCTCCTACTTTATTTTCTCTCTCGCTCCAGGCAGGGCTTCTCTCTCTGATCTGGTTGCCGACTGATCACACACATGCTTTAGGTGGCTCAATATCACAGCCGGAGCTGTGTATGTGAGTGTGTGTGTGTGTGTGTGTATGTACATATGTTTGTGTGTGTGTGTGTGTGTGTCTATTAGCTAATATGCTCACATACAGTATATTAGTGAGCAAGTTAGTTACTAGTGAGCTACCAAGTTGTTTGAATGAGGGTTGGTGTATATATGAAATGTGTGCATGCTTTTTCTGTATATGAGTAGCAGGGGTTAAGACAGGGGCTTGATTTATGTGTGTGTGTGTGTGTGTGTGTGTGGGGGGGGGGGGGGGGGGGTTAGAGACACGTGTCCTTTGTCAGAAGTCCTGCAGGGATTCAGGGTCAATAAACAGGGTCAGGTTAAGGGTAGGGTTTGGGAGGGGGGGGGGGATGGGGTACTAGACCTGTGCCCGTTTTTCGTTTTAGATTTGCGGGATGTCGAGCATTGGATTATAGGATCCTTCTTTTACGCTTTACTCCCTCTGTCTCTCTCACTCTCTCTCTCCCTACATTTCTCCATCTCTGCCCCCTCCCCACTTTCTCTATCCCCCACCTCACTTCTCTTGAGCAGCCTCACTCAGTATGAAGGATTAGGGGAGACAAAGAGAGATCGGCTCTAACTGAAGACAGGGACAGAAGGAAAGACTGTTGTTCTCTCAGCAGGAAAATATACTCATGCCTGTTTAAAGTCTATTGTTCCTCATAGATTACTCCTTCCTCTGTCATGCTGAGTAAACATCCATAGAACAACTGATAGTATAGTACAATGTTATGACACTGCCATCTGTGCCTAACCACTGAAGACATTCACCAATACACAGAATCTGATACAACAAGAATCAGTGTCATAATAACGATAATTTGCCATTCAAGAAAAGGGAAAAAGAGCATGATTACTTGGTCCCAAGTGTACAAGTCTGTCTGCCAGATATACTGATATACATGCTCACTTTAGTGCAGCGCCCGCAACATCCCCGGCCACTGCATAATTCAGGAGTCAACTCTATGTGGCTTGTATGTTGCGTGCTATAGAACAGGCTACGTAATAGACCCAAGATACTGCGTTCATCAGAGCCATTTCTAAACAAGGCTCATAGGGACTGGGAATGTGAGGTTAGCTGCTATATTTTGTCCCTAGTTCTTACTTACGTACTTTTAAAAAAAAATTCTATTAGCGGCAGTATTTCCTGTTTGCAAGTGTCAGTATTCCCTGCACAGTGAGACGAGGGATCCCGGTGAATACGGCCAGTGGAATTGCCCGTCTGATAAGTGATTGGAGAGTGAATGAATTACAGCCTGGAGACCTTTAATGAGGCCTCGGTGGGAGGGAAGGGTGAGGAAAGGAGGGAGAAGGAAAAGGGGGAAGGGGAAGGTGAGACCAGCTGCAGCTTTCCCCAAAGAAAAACCTTCCCCCTCCCACTGTCTCTCTCCTTCCACGTCTTAATTTCTCTTACCTCAATCTATTGTACTCCATCCCCCCATGCTCTCTCCAATGCACTTACACTTTCCTCTTTGCATTTCCTCTCTGGGTTTCCGCTTCTGTCTGACTCTCTCTTTCTCTTCCCATAACACTCCCCTTATCCTCATTACAGACCCCTGACACAGCACATGTTCATCCTTTGTGTGTTGGTTCCCCTTTATTACTGGGTTAAATGGGAAATCCATACATGGTGCAGAAATCCATTTGATGACCACAGTGTATATGTGCAGATGTGTATGGATCTATGGATGTGTGTGTATTGGTCTTTTTTGCTTGTGTTGTTTTGTGTTTCAGTGTTTTGGAGTGTTTTTTAAGGGAGTGTGTTAAGAAGAGTCTTTGAAAGGAGCTAGATGTGGATGTGTGAAAACGACGAAAAGCCTGGCACCCCAACACTTGGAGGACTCTGCCAATCTACACACACACACATGCACACACACACACATGCACACACACACACACACACACACACACACACACACACACACACACACACACAAACATTAGTCCTGCCAATGTAGCTTTTTGTGCTCGTTCTCATCCTGGTGCCATGGCAGTGCCTGGCGACACAGTTCGTGAGAGGAATTTTAGAGCATGTGGAAATGTGGTTTCTGTGTGTGTGTGTGTATGATTCACATCAGGAGCTCAAATAGGGTTGCCACAGCAGATGTCATTACCCAGAGCAACTCACAACAAATGCATTCAAGGAACGATGTAAGAGGAGGCATGGTATGACTGACAGCCAGTCGGACCCCATGGACAGCTTGTACCTGGCTCAGCCCTGCTCACGGCTTCATCACAGTTTGTGTAAAGCCCCCACTTTCTAAAGATGAATAAGTATTTTCTGTGCAACATTTTCCCAGCTATGCTAGGTTAGTGCTCTGATGTTGCCATTGGGGTTGAGCATCTGTGTGTCTGTGTGCATGTCAGAGAAAAAGGCAGCGAGAGCGAGATGTGATTACTATGTAAATGGATGTTGTAGGGTAGCTGATGTAGTGTGTCTGTGGATCCACGTCTGAAGTCTCGAGGCTTGATTGACAGCTGGATGCCAGCTCACAAACAGATGTTACCGCAGCGATGAGGCCAACACATCTCATCCAGTACAGTGGAGGATAAGCAGAGTATTCAAAAAGCAATGGACTGAGTGAATGAGCGTAACAGACAGTGAATGAAAGCCAAATTGAGCAAGAGAGGAAGAAGGAAAACAGGAATGGAGAGATGCGGGAGATGTTGTTTGTTTCGTCTCCGTTCGGACGCACATCTGGCCTCTAGGCGCCTGAGAGGAAATCTGTTTCTTTCTTGCATGTTGTGGTGAGGAGGTATTCCACTATGTTTATGAGCATAACATATTACAGATGTCTCTACTTCTCTTTTCCCTCATCCCTCTTTTTTACTTCTCTCCATTTTTTCCTTGTTATTGAAGTCTTCTTCCTCTTTTTACAAACTCCCTCCCTCTGATCATCATTTATGTTGAAGTTATGCGGTGTAGCTGCGCGCAGAGAGATGAATCCCAGGCAAAGTGGCTGGGTATCTGAGTGTGTGTGTGCATGTTGTTATTTTTGTGTTTGTCAGCATATGAGAGCAAATCTATGAAGTCAGAGAGAGCGATATATAGTGTGTGTGTGCGTACATTAACAGGGAGCTGATTGCATGTGTCGGTGGAGCTCTCTCTCTAAATATGCCCGTGTCGGGGTGGGGGATGGGGATGCGGGGAGCAGCGTGAAAGAGAGGCTGAGTTTGCGTCTTTGTCTGTCCAATAAATTATTTAAATCCCCAAACAATTAAAGATGAAATCTGTTATCAGCGCCCTCCATTAGAAGTCCTTGTGTCTGCCATGCTGCCTCAGTATGCTCCTCAGTTGCTCTCCTTGTCTGGGCTCAGCATGGGGCCTGATAAAGATCACAAGCTCTGAATCTTAAACACACATCCTGACAGAACAAAGGGATGCACGCACACTCACACACGCACACACTCGGCGTCTTCGTCATAGGAGCGTATGAATATTTTGAAGGCGTCCTTGTTAAAGGTAAAATCAAAAGATGTTGACAAAATGTTACTGGTGCCCCTGCGTGTCACGCGGCACGTTCATTGTGATTAATTCATCTCTGTGTGCAGTGGGGGTTAGTTGTAAGTCAGAGGTGATGTGTTTAAGGTATAATCTGAGGTTGGGGAAAGGTGGATGGGGGTGGCACATTTTTCACAGAGTTTGCCTCTATCTTCTTTCACTGGCTTGCCTCTATCTATCCCATACACCCTTGACAGCCATTCCCTCCCTCTTTCCATTTTATCTCACTCTCTCCCCATTCCCTCCATTTTTTTTTATCGCCGTAGCAAACTGCCCATTAGTCATCTTAGAACCAGTCCCTTTCCCTTGTGTGTGTGCATGTGTATGTGCAAGATGATGCCACACACACACAC
This sequence comes from Hoplostethus atlanticus, assembly GCA_034670405.1. Taxonomy (NCBI): domain Eukaryota; kingdom Metazoa; phylum Chordata; class Actinopteri; order Trachichthyiformes; family Trachichthyidae; genus Hoplostethus; species Hoplostethus atlanticus. The sequence continues at coordinate 2,777,843 of JAXDDX010000016.1, read as the reverse complement.
ACACACACACACACACACACACACACACACACACAAATATGTACACACCTTGCACACACTGCATCTGCTACATTGCACAAATACACACTATGGATATCATTACAAATTCTATATACTGAATCTATTTTTGATATCTGAAATTCATCAATTAATATTTTAGAAACACAGATACCGCAACTGTCTTATGACGACTCATAGCTTCAATAGTAATTGATATCAATTGTCTATATCAAATGGTGGATATAGAAATGAAACTATTCACATATTAAGCTTTGACCACAATAGTCCTTTAAGTTTTAAGGAGGTGATGGCTGATATTTTGTCTATGATTGGTCAGGGTTGGTAGTTTACTAACATTCCACTGAAATGATAAAAATACTTTATAGTATTTAGTCCATTTCAGGGTTTTAAGCCATTTGAGGCTTTATAAGTCACAGAGTGCATCGTCCAGAAGCGGTTAGGCCAAATCTAAGCCACATTCACAAAGGCTACTTACTTTTCTAGCATAGTTATTCCAGATGAAGTGATTTAATCTAAACTATGATTTAGTATGCTGCAATTCTCTCACGATATTCTCCTCACACCCACACTTTACCATCTTCACCGTGCCCCCAAACTGTTTGGATGAAATTGAAATAAGAGTGGACTGTTCAGTGGACCTATGGGGTGAAACTCCATCCCGCCTACTTTGCTCTCGCTGGTGATTGCTTGCTGACAGAAGGTTGGAGTTGATTGATGGCTCTCTGGGCCAGTGTGGTGAGGGGCCTGTTCAAGCACTGCATGCTATCTTGGTTATAGATTTTTGTGTCACTTCCTATACTTTGATAAACACCAGGGAACTACTGGTCTGGGGCACTGCCAGTGTTTTCCACAGATTTGTTGTTTTGGAAAGGATGTTAAGGCCACTGATTCAGCATAGCTGGATATAAATCCACTTTAAACTGATAACATGTACTTATTAATGCTGAATGTGATTTTTATACATTCTCCTCTGATGTGATGTTCATTTGTGTTGCTTTGTCCTGTGAATCTAGTGTGTGTGTGAATGTGTGTACATGTGCATGCTTGTTTGTGCCGTGTGTGTTTTTGTTACAATATGTGTGTGTGTGCGTGTGTGTGCGAGTTTGTGTGAATGTGTGCGTGTGCATATGCGTGTGCTTGTTTATAGAACTGCTGTGATCAAGTTAGCATTGGCTCTGTCATGTGTCTATATAAAGAGACATCAAAGCTCACACTGCCTGTTGTTTATTTGTGTGTGAATATGTGCTTGTGTCTGTTTGTGTGTGTGTGTGTGTATGTGTGTGTGTGTGTGTGTGTGTGTGTGTGTCTGTATGCGTTCAGGTCACCTGTTTGTAAGATTACAGGCTGAAACTGTGATATGACGTGTTCAAACAGACTGAAAAAGGAAGAAATTACCATTTCTGCACTGCATCCCTCTGTGTGTGTGTTTGTGTGTGTGTGTGTGTGTGTGTGTGTGTGTGTGTGTGTGTACGTACGTACCCATGCACCATAGCTCATACATCTCTGTCTCAGATAGGGGCCTGCAGTGTGTATCTCCATAGGGATTCTTAGGTCCAGGCCTGCTGAGAAAGCACACATTGACTGATTTACCCTTCTTCATGCCACTCTTTCTCTTGCTTGCTTTCTCAGTTTATTTCATGCTTCCTTTCCATTCTGCCTGTTATTTCTTTCTCCTTATTAACCTTGACTTGTCCTTCATTTCTCTGATGCAGGCACACACACACACACACACACACACACACACACACATGCGCCAGACATTAGCTTGAAGGCTTGATTTGTATAATTGTGTTTGTGTGAGTTTGTGTGCTGGAAATAGCCCTGTCCTTCTATCCTGGTCATAATTGGCTGGGCTGATGCTCTGAAGCTCAGTGCTGCCTAGATGGAATACAGTCATTCAATTTTCTGACATTTTTTCCCCCTATTTTCTTTTCTTTCCCCAGTGATCTCCTGTCTTCGAAGTACGTGGAGAGGCATTTGTCTGAAAATGGGAAGGCTGTCATCACCAAAGTAAGAATCTGCAACTCATCTCTCTGGACGCTCTCTAAGACTATTTACAGTTAGAATGGAAAGTACAAGTATAATTTATTTTGCATGGGTCTTCATCCAAAAGGTAGTATGGTTCTGTGTGCCAAAGGGTAAGACAACTACTATGTCATGTTTTGCTGTCATTCCCTTTAGCGTACTTTTACCCCTGAGCCAGTCAGAAAATACCAGAGTGGCTGAATCAGCACTACTGATGGTGTGTGCTCAGCTGGGAAGTACGCTGTTTCTTGTACAGCTGCAATTTTCTTTAGACACTGCAGGTTTTCCTCTCTCCCTTAGACTTGAATTGATTAATCAATATGTTAGATTGGCCACAGAGAACTTGGTTAGATCTTGATTTCAGAGGACCTAAGTGGAATCACAGCCGTGGCCTGAACCTTTCACTAACATGATATTAGGATTGCTGTGATAATCCACTGGAATCTGGAGGTACAGTTCACACACTGAGGCGTTTCACATCAGATAAGTGGTGGGATTAGAATGGCCAGGATTCACTCAAATCCCAGTTAAGTAGCAGATTAGTTAGATATTATACAGACAATAATCCATTAATTTAGAATTGAGGGGGTTTTACTCCGATTTTGGTATGTTCTGGTCACTCATGAGCTGTGAATCAATTCACTTTATAGATGGATATCCGGAACATAGTGTGTCTGTGAATTCTATTTTAAACAGTAGAAATGATAACATGCTCCTTTTCTCTTCATTTATGTCTGTTACTCAGCTACCTTTGATGTGTGATAGGCCTCTGTTTGTCACATTTCACTGTTGAGAGATTAATAGTTAAAAATGTTGCACACACACACACACACACACACACACACACGCACACACACAGTCAGGATGTACCCACAGTGCTGGGTTTTGGGTGTTTCTTGCTTTGATGAGAAGTGGAGCAGAAGGTTCAGGGCGACAGGGGGAGGAGAGACACTGGAATAGTAGAGCACAGCACCACTTATAAATAGCTCTCTTTCTCCCTCACACACTCTGCCTCTTCATTTCACACTCTCTCTACCTCTCTTTACCCAACCCCTCTCTGTCGGTCTTTCTCTTCCTCTCTAACTCTTTTCTGGATTAACTACCTAACTTCCACAGCCTCTATTGTTGCATTCTATTCACTCTATTTTTCTCAGTCTGTCTGTCTGTCTGTCTACCTGAGAGACAGAGAGACAGAGAGAGAGGCATGGTTAGCGTGGCATGCTGGATCATTATCCCTTAGATTCTAGCCCCTAGCTTATCCCTCGTCCTAAGAATTACATTGATAGTGAAGTATGACATAATATGGAATGAGAGAGAGAGAGAGAAAGAGAGAGAGACACACAAAGAGAGAGAGAGAGAGAGAAAGAGAGAGAGACACGCATACAGAGAGAGAGGGAGAGCTGAGAACCACAGCTCTGAAATTCAGAGAACAAATCATACCCTCAGCATGACTGATACAATTTCACTTCCATAATTCAATGACAAATATTCATGCAGACATGCAGATAGAGTACCCACCAAAACACACACACACACACACACACACACGCGCACACACACACACACACACATACACATACACACAGGTGCAGTAATACACCTGTCACGGGCATGCACACATACATGTACACACACACTCACTCACACAGGTGCTGTGGCACAGGCGTAGACACACATCCACCCATACTCACACACACACCCATACATGCATGCACACGTGCGCACACTCACAAACACACACAGGCATGCACCCCCCCTCACACACACAACCCCTAACCTAAATCTAATCCTAATTCTGACCTTGACCCTAAACCCCTTCAGGAAGTGAAGTGAGGACCAGAGATCTTTCTTTGCTCAAGTATAAAAATACAAGACCAAACATGGGAGAAGCCCACAGAGAATGCTGGAGGTAGAAGTGGACGCAGTGCTGTGTTGCTGCTTACAGCAGCAGGCCCAGGAGAGGCTGTAGAGCAGAAATTGATCCTCTGATAAAAGCTGCCTTTCCTCTGGGAGACCGGCTTCCTGCCTAATGGCTGTTAGGCTGCAAGGAATGGAGAAAAGAGATGGCCTGCAGAGCACTTAGACACTTACACATCATACACATCTATAGAAATAAATGCACTTTCAGAGAGAGGGAGAGACACACACTGCATCCACATGAACACACACACACACAAACACACACAGCAATAGAGAGAAACAGAGAGAGAGAGACAAAGGTTGATGGTGAGGAGGAACAGAGAGAGATTGAGAGAAGGATTCATATGGGTGATTGATGCAGTGGAGAGGTTGGCAGGTTGGAGCAGGAGGAGGCTAAAGTCTTAGACCAGTTAACACATAAATGGTTAGGGTCAGAGAGCTCAAGAGTGCAAAACACACACACCCACACACCCACACACTCACATACACATACACACACACACATACACACACATACACACACACACACATACACATGCTTATATGTACATATGTATACTGGATCATGGGTTGCACACTCAAAAGTGTTGCAGGGTCGATTGAGGATCATTATTCACACACACACACACACACACACACACACACACACACACACACACACACACACACACACACACTAGTGACAGTGTTAGTGGATGAATCCTCTGTAATTGATTGCTCTGGAGTCATTTCCTCATGGAGCACAGAGAGCAGTAATGGATTAAAGTGGAATATTTCACTGTGTTTGAGTGTCTGAAACATTTTCGGTGGAGACTGTGTGTGTGACGTTAACCTGTGTGTGTTTGTCTTTTGCTTACAGGGAGGGGAGCATTGTTACTATCAGGGGAAGGTCAGGGACATCCCTGACTCCTTCGTGGCTCTCTCAACCTGCCATGGATTGCAGTGAGTACGACCATTGTGCATGTGTGTGTGTGTTTGTGTGTGTATGAGTGTGTATGAGTGTGTGTGTTTGTGCGTATTTGTGTGTTTCTCTACTAACTTTGCTGTCTCCCTGTGTGCCAGTCCTGGGCCTAACTCCCATTTAGCCACCAGGCCAGTATAATTATTTTAGCCTCCTCTCTATGTATTTATCTTTATACTAGGTCATCATTCACATAGACAGGTGCTGCTCCTCTTGCAACATGGGCCTGTCAGACCTCATAGCATGGACAGGAAGGCTAGTCTGCTCAGGATTACATATATGGCCTCCTCTCCTCTCCTACTCCTCTTCCTTCCTCTCCTCTCCTCTTCTTTTTATAACACACACACGCACCTCTCATAAGTGTTTTCCTGTGGGACATTTCTGTTTCTCCTGTTGGTATTTTTAGTGTGTGCTCCAAAGCAGCGCTCTGTCAGAGAGAGAGAGAGGGTCAGAAACAAGGCCTGCTGGGAGGAATTTATGTGTATTGTATACTGTATGCATGCATGTGTGTTCTGTATTAGTGTGTGTGTGTGTGTGTGTGTGTGTGTGTGAGAGAGAGAGACAGAAATATTGGGTAGCGAGAGGTAGATTTGAGGTTATATGTATGCTCATTCCTGTAAGTTGAGAAATGTACAGGAGTGCCTGTCCTGTAAGGAAAAAATAGATTTTGTGGTATTATATTGACTTGTGTGCATGACATGCTATGGTGTGCGCATTAAATATAAACCATGGGCTCAAGTTGCATTTAAAAATGGACAAATTGATATAAAACGTGTGCATGTAATACGTTAGGGGTGGTGCAATTGCATTGTCAGCAGGCAATGCCTTGATAACTCCATGCTTGATAACTCTTGAACCAGCTTTCTATCTGAACTTAAACTATACCTCATCAAAAGCCTGATTCAACTAATCATATCTTTATTCAACAGAATATCATCCTAATCAAGTAAATTCAACTAATTATGGCAAGCAGGTAAAATCAGTTTGAAACTTGCTGATTAAGCTAAATTGTGCACAAGCTTTAAATAACGTTTTCACATCTAATGTGTTAACATGTGTTAACACATTTGTTTGTATAAATTATTCAGTTATAATAATAGTAATAATTGTAATCAGGCCAAAGGAAATGAGGAATGAGAAATGTGGTCTATGTCGTGCACACGCAATACCATCTCGTGCACTCGATGTCGTAAACTGTGGCCTCAAAACATTATTTTTCCTCCTGCGGCCGCTCCCGGGCTCCATAGAAATGAGTGATGTGGTGATATACCCTGTAGTACAGAAGAATAGCATCTAATAAAACAGACAGTAATCATTTACAATTGTTCTCTGCAGACTACCTTCCTACAAGGATCCACTTGTATCTAACCATTAAGAGTAATTCTGACTAATAAGTCCTACTGTGTGTGTAGCACCTTATAACATGGTTGTATATATATAGTCTAATATATCGTTTTTGTTCTTATGGTATAATAATATATAATTATATTATTATTAGTAGTAGTAGCAATATTAGCAGTAGTAGACTTAGTATTAGTATTAGTATTAGTATTAGTGGTAGGGGTCGTATTACTTTGACTGCATTCTCAGGTTTTGGAATTTGTATTGCCCATTGACTTCATGTGGAAAGAACTGCTCTGGGTCTGGGAATTACACAAGCAGACATTAGAGAGGAGACAGAGACACACCCATGCTTTATGCTGCAAACACTAATGTGAGAGAGAGAGAGCGAGAGAGAGAGAGAGAGAGAGAGAGAGAAGGGAGAGCATAGTGGTGTCAGAGGTTAGAGTTTTTAGAGAGTATTTCTCTGATGCTGAGTCAGGTGTTTACCATAATACACATCCTGCCATCTCCTCTTTCTCTCTCTCTCTCTCTCTCTCTCTCTCTCTCTCTCTCTCTCCCTCCCTCACACACACGCACATAAATAGACAGACAGACAGACAGAGAGACACACACACACACACACACACACACACACACACACACACATACACAAAGGTAGTCTTTGTATTTGAGTGTTGAAAGAATCTTTAAAAACACCATTAATTATTAGAATAATGTTTTGTCTTCATGTTTTCCAACAATCATGTCCTGGATTTAAAAGAATATCCCAATTGAAATATTATTTTAATCCAGGACTAGGCTTAATCTGTGTTTGGCAGTTTTGAGTTCAGCGCTTGGCCATCTTACTGGGGCGTTTTGTCTTGCCACTAATATCTAGCTTTACATGGGGAGTGTGCAAATGGACTCTATCATCAATTTGTATCCATCGGGCAGTGGAGAGCTTGTATAGTTTGTAGTTTGGTCAGAACAGTGGCCTGCGGCCCATCTCCAGGCCGCGGCGGTGGGCCTCACCGGAGGAGCAGGGGGTGCACCACTGAAAGGGAGAGCTGTAGCCATGGATTGTCAGGAGCTCATCCCCAGAGTTGAATGTACTTTGTGACGTTTTGCAAATAATGTAGTTTAGTTAAAAGTTGTCCTCCCAGGGAGAACAGTCACAATACTGGACCCTAACTGGCTGACAACACCAGCTGCTCTAATAGGAAGCCGAAGTTGACATCACTTCTGCGTATTCTAATACATTACAGATTACTTGATATAAACCGTACCGGTTCCTATTCTCGTTGAATGAGGTGATATTTATTCTTTGAATTCTATAAATATTTATATCTTATGATTGAGATATAATAGAGAGTGCTGCCAGGTAATTATCAACAAAATCTATTGCTTTGTTTAGTTGCTATAAGTGGCCCTCCTGTGTCTATGGAAAATCACCTGCTGAGTGGAAGCTTTCCAGTTGAAATGCTGCAAACTGGCCTGATTGGATGGATTTCAGTAAGTCTTTAGTGAGGGGAGCCAATCAGGATCAAGTCCAGATCCTGATTCACAGTCTGAAACTGCCTGTAAAAAAGGGTGGATTTTTGAAAATGCAATAATACAAAATTTAACCACTCAAACAAAATCTAATTTCTTCATTAAACATCTTTGATCATATATGTTTGGAAATAGAGGAAGAGTTGAATTATTTCTATAATATGGGATATTTAAATATCTTTTTCTCTCTCTCTCTTTCTGTGTGTGTGTGTGTGTGTGTGTGTGTGTGTGTGTGTGTGCGTGCGCTGTTTTGTGTGCTGTGTAATATGCTGTAAGTGCGATATACACTGTCACAGCTTGACCTGGCCAATCTCCTAAAAACCTTCAGAGTTAATTAATGGCTGTTGGCCGCCCATATGCACACGCACACACACACATTCCCTGCTGATTTTGCAGGCAGAGACAAAAAGACCTTCACCTAGATGCTAAATGAGAAATTGATCTCTGACTTTTTAAAATGATTGCTGTTTGTCATCCTACAATAGGGACACCCATTTTGGTTTTGCCTTTTTCTGTGTGTGTGTGTGTGTGTGTGTGTGTTTGTCTCTTTCTCTCTCAGGGTTTGCATATGTGTATGTTTTTATGTGTTGAATGCATTTTGATTTTGTAATTGCGTAATGAGTGGGTGTGTACTTGAATCCATTTGATTTCTATTAATTATAGATGTGATCACCAGCCTTTGCACCAATTTAGGTCAAAATACGTTCATTGCAAAGCAGTCTGAGTCATTGCCTACTTAGTAAACCAGCCGTGCCCGACCAGTTCCAAATCAGTAGTTATTGTTCCAGACATATAATCTGTAGGTGACCTTTAAGTTGTGCTGTGTGGTGGAATGCTCTCCAATGATTGGATGACCTTTTGTTTCACATTAGGCTCCACCCTGCCGAAGCCAGTACATTCAGGGATATGTCAAAGACTGTGGTGAGGCCAGCAGAGGTTTCTGTCCAAAACTGCACCTTGTAGAACTGGTGCAAAACCTACGTTTGCTTTTATGAGAAATGTTCCAATAATAATAAAGCAATACTGGGACAATGTTGAAAATGCAAACCTATCACACTGATACACTATATGGCCAAAAGTCAGTGGACACCCCTACTAATTATTGAGTTCAGGTGTTTCAGCCACCTTAGTTCCAGTGAAGGGTAATCTTAATGCTACAGGATACCAAGACATTTTAGCCAATTGGGCGCCTCCAACTGTGTGGCAACAGTTTGGGGAAGGCCCTTTGCTGTTCCAGCATGACTGTGCCCCTGAGCACAAAGCGAGGTCCATAAAGACATGGTTAGACAAGTTTGGTGTGGAGGAACTCGATTGGCCTGCACAGAGCCCTGACCTCAATCCCACTGAACACCTTTGGGAGGAATTAGAAGGCTGATTGCGAGCCAGGCCTTCTCGTCCAACATCACTGCCTGACCTCAAATGCTCTTTTGGCTGAATGGGCACAAATTCCCACAGACACACTCCAAAAGCTTGTGGAAAGCCTTCCCAGAAGAGTGGCGGCTGTTTAAGCCGCAAAGGGGGTCCAACTCCATATTAATGCCCATGGTTTTAGAATGGGATGTCCAGCAAGCTCATATAGGTGTGATGGTCAGGTGTCCACTGACTTTTGCCTATATAGTGTAGCTTAGGAGAGGAATCCAGATGCATTATTAGGTTTTTTGATGAATAAAACAACAGCAACGCGTATTGATAGCTGCTCTCCCACCTTCTCTCCCTCTACCTTCCCCACCTTTCTCTTTTTCAGTGGCATGTTTTTCGATGGGAATCACACCTATATGATTGAACCTGGAGGACAGGGCAACAGCAACGTAAGTACTCCCGCACGCTACACAAAAAAGGAATTTCACATTTACCAAACACTTCTTGGTCCTCTCTCTCTGCGTTTCCTTCACCTCTTTGCACCCAATTGCTCTTCAGCCCTGTTGAATTATTAGTGTGGATACAGCCCTAAAGGACTATGTGCATAGCAGATGATCAATGAAAGTAGTAGTCCTGGTATTAGAGGAGTCTACCTCAGGTCATGTCGTGTCCTGAGAGGACCTCCAGACATATCTGCATCAATTACAGATCTCACACCAGTTGTTACCACTTTTCCTAATGAGGGCTGAGTCCGGAGCACAGGGCTCAGGACAGGGAGATTTGCTACATTACAGAGCCTGGCAGAACAGACTACAGCCAATTAGATAATAACAATTACAGGCATTATAGTCGGAACGAAAGGACAGATCAGAGATGCTCTAAAGACGCCTTGAGCAAGAGAGCAAGGCACTGATCTTGTGTGTGTGTGTGTCCTTTTGTGCTCTAATTAAAATGTCCAAAAGAAGTGTGTCTGGGCGGTGTTAATCAGTAAGGGACAAGAGGAGAGAAGATAAGAGAGGTCAGGGGCTTGTGTGTACGCGTGTGTTTGTGTGCGTGTGTGTGTGTGTGTGTGTGTGTGTGTGTGTGTGTGTGTGTGTGTGCGTGCGTGTGTGTGTGCGGGCACTCATGGGGTTGGTGGAGGTCTGGCACAGAGCGCTACTTAAGATTCAGACAGTTTTAATGCCCATAATGTTGAAAGAGAGAGGGAGAGAAAAGGGATGTACAGAGATCCAAATGGAGGTTGAAGTGGAGAAATGCTGATGGAGAGAAAGGCAAGGGAGACGTGAGAGGGAAATACAGTGGGAGAGACAGGTGGAGTTAAGCACAAAAAAAGAAGAAAAAAACACCCCGACTTGTAGGTTCCCATCCAAATCACAGATATTTAGATCATTGGTAAACCAAATATAAATTGATTGTTTAGCTTGTCATTTTATTAGCCTTGTCAGCTGTTTGAAGTAATAGAGTGTTTTAATTGCAAAAGATGAAGGGAATAAAATAAAAGAATGAGCAACAACAACGCTTTGGCCCTCTGGGTTCGAATCACATCTGTCAAGGCGCTCTCCTCCCTTCCAGCAGTCTTTCTTTACTCCTTTCCTTTCTCGTTTTCCTTCCCCTCTGCCTCTGTCGTTCCTCTGTACTGTTTTCTGGAGGGACTGAATTATTCAAGCTAGAGATAAAGAGATAGAGGAGAGAGGAGAGAGAGAATGTGAGGAGTGCACTTCAAGATCTCAGAACACTGCAGCCAGCACACCTCTTCAGAGATATCTCCACACTCACCCACCCACTCACTCACACACACACACACACACACACTCTGCAGATACACCATTTTCCCACATGAAAACACATCACATGTAGCCAAGGCCATGTCATTTAGTTTGGGGCAGATGCTTGGACACAGAAAATATCTAAACATACTTGTCTAGGTTGAGACAGGTTCCTTAGGTACTGGTGTGTTTTTGGCAAACCGTTGGCATTGTTGGTTTTGGCTTGTTAGGTAGGAGAACCCTGGCTGCATGACAAGGCCGAGGACAGCGCTGCCCTCAAGCCCAATGGTGGCTGTCAGTTTGTCAGCTGTGGATGTCTGCCCCCCTGGGCAATAGTCCACCCTGGTCCACCCACTCTCTCTCTGTATCTCTCTCTCCCTCTCTCTCTCTCTCTCTGTATCGTTCTCTATTCCTCTCTCTCTCTCTCTCTCTCTCTCTCTCTCTGTATCTCTCTCTCCCTCTCTCTCTCTCTCTCTGTATCTCTCTCTCCCTCTCTCTCTCTCTCTCTCTCTCTCTCTCTCTCTCTCTCTGTATCGTTCTCTATTCCTCTCTCTCTTTGACAGTCTGCTTGGTCTGCAGTTCATCCTCAGAAGTTCATCAAACAGACACACAGATGTCTGCTGAAAAGCCTAAGTGCTCTCCGTGCCCTGTATGCCAAATAACACGAGCGTGCACGCACACACGCACACACACACACACACACACACACACACACACACACACACACACACACACACACAGTAGCACAATATTGGTAAACACACAGTCAGAAAATGGTGTGTTAATTTTAGAAAGCTCTCTTTTTAAATGGTTGTCTGCTGTGTTTGTTCAGTGATGTTCTCGAGAGGCTACGTCGACAAACTTGCTACAGATTATTGTCTGTCTATTATTAAAGGCTCAGAAGGTAGAGTCTGTGTACTATACACCTTTCCACTTTGACACGCTAGTAATTCTTGTTGTGATGTTCAAGTTGCGACAGTAGGGGTTTGCATAGAGAGAGAGAGAGAGAGAGAGAGAGAGCGAGAGATGGCATGGCTCCTGTCTGCCATATGGTGAACCCATCTGCCCTTCTTCCGCCAAGGCAGGAAAAAGTTAGGCAGGACATTAGCTAAGTGTGTTCTGAAGGAGCCAAATCACATATGGTATTAAACTCACCATGTCATGTAAATAAGGTTGTATGCAAGAACCAGTGAGTAAAATATTTCAGATTTCATTTTACCACAGACTACGAATGTGCTGTTCCTCAGTGCTCTGTAGCTGATAGTTGTTGCATCATCAATCCATGTGACACACGCACACACACACGGAACGATGATGTGTGATGCTGACTTGCATATGCAGAAAACACCATATGTTTAGCTCTCTTGTTTTTGCCACCTTCCCAACCCCACCTGCGCCTCAGGGCCCCTGTGGCTGCATCTCAACAGTTCTGCTAGCTTGCTGCCCTTTGCTCTCCCACCTCCTCAGCGAGGAATGAGACAAAGCCTCAAAGAAGGAAGCAATCCAAAACGTCCCTCTCTTGTCCATACCCAGTGTGTGTAGTCTTGCTGCATGCACTGGCAGACTCCAGACCTTGCATGGGGGTCTGAGCTGCAGCGCCCAGACTAGCCTCAAATGAGGAGAGGCTGGGAGGATAATGGCAGAGTGGAGAGGGGGGGGGGTGGGGATGGAGGCTGCAAGTTGATTTTTATGGGGAGTGCAGGATAGATGAGGGGTTGCTGATCAGGGGGGTGGGGGGAAGGGGAGGGTTTTGGGGGGGGGAGGGTTTTTTAGATTAAAGGGAAAACTGAGAATGGGGGACTATGTGGGTTAAAGTGGGTTAAGAAAGGGGGTCCCCCTGGGCCTTACGCCAATTCCATGTTACTAAACTGGGACCAGTTCATTCACACATTCAGAGAGAGAGAGAGAGAGAGAGAGAGAGAGAGAGAGAGAGAGAGAGAGAGAGAAAGAGAGAAAGAATGAAAGGAGTGCTACCCCTCCCTATTCTATATTCATGAGCCAGCAGTCTGTGTCTGAGGTACCATCTCCCCTGGCAACACAGTCTCCGCCCCTGTTCTTTTGTACCAAGACATCTGAGGGCCATCTGTGTTTAAACCCCTAATCCCCATCCCTACACACGCCCTGCCGAATCTATATTCTATATGCTGTGTGTGTGTGTGTGTGTGTGTATTTGTAGGTGCGTTCAGGGATGACAGAGATGAATTGGGGAACAAAGAAGACACTGGTCAAGGGAACACAGTATTACATTGGTTAATTCAACATGCAGTAGCTGCTCAAATATGTATGATGGATGCTGTGTGGATATGCTACAAATAATAAAACAGCTATATATTCTATACAGCTCTTTGATTACAGTCCAGTTGATCACCAGCCAATAAAATCTCTCCCAACATGAAAGTGTCACATCAAGGTATTGCTTCCAATTAAGACTGTTGGCAATTTAACCTGGTGGCTGTTAATTCCAAATGTTACATCCTAATCATAGATAGGTTCCTCTGCAGGCCTGGTCGTGAGGTAATATTGATATTTACCTACAGAACAGATCACAGTTCAAGTCAGGGCAAATGTCAGGGAGTATGTCTTTTTAAAACCCTTCTTACAGTCTTCTGTGTCTTGTAAGTACAGAATTGTAATAATTTTGGGGGGTTTTGCTCTTTTTGCTACTTAAAGTGGAAATAATAATATTTTTACTCCCCCATAGCACAGAATCACCATATCTGCAGAGGGTTGATAGGGTTGTTGATCAATACCAATGACTCAACGAGGTGCTGAGATCAAAACTCGCTGTCTGACCTGTGCTGACAGTTTTAGAACAAAAGCTTCTCACCCATTGGCATTTCGAGACAGTCCCAATTTCCTTCTCTCACCTACTCACATTTTCAACTGACAACTTTCAACTGATGAAAGACATTTCAGCTATGAAAGCTAAAAACCCTTGTCCTCAAGCCCAAAAAGTAAATGACAAAGCAGTATTTTTATTACAGTGTTATGCATTGTTATACAGTATATTACCTCTTCACAAGACACTGATCTCTGCACTAATTAGTTGGCTTACTCACTCTCCAACCTTGAGTCCTGAAATAGGGAGATTTTCAAAACCAATCTCTGGATTTTAAGATTCAGAGGTTCTGGTGACTTTTTATGTCTAAAAATGATCCTTGCACGATCACTTTCAGTCATCACTTCCATCCTTCCATCCTTGAAAGTCAGGAGTCTCCTGGGAAAATCGGGAGTGTTGACAAGTAGGGTACTCGTCTCTATTGTGAAAATTGACTTCTTATAACAATTTATCAATTAAGCTGGAAAAGTGGAGATATAACCACTTGAAACTACAGCAGGGGAGCAGATCGGACCTGACTCCCCATCTCTGGTGCCCGTCTCAGGAAACAAGTTCACCATAGTCAGGGTATATTTGTGATAGCTGATAGCTGTGATAGCTAACTGATTTCATGAAGGTGGTTATCAGCTTGGTCAACCCAGGATTTTCTACTACAGCTATGAGTGCGTTCACATAAAAAGGCGGGGTTTGTAACAAATAGCCAATCGCATGAAACATGGACAGATCCAGAGCAGCATAAATTTCATTCATTATTGATAACTATAGCCAACTATTAAAAGCTACCCGGTATTTGATAGAAGCCCTCTTTTATAGTCAGAGTGGGCAAATCACCTGGAAACGCTACAAACATTTATTATGTCTCTAATATAATAAATCCTAATGGAAAGCAAAGCTGTTCTGCCGGTCTCTAAACACCATTGACCTGCAAAGAGCCCTTTTTACTGTTAATTCAATAGTATCCCCGTCTTAATGTCGGGATCATCCTCTAGGAATGATGATGCCATTTTTCCAGAGTTGGTTGGTGAGGCTTTTTATGTTTAGATCCGACATATCCGATATGTTTAGATCTGCTCCGGAGGTGGGTTAAGCGCAATCTTGCTTAGTGAGACAGGCCCCCGGTTAAAAGATGCTGCTCAGCTTTTTGACTAAAAGGGTGAGGGTAAAAAAAGTGAACTGATGCCAACTGGTCAAATTACTCAAACTATAACATTCACTCTGAACCGTGCGAACATGCAATTAATATTGGGTTCATTTATTGTTGCCATTAATCATATTAATAAATCTGATGAAAAATTGGCATGTTTTTCATCTTTGGCCCAGCAAATACAAAGAGGCATATAGATACAGTTGGATTAAAGTTTTAATAAAAATAAAAACAGTGTAGACAAAAATGTTTTACAGACCATTACATTGACCACAATATTTAGTGATGACATATCTATGATGGATACATTAGAGCATTGATAAAAAAAAAAAAAGGGCACAGAACTGATGATGCAATTATAACTAACATTTTGCTAAAATAATATATGCAGAAGTCAATTTAATATATTATCATTTAAATGTGGCTTGTTTACGAGGACTGTCACCATTCAACAACTTTAACAGACACGTTGGTGGAAGTTTGATAGTAAGATACAATTATCTGACATTTAATGAAACACTACACATTCACGTGTTTCAACTGCTTTCTCAATTTCATTATATATATCATCTGATAAATCAACAGATGTGCTGAGCAGAGATGAACAGCATTCTCAACTCTGCCATTTCTATTGTTTTTAACAGATTTAACTTCATAACAAAAATAAAATTCTCTACAGTAAATACTGTAATCCAATTGAAAATATGTCTATTTTAAAATTATGGCACAGCTTTCTTTTTTTTGGATATTGTAAATTCCTATAAAAATGTTATTATATGTTACAACAAATGATTAGGTAATATGTTAGAGGCCATACAAAAAAACAAAGGCAAATGTAACCTGGCACAGTATTCACCTCATCTAGTGCATTAAAAACAAAACTACAACAGCTGCTCTTCACGGGGCACCATGACAATATCAGCGATTCATGTTATAAAACAGAGACACAGGACTCAAGCGGGTCAGTTAGTAGTTATCCCTTCAAAATCACTTAGCAAGTAACTAAGAATGTAAAGTTAATCAGGATCAGTGTTGTGTACAGTAGTGATAACAGAAGGCCTCCATAGAGACAGCTTTACATGTAAAAGTGACAAGTCCGTAGTGTATGAACATGATTTGTCCAATATAAAAATGTAACAGAAAAACATTATTTTACAAACAACCAGAGGGCTGCCAAATACTAAACTGTATATAGTGTTGTTCACACCAGTGCTTGTATAGGAAGCTGGATCCCTGTTGTAAAGAGAGTCTCCTCCTTCATATGATACCTTGTGGGGTCTTTAGACAGGCTCTCACCTTCTATAATCAGAGATTCATAGATCTGAAACGACTGGATAGCTTGAAACTATCACTCTAGAGGCCCTATAGAGCACTCATATTATTAACTTCCATCCATTATATTCTATTAAATGTATCAATAGTGAAAGGCATGGAAAAATTTGATCAATAGTCATAGTGCAGGCTTCGATGTGCTGAGGTCAACAGTCTCACTTCCCTTAATGTCCCTGTGTAAGTACGGGGATATCGATCTCTATGGCAGACATCCGTGAGCGGGTGGAGTAGCGGTGGCCCGCGTAGCTGGATGTGTAGCCCTGAGAATGAGCATAGCTTTGAGAGGGAGCATAGCTCTGAGAGGGAGCATAGCTCTGAGAGGGAGCATAGCTGTAGGCCTGAGCGCCCCCTGCCTCTGACCCATACCCATCTGGGGCTGAAATCTGAGACATGTAGACCTGGGGTGGTGCTGGGGCAGCCACACTCTGGGCATAGGCCTGGGAGGGCGCATAAGGCTGGGCATCAATGACAGTGGGAGCATAGGTCTGTGGTGGGAAGGTCTGGGGCCCATAGACTGGGGAGGGAGGATATCCATTGGCAGTGAGAGGTTGGCTGGACACAGAGTTAGGCATAGAGGGTAGGGGCAACCAGAAGGGCGAAGGCAGCTTCTTACACATACAGTACCACATGAACATGAACAGGGCGGCGAGCATCAGTCCTCCAGAGCAGCCTATGGACACATAGACAGCAAACCCATCAGAAAAAATGTGGTCGTATCTGATGTTCATCTCCTTGGTGCGGAAAAGGAACCACACTGAGGGTGCCATGGCGATAGCTCCACCCAGGAACAAGAACATCCCGGCCACCAGGTGACAGCCTGCACTGTTGACCAGACAGCGGGTGATCTTAATGTCTGGTTCGGGCTTGTCTGAGCAGCAGCAGATCTTACACATCCCAGCCATGCACAGCAGCAGGGCAAAAGAGCCAAACAGGAGGCCTACAGGCAGGCAGAACTGCAGAAGCCTCAAGTCCAGCTGATCCACTTTAGAGTACCACTGGAAAAGTGAGAAGAAATGATTTCTGTTAGGACACGAAAAGAATAACTATTTCTAAACATAATTCAAATCACTTTTATGGGTGGGTAATTGATTTCTCCAAGCAATACCTCTGAATCATAGTAGTAACAGCCCGAGTAGCCATCCTGTTTCACACACTTGGCCCACAGCCCATCATACACACTGACATTCTTAGCGTTGCGATTGAAGGTGACGAGTCTTGTTATGCGCCACTGTGGAATTAGCGTGGCCACAGCAATCCCTCCCACAGACACAAAGGCAATGATGAACGAGAAGGCATTAGTGGCGTGGATGTCCCGGCATGACATGGTTGGTGTTGACAGGAACTGAGGCCACTAGGAAAGTTCCTGTTCAATAAAAGACGATGTACAGCCAGGCAGACAGAAATGGCTGGTCACAACAGTGGAAAGCAAAGGGCCAATTACAAAACAACCTCAGTACTCATCCTGTTTCATACAGTTGAGTATGTATTTGAAACAATGTAGGTGTATACAAATAGTTGTACATGGTTCAGTTACATTTGTAAAAAGAAGAAATTATGTTATTGTAGAACTAATGTTCTTCAGAGAAAGAAGTTCCACTCCTGAACAGTTTCTCCAAAATGGCCCCATTACTATTGAAGTTATCTAACTATGCCACGGACTGACCTAACTATGGGCAACCCCCCTATATTTCTATTCACCACAGCATAGTTGACCCAATATCTGCTGTCCCCCAGAAACAATGCTCTCATTTCATTAGCAAACAAAGTAAGAATGACTGCTGGCTGAGGCTGCTGGATAAGCAGAGGACCTATACTATTGAGCATTACACGGACTGTACAGCCAAACAATAAACAATTGAATTAGAGACGTTTACCCTCTTTTCAAATCAATACTGGTGGTGGCAACATGCACTAGTGACTGCCCGTGTCCATATGTCTAACGCTTTATCACGGTGATTTCCTTAAATCTAACTTGTCGCCACGCTATTGATGTGTAATTAAAGGTAATTAACTAGCACCGTAGCTTAGCCAGCTAGCTTAACGTTGTTGGTTAGCAAGTCTATTCTTCCATTAACTGGTGAGCAGCTATATATATGATTAGTTACCAGCTAGTACAATATCGGAGTAAGAAAATATGAACGATAAATGTGCCATACGAATGGTTTAAGTGAGGTGCAGCAGTAACACTATCTAAGTAGCGCTAGTCAACATTATCTATGTTAGCTGTTAGCTAGCAATAAAGCAACCTGTTGCGCACTGAATTCCCAGACGTGAAGCTCAAATACGATAACTCAATTGAACATACATAAACATACATATAACACATTACCTTAAACTTTCTGTTTAGGGTGAAACAGGTGGCATTTCAGCGTTTCTTCAGCCTGGTTGCTGTAAACTACAGAGCCTTATTACCAGGCTGTGGCAGACAGGATGTGGCCTCACGATTATCACTGAAGGGCGTGTAAACCCTCTCTGCTGTCTTACAGGCGACAATCGGCGCCGTGGGTTAACTACTTGTTTACTTCACTGTAAACGAAGTATTAAGCCTACCAAAAGCAAATAATATTCCCCCTAACATTAACTTTGTCTTTCAGACAGGTTTCTACTACTAACAGCCTAGCAAATACAAAAAATGTATCTAAAACATACCAGTCTTCCATACTAGTTAATCAACATCTTACCATAACACACCAGACAAGAAAATCTCCTGCCAGACAACAACTCTATAACTACCAGCCAAGCAACAAGCAATATGACTGATTACTAGTTGTAGATGATGAGGACAAAATATCATAAGTCAATAATTTCAGATATTTTCACAATTAACAGTATGCATCATGGTATTTTACATTTGTTTTTTCTAAGGGTTGGTTGCAATTAACTGAAAATGGTAACAAAACAGTACTCAATCCAGCCTTTGAAGAAAGTGTATGCTTAAAGTTAATAATTTAGTTTATTAAACACAAGCTCTGACCAGCTTCTACTCACAAATGAAATGGATAGTAAGATTCAAATAGTGATACGACTAGACCATAAATCGCTCGCCTTGGCCAAACATTATCATTCATCAATACAGGATAAGAAGCATCATGTAATTAATGTTCTAATCAATTTATTAAAACAAAAATGTGTGACAACTGAAATATGAAGGAGCATCAAGTAATCAAATAACCTTTATCGGCCTCTATCGGCCTCCAGTAGGAATTGCAACAACATCAATTTATCTCCTGCTACACAAGTCTCTGCACAGCCCCCACCCCACTCCTCCCATCCTTTTCAGTAACAGTGGCCTGTGCTTGACACAAAAATAAAGTCACATTTTCACCATAGAGAGCAGAGATCACACAGAAACATCTAGTGTTCTACATTACTAGTGTTTTACATTACTGCTCTTTATAGTATTTTTTAAAATTATTTTTGAAAACATCTTCGCTTTACAGATTTTTTTTTACATTTTATGCTTGTCTTCAGGTTTTTCAGTCTATCTATCTATCTATCTATCTATCTATCTATCTATCTAACATTCTAAACAAATTAAAAAACAACACATCAAACACTAAGCTTTGATAGCAGTGTCGGTGCACTTGACTGAATATCTAACCTATATGATCATACAGTATGACCATATAACCACCATATGAACCATATGAACCATATGAATTTGTGTCTTTCAGGGAGATATCCAAATTCACATGATATACAAATCTGCTGGACAAGAGGGACTTGACTATCTCCTCAAAGGTAAAACGATGTCTCAAGACCTGAGAAGGAATTGGATTCATTATGAATATTAATAATAGTGAAATCAATATTTGCTTTTGAATTTGAGTTGCACATTTCTGTATGACTGTAATAAAAAGGAAAGACTGTGAAAGACTGTTAGATAGTTATGTATATGATAGCCTAAGTTTGACAGCATTAATTGTTTGTGTTTTCTAGGTGATCTCCCAGAGCCGCCATTCCCGAGCCCCCCATTTCCTGGGTCAAAGGTTATTCACAGGAGAAAAAAGAGACAAGTATGCACTATAGGTTGACTCTCCTACAGGCATATTTGTTGGAGAATCAACATTATTATCAGGAGGAATGCTGATGGAGTCATCCTGAGTTCACTTGTGTGTTTGTGAGTGTGTGTGTGTGTTGTGCACACGTGTGTGTATGTTTGTGTGTGTGCAACATAGAGATAATTATGCTCTGCATGCTGTTTGTTGAAAGTTAATTATGTTGTTTCCCACCCGTATGCTTTATGTTAATTCATTAAGCTAAAAAGAGTGCTCTCCTCCCTCTCTCTCCTCCCACATAACCACTTTCCATATTCCCTCTCTTCCTCTTTCTCATGAAATAATTAACCATATGGGTGGAAGCTGCTCCTCTCTTTTCTTGTCTTAGACACAGTCAGATGACAGTTGTCTCCAGCTGTCTGTCTCTCAGTCCGGAGACATTCGCTCATCTGGTTTATTGGAATGTGGAGTAGAGACAAACCTGATTTAGCTTTGCAAAGTTCATCCCGATTTGATTTGTCTTTTCAGGGTGATGCATGATGATCTTTCTGTATACTGTATACTACTCTGAAATTATCACAGAAAACAGAGAGAAAAGGGTGTGTTTGTGTGTGTTTGTGTGTGTATTTGTCTCTCTGTCTGTCTGTCTGCCTGTTTGTTTGTCTGTGCCTGTGTTTACAGTACATGTTCAAGCTGACAGGCTGTGTTGTTTCCTCAGGCTCTGCGTGTGTCACGCAACGTTGAGGATGAGACCAAATATATTGAGCTGATGGTGATCAATGACCATTTAATGGTGAGCATTTTAAACCAGATTATATAGTTAGAGCTCCCCACTAAGATATGGCAGTACACTTTAATAATAACCCTCTTATTACTGTCAATATTGCTGTGATGCCCCGGATGTGCTTACGAACATTTTTTTGATATATTGGTTGTTAACTTATGGGTCCTTTCAACTTGATAGGAGATAAAAGGAAAATGCCATTTTTTTGTTTTTTGCTGATGACTATCAATCTTCTCAGACCCAACTAGACTGATGTTCAATGGATAGCATGCAGTGTGAGATATGTAATGTTGGACAAAATGACATTTAAATTTAGAAAACGTTTATTGTCTATTTTATTGCATGGGACAGAAAACTGACTATGATGTGGTTCCTCCGTGAAAACGCAATATTAACATAACATAACAGAAATAAAATGGTCTGCGAACGAAAAAAATGTAAACAATTCTAAATTAAATTGTTTAAAACGGTTTAGTTTTTAGAATTCATGGTTGTAAAGTTGTATCCCTTCATGTTTCTTACATTACTGACACTCATGAGCTTGGCTAAACTATTCTCACAGAATTAGCAGTGCTGCCATGTGCTCAACATGCTGCATGCATATAGAAGATGGCTAACATTATAGCAATTTCAACAAATTAATTTGAGCCATACTGAATTCCAAATGCCATTGAATTTGCTAGGCAACATATTGCTGTTGTGTTCTGTGATTGGTTAATTCCCTCCATCCAAGGAGGTTATGGTTTTGGTTTGTCTGTCCGTCAGCAGGATGTCTCAAAAACTTGTGAATGGGTTTCTGAAATCTGTTGGACAGATAGACCTTGACCCAAGGAACAATTCATAAAAGTTTGGTGGTGAACTATGAAACGGAGATAGAGAGTGAATTCCAAACCTAAGGGTGTGTCTGCAGGGTCAATCAATCAATCATCAATTTAACTTAAGATTTAAATGACAGGAATGATGTCTTTGGGTGTAACAGGAGCTGGAGAATTGTTCATCATTTGCCCCAAAAGCCTTACGATTTAATACATGAAGTTACACATGTATTTCTTTATTTTCTATATTTCTACATTTAAATAGTTGAAATTTCCTTTGATCTAGATTATGACTCTTTTTTGTCTGTTTCTTCCCTCTTTCTCTCTCTCTCTCCAGTACAAGAAGCATCGGCTTTCTGTTGGGCAGACGAATAACTATGCTAAGTCAGTGGTCAATATGGCTGACATGGTAAGAATTATATTGATCCTCTTCTTGGAAAGCTTACCACAAGCACTCCCAGCTACTGGAGTTGAGCATACATTGCACTGATTTCTCATTTAACCAACATCACTCTCTCCACTTAAAACCTGCCCTGGCCCATAATCTGCTGTGAGCAGCCATTAACTAGCCAGTGATGCGTTTTCAGGGCTAGGAGAAGTGAAACAGCAGAGGAATTACAACAGTGAAAAGGCCGATCTGTCATTATCTGTAGCCTCTCCTGTCTGCTGTGGTGCTGAAATCTGATCTGCAACAGGGTCACTTCTGTAAGCTGATAGGCTGGTGAAACAGGAAAAGGGTCATGCCTGTTTCCGTGCCCTTGAAAATGAGTTATCATATGAAAGTACTCATTGATCTCCTTGTAGGAGTATTTCTGCCTCATTCCTTAGTCTGTGCCATGCTACCAAGGAAACAAGGCTATATTATTATTGCAATTGCCCCCCCAAATGTGCATATAAATAAATCTATACTTTACAAATAACACAAATATCATATTCAGATATTATAGCAAGTAAAAGGTTTCCGTGTTTGGTGTGGGAAATGTCACAGTTAATGTATGTCCATATGTCCACTGACCCACACTCTTCCTAGTCTGTCTGCTCATGTTTGTCTTGAAACTATTGCCATTCAGCTTAACCAGAGAGACTTTGCTCTTGTCTTGTGTTTGTCTGGCCAGGAACTCTAATAGATTTCCATCTTATCAACACAAATATTATCATTGGTTGTCCAATTTGTGGACTCTGTCTAGCTCTCTGTGATGTTCTTCTGTCTGAGGGTTGGATCAAATTGATAGACAATTAGACTGGTTCTGTTACAATAAAAAGCTGGAGATGTTGATGAATATGAAATGTACTATCTTTAATATTACCCAGGGCAGTTTCTCCAGTATTTTGTCACTGTCAGTCACACAAGGACTCCATCCCTTGGTTTACAGATGTAATTAGTTCTCTTAACTGTGACTGACATTGAACTGATTTTGATCTTCCAGATCTTCAAGGAACAGCTTAACACTCGTATCGTGCTAGTTGCCATGGAAACATGGGCAGCTGACAACAGGTTCAACATTGACGATGACCCCATGGTGACCTTGAGGGAGTTCATGAAGTATCGAAGAGACTTCATCAAGGAGAAATGCGACTCAGTTCACCTCTTCTCGTAAGTCTGAATGTTCATAAGAAAGTGTGTGTGTATCAAGTGCTTATTAACTATATTAAAAATAAAACTTTCTCTATTTATCAGAGGGAATCGTTTCCATAGCAGCTGGGGAGGAGCTTCCTATATGGGAGGAGTTTGCTCCCTCACTAAAGGAGGGGGGAGTCAATGAGGTAAGCTGTGTACAAATTCATGATCATGGATCAATTACTCCTCCAATTTAACTGACGCAACAGATGAAAAATGTGCAAAACTGACCTCAGACAAGTGATTACAACTCTGGAATGTCTGTTTTCACATAGGTTATGACACATGCATCTAATCAGATTGAACCTCTGTTTTTCTGTTTGTTCTCTGTCTCTCTGTCTCCCACTTTCTTTCTTGCTGTCTCTCTCTCTCAGTATGGAAAAACAGATGAGATGGCCATAACCCTTGCCCAGTCTCTTGGACAGAATATTGGCATCTTCTCTGACAAAAAGAGGATCCTCAATGGTACGATCAAATCTTGATGGATCCTTTATGTCTTACTCTCTCTCACACACACATGCCTCCTGCATTCCCCATGGAAACATTTACGATGTGTTTTCCTCTAGGCGAGTGCAAGTGTGATGATCGTTGGTCAGGCTGTATCATGGATGATGTTGGGTAAGTTCCTTTTAAAGTGCATTTCCCCCATCAAATGATAACTCGTCCTTTAAGCCACAGCAGCCATCTCTCACCCTCTCATCCCTCTCCCTCTTTGTGCAGTGTGTTTTCCCAATCAACGCAAATCAAAACAATCAAATATTTAGATTTATTTGAGAATGCAGGCTAGTACCACTGTGTTAGAGGCTGTCACCACCTGTTCTTGCAAAGCAGAATGTGCAATGCTTTATTTGGGTTATGATCATCATTAAGTGATATCATCGCACTTAACTCTTAGCCCAGATCCCTGAAAAATTGATTGCACTTTTGTCCGCTCTAGCATTTATTTCTGTGTTTTTAATTTGAAATGAAAATGTATACTAAATTGGGTATTGGGTATGTAGAGTTAAATCAAATCTGACATAAAAGTCGTTAAACAGTCTAATCTAATCTGATCCTTAATCAATCAAGCATAAACAAATTGATAGAAAAGGCTCTTAATAGAAGGACTAACAGAACCACTATGTTTGAATGTGAATGTGTTTGAATCAGTAAAAGGTTTGATGACATTTTTTTAAACCCCTTTATAAATGGAGTTTATAAATCTTTAGTTGCAAACCATTCATCAAACCATGTGAATAGACTCATGTTATTGTAGTTTGGTAATTCACCACTAGATGTCAGTTGTTTTTTGTTTCCTATATGAATGGCTCACTCATTTTACTTGGTTGGGCTTCTATCAGCAGGAATGTGTTATGTAATCTATTGCAGTTAGCTTGTTAAGATTAGACCATAGGTGATAAATCAGGCACGGATTACGTTTTGTGTTTTCAGTTTCATGCAGAAATCATGGCAATGTATGTCTTAAATCTATGTGCAAATCTATGTACAAGCTTGCTTGGCATTGTGCCACTGTGAGCATAGGGATGTGACTGTGTGTGTTGTGTTGTGTGTGTGTGTCTGCGAGGCTCTGTGAGAGTGTGTGTGTTTACTCCTTTTCTTAAATACCTCTTGCGTTTCCCCTCAATCCCAAATGGGACAGCAGGTGAGCAGAAGCTTGGCTAGAACGCTGCTCGTGCGGTTTGAACCAACTGGCTGCCTTGAAAGGGTTGTCAGTCATCACAACCTTTCCCATTTCATCCAATAGCATTACAGCCTCTGCGGCTCAATGTCCTGCCCTAGCTTCTGTTTTTCTTCAAATGATATGAACAAATACAGTCTGATGTCCCTATTTATACACGGGCTGTATTTTTCATAATCATTTTGTATACTTTCATATGTACTTCAATTATATTCTTTAGTTTTGGGCTGTTGTCACCTGCTGATCGACTTAAAACAAGAAAATTGTACTATTTGATTATTGTGATTAGTAATGGGATGGTCCTTCTCCCTCCTGCCCTTTGAAAATTAGGTGGTTTCATCATGTCTTCCTCCATCTCTAACCGATTGATACAGTCTGCAATGTCATTCTCATTTTAGGCAAATATTTGTCTACCTCATTTCCCGTAACAGCACTAACACACCCTGTCCAGATGCTGTTCTAATTTGGGTTACTATAGTTTACTGACCACGAGGTCATGTGGACACATGACAGAGGACAGATGACCTGCTTTGACCTCCTTGCCCTGTCCCCTGTGAATGGCCCTGATGCAGATTTCCTTTCTCTAAAACAAAGTCAATGGTATTTCAGACACTTGTATTCAATGAGCAAACCTCTGTCATGCCCATTGATGGACTTCTCTCAGCACCTGCATGTCTGGTCAACTTAACCTGACTAAACTACTTTCAGATTTTTTTTTCACAGGGTTTAGCTGCTTAGTGTGTGTGTATGTGTGTCTGTATGTGTGTATTTATATGTGTGCGTGCATGCGTGTGTGATGGCTTATTATGGGCATCTTAAATCCTAACTACACCTGATATGTCACAGTCCTGAGTGCAAAGAGATGCACAGTTTATTGATTTAACATGCATGATGGTAAAGTTAGGATTTTGTAGTTGTTCTTTAGATTTTCTGGTTTTGTTGTATTTTATTTTATTTATTTTCTATTGTTTTGTTCTGAATTCAATGTTCTCATGGGAGATGGGCATTGAAAATATGTATTTAAAATAGTTAATGGTTAATATTACAAAACTCAAAAGTGTTTGTTTGATATCAGGAACTTGAATAGTTTGAAATGCAAAAACGCTTCATATAACACAACTAAATAAATACAGCACATTCCATGTTTTTAACCTGGAATACATATTTTGCCCAGGATGGTCTTCTGTACTGTCAAATAACAACTCTTTGTCATTGCTGGAGAAAAATGTCCACATGGTTGAATCTGAAGATTGCATATATTCTGGTGACCAGTGAATCATCCAAGCACCTTTCACCCTTATTTCACTCCTTCTCCTTATTACCATCCAGATGGGACGAACACTACAAGATTTTGGCAAGATTTAGCCCTGACACAAATTTAGAAAACTGCGGTGCAAATGCCACATTATAGAATATTCAGCTGAGACAACATTGAACCCAATAAATTCAGGAAATCTTGATGAAATATTGTAGTGTACTCCATCCATCATTATTGATTCCTTACACAACCGTCGTCTCTGCGTCACAGTAGGCTACTACACTCAGCCACATTGTATAGGCTGATAAAGAAGGCCTCTCTTAGCCCCTCACTCTCTCAATGAGTCGGCCTGTTATTGCATTGTGTCTCTTATACAGCCCTGATGAGCTTCACTCACAGAGCCACTCTAGTTTGACATATGGTTGCAGTATAATCACCATTAGGGCTGATAGTACAGCAGAAGATAATGATGCCTAAATTGTTGCTCTGATTTGTGGGACATGGGGTTCAGGGCAATGTCATGAAAATCAATCAGACTGAACACAAGACTTTTGATTGAAAGAGATTTGTTGATGTTGAGTGGCTTCCTGGTTTAATGTTTCTTCAAGTGGGGCGTCAGCCTCATATCGTAGGTGAATTGAAACAATAGAACCGGGTTGTAAGTTGAGAGTTGATGATGCAAGCAGCAGAGCTTTATTTCTGTTCTGTGCATCTAGGGTGTAATTTCAAAACTGTCAAATAAAACAAAGCGTATTGTGGCGATTGTAGAGACACAATACCAACTGATAATGCAATAACTGTTCAAATATCATCCACAATATTCATGTTCATTCCCAGGAGGAGGAATTCAGGAATTCATAAATTCATCGCAGAGTCCATTTACATCCTACACATATCTCAAACCTCACAATCTTAGCTATGTACATCTGTCCCGATCTTATAGTAAGGAGCTCTTCTGAACTGTGAGTATGGTAAATCAGTGATGAAACTTGAAATACTTTGGTATGATGTCTCCCATAATGTTAAGGAGAAATGCACAATTGTTATATATGCCAAACCTGCCATGTTCTTGTGTGTAGTACTGACTGTAACCATCAACAGGTAAAAAATATGTTTAATTAAGAGTGAGGGGCTTGACAAAGTGAATTTGTGTGCGCAACTAATTGTAAAAATGACAAGCTCCGATGTGATGCTTAAACCTGGATTCTTTTTTTCTTCAACAGTTGTTTGTCGAGTATGTTTTTTGTTTGTGAGCAAGCCCTCTCTCTCCCAGTATTACCTCTCTGAGGATGCTGACTGTGACTGTAGCCACGGTACCTGCATAACGCTGTGGTTGTGTTGAACAGCTTCTACCTGCCCAAGAGGTTCTCGGACTGCAACGTGGAGGAGTACCATAACTTCCTCAACAGTGGTGGGGGAGCCTGTCTGTTCAACAAACCCCTGAAGGTGTATAGGAGCACACACACACACACACACACACACACACACACACACACACACACACACTCACACTCAGTACGTTTGTCTATTCAGTACTTTTAATTGTATTAATCTTGCCTTCTTGTCCAGCTGTTGGACCCTCCAGAATGTGGTAATGGCTTTGTGGAGCCAGGAGAGGAGTGTGACTGTGGAAGCCCAGCGGTGAGTAGATTCGATTGGATGAATGCAAGTAGGGAGAGGCAATCTAAAGGGTTAACTTAATATCCATCCAAGGACAAGTAAATGACAAGCCAATTACCTAACAACAAATCAACCTGCTGTGTCAGTCTAATAAACAATAATGTCATTAGGGAGCCACACATACAGTGTATATACAGTGTACAGTGTAATCAAGTTATGGCTTGATTATAGAGTTTATGGAGAGAGACAGCCGTTCAAATGTATTCAAGTCATATGGCATAAAAATATATTATATATGACAAAAGATGTGTTACAGAAACGACCCATATCAAATCAGTCAGCAATCACGTAATTCCTCAGACAAAGAAGAGGACCGTGAAGGGCTTGAGCAGGGTCTGTCTGTCTTTTTGTCCTCTAGGAGTGTGCAAGAGAGGGGGAGAACTGCTGCAACAAGTGCACCCTGACGCAGGGCTCCAAGTGTAGCAATGGACTCTGTTGCAACAGCTGCCAGGTACAGAACGATACGCTGCACCGTCCACCCTGTGACACAAAAGCTAATTACAAACACTCACAGTCTGTTTGACCTGCGTGGTGTGCTGTTGTAGATGGAGTTCATGGGCGTGGTGTGCAGAGAGGCAGTGAATGACTGTGATATCCCAGAAAACTGCACAGGCAACTCTAGCCAGGTGAGCATGACATTACCACTACCTGCACTATTCACTAATATTTATCAGAATTTCACAGTATCTGTATGGCACGTGCATAAATGTATTCTCTCCTATTATGTTTTTTTGTAGTGTCCCCCAAATGTACACAAGATGGACGGCTACACCTGTGAAAAAGACCAGGTTAGATGTTTTACAATGGTTCTCAGGTCTTACAGCATTGTAGATGAAACGTCTTCAGTGCTGCAACAAAGACTGTGAGAGTCACCATCCTTTTTTTCTACAGGGCCACTGCTTCAATGGAAGGTGCAAAACCAAAGACAGACAGTGCAAGTACATTTGGGGAGAGAGTAAGTGTAATACTCCATTTAACAAATGCAATATTAATATTAGTCCATTTAACAAAATTGAAAAGTTTTTTTTGTCATACCACATTCATCAATACAAGAACAGATTAGATGGTAGAGACTAACTATTAGTACTGACGGTCTTAATGTCGGTGTCATGTCTCCCTCAGAGGCGACAGCGGCTGACAAGTTCTGTTATGAGAAGCTCAACATTGAGGGGACAGAGAAGGGCAACTGTGGGAAGGACAAGGACACCTGGATCCAGTGTAACAAACAGTAAGCCTGTCCTCTGCCTGACAGTAACCGGTCTCATCTGATTTTGTTATTGTGCATTGTGGATCCTTTTCCCTAATGAACTTTTGTGTTTCAGGGATGTGCATTGTGGGTACTTGCTATGCTCCAACATCTCGCCTGCCCCACGGCTGGGAGAGCTACAAGGAGGGCTGAGCTCTTTCTCTGTCGCCCAGCACAGCGCTTCTTTGGACTGCAGGTACACACATGCCCTGAATCGTAGCCCGTACGTTAAAGGGAAAATCCGCCCTAAAGCATGTTAACTCTGGTATGAAATAGTGATTGGATATGTACCTTACATTTCTGGGCCCATTTTGTTGTTTGGTGGTGTATTTTTCGTATTACTGAGAATACATAGCCAAACATAGATGACATGGCGTCACGTTGAGATATTTCCAGTGCTGCTACATTTTTCAAAGATCTAAAACATCAATGGTGAATGTCAGGTTTTGGTGTCAGTCTCTCAGAATCAAAGAGCAAGGGCTTCTCTCTAGATTCACCATTTTGCACAGACAATCAACTATCATACAGCGAGAAATCAATTGTAGAAGAGGCAGAGATACCAATTTCTTCGATAGACCAGAATGCAATGCAAGATGTGTTCAATTTTGAGTAAGGGTAAGAGTAAGAAACTCACTCACTCACTTTTCTTGACTGGAAAAAGCAATCACTATTCTCTCTCCACCAACAGGCGTAACCAACAGCTGAATGCAACAAGTTTATGCACATTCTATGGGGGATGTTGAAAGTCATTTTGGGAAATGTAGGAAAGTACCAACTGAAGTAGAAGTAGACGAGGCAGGTTGAGGGACAGTTGGTCCACCAAAGAAGTAAATAAAAAATATATAACAGTGTAACAGCATCTGTGGGTACCTGCCATTGTGTGGACATAAACTTATGTGGACTGTACATACAAACACACAGTGACATCATGTCTTTTCATCCCAGTTGTCACCAGTCATACATAGAGTACGTTTGCATCAATTTATCTGCTGTCTGACTGACTCCGCTATGTTTGTGGTGGCAGTGGTGGTCATGTGCTGATTGATGGAGACACTGACCTGGGCTACGTCGAGGACGGGACGGCATGTGGGACAGACAGAATCTGTTTCAATCACAAGTGTCTACCCATCCAACAGTTCAACTTCAGCACCTGCCCCGGGACAACCGACAAGACCATCTGCTCTGGTCATGGGGTACACAGATACAGTGCACACACACACACACACACACACACACACTTACAGTACAGACGCTCTTATGCTCAATGAGCAAGCAGGTAGGGGTTGAGTGTCGAAGTCTCTCAAGGACTCGTGGCTGTTGCTGGGGTCAAACCTGAGACCTTCCAGTTACGGGACAGTTTCTCTAACTACTAGGTCACTAGGCTGCCCTACCATCCATACAGTAGCATTATACACCACGACACACACAGACACGGAGAAAGAGAGAGATAGTGAGGGAGTAGCATTATACTTTACTGCTCTAAAGAATTCAGTTTGCGTATTTGACGATCCTGTTTTTTTCTCATGTCGTAGGTGTGCAGCAATGAGCTGAAGTGTGTGTGTCACCTGGGCTGGGCAGGAGAGGACTGTAACGCCACGTCTCCTTTCAGCTATATTGTGGTGGGACCCACTGCCTCTGTTTCAGGTAGGGCTGTTGTCACTATGCCGCCTCGCTACCTCTGTCCATACCTCGCTCCATCTCCTCTTTATTTCTGTCCATCTATTCTTCTCTGCACTCAACCCAATATAAATCTCTATCACCCACAATTAGTCATCTCAACCCTTTTACTCCTTCTTTCACTATCCCTCTCCTCCACCAGTCCCATTCACAAAGATCCTGATTAATACGTTGAACACACCAAGCTTTTCTTTTCTTTAGTGACTGTTCATGGCGTCTCTCTTTAGCCTTTGTGTTGGACTTATGTCTGCTCGTTAAAGTCAGCTGCATTTGTATTCACTGAACCATGCATGTCATTATTTTCGTTTGTCATTATTTTCACACTCATTCTTTGTTGACAGGCTCATGTCTTTGACGGAGTGACTTGAGGTCAGATTTGAGTTCCTCTTCATTGTATTTGTCCTGTCTTTGTTGTCATTTCCTGTTCCTCTTCCTCTCTCACCCCAATTTCAGCTCACCTCTGTGTTAAAAACAACTCTTGGTCAATTTTGACCATTGTTGAGTTAAAGGATGAACAGTATCAATGATTGTGTTGAAATGGGAACCTACTGCACATGTAAGTTCCCCCCAGAGTAGGGCTGAAGGGTAGCCCAAACAGCTAGCTGTTCATTTGTTCTCGGTTTGCTCCCCTTCGTTCTCCTTTCAGACTTTTCCTCCTAAATGTAGTGTTTTTTGTGTCTTGCTGCTGTGCTGTGTGCCTTGTGTATCCCTTTGTGTCCACGTTATTCTGGAAACAACAAAAACACATGCAATTAACATACATTTGCCCGTTCTCCTCTATCCCTCTCTCTCCCTCTCCCCCCAGGTATCACCAGTACCAACATCATCATTGGGGCCATTGCAGGCTCAATCCTCTTCCTCGCCCTCATATTGGCCGTTACAGCCTGGTGTTACAAGTGAGTGTTCCTGAGGCCTAGATGTGTTGTGCTTACTATTATGAAACCCAATTGACAAAAGGCATACTATTGATGGACTCTAACTTGGATGCTCTTGCTCCTCTTTACAGGAGCTACAGGCAGAGACGCTATGTTGAGTCTGAGGTTCGCCGACAATACTGCCGGTTTGCTGACTTTAACATTATTTTTCATATATTGTATTTTAGTTGATTTTTATGTATTACTACACAACAGTACCTTCAACAAGGGTTGGAAGAAGAGAGAGAGTCCTGTCTCAATAATGTCATTTTGATTTTATGGTTATGAGTTATGGAAAAATCGACCCTAAAACACTTTACCACTGAAAAAAAACAGCTATTGGTGATCCCTTGCATTTCTGGGCTCATTTTGTTGTTTGGTGGAGTATTTTTCTTATTTATTTTGTATTCCTCAGACTGGCCAAATGTAGACAACATGTCATCACGTTGAGATATTTCAATTGCGGCCACAATGGAGAAAATTGTTCAGCTTTCTAAAACATCACCGGTAAAGGTCAGGATTTGGTGACCCTAAGAATCAAAGAGCTTCTCTCTTTCATTGTGGAAGAGATACCAGTTTCCCCAGCGACATTAGACTCAATAGACCAGAATGCAACACAGCCACAAGACGTGTTGCATTTTGAGTAAGTGGCGTGACTCTCACATTTTCGCGACTCATTCTGTCATCGCTGCCACCATTGCTCTCTCCACCTACACGTATAAATGAAGTAGAAGTAGACGAGGCAGGTTGAGGGAAAGTGGATATACCATAAAAGGAAATTGCAACACTTCATCACAAAATAATTCCTGGGAATTTGTTGAACATCATAAATTGATGATATCTACCAGGGTAAACGTATCCAATGGTAGATTTCGATTATTTGCATTATTCTCCTATATTTCCAGGCCAATGCCACCAGGTGACTATGTGACAAAGCCTGGGGATGCAGATTCCTTCTACAGTGACATGCCCCCCGGCGTCAGCACCAACTCTGGTTGCAGCTCTAAGAAGAGGTCAGCCTGCCTGTCACACCTGCAGATTTACACCCTGTCCTTCACTCACTCCATCCCCTCCATAACTCAGAACATCTCACTGTTCCGCTTCAGGTGTGCCATTTCATTCTCACCCGTTCACCTGCCAGTGTGTGTATGTGCATGTGGGCGAAAGTGTGTATGTGTGTGTGCCTCTGATTTTTGACCATGTATTATACTATGGTGTGCATTTGTCACCTTTTTAGCACACTCTGTACCTAATGCCTTCTCTGTGTCCTCATTGTGTGTATATGCATGTCAGGCTTTGTTAATGTCACGGGTCTCTTAGAAGGTCTTATTGTTTATGTGAACATTTTGGCATTTCTCAAAAGTTCTTCTTAGCCATTGTACCTCATTGCTCCATTTGTCATGTGATCTTCCAGTTGTCATGATATTATTTCATCTACTCCATTTACCTGGTCCTTGCCCATGTCTCCATGTATAATACACCAGTGAGGATGATATTTTCCAGACAATAACATGCTTTTGCTGCGTATGGTTGGCCATGCCATGTATATGTGTGTGCTTGTGTGTGTGTGTGTATGTATGTATGTGTGTGTGTGTGTGTGTGTGTGTGTGTGTGTGTGTATGTGTCTGTATGCGCATGTAGATCTAATGGCCTTTCCCACTCGTGGAGTGAGAGAATCCCAGATGCCAAACACATCTCTGACATCTGTGAAAATGGGCGGCCAAGGAGCAACTCATGGCAAGGTAATTCACAAATTCATACTCGTACTTGTTTGCTACCATATAAACAATCAACCCCATGACAAATAAACGCGGAGTATGTCTTTGTGCTGAATGCGTGTTCCTTGTTCTGTTTCTTTCAAGGAAATCTGAGTGGCAACCGTAAGAAACTGAAAGGAAAGAAGTTCCGTGCTCGCTCTAACTCCACAGAGTAAGTTCCCTGTGGTGAGCTGGTCATGGTGTGAGCTCCTCTAACACTGTAGATGGGATGCTGATCAGAGGAATCTCCGGTGTGAAATACTCATATCATGTTCTTTTAAAAGCTAAGCATAGTTGGAACAAAAACTCACACAGCTCTGGAGGTCAACAATTGATTTAGAGTTGATGTACAGAAGTTTTTTTTTCTCAGATTGTGCATCAGATATACAGAGCGCTGTGTGTGGTACCCCTAAATTAGAAAATATCCAGCTGACTTTTCTCTGAGCCTGTGAACAAATAATATCAAGCGTTTTCATATGCCTCGTGACTGTGAGTGAACGCAACACAGTGTGCATTGGCTGCCTCCCAGCCTGGCGTGTTGGTTTGTTTGTTTGTGGGTTTTAAGGTCTTGGCATATGAAGTAGTCTGCAGTGCACCTGTTCTCATTGCAAGCATGAGACTGACTGAGTGGCAAGAACCTAACTGCTTGGAATGATGTGACATGTAACCAATATGCAACTGAGCCTGTAACGCACAACACAGTTATCGTGATTTTCATGGTGCTGTTTTCATCTGAAACCACACAGGTCTGTCCACCATCTTGTCATTTTCTCAATTGCATCTTGGTGTTTGTTCAGAATGTCTTTGCCTCTGCTCTGCTTTCCTAAAATATTTCCTCCTCCTCTCTTCCTCCACTTTGCTTAATTCTCGAAATTTTCTGTCCTTTTCATTTCTCTTCCTTCCTTCTTCTTCTCTCTTGTCCCCCTCCTTGTGTTGTGTCCATCACCCCCCCTCCCACAGGTATTTAACCCCTCGCTTCAAAGCAGAGTATTATGATGTAACTAAATGGGTAGAAGATGTGAATAGAAACACTCAAGGACCTTACCTTAGGTATTACCTCAGATTATATCCTATACCCCACTCGCTTGTCTAAAAACCCTCTCACCTTTGGTTTGATTTATGGTTTGGTCAAAAAAGTAAGAAGTTTCTCCAATCTGGCCTTTTTTGTGCCAGTGGTTTAAAGTGACATCTCAGAGCTGTTACCAGCTGGCATGTTGTGGAGGGATTAAAAATGGCCGCTCCTTTTGATGACATGGAGTGCTTTTGCTTTACATTATAATAGATGCTATTTTATCTATCATTCTTCCTATTTGTTGTCAGTGTAGACACATTTTTCTTTAGCGACATTTTCCCCCACAAAATCATTCTGCTCTATTGAATCGATGAAAAAACAATGGCTGTTATCGCTTGTGTTATAAGATTAAATTCTAACGCAGTCATTTTATTTCTAATTTTCCCTTACTCCCTCTGCTTCTTCCACACGTTCTCTTGTTATCGCTGCATGTTCTATGTTGTTCTGTCTGTAAGTGTTTATGTGTCAGCCCTGCCTCACTCCTAGTAACCTTGTGATGTCATTACCGGACCATGTTTTGTGCTCTGATCCTGTCCAAGGTCTATAGACAATCAAGTTTCCTTGACAACAACGAGGAAGCTCATGGGCACATTGGTCCCATGTCAATCCATCAATTGTTTAATCACTTCTGCAAATTGAACGCAACCAAACAGAATCAATCAACCTTGTAATCTATAGACCTTCATCTTGTCCAGGAACACCTCCCTGCCCCTCCTTCTACAACAATATCATTTGAAGGGCCAATTACTTTCAAGTATTTCAGACCAACATGCAATACTGGTCCATAGGCCTAGGGGGCAGGCTTTCTTTAGCTGTTTCACTGGACAGGACCTCTCCCTCTGATTCTCTGACTCTGTTGTTCTTACCCAGCTCCGGTCTGGTCTGCTGCCCCAGTCACCTCATCATACTCACTACTTCCGGCATTCCTCATTAAACACACACATCGATCCAACCCTTCAGACCTAATCATAGCTCATTCTGACAGCTCAGTACAGCTCAGTAGACAGTAGAAGTTACATGTGTTTCATAGTTGCTAAGGGCTACTTTCTACGCATTCTGGCCTTCGGTGTGGCACTAGCCGCTGATGGAAAAATGATGCTGTGGCAGGGTGAAGCATGTAAGTCGCAGGAAACGTGACTATGTCCAGACCAGTGCTGTGAACTGTGTATTGATGCAGAGGTTGCTCCTAAAGGCTGAGCGATGGTCTATATGTTTATAACACATTACCAGATCTGTTTGTCGCTGTGCTTTTGGTGAGTTACAAGAAGATCTTTTAAGAGCAACCTCTCCCTGTAGGAAGGCGAAAACTAAAAAAAAATAGAGCGGCTCAAGGAGGATGTTGCCCAAAGTCACAGATCTAACATTAGTGTATGTCTTCCTGAATCTATCCGGATGAATCCAAATCTAACATTGCATCCGTGTCTTTGGCCAACTTAATCCTACACCAGCCAGAAGAGAAGAAGCAATAGCTGAATAATGTCCCTTCCTGTCTTCCCTAGGACGCTATCTCCTGCCAAGTCTCCCACTTCCTCTACAGGGTCCATTGCGTCCAGCCGGAGGTACCCTTACCCTATGCCCCCTCTCCCCGATGACCAGAGGAAAGCCAACAGGCAGAGCGCCAGGGTACGTAACAGTCAACTGGGGTATATAACACACCTCTTAACAAGACCACCCCAGGAACACTGGAGGCCACTGAAACATTTGCTAATTACAGTACAGTAAGTGTTACAGTCACTGTACAGATGTACAGTGACTGGCTAATGGTTAACTATGGCAAACTAAATTGTTAACATATCTTTTCTTTTCTTTCCCCGTCCCTTTCTCTTTTCTTTTCTTGCTTTTTTCTCTCTTATTCTCTCTTCAGCTTTGGGAGACTTCAATATAACAGCCCTCGTATCTACTCTGCAAAAGTCCTTAAGGAACTACACTTTTCTCTCCTTTTCTATGAATGAAGAAACAAAAGTGAAACAAAATTGACACTAACAAAGAGAGAGAGAGCACCCCACTGGAGCGCAAATAGGCAGAGGTGTGTTTGAATTAGTGTATGCACGGGCCTCCAAACCCGACTTGCTCAATGGCATCAGTCAGCAGCCGTCTGTACGTTGGATCTCTACAAGACAAGAAGAGCGATGCTGAGAAAACCAGCTCCAGATCCACTTCAGACCAGCTGGAGCTCAGACTCAGACTGAGCTGCTCCTGACTGCTCAGGCCTCGCCTATGGGACTGGAAATCCCACCACTCCAACCCCTACCTGCCCTTTCCCCCTAAATCC
The DNA here is from genome assembly GCA_034670405.1 of Hoplostethus atlanticus. Lineage (NCBI taxonomy): Eukaryota > Metazoa > Chordata > Actinopteri > Trachichthyiformes > Trachichthyidae > Hoplostethus > Hoplostethus atlanticus. Next base: position 2,740,833 of record JAXDDX010000016.1, on the reverse strand, counting down.
TGACACATCCCATACCATGTACCTTAACTTGGCTCTCACCATACTCACTTCCCACCACCCTTCCAAGCTAATGCCCTAAGTTGTTTGTTTGGAGCTCCTCTCTAGCGGACCAGGAACAGGTCACCATATCGTGTTGCATCGCTGGATTTCTTGAACCATTTTGAAGCACGTGAATCACTATAAAAAAAATCCAACACTGTATGCATGAGACAACCCTGTTTACCAACAACCTCCTCCTATATTGTTCAAAAGACGAGAAGAACAGTGGTCTGATCTAGATGGAAAGCATGCAGGGGGACAGTGATTTTATACCTAGGCTTAGAAGCATTCTCTCCATTTATAGGCTTTTATCAGCAGCCCATGTTGTCATTGTCATTATCACCAATTATTGTAGCCTATACCCCATGACATGGACCCAACCTGACCACCCCCTGCTCTTTCACCCTGCCTTCCCCTCAGTTGTTTGTGTGTAAATATGTACAGTTGAATACATAGAATACGTGTTTTTCTTTTCTTTTACTTTAAAACAGGAAATGATTGGGCGGAGGGGGGGGGTTCCCTCTCTCCTCTCCTCTTCCTGCTGTATTGTGTCGTAGGCAGAAGGGGATCTCTGTAGGTCTGTGTAGAGATCCCCACACTTGTTCTCCTGTCTGTGTTTCTATTTTTTGTCCTGTAGGCCTCATTACTTTCCCCTCTGGCTTATCCTGTGTGACTGTGACCTCTACAGCTTTCTCCATCCACAGCAGAATGTAAAAGTGTTTTTATCGTATCACTGGTTTCATGCTTCTCTGGGAGAAATACACACAGACATCCAGTAATGATTAAGTGAAGCGAAGGATTTTGGCACATTTACTGAGAATGTTATTGAGTTGGGTGTTGATGGTTATTATTTTAACTAAGTTCATTTCAACTAATTTAATGTGCTCTTCCTGATTGCGGTGAACAGAGAGAGATGTGTTTGAAGTAGTTATAGATATGAATGCCACTTTTCAGTCTTTTCACTTGGTGATTTTGAACATTTTCCCGTGGATAATGTTAAGATGTATTTAGTTTCCTCTGGTTCTACTTGTGGACGTGTGAGACCATACTGAAAGCTGTTCACAATGGGAATAATGAAGACACTCTGAATGAATGACTGAATGTGAGAATAGGAATATAGTAACGATAAAGTTAGAGTATGGCTCATTTCCCCCAGCCTATTGAGAATCTGGAAGTCATGACTGAAAAGTGCATTTTGGATTTAGTTGTGATGATTCAGACATTTAGCCTTGTAAATGATGAAATATGCTGTACAGTGCTTGCTGTTTGAGCTTGTGAAGACCAACAGCATGACAGTGCTATATCAAACTATGTCTGTCCTCTGGTAGGCCATTTGTGAGACCATACTGGGAAATAAGCATGTCACTGAAAGACTTTTCCTTCATTGCCAGTTGCTGTTGTCTCTTTGTGTTTTTATGCCACGGACCATGTTAATTCAAGACAGGCAGTCATAAAGTCAATCTATAGTGGTTAACATAACTGAGAATCCAGGTACAGTTTCTGAAGAAAAACCAGTGAAGCTGTGCTAAGACCGATGTCATGCCAGTGTGGCTATTTACGGTGGTTTTGGAAACTTATCCCAGATCAACTGTCAAAAGCCAGTTCTTTGTACAAAGTTATACTACAAGTCATTGACCCACCCTGTTCTGTCTTTAGGCCTCTCGTTTGTCATGAACTGCTTTTTCTTTTTGTTTCAGTATGGGCACTGTTCATTTTTTGTTCATGTAAGCACTATGACTGTATAGGTAATATGATCTTCACAAAATTGCATTAATATTGCTACTAGTATCTTTTTTTATTAAGTACCTTTATAATGTTCACTTTTTCTCAGTATTATGTACAGCAATGATTCAAATGGTAATTAAGTGCATTATTGTTATGTGCGCTGATGAGTTTGAATGGATACATGTTGAGTTATGAGTTTTTGAAACACACTTGTCCTGGGGCCAACTCAAGGTGTCATTACTCTGGCATGTGCTGATCTGTATGGTCTCTATGGTATGAGGATAGGACACAGCTATGGCAGCATGAAGTATAATTGTGATCGAGATCTGTACGGGCTCATGATTTGCCTTTCCGCTGTCAGAGCTTTCTTCTTCGCTCTTGTCTTTACCAAGTATTGGTTAATGTCCAACTGACCCAATCTTTCCCCTGGGTTACCCAAGGCTGTGGGAAGCATTATCTCAGACCTCTCAAGCAATATTTTAACATCATAATACTGTGCTACAACAAACTGACATTTGTCTTAGTGTTATGGATATTGCTCTATAATAAACTTTGAGGATGTTGCACTGTTATGCCAAGGATGGGACCAGAGGGATTATAATGACATCTGTGACTGTACAGCTGTCAATCTTCTCATCAAACCAGGTAAAAAAGGCCATGGAAACGTACCTGCTGTATCTGCCTGCTCACATGGCTAGACTGACAGAACCTAACAGGACTATACTGACAAACATCCCCATAGCCGAGGTGTCTGTCTCTGTCTGGCCAGAGACTTGAATGTATCAGTATACTGGAGCACACCAACAACCCATCTGTGGCCTCAGTCTCAACCATGTGGTCCCATCCTGCCAACTCTCTAACAGATGTATAGGCACTCTGCTCCAGGAACCTTAAACCCCAGATGTACTAGTTCCATACTGTAGTTGCTGTCTTTTTTTTTTTTTTTGCTGTATGCTGTACATACTGATAATGCAAAAATCAATGCCCATATTTTTTTCCTTTTACTCGATCATTCAGTATTGTAATATATTTAATATAAAATAAAACTTTCATCAACATGTCTGTTTATGCTGGCATTTGTACTAACTTTAAATTTGTATTTCAAAGAAAACACTGTTTGCAAACAAGCTTCAGGTATTAGATGTTAAAATGGTAACTGAGCAACACACCAATAAAAATAAATACAATTTCAAAACAGAAAAAGAGACACAATAAACTGGTCAACCCATATGCACATCTCCTCCTTTTCAAGGTTGTCCTCAACAGTCTTGATACATACACTCACTAAAGCCAATGTTGCTTTGATTAACATTTTGCTGGAGCAGAATCCCATCAAGGGTTTACACGTCTGGCTGAGTCAAAGAGTCCTTTCAGTTTTCATCAGTGTTGAAATATACGCATCCTCTTGCTCATAATGGGCGATTCCAAGTAAGGACAGAGCCCTGTTCATTGTGGCTTATTATCAAGCAGCAGTATCAAGTCCATAGCATCTCTTCACAGCAAGGTTCGCCTCATGCTGAACTCGTGGAGCCCCATATCGGTGTGGACCTTTTGGCTTTGACAGTCTCCCTAAGTGCCTGCAGTCTATCTTGATGGATGGTTTCAGTCGCCATGGCTGCATCTTCATCAAGCGATTCACGGATACATATTTTCAGATGTTCGATACCAAAGCCAGTGGAGGCAGAGACAGGAACCACGTGGCTGAAGACCATATTGTTCTTAGGGATCATGTCATCGGGCAACAGGTCAGAGAACTCTGCCAGTGAGGAGAGCACAACAAATGTACAAAATGTTTAAAATGTACAAAACAACAGACCAACATCTGGATGTCCTTTTGCCCTATGCTCAATATTCTGCTGTTAGAATGATGTAGGCAATAGAAATGACCATGATTCACTGTTTATTGTGTAAATTAATCTAATTTCATTTTCATTTGAACAATCTTCTTGACTTTGTCCCTGATTATAACACGTCTCCCTGCCTTGCTCTCGACTGATACAGAGCTTTATTTTTTTTTTTTGCATTTTAGATCCATTCCAACGCCTACTCACAGTTGTCCTCACTTTAGTGTCACTCATAACACATAACATGTTGAAATTGGACCGGATTAGGTGCTTAGAAAAGAGTATGTTAATTGACACAGCTGTGCAAAAAACTGGAATACCAGGCTTTTCTGGATGCTTCAAACACACAGGCATGATTTGGCACCAATTTCAGTCAGCCAAACAAACAAAAGAGATCACGGCAGCATGGAGATAGGCATCATGTCAGGGTGCACAATTTCCTGTCTAGCTCTCACTATGGCAACAGAGAGAGTCATTAGGGCTCAGGAAAGACTGTAGGAGGGGCTGCGCCTCACACCCGTCAAGGCATGTATGTACAATATGACTGCTATGAATACTACAACAGCACTACAACAGTACCAAGAGGTTGCTGAACAAACAGAATGCTAACCTAAAGTTAAATTAGCAGTTAGCTAGAAATTAGCTAACTGCTAATTTTCACTTTTTTTTTTTTTACATTCTGGAGAATAAACATCCTTTCCTGCTAATTGGCAAATGTTTGCATGCTTTTGCAGTCTATAAATCACAGCCTACATTTTCTGGAAGATTTTCCGAAAACATTTTTTTTTCCCCGTTAGACCCATAAATGCATTTAAATCTTGTCATTAATTAATCTGAGAAAATCCATCAAAGTCACCATTTGGGTTTCGGAGTTGCTCCTGCAGCTCTGCTAGTCTCTCGTCAGCATCAGGGAGGTCCATCTTATTCACCACCAGTAAAGCAGGCTTAGACACAAGCTCCTTCTTGTAAAACTCCAACTCCTTGAGGTGGTAGTGACAGAGTGGAAGCAGAGGATGAAGAAGATGGAAAGAGGGAAATGAATAGTGAGTGTGAAAGACAGATGGAGGTCCGGACATTCACAACGAGTCAGTAGTTTCTGAACAGGACCCAATCACCGTGTTGGTCTCACCTTGGTCAGAAGTTGCACAGCTTCAAAGGCTGACCTAAATGGCATTTTGCTTGCCAGCTGGAAACCGCAAACATCCACCTACATTCAGACAAAGGATAATCACAGGAGACGTCATCACTATCACAGTCTGAATTCTTCAGCTGGTCATTGTACCCCTTTTCAAAATATGAGAAGTGTCAGCTCATTTGTATGTTATGTACAAGAATGTCACACTTTTTGCTACTCCTTTGCCCACTACTACTCCTACAGACCACAAACAGCAGCTGCTTGGTCCTCTCCACATGCTTTAGGAACTTGTGGCCCATGCCTTTGTTCAGGTGAGCCCCCTCAATCAGCCCTGGAAGGTCTGCCACAGAGATCTATCAGTCAAAAACAACGGGAACATCACTGAGAGAGGGGAGAGCACTGGAAAGGAACCAATTACAAATAGGATATACAGAATATAACAGTCAAGAGACTATATACCAAGTTCTAATATACATCCCCATACCTGCTTATGATCCTTGTACATCAGTTTGCCAATCTCTGGCCTCAAAGTTGTGACTGTATAATAACAAAGATTTCAGAAAGTCACTGACAAAAAACACAAGATCATAGGCAATTGTACCAGAAGGACTATCCATCTCTGCTTTTACAAAAGCAGAGATGCACAAATGAGAACGCAAGAACATAGTGTGTGTGTGTGTGTGTGTGTGTGTGTGTGTATTTTTGTACACTCACAGGCATAGCTAGCAATTTGGGGTGTGGCATGAGACATGGCGGTCAGTAGAGAGGACTTTCCTGCATTGGGGAACCTGGTGGTGATACAACATAGACGATATTTAGACATATTTAGATCCGTGCCAATTCCAGCCTCAGCCTGTATGAACTTTGGTTGTTGTACCAAACATACAATCAGTGTGAAACCATATGTTCACATGTGTTTCTGCTCTCACCCCACCAGGCCCAGGTCAGCAATGAGCTTGAGGTCCAGTCGGATCTGTTTGGCCTGGCCTTTCCTGGGCTCGAATGCAGAGTGGAAGGAGCCTCCCTGTCCGCCCTTCGCCACTAACACACGATCGCCCTCGGCATTCAGTTCACCTTGAGGAGTAAGTTATGAATTAAGCTACTATTCAGCTAGCACTCAATAAGTGAGTGAGATTAAATTAGTACTGCAACATTAGCCATTACACTCCCATTTGATTATAACAAATATGACATTTTATGGGATATGGGAATAGGTTGTCTTTTAAACGTACCGAGTACTTTGCCATCATCAGTGGTGACAGTAATACCAACAGGAGCGTAGATCTCCTGGTCCTTGCCCTTCTCTCCTTTCAGAGCCCGGATGCTGTTGACAGATACAAATTCACATTGCTCATCATACAGACAAAATAAAGTAGTGGTCCTACTTTCAAAGCAAATAATTGACTACACAACTTTACATGTATTATCACACACTTTTTTATGAGGATCACTGACAAACATAAATCATCATCAATTGATGTCAATGATTATCAAATGATATTTTGTCAATTGACCTTCTGACTTTACAGTAGAGCATTGGAGCCATTGCATTTGGACACTCGGGGTTCCATTTGGAGAGACAAACCTGCTATTGACTCCCACTTCAGCTACAAAACGTTTCTGGGGGTACTTGTCCTTGACCTTCTTCAAGGTTGCCTCCTTTTTTGCCACCACCCAAACATTTCCCCCTTGCCCGCCCTGTCCCCCAAGACGAGGTAAACCCATGCCCCCACTGCCTCCACGGACATATAGGCGAACGTTATCCACAAAGTTTCCATACTGGAGGGAGGCAGAAAAAGAAAGAAAGATAACTTGCATTAGACAGTGATGGGAATTAATGTTTTACTTGAACACCTTACAGGAGGATCAATTTATCAGACAGAGAGACGAAACTACTCTGAGACACCGCGATGTACAACCTGTAGATGCCCCACTGACAATAAATGGAAACCTGATCTTGTACATACGTACAGTACATACATAAAATGTTTGAACTTTTACTAATAATTAAGCTACCATTAAATGACATTTGTATTGCAGCAGAACCGTCATTCTGAAGCAAAGAAATGTATCCCCCTCATCCAGATTTTCAAATTTGTAGACTTACATGAGTTTGAGATCATAGATTAAGGTCTATGACAAACTCTCCTTGCCTGTTTTTCGCTATAGAAAACAGTAAATGTCGAAAACAAAGACCGAATTACTCTAGAGCCCGTGAATAACCTATTTCAATTTCCAAGCTGAAATGCAGTGATAAGTAAGTCTTTCATTACACAGCGATGTATCTGTGTAAAACTGTACCACCCATGGTATTAACTGAGGGCGGTATTGAGAATAAATCATGGAATTATTCCGCTACCTCATTAGCGGAATATCAGTCATTATCCATTTTCAATTAGAGCCTATGTTTTAGGGCAAGAGCTGTGAAAAGGAGGGCTGATCAAAAATAATTTGAAGCGCAAATTAGAAAGTGTGGTATTTACACTCATAGCGACGCCAAGTGGCAATCCGAGGGTTGTGAAAAGAGTGTTACAGACTGTGCCTGACTTGGGTTATTGTTTCTATCACAAAATAAACCTATAACAAAAAATATTATGATCTATTGCATTGGCAATGCAAAGGCTGTATAAAAGGAAGGACAGTCACTGCTCATAACAGAATCGGTTCTTTGAGTGAAGCAACAAAAACGTTATTCCAATTTGAAAGTACATTGCACTTTTCAGGGACGACGAGCAGCTTGGACGGACATAAGGCGCTATCAACTTGCAATTATTGATGGTGTTGAGTTGACCAAGACTGTAGTTACTAATTTCCCCCTCTTAAATAAAACTCACGTTAGTTGGTTAACGTTAGCTCTGACGTGATTCAGTCACTGAGGGCTAGCAGCGAGATCAAGCTAGCTAACATCATTCTTGACTTGAGGACAACCACTCTTTAGCTTCGGTAGCTAAGAGTGGAAATTCAGAACATGTCAATAGACTAACACAGAGTACACAGACAAGCTTATTTATAATAAGCCACTGTAAACGTCTACACACTACCTGTCAACCAACGTTGAGTTAACGTAGTGTGAAAGTCACAATTGTTAGTTAACTGCCTGCTGTCGACGAGATTACCTCTACGACAGTATAGCAATATTCAAGAACTTTATTTGTCACATACACACACAGGGTGTGCAGTGAAATGAAAAATATACTACAAACATCAGGTTTGCTTTGTTGCTTACCTTCCGGTAGCAAATCCTACTAAACTGGACCATCTTCAGCAGTGTCTAAATGTCTATTTCATATTGCTAACTAACCTAGCTGGCTAATTTAGCCAATTCTGCTAACATGTGTTTGTGGGATGGAAAGGAAGCGTTGGTCTTCCTCTCATCTCATTGGTCCATGAGCCGCAGGGGCGGAGCAACAAGCAGTGATATCCACAGGGATCAATACTCACAAAACTGGAGGTAGACCATGCACCATCAAGTCAGCCTTCTGGACCTATTCATTATCCCTGATGCTAACAATGTGCTGTATACTGATCTGTACAAAAACCTACTGATCGTAATAGCCTGTTAAGAGCAGACAGTTGCCTCCCACTACCTTTAAACAGCAGTTTAGTATACAGCCAATTTTGCAGTGTGATAAGAATTTGTCAAACATCAGCTGAATCCAATCGTAATTTGATATTAAATCCAAATTTAAAGACAGGGGATATTCAGGTAGTCAGATTGAAAATGCTATTGTGAAAATTCAAGGAAAACCTAGGTCTTAGCTATTTCTTTATTCATTTATTTGTCAGGGTCAATACAAGTAAGCATTAAAAGCATAAAAAAAATCCATTAAAGGCATCATCTCATGTTTAACCAAGATGGTTAAAAATGTGATTACAGTAGCCTACATGTCCTTGTATATTTGAGCATCGTAGCAATATCAGATGTCAGGGTGTTACCCAAGGGTGTAACCAGTAAAAACAACAAAGCATTTTGAATTCTGCCCTAATTGTGCACCTGTTGTTTTGAAAACATTGGAGTGACAAGATTGTAAAGGGAAACAAACTCTCTCTCTCTCTCTAGTTCCAACGTGCATGGCAGTAATATTATACATATATTATCATCACCTCTAACTGATTTAAGTTGAGTTATCCAAAAAGTATATCCCCTCGAGTCGTTTTCATCGAAATTAGTCCTCTAACACTGAAAAATGGCGGAATTGTTAAACTTTCTCTGGGTGGAAGTAGTCTATTCCTATTTTGGTTTCATTGAGCGAAAGGATGACAGGAACATCGGACCTCGACGCTATTTGGTTCCCCTGATCATCAGTTAACTAAGTTTGGAAATGAGTAATGAGTATGTGTTACTTTGTAAAGTAACGAGCCCCACACGGTGACGCGCTGTAGTGGCGATGCTGCGAAGATGCTCTCCTCTTTTCTACTCTGTGAATCTGTGCTCGCGCTCCACGCCTGCCGGTGCAGAGCGAGAGAGATGTGCATGTGACGATCAAATCAAACGCAGGACCCAGTTTCTCTCTCTCTTTCTCTCTCTGCCATAAAGACAAGGAGAAAATCTGCCCTTCAGTCGACATTTAGAGGTCTGGTCAGACCTGACTATACCAGGTCTGTTCGGCTTTAACTGCAAAGAGGTGAGTGTGCGCGTGAGTGTGTATGTGTGTGTGCGCGTGAGTGTGTATGTGTGTGAGAGAGCGATAGAGAGGGGTTGGCATATTGTTATCTCATGCAAAACCCTAGTTGGATGGGTCCTCCCACCGGTGTCCGCCTATTTATACCGCCAGAAACGCCGTCGTGGGTCGTGATAACAGGGAGCGACTGGGACACAGACAGCTTCACCACACCGCGGTAAGACATCGTGTTCTTCCCTCAGTGGTCCGGGTGGCTGTGAGTGTGTATGACCTAAATTATGCAATGATGGTGTCATCGCATGTGCTCCATATGTCTTGGATGCGGTCTGCCCGGACTGCTGGACGGAGTCGGGGAGTGGGGAGTCGGGGAGGGCAGGGGGGACATACTGCTGTGCATGCCGGAGTAAGAGTCTGATATGTCATTTTATTTCCTCCAGTAGGTTGTGTTCCCGTGACATCATCCTTTTGAGTTACATCAGATCCCTGTCTGGGCTTTGTTTGAATTTAGACCAATTTTGAAACTGACATCCAGGCCACTGCGTGCAAATTAGCACACGCTGAAAGGACTAGGCTGTTAATTTTGGCCCATTAAACCCATATCCCCCTGCCAAAAAGGCACAGCTCTTAGGTCAGATAACGGACTAATCTTCACTGGCACGCAGTAATATTTTTGTGCGTTGTTTCCTAATAAATAACACGTGGGCTAACCGATGAAATCATTTTCGTATTTTTAAAAGGTTACATTTGGTAACATCGAACATGAAACAACAACAAATATTTAGTATTAGTTTTCCAATAGACTAAGGTGAGTAAATTATGGAGATAGATTAAGGACTATGTTCTAGAAAGTATCCTCCGTCCTCTACACAAAACGCACACATGTATGCATGGGCAGATACAGTCCAACAAACCAAACAGTCAAATTCTCAGTGTAACATTTTTGGTTTAGGCTTCTCAATTCACATTAACACTTAACAGATTCAGAATTGTACGGATTTACAGCATTTCAGTGTTGCCCTTTCACGCAAAGCAGCTCTCTTACCATCATTTGTAATTTGAATGTTCTGCATTTTTAACAATGTTTTTGTTTTGTTATTGAATGAAATGCCAAAGATATACGACATAATGTAGATTTATAGTCATTATTTACTCCTGTCAGTATCATTATCATTTGGAGAAAGTTGTAATGTAAAGTGTAAACAGTAAATAGTTGGAAAGGTTCAGGGTACTTGACAACAACCCCAACCCATTATGCCCCACACCTCCCACTACTGAAGTTATCTAAGCCGGGGGTTGTCAGATCTTTTCATGTCAAATAGATACACATTAGGCCACAGACCACATTGTGTCCCAGGGCCCCCATATATTTTGTTATTGATTTAGTACTGAATGGCATAACTGTTCTACATTGTATGTGGGTAGATAATGGTGATACATTCCCTATATCAGATAATTAACAAGTGAATTATAGGGAAATTTAACTATCTCCTTTTGCCAGGGAGCCCATTTTGAGAACCACTGATCTAAGCAACTGTATATACAGTGAATGCTCAAGCAAAAAGCTCTCTGTTTTTCTCTCACTGGCTCTTTCCAGTCTGCCTGGTCCTCTCTACTCCTTTTCTTTTATCTCCCAATGACCCATTGTTGTTGAGTTTGTTAAATTGAGCAGTGGTGTGGAATCAACCTGCGAACTGGGGGGACAACATTCTCCAAACTGGGCAGGCAGTATGTGGAATCCCAGTGCTTTCACTGAAAAGGGTAAACAATCCAGTGACCAAAGACAACCAGTTGGCTTACAGACCCAGGTCAGATGAGGGGAGGGAAGGACAGAGGGATGGAAGTGAAATCAGACAGGCTGTGTTGGCAGCAGGGAAACAAGGGAGTTAAGGGAGGCAGAGTGCGGGATGTAAATTGAGGAAGGCAAGAGCAGTGTTTGAGTTAGTATGGATTGGCCACTGTTTGCTAGGTTGCTGTTGCAGGTAAGTAATATTTTGGCGGGACTGTGTGTGTGTAGTGGTAGAAGTGGGGGTGGCTGGTGGGTATGAGAGGGAGGAGCTGTCAGTATGCCAGGACCACATTCCCATCCTGCCGCTGTTGAAAGGGGCGGTAAAGACATAAACAGGGCCAGCAGGATTAGGGCCCACTCGGAGGAGTGATCAGGGGGGATTTGCCGCCCGACGGGCACACAATGGCACTGTCGCGTAATATACAAACACACACTACACATGCTCAATAGCAACGTTTCACAACAGACCCGAGCCTTCATAAATCTGATTAGAACTCCCTTTTGTTTGGGAAGCGACACTGGAGTTAACAGAGGCTAGCCTAGCCGCACATGGGAACTGTGTGTGTGGATGCTGGTGGGGCGGCAAAGAGAAAGGCTGGGGGCACGTTGTGTTGTGGCGGGGTGCGTGCACGTGTCTAAAGCCCAGACAGAAGGGGAGGGTCATGGCTGTGTGTGGAAGAGCACAATAACAGGATGAATAGTGGGTCAGCTGATGATGGTGGATGGAGACAGCACTAGGATCTAAACTAACATAAAACAACAACAGTGAACAGCAGACACAAAGAGAGCAAGCCGGTGGGGGGGGGTGGGGGCAGGGCGCTCCGCTTTCAGTTAAAAATCAAATTGACAGATCGGACTGGTAGTAAACATCTTCTCTCCTTCAGTGCCGGCTCTGGCCCTGGCTGCAGTCATGCCTCTTTTGGAAGAGACCACTCTGCCCCAAGAGCACCCGCCCACCCTTCCTGTGGTCATCATAGGTGAGTGTATAGGAAAGTTGACACTTGTGCCCACATCTGGTTCACTTCTGCTTATTCTAATGTTTGCGTTGGAGGGATTTGGAAGCATTTATAATTCAGCTCTCTCCTTAAACCTAGGCAATGGGCCATCAGGTATTTGCCTGTCCTACCTGCTGAGTGGATATAAGCCCTACTTCGACACAGGAACTGTCCACCCTAACCCAATACTATACAGAAAACTGCAAGACACAAAGCACCTACCCATCACCGAACAGGTAAGATGTGCAAGCATGAATATGCACACATGCACAGTCATATAGGCATGTCATGATAGTGATTTTTCTGCAGGATCTGGAATATTTGAGTGAAGGTCTGGAAGGGCGGTCTAGGAACCCTGTAGCAGTGCTGTTTGACACGCTGCTGCATCCCAATGCTGACTTTGGCTATGAGTTCCCCCCTGTGCTACAGTGGAGGAGGGACAAGCAGCAACACACCCCACATCTGGTGCTGGGGAGGGCAACACCTGGGGGTGCCTGGCATGTAAGCTATCCTTTTAAGCCTCCTCACCTGTGTTACTAATCATGTCAGTCATTCTGTTCTTGTCCTTCTTTGAAATCACATTTTCTATCATTCTCTCTTCTCCTCAGGCAATGGAAGGCTCCATGCTGACTATTAGTCGTGGCATCTGGATGGAGCTTCCTGGGGTTAACTACCGAGACTTGACCAACGGGAAACGCAGGTAGACAGAGAACAAGGGATAGAATTAGAACAGCCAAGACCTCGCTCACACCAGGTTTAATTCTTTTCTACCTCCCCTTTCCATCCCCTCTCTTCTCTCTAGGGATGTAACCAATGACAGAGCCACCCCAGAGGAGATCTCGTCCTATTATCGTAACTATGTGAAGCTAATGGGCCTCCAAAAGAACTTTGTTGACAACACCTACGTGACCTCCGTCCAGAAACTCTGCCGGGGGCACGAGGGGGAGGGATTAGAGAATGGGCACATGGAGCGAGGGGGTGGAGGGGTGGTTGATGGGGGGAATGGGGGCTTTGAAGGAACTGGAGTTGAATGTGAAGACAATGGAGGAGGGGGGGCTCTCTGGGAAGTAAGGGGATACCAGCGGGTGCAGAATGACACCCATGTCCCCTTCTCTCTGTTCGCAGAGAATGTAGTTATGGCCACTGGTGCGTCTGATTCGCCGGCTCGACTAAGGTGTAGAAGGGGAGGAGCTACCGTTTGTATTCCACAGCATCTCAGACCTGGGATTGGCTGTAAGCCGAAGTAAATTAGATCTAAACTCTGATCCAGTTTTAATTGTAGGTGCTGGGTTAAGTGCTGCAGATGCAGTTCTGTGTGCTTGTAACAGCAACATTACTGTGCTGCATGTCTTCCGCAAAAACTTAGATGACCCTGACCTGATCTTCAAACAGCTGCCTAAGACCCTGTACCCAGAATACCACAAAGTCTATCACATGATGTGCTCCCAGACCCACACAAGCGTGGCTGCCTCCTCTGCTTCTAATAGACCCCAGGCAGTCAGTATTGCTTCCTCTGTCTGTGCCAAGATGTGCTCAAAGCCCCAACATGCCACAGCTAACATGGCTGCTAATGGCAGTTCCAGTCTGTTTACTGACTACACCAGTTTCCCTGAACACTGCGTGGTGTCCTTCCAGTCTGACAAGAAGTGTCTACTGCAGGGGAACAACTCCCTCAAGGCATTCAAGATCTCCATGGCCCTGGTGCTTATCGGGACCAACCCTAACTTGTTTTTTCTGAAGGGGCAGGGCCAGTACCTGGGTCTGGATCCAGCAAAGCCCATCTCCTGCAAGCAGAACCCCATTGACATCCACCCCTACACTTTCGAGTGCACTAAGGAACCAGGTCTCTTTGCCATGGGCCCGCTGGTGGGAGACAACTTTGTTCGCTTTTTGAAGGGTGGTGCTTTAGGTATTGCCTCCTGTCTGCTGAAGAAATTCAAGAAGAAAGGGAAGCTTATCACTAATGGAGGGAATAACTTCATTTGAAAAGATGGAGAAGAAAAAGGAATTCATGTTGGCTGCAGGGCCCCTATTACCAATAGATGTAAAAGGTGAAGGCGACAACAACAGTTTTTAAATCTTTTTCTCATGTATGCAGTGTTTTCTCATCAAAACTAAGGCTATTTTTACGATTTTATGAGCAAACTAGTTTCTAAAGAACAACAGACGGTATTCAAGAGTCTTGTCTGACTTCATATGAAGTGCCCAGAAGTCCAAGCTTCAGTGTGCCAATGTTCTGTAGTCAAAACATCTGTAACATCTCTACTACATGGACATCATTTTCTTCAGTTTTGTTTTTTATTTGTTCACCATGTGTCTTTCAATACCCAAGCCTCCCATCTACTACCAACATCTACCCATCACCTGTATCTCAGCCTACAGAGATGGACTGCTCACAAGCAGAAGCCACTAAAGTAATTATCAATGCTTTGATCCATGTTTCTTCATTTGGGCCAATCTGAAGACCTTTGGAGCCCTATAGCTACAGTTCTGTAGGTGATGGACATTGACAGAACAATCTATGGTCTCAACCAAGCATCACCTCAACACTGAGTGAAATATGGGATCCAACACAGACGATATGACCCAACATGTTCATGGTTAAATAATCTTAATGATCCTGATGATTCTGAGCCTACACAGACACCCTTTGCTTTTCTCATCTCAGATGGTCTTTCCTTTAGCTGCTATTGCAGGTAGTTGGAGCCATATACCTCAAAAGGTAAATGTTTAATAAATCTGACCTGGTATTTTGGTTACAGTGCTACTGAAAGGCTTCCTATGCAAATACTTTCACTTGCAGACTTGAATGTGTCCTTGGACAGAAACTCATTGCTAATTTACCGTGTGCCAAGTTTGTATTCAACTGACCTGGCATAAGATATGGTCATTAACCTCAGCCTTTACAAATAATTGCCAAATATATGACACTACTTTAGTAGACATATTAACCTTGCCTTTATAATCTAGCAATTCTGGATCCTACAATCACAACACTGAGCGCACATTTCCTTGTCATTGTGGGCAGTCTATGCCAGTTCATCTGAATCCAAATTTATATAATGTGGAGAGGTATGGCTTGGCAGAAAAAAAACAGGAAAACCTTGTTTGCAGGATACCCACTTGTTCCCAGCTTGAAGATTACCATCCAAACCATTTATTTTTATGTCATTGGTGAACCAAATCAAAGCATCTACTTTGTATTTTTGTCAGTCTGTCATGATGTTTGCCATTTAATTTATTTATTTTTTACAAATTTTGGCTGTTTTTGCAAAGGCTAACAGCCCTACTCTGCAACTACCCAGATTGCCTGTGTGTTTCTATACAATTCTTCTGGCATGTTTCATACAGCTTCACAGAAAATAGCCACCATGTCCCATTTGCCATTTCCCAAATAACTGTTGTGAGGAGTGACAGGTAGGGATCTGTTTGCCCAGTTTTATTTCCATTCTTTTCAGTCATTTAGTCACTGTTTGCAAACAGTGTGTTCCCATGCAGAGCTTCTGTGCATACTACTCATGCACAGCTCATGGTTTATTTATTGTGATGTGATACTTTATTGATTCCTGTGTAAGGAAATTCTCTTTTTGCTTGCCCCCCTCCATGGGGAGATCAGAGCACAGGGTCAGCTATAGAACAGCACCTCTGGGGCTGGTAGAGATTCAGTGTTTTTCCCAGGGACACTTCAGCAAGGCGGACGCTTTCTGACATGGGAGTTTGAGCCTGCGTTCTCCAGTTGGAGGGCAGTCTCCCTGCTGCCCCCAAATGGAAAAGACCTTTATTGCTGCAAAATCCATGCTGAATCCTAGGATAACTCACCTGGCACTTGCTGTGGATATGAAGGGACAGGATCTTCAATCATCTGTACATACAAGGCTCGCTGATGTTTTAGCATGGTGATCATTTATTTGGTTAGTTTGAGATCTGTGCAAGTGCCTAATTGGTTGGTTTAGTAGAGATAATTTAAGAAAGAAATCGAAACATTTGAATCCCTCTCTTCTTCCCAGGTTTACCTGTTTCTAGTACAGCTAAAACCAGGGTCTTTATTTGGTCTTTATTCCAAAACAAGAACAGCTGCTTTGTGCATGTAGAGTTCAACTCTCTCAACTCTCTTGTACAACTGAAATGGGTTTTTAATGTTTTGTATGCCATATTTTTTATTATTGACAAATAAAAGCTTTTAAAAAAACAACAAAAAAAAACAAAAACTTAACATGAAACATTTTTACATTGCTCGCAGTCAGTGGATTAATTATTGTAGACATGAAGATATTTAAACATATTGGCAGCAGTGACAGAACATAGAAATATAATAAATTTGCCATTGATAAACCTTTCCTTTTCATTTTAGCACAATAAAGAGTTAACTCAAAGTTGTACTCATGGACATTATTGTTGAAATACAGATAAAGGGAGTTCTATCAAATGATGTTCTCAAGTAGTTTCTATAGGGTGCTGATGTTTGACATACTTCTTGTGCCTTTGAAACTGATTCCCTCTGCCGGACCTCAAGATGCAGGTGTTTCATCTTCTCTTGGTTAGTTTTGTGGGGTTGTACCTAATCTCACGCACACAGACACACACACACACACACACACACGGTTTAACTCATGTTGGGATGCTTAGGTCTGATGTTGGGCTTTTAACATTCTTGATGGATCATTTCTCAATGTCCTGAGTGGCATTTTGAACAAACATTAAAAATAGCCCAAATGAAGTACTGTAAAACACGGGTAGTGTTTGAACAGCTTAAACCAAACATTCTTCCTATAAACCACGTCTGGAAGCTTCGTTTAGACCTAACCAAAAAATAAAGGATTGTTTTCTTAGCAGAGTCTGTTCCCTGGCTACGCATGACTGACTGAGCATGATGACTCAGTGATCAAACAGCTCAGTCTTGACACACATGCACACGCAATCTCACACTGTCTTTATTCTGCTTAGCCAGAGAAAACACAGCAGCCTCAGCGCCAGCTTACATCACATCTGTTACCCAGGCAACTACTTACGCCGCTGTGACGGAGGAATCACTAAGTTCTGACTGGTTAAACTGACAAAGTGAAGTGGCCCAGAATTCCCATTTCTCAATGAATGTGTGTTTAACCCACCTGATAATGGCTGGGATTGGATAGATCTGTTCATTTATCAAAAAGGTAATGCACATTTTTTATACTCAGTTGATACTTCTTATTCGAGAGCAGATTAATTGGAACTGATATAAATAAAAATTCTCTAATTGTTGTCACACAATTTATTTTATTCAAATATTAACACAATACACAGTGAGAATTGTTTTGTCTTTTAACAACTAATACCAGATACTGAATAAATGAACATGGTCCTCTATGTGTTACACTGTCACTACTGCTAGTGCTTTAATTTTTAATTATTAAAATGTTTTTTTTTTTTTTTTAAATTACATAACGTTTGTTTGAGAAATATAATTTGACTAAAATCTGTATTAGTTTTTGATAAATGATGAAACAAAAGAGTTCTTGGCAGTGGGCTTTTGGAACCCTCTGTAAATATATTAAAACAGCTTAAATGGGTTTTTTGGGGCTTGAAATGTGGGCATAACAGGACTATCACACAGCTTTCTCTAGTAGAAAGGGAATACATAAACATCAAATTCAATTTCTCACCTGAAGAGGTCATCTCCTAGACTCTCCTCACGCTTGGTTTGACGCTCCTCCTGAAGCAGATTCAGATATTAATTGTGAGGCCAGGCCAAATCACAGACAGAGAGACAGAGATAGAGAGAGACACTGAAGTACCTCGGCAGCATCTTTCAGCCACTCATCCAGCTCAGAATTCTTGCCCCTGTTGTGGGCCAGTAGACCAGACCCTCCAATGATGTTGGGTAAACCCTCTGCACCTGGCACTCGGATCTGTCACATACACACATTTTGACAAAACTTAGACTGATGAGTCTTAAAATTTGAAGAAACAACAGGTTTACAGTACACTTGTTAGAACTGTAAACTAGACTACAGAGCCTTTGAGAATGTATGTACACTCAAATTTTATAATTTCATTAAGGACTGGTTCTGAATTTCAAAACATTTTAGTGCTCAGAGCATTTTAATCTCCCAAATGAACAAGGAGTTTGGTTAAACAAGGCTCTACTACTCACAACATCATTAGACTGACCTTGCGGAAGCATTTGAAGTTCTTTGTGTAGCTGTTGCCCTGCATCTGCTGTGGTTTGGCTTTGGGAGGTGCTGTCACAGTGAGACATTTAAACTCCACTAACACCAGCCTTTTAGGGAGGTCTTCTTCTGTCTCAGACACCTGCAATGTAAAAATAAGAAATTGGATTTTTGTCTGATGGAAAGTTTATGCTCTTTCAAGCAAATACATTTTTGAATTTTGGTCATACATTTTGGGACAGAAAAATAGGTTTTTGAAAAAAACATGGGGAGAGGCTAAGATAACAGTAATCTTTTTCAGGTGATTGTCCTGAATGCTTTGCAATGGTATTGTGCGCATAACGGCCCCCTCCCAAACAAAGCTTTTAGTTACACATATTCACGGCTATGTCTCATCCACTTTAGACTGAGTCTCCGGTGAAAAGCTGGTAAGGCCAATATTGATAAGAAACACAGTATCTAGGTATAGCTAGGAAAGCAGTGCTTATCCCGAGAGAGAGAGAGAAACAAGGCAGTGATATGAAGAGCCTTTTCACAGGACTTACTGGAGCCTCCTGTTTGACCATGGTGGGTTTCAGAGGGATCTCCCGCACTCCTTTAGGTTGGCAATAATCTCCACCGAGTACTTCTGAATCCTAGAACAAAGGGTGGAAAATCTTAAAATAGTAATCATATACCAATGTCAAAGAAGAAATAAAGCACTTTTGTGTGCTGATTGTTTTACTGAAATTACTGGATGAAAAAATGATGGCAAAATATAGGAAGATATAGCAGCAGTCCTCACAACGAAAGACACCTCCTCATCTTTAATAGGCAGTGAATGCTGACTTCTACTGGCTGAAGATCCCTCCGCTGGAGGATTGCTGGACACTTGATTATCTGCCCTGTGTTCTGGAGAATGCAGCTGATGTCTTTTGATGGAGGAAATATGTTCTTCCCTTTCTAGGTTCTGGTTTCTGTTGGATACTGAATCTTTTTTCAGGCCCACACACGGCTTTTGGTTGGCTTTGCCATTCTCCTCCAGGTTAACCCGGAGTCTCTTACTTGCAGACAAAGTGTCCACAGCATTTGAGGCCCGTTTCTGTTCAGTTGGGCCATGTACTACTAGTTGTACCTGCTGGCCTTGACTGGCTGAGGTCTGCTCATCTAAATAATCCATATCCTCAGACATAATGGACTCTAGTTCCTCCATCTGTATCTCTGCCTCTATCTCCTTCCTCTTTCTACCCCGTGCTCCCTGCTGGTCAGGGTGGGAGACCCTGTCTGACAGAGCCTCAGACTGTCCTATGAACAGATCAGCTCCTGACCCCGGATGACTCTGGGCCGTGGCTGTGGTGAGTGTGTTTGAATGTGAGGGCATTTGCTTGGAGGTGAGTGAGGTGGTCTGTGCACGTGTGGTAGTGGAAGGTGCTGGTACAGTCCTCTTTGGCTCTGACATAACAGCAGAGGACTCGTCCTCCAAAGGCCTGGAT
The DNA here is from genome assembly GCA_034670405.1 of Hoplostethus atlanticus. Classification (NCBI taxonomy): domain Eukaryota; kingdom Metazoa; phylum Chordata; class Actinopteri; order Trachichthyiformes; family Trachichthyidae; genus Hoplostethus; species Hoplostethus atlanticus. The sequence goes on along the minus strand of JAXDDX010000016.1, from coordinate 2,721,066 downwards.
GACAGGATGATAAGAGAACACAATTTCTCCCACACATTGACAGGAAGTATTGTTTTAGTAATCTTTTCTAAAGGTTACATTACATCCTTTAAGCACTTGAGAGTAGATATTTACCTTTTTTTGTTGACTGGCTGAAAGAAACTGGAAAGAGTGGACTGTTTCTGTGGGGAACGTTTCTGAGGGGATTGCTTCTGTGAGAACGTCTTCATGCCACCAGGAAGGGATGGCTGGGACCTGGTATCATCCCCTCGACCTGATATTACAAAAACATTCATTTTAAAGTAGAATGTTTTACAGTGATTCTGGCATTTAGCTAATGCTCTTATCCAGAGTGAATTACAATTAGTGAGCAGGTAGGACACATGGCTACTGATAGACACATTGTTGCAGAGATAGAACCTGTGACCCTTCAATAACGGGACAGTTGCTCTAACAACAAGGCCACCCTGCCACCCCAAAGTACAATTAAAAGGTAAGCCTATCAAATGCATCCTGATACATCTGCAGCTACCTTGCAGTTTTGACTCTGGTTTCCTCCTCTGTGAGCCTGTGTTCTCTACAGTGTTGAACGATGATCTCATTGTATCAGCCACGGTGCATGTGGCGGCCATCTCCTGAGCTAAAGGTTTGGACTGGCCGAGTTGACTCGGTTTTGGGTTTTGGTTTTGACTCTTCTCAGGGGTCTCTCCTACCTCTGTCACCCCAGTCACCTTACTTGGCTCCACCCTGATAAAGAAAAAAAAAAAATGACACACATTGGACAGACTTTCTGGAAAAGAAAGAAGGAATGCAAAGGTTGAACACAGTCGCAATGTCTATGTACCCTTGTGATGGCTCTGTGTTAACTGCATATGCTGTGATGTTTACAGATGCTGCCGCTGGTAACACAGTCTCGTCCACTGCTGCATTCTGTGAAAGCGTAGCACTTGGAAATCTGGGTTTCACATTGGGTACCGATTCTGAAACACCCCCAAAGTAAAAAAAAAAAAAAAAGATTAATGAAAAGCATCAATACAAAGGCAAGATAATGGAAAAAACAATTAAGCGCCAATCAAGAAAGCAATCAATGTTTCAATTGCAGGTTGTGATTTGTCAGCGTCACCCACCTGAGTCTGTTATTATATTGGATGGATTGCAATAATTGTCACAGGAGGCATGGATGGCAGCCAATCCAATTTCTGACTCTATGATGACTCGAAGGCCTTTTCTGTGTCAGAAAAAAAGAAGGAATGCCAGACATAGGAGAGACAGAGGGCTAACTTTACAGGTGTTCAGAATGCCAGAATGGCCTGGATTAGTAACTTCATCAATTTCAGTATCAGTATAGACTCTTACAAGTGTTTTACTACAGAAAAGAATGAGAGTTTCCACTTACTCTTGTAGAATCCTCCTCATAGAGGATGCCCACTCTGTTGTGGAGGAAGGGAGCAGAGCTTGGGAGTTCCCTGGTGCAATGTCAACCACACAGCTCTGTGGAGACTGAAGCAGGCCGCGGGGCAGCGAGCCCTCCTCCAGCAGCTGGCTCCTGCCACCTCCAAAACTCACTGCAGTACTCAGGCGCTTTAGCTGCCGACAACATAGAAGGAGAGTGATTACACAACAATAACGTGTATGTGCACAATAGTGAGAGACTGAGAGAAAGAGACAGACAGGGAAATGTCAAATCAAATGTTGATCAGGAGGCAATGATAGGGCCATAAAGACTAATGGAAAATTCAAGGCTGTAAAAGATTCATAAGTATTTAAACTATTATGGAAGCATTGGATGCAAGAGATATTCTATAACGCTGTCTGTACTAAGGCTATGAGTGAATGCCGAAGAAAAATAATGAACTAAAATTCCAAATGGGAAGTCATTCTTTTAAGCAGGGCTGTTAACACATCAGCACATCAGGGGTCAAAAAGGTGACCCAACCCCAAAAACACATTATTGCTAATGGCATCTGGGAGCTTGCTCCCCCAGAGAAATTTTGTTTTTTAAAAGCCCATTTCTAGTGATTTTTTTAGGAGAATATACCCTTGAGGTCACGTTAATGTCACTACAAAATAGTATTATATTAAGTGCATCACATTCACATTCAGGCCTACAGTACAAAGAAAATCAATCAGTAGAATTATACAATCACAATTATTATTATCATCATCATCAAAGAGAAATTAAAAAGATTCACAAGAGAGAAGATGAATGAATTTGTAGGCGTCATCTTGTAAGGGATGTTTTCACACGTAGGAGGGCATCGGAGGGCAGCATCACAAGGGTGGGTGATGGGACATACTGTATCAACTAAAAACCCTGGCTGATTTGAGAAGGGACAGCTTTAATGTGGTCGTTGCAATAGTTTCAGTCTCATATGGTATACATCGCTATTTACTTATTATTCATAGTTGTGTAATTCTACAGTGGCAACCATGAAGAAATGAGTGACCCATTTTGGGATCAAATAACCCTATTATATTGCTGAAAGGTGACAGGTTTGTATCCCTGATTGTTTTTTTTTGCAAATTGTAATAACTACACAGCAATTATAAGGGTTCACCCTAAGGATGACTACTATACTACTATTATCTCCTATGAATAGGACTCGAGTGACTACCCAGTGGTTTGAGGAGCATGACAATGATGTTAGGCTTTCTCAACCAAATATGAGGAGAGAAACAGACCAACCTGTTTGGTGCTGAGGAAAAGGAAGGTTTTCCCAGCGAAGAGTCGTTTGCGTATGGGCATCGCTCCAAGGTTCACATCCTCTTTATTCAAACTGGGCTCATCGATCTCAGGGATGAAACTTAAAACAATGAATAGCATAGATGAGACATTACATGGCTCAGTGTAGCCTCTCATGGTCAATTCAGCCTCAATGTGAGTGTATGTTTGTATATGGGGAGGGGTTATACTCTACCTCTCAGCTTTAGGAGGGGGTAATTTTTGTTCAAGGGCTTTGCTGAGCTCTGTAAAGAACTCTTGTTTTACGATGGGCCGACAGCACAGCAGAGCAGAAATAGTCTAATTTTAAAAACAGGGAACACGTTAACATACATTCAGGGGCAAACACAGACACACACGCTTATAAGAATACAATGTCCAAGTGACCTTGATAGTGACTTTAACAGAAGGCATGACCAGGTGAGTGCAGTCCTGAGTCCAGGTGTTGACCAACTTGCCACCCAAAGGTAGCAGGGCCTGAGAGAGTGACACCTTGCCGTCATTGTCCAAACACGACGAAGACACCACTACCTTCTGACAATCCACACTGGGGCAGACAAGAGACAGGGAGATGCGTAATGTGGACAACTGGTTATGAGGTCAATGACATTAACTGTTAAATTTCATATTGAACATTTTCTGAATCATTAAAAGACTATTTTTACTTCAGCTACTTCTGCTTTATTGGAAAATATATAACGTGTAAGTGCCACAAGCACACAGCATCCCAGTCCGCTGACATACAGGGCACTCTTTTCTGAATATAACACTAATTCAAACTATTTTGTAAAAGATCAACATGGCTTGTCTCAATAACATACCTGAATTTGCTATGGAAAACCCCAAATGTAACACAGTCCCCTGACTTCAAGATCAATGGTGTGTTCTCTGACAGGCGTTGGCTGTTGACAAATGTGCCATACTTGGAGCTGTCCTTTAGAGTCAGGGTCTAGAAGGAATTATCAACCCATGAATTTGTCAATCAATCAATCAATCCAACTGCCCCTCATCTTGTCAACAAGACGACACAAATTCATAAAATAAATTCATAACATACAATAAACATGAACAAAAAGAAAAAAGTGGACGCTTTAAGGATTACAATCTATTTTCTTCCTTTAAAGAATGCTTTAACCTGTGTGCCTCACATGACTGACCTACCAAAAACATCAATGTTAAAAACTTTAGTGGGCTGGGGCTTACGACCAAATGTTTGATAATGGCTGATCATGGGGTAATCGGGTAGCCTAAATTTGGTGGAGGTACCCAATTCAATACCCAGAAACTGAAATACATTGGTCAATAGTAATCTTTGACATAGCCATGTAAAACCAAGGCATTTCAACTTTTTTTCTAATGACCCTAACAGTTTTGCTCAAACACTCAAACACACATCTTTTATCACTCACTTAAGGATGCAAACTTTTAAAATCACCATATAACTCATAATATAGTGAACATTCAACATTATATCCTCAAACAGCACATTATATACAAATAGATATCTTGTGACTGGCTACAATTTAGTACTTTATTTTAGTGTTAGTTATTAAAGGCTAGTGCAATATCGCCATCTTCTGTGTAAGAGTACCATCAGAGGGGGAAATATTTTTCAAGTGCACTCATATTACTCATCTACTTAGTACATTAGACAGTTTTTCTAAAGAATGATGGATGGTTGGCTTGGGTACCATGGCAGGAAGAGATATACTGAGTACACTACAAACTTAATGGTGCTGGTGAGCGAGTTAGGCCTACATTTATCTACAGCCCAGTGCCCCTCCACTGGTCAACGTGTCTCAAACTATCACAAACACTGAATTGTTCGAGCAAGACTCTGAACTAATACCATGAGAACGCTGACTTTAAGAAGAATTTACCACATTTTTACAGTTGCACTGGGTGTGGACTTGCCTGAAAATAAAGCAGAGATGTGCTAGGTAAGCGTATGTCAAAAACCTCACTGGCATGCAGATACGCATGAGATATGAACCCAACCCTAACATACAAGGTCCATATCTGACTTCTGCATCAGTGTCTGGGGACAGAATGTTCTCATTCTACCTTTCTCTCACCTGGTCAGTAGCAGTAAGGTGGGCATGAGCCCGGCTGATTGACTGGTCACTGGGTAGGATGATGTCGCAGTTCTTGCGGCCCACCACGTATTCTTTACTGGGTAGGAGGTAGTGGGTCTCACCTGCGAGTGATAGGAGGCCAGTTATGGACGTACTTATGTAGACTGACTGTGTCACGAACAGACAGCCTACTCCTGATTCTGCATACACCTTTACTTACATGGCAAGTAAGGAATAAATTACTTTCAGTCCATCTGTACTTTTTTATACATGTGCCAATGGGTCTCCACAGTAATTTTCAAACCCTGCTGCGTGGGCAAGCTTTCACCAAGTGAGAGGCTATTGAGTAGGCTGACTTGTACTGTGGTAAAAAAACAAAACACCTCTGATTGTATATCACCTCTTGAAAAAAACAAAAAGAACCACTGGTGTTTTTAAATGTATTAACTGAGATAAACAAAAAAATGTCAAATTAGATGATGGGTTCCCCAGGACTATTCTGATGAGCTACTGGTCCCACCTGAATGCCCACAACACAGTTAAGACTGTACTCTGTACCTTATTTTATTTATTTATTCTGTAGAAACCATCACCAACCACAAGAGCTCATGAACTAGTGTATAAAGCAGGCTATTTCCCCATCCAGCCCCCATACATCAAGATTTGTACTCTACATAAGATATGCATTATAAAGAGAATGTCACGTAATGGGGCTACTGCCAAGAGTTCGAAACACAGGATGGATCCCCAAGCTGCAAAAGTCACTCCTCTGTTTCTCCACTACCTCCTCCTTTCCTCAATGATCCGGAAACTGATGATAGAGTCACTATGTTGCTTGTTTTCCCGAAAGCGGAGGAGAAAAGTCTCCATCAGTGGAGGATCCACAACTGTATCCTACCAAGGAAGTCTTTTCAATTTTGGGGTGTAATCTCACTGTGATCACACCAACGACAATATCGTTGACAAAACTTGGGGGGGGAAACAAAAAAAAAAACATGGCAGGGGAATTACCAGCCTGTAAATGTGAGTATAACAGTTAACATAACATACATAATGGCAGCACTGGGTGTGCTTAAAACGTTTGATTAGTTATGAGCCATATTGTGGGCTTGGGCTACGTCAGTTATGATAGGGCCACTTCATCAATAGCAGACGTCCATTTTTGATGATGGAGTAACAAATAAACTGTCCAAATGGCCTCAATTTTATCCACCTTCACTCCCTCTTCTCGTTGCTTCCTGGTAGGAGAGGAGTGGTAGTGAGCGAGGAGAGGAAAGGAGGATTAATGAAAAAGCTTTGGGATCCAGTCAGAAAGTCTTCTACCTAAAACAGCTAACTGCAACTTGACTAAACGCCCCAAAAAGTTCACTTTCTAGCTCATAAGTACCTTCAGTTTCGGTTTCTACCAGAAACAGCTAACTGTAACGCCACTAACCGCCTTAGAAAGTTAACCTTCTAGCTCACAAAAAGTAACTTGAGCAAGTAGATAGGCAATATGTCACAGGCATGTGAGGTGCCAGTATGAATAAATCAGCTGAATGACATTAATCTAACGTCAACATTCAGCTGGCTAGTTAACGTTAGGTCAAAACTGTGGCCTCTGCTCCACATAGTCATGTCAAGTAAACTGTCTTTTACCGTTAGCCCTGTGTTGCCTGGTTGAAATCAGCTGCGTTGTTTACCAATGGTACTGTTAACGTTAGATATGTGTACATTTGTGCATTTGCACTTGACTAACGCTCACAAGATGTTAGCTAAGTTAGCCAAGGAGCTAACTTTAATACGTTCCGTATTAGCGTTAATAATTTAGCTACAATCCAAAGTTACCTCCAGGTTCCTGGGGCTTTAGTATCCACATTTTACTATTCTTTGTTGGCTTGTTTTTTCTTAAAGCACGAGCATGTCAGGAATAATGTCACATTGTCTGGCTTTATTAACTAGTTTACGCACGCCAACTATCAACATCGCGCCACCACGTGACGTCGAAGCCTGCGCCGGCAACCTTTTCAAAATAAAAGCTCACTCAAGCATTCTCTGCGTTATATGCTGTTTGGAGAAGCCAATTAATAGCCTACTCTTTCTGACATTGCTCAGTAATACAATGATGAAGTATATGAATTATGACAAATTACAAACTTGACAAATACAGAAAAAAGAGGAATAGCTTTTTATTTTACTTTCAAGACACAGATGCACCAGAGTGCCATCTACAGTAAGTTAGATAGGTTTACACATGACAATAATAAACATATTTTAAACAAAGTTAAATTATAAATATAACCTAGTAATAGTAGATATGTTCTCTCATACTTATTTGCAGATTATGTTATAAAAATTAGCATAGTTGAGTCCTTTGCAATCCTTGTGGTAAAACACAACCCATGGGTTTGGCTTATTCAAAATTAAATAAACATCACCTTTCATCTATTGCTATCCTGTGCATGTATTGTTGAACTCAGAATAAAGGATCATTGTCAGATTTCCATGGTTGGCCTGCAGCTGGTCTGAGACGGCCCCGTCCCCAGAGACAGGGTAGCTTGTGATTAGCTCTCATCACAGCAATGCTGCTACAGGAGTCAGGTTTAAGGATGATCTCACACCAATCTGGGTAGTCCACAGGCTTAGATCCACTGTAGGTAAAAGGAGATTTAATGTGTACGTGCTGTGTCACAATATGTTCACTGCTTTTTGGGTGACTGCGTATTTAAGGCAGGCAAACAAACTTACTGGTCACAGCATCCTACTCCAAATGGCTCCATGCAGACACACTGGTAACAATCCTTGGTTATCCAGTTCTCGCCTATTCCATACACCTGTCCCATGTGTTCACAACTCCCTGAAATATGTATCAGTTATTATGACATGCACACATGCAAGCTTGTAGGAAGCATGTATCACAAATATACATCCACACATGTACATGCCATACCTTTGGTGTTGAAGTAGCACTCCCCACTGTTATACATAGAAAGGCATGGCACACAGGCACTCAGGATTAAGATGAAAGCCAAAAGTACTATCCTCACTGTGTTTGCCATTTCTGAAAACACAGTTTAAAAAAAGAAATACACAGGTGTAAGTTTTGCCATAACATAAACCTAAAAGATCATGATCAGAAAAAGGAGAAATGGCAGGATGTTAGTTCAATCTTACCAATCTTGAAGTGTCCACTATTATCTTATACAAAAACTCTCCTTTGCTTTATATTCTTTCAATTCTTCTCTTTCTATTAATCTTGCTTTCATTCACTCTCTTGTTCAATATTGTTGTCTTTCTATTCCCTCTCTTTCCTTTTGGTTCTCTGATTCTCCTCCGCAGCGGCACTCTTGAACTGATGCGCTCTCTCTCCCTGTGGTCTCAGATATTTATACTGCACCATGTCTTTATCTCTGCACTCATTTCTCTCATTTCTTCGCTTCTATTTGTCCACCCCCCCAATGATTGTCTCTGTATATTTGTATACACACACACACACACACACACACACACACACACACACACACACACACACACACAAACACATAGGCATTATTATAATCTTTGCCATTCTCCCTTGTGCCCCTAACAGAAATTGCCCTAGAGTATACAGTGTGCACTATTTCAGATAACATTTGTCTCAGGAGGTACTATTTGACCCTATCAGTAGATCACCCTGGTGACACCATCCACAGGACAATTCAGCCATTGGCCATTGGCCTATTGTCCTACACAAGAGCTGCAGGTGTGTATGTGTGTGTGTGTGTGTGTGTGTGTGTTTGTGAATACATGCACACATGCTTGCCCAGATGCACATTTCTACATATTTGAATGAGACATTCACAGCCGTAGTTGAAAGCTAATTTGCAAAAGGTCATGTTTTATTTTTTTATTGCGTGAGATCAACATTATTTCTGATATTCAAACGGAGATGCTAAGGATGTTATTAATGATTTAGTTTTCCCTACAACTGCCTAATGATGGAATTACATCTAATTCAGTGATGCACATGAGTTGCTTAACTCGATTTCATATCATCCTGAATGAATCATAATGTAAATTTAAGGCCCCTGAATATGGCATTGTTATGATTCAGTGAACTTTAGTTTAAGTCTGTTATTTAAGTCTCTTTGGACCTGGTGTGTGTTCTTTATTTTATTCCTTTGGGATATGTAATTTTGCTTCTTCTTGGCTATGTTTGGGTTTTTGTGTTGGAGACTGGGTCTGAATGATTTTTTTCTTCTTATCTGTTTAGACATTTTCTCTTCCTTTCTGCTGAGAGTTGTTTGAATAACACACCCTGAGTCTTCTGATAACATACGCACTCGTGCGCACACACTCAAACAAACACACACACACACACACACACAAAAACTCTTCAAGGCCCTCTACTGCTCTACCATACATGTTTCTCATGATTGTTTTGTCTTTCATCTGCCATTCAGCCAGATAGCTCCTGTGCACACCCAACCTGTCTATCCAGATAGCTCCTGTGCACACCCAACCTGTCTATCCAGTTCACCAGTTTGGATGGAACATGCAGCCCATCAACTGGCTGTTATTCATATCAGAATGTAGTTCTAAAATATAAGTATAAGTAAATAGCTTTGTTATTTGTGACACCCTGCAGTTGGCTGCATGTCATACAATGTTTACTGATATATCCCATTAAAACACACATACATATGGAAAACAAACTTTTATATCAGCGAGGTTGATTTTCCCATCAGTGCTCACACAACCTTGTACACATTTAAATGTGACTCATTATGCTCTCTTAGAACATGGGCTATTACATAACAAAATGCCTCTTGAACAAGTCATTGGCTGGGAGAAAGGGAGTGTCATTTGGCAAAGGTTTGCTCTATGTATGACAAAGATCAATTCATTAAAGTACAGAAATAGTCTCCTACTGAAGCATGTAGCTCACTATATATGATACGATGGGACACGACTCAGGGAGGTGGAGCTCGTTAGTCAGAGGACATATGGTGAGTCATTGGGGAGGAGGTTAACACAGCATCAGATACACTTTATTCAATTCCTACACAGATAAAAGAGCATGTCTCTCTTAATTACTTGCCATTGAAAATCTAAGAAAAAAGACGGGTCAAGAGAGGCAGAAGACAGAAAATGGGAGAGTTCCATTATCAGTATGAGAAATTAAATTGTAGTGTAGTGAAGGGGGGGAGAAGGCTGCATTATGCTGTTTGCTGCAAGGTCCATTACACATACACTCATCTAACACAAAGTCTCTCTCCAGCATTGTTATTTCTATGATTCCCATCATAATTTTGAAACCTTTACGACACCAGTGCCAAGACGGTGTGTTTGCTCATGGAGCAGGATACAGGTATTCCATTGTACTAAAAGCAAGCCTGATGAGTCAATGGTTTGTCTTGTGGGATGGAATAGGACATAGATACCTGGGCATACAGGAAATGCAAATATTACATAGAGACTGTGTGTGTGTGTGTGTGTGTGTGTGTGTGTGTGTGTGTGTATGTTTGGGAAAGAGAGAGAGAGTATAGATTGATGAACAGAGTTGTTGTTTTTTAGTTTTTTTTTTATTCAACTCATGAAGAGAATATGAATAGAATACATTGTTAATGTTCTACATTTCTCACTGTAAAAAACATCATACTATATACTACTATGTCCATATTCTTTTTGTTGTTTCTTCAGAGATTCAACAAAGAAATTGACATTCAACCAGTGGCATTCCAGTGAAAATCACAACAATATGCAGTAATAAACAATTGTCATGTTTACTGTCAAAAAACATTTTGCTGAACATCTGACCAGATGGGTGTTTTTCTCCATATAGTGCGAAGGCAAGTGGATCAGAAGACAATGTGCCAGACTCTGTAGGAATATGTCTGATATTTAGTTGAAGCAGGAGAACAACCGAATATCAAACATATCAAACAGCCTCTAGCCGGTCACAGCCCCAGCTGACTGGAACACTCTGTGGTGTACAAGAGAGACAATGCAATGAGAATAAATAAGGGCTGTAAAAGAGAGAGAGAGAGAGAGAGAGAGAGAGAGAGAGAGAGAGAGAGATTAAAGACTTACAGTAGTAGTTCCAGTAGTTTCAAAGAAACTACATAAAGGATAACATAAAGGATAACAGACATTTTCTGGGAGCACTGGAGGAGAGGCCTAGAGGACGAGAGTCAGGTTACCGCTATACCCACCTGAGGAAATGTAGGGAGTGTGCTCTGGATACATGTACAATTGCCTAGATCCAAAAGAATATATAACAAAGCAATAGGTGACAATGTTGACATTTGATCACCCCTATGCATATCTGCTCCAGGGGACTAGGGGGACAAAACCAACCAAACAAGACTTGCAAGAAAAACAAATCACATCACATGTAAATACAAAAAGGACACTTACCAATTCCCTTCGTCCATACAAAGCACTCCTCTGGTCTGTCTACTAAACTAAAATACTACTGAAGTAAAAGATTTCTCTATTACAAATGTAGCTATTGTACGGTAATACGTGTGTATGAATATATCTGTGTATGAGTGTGTGAGCAAGTCCCCAGTGGGACAGTGTTTATATACACCCCTGTGAGTTTGGGGTACGACCCCACCTACACTCACTTGCTCAGTAACCCCACACACAAGCACACACACACACACTCACAGTACTCCATGTAATTAGAGGTATATTGATCAACTGCTGTGGCCTGCAGCCTTTCCTCCCCACATTAGTCTGATCAATAGATGTGATGTTCATCCTACTGTGAGCTCCCTCCACGCGTACACACACGATCACAGATGCAGAGTCAAATAACTTTCAGTTATTGCCTATAGAGAGGACAAACTTGAACATATGTCGGTCACTTCACCAAATAACTAGTTGTATCCTGTTTCTCATATTTGCTTAAGAGTTTAATCATTTTCCTTTCAGGTTGGTATCATGTTGAACATTATGTTCATCAGCTGGAAGTTTAGATTCTCTTCCTTTGTAGTCAAACTAGGTGAAATGAAAGTCGGCCCAAGTTGATCTTAGTTCAAGTTTGAGTCTGTGTCTAACAAAGGAACAGCAGGATCTTATATAGGGTCAATGTATGTAAAGACATGACTTCATCCCTGCCTGGCTATCTTCTCCATACGTGTCTCAGGGACCCCTACTCATGGATGTCTCCACACAGCCCTGTGGACCCTGAGGGTCCTTTATAAGAGTTAACCTACAGACGGTGTACATAGTTAAACCATTTATAAATGCTCAAAAGATATATATTGAATATAACTGATGCAAATTTAATATGAATGAGTTAATATACAATGATACAAGCATACACAGCACATTAATCATATTAAATGTAATTATCACGTCTCAGTCTATAAATTCACCTATCATCTGCATTACACACGTACCAGTAGATTACCTTTGCAACAATTTGTAGTGCATCAGGGTAGAATCAAGGTAAACTGTATAGTCAAGGTGACCTCTGCCTGTCAAGGTGACCTCTGGTTATGATTTTATAATCCCCTCACATCGTGTGTGTTCAGAGGGGTGTGTGGGACTCTTAACACATGTTAACTTCACTTCATCTGTCCAATATGATGATCAATGAAGGACACTCTTTAACCTATGGGTAAGTCAGAATTTCTTTAATTTAAGAAGCTAATGTAAAAGAAAGATTTTACTTCATCTCAGATGATGAGAGATAAGTTGCCGAACATTTTTTTGTTATGAATAAAAAAAGAAATATAGAGACATGCAGTACTTGACTGATCCAGAAATATTACGTCATGCAATATTATCCATTTATGAACATCAAACAACATCATCAGCAGATGACAGACTACTCATGCTATTTTAAAACCAAAGAACACAGAGGTGTTATTTTAAATCTTAGGACACATTACATTAGGTAGTGCATTACATTACCAATAGTATCTGTGTATGACAGTCAGACAGTGAGTCGTGACTGACTATGCCTTCCCCTTCCCCTGGTACAACACTGACCTTGTGAGCTCACCAGGGCGGAATGATAGCCCTCTGATCACCCAGGCCTAATTGTGAGCCTGGGGGAGTATCGTAATCTGTAAAGTCCCACAGATGGAGGGGGAATGTGGGGAAAAGAGGGAGATGAAATGAGTAATACAGAGGAAATAGAGGGCAAAAGAGTGTACGTGAGGTAAAAAAAAACCTTTTTAATCCTTTGCATGACAAAACAGTATGTTTATATAGAACGTCTTTATTCATAGTCCTAATAAAAGTATGATTTCAACACCTGACTGAACTAAAGTATACCAATTGGCCCTGTTCTGATAAGAACTTCAAGGTTATTGTGGTTTTCCTAACACATATTAAATCTAATTCAACAGTCAAAGTAGCTTTCAGTTTGGTTATGTGGATATTGCAGTCACAACCTGCCTGTAAACATAGTCACAGAGTTTGGATTCATCCAATTTTTTTGATCGTTTAAGTCCACATTCAGTTGATGTATCCATTACTTTTACGTATTATTTTGAAACCCAGCTGCTTGTCAGGGTTAGCATTAGACTAATAGATTTAGGTCGTATGGAGATTTTCCCCAGGAGTTTTGAATCCACTCATTTTCCCAAGTTTATGCCATGCTCAAATTATTGCTTCAATCTAGATGAAAACATTGTCCAATTGAAACACATTATAAAGCTATTAGGCTAACTATTAATCTCTAATTGAAATGTGTAACTGAAGAAAAGTGTGCAGTTCAGCAAATGTTTTCTGGTAATCCCAACTGTGTCATATGAATTAAAAATCTGTTGTCTTTCCTGATGTATATAAATATAATCACACACACACTCAGAAACAATTCTACAATTTTATTACAGAATCACACACAGGTTTTATCGGAGCACCAGGACTGATCACATACTGCACATACTGTAGGGCCAGAGCTTCACTGGATGTTTATAGGGGCTGACAGACATAGGCTCTGGGCTCTCTGATTGGTCAGTGCTGGTGGTACGTACACACACACACACACACACACACACACACACACACACACACACACATACATACACACACGCCCACACAAACACACCCTGAGGGAGGGTCACTAAGAAAGAGAGGCACAGACAAGGTTAAAGATTATTCAATACCTATCCCTGTGTTTCTGTGTTCGAGGGAGAGAAGGTATCTAACGAATACAAAATAACAACTAAAAATAAAGGGAAAAGAAGCAGTGGTACAAAGCTTGCAAGTTTAAATTTTGAGAGACAAATTTTGAGATGAGATTTTGTCTCTTTTGCCTTCTTGCCTCCATCTTCTTTCTCCTCCTGCTTCACAGTTGTTCCCGCATTCCACAAAGTCCTCCTATTCACACAAACGGAAACATATGATAGTGTGAAAAAGAAACTCATTTAACACAGCAACTACACAGCACTACACACACACACACACACACACACACTTTGCAACCAGGAAACAGGTTAGTGGGTAATTATTTTACAACCCAGTGTCAGTGATAGTGTTGACTACCTCCTTACATATTACTTGACTGCCAGTGTATGTGTGTTTTTACACATATAAGAATTATTAGCATGTTATTGGACCCAGGTCTGACATGAACTCATCACCAAATTTGGAAACAAAATGTTTTTATTAAACGAACAAAAAATATCTTGAATTACCTCATCTCCTTTTTGGGGCCTCTGCCTTAGCGTCATCTTGTTTAGGGGCCTCTGCCTTAGCTTCCTCTTGTTTAGGGGCCTCTGCCTTAGCGTCATCTTGTTTAGGGGCCTCTGCCTTAGCGTCATCTTGTTTAGGGGCCTCTGCCTTAGCGTCATCTTGTTTAGGGGCCTCTGCCTTAGCTTCCTCTTGTTTCGGAGCCTCTACCTTAGCCTCCTCTTGTTTAGGGGCCTTGACAGCCACTCCATCACCGCACAACTTCCTTTGAGAGTTAAGAGAGAGTACATTAATGGAAATCATTGTGAATTGAACAAGTGTACTCTTTGGGAATCAAAGAGAGGGTCAAGTACAGTAGTTACAATACCGGTGAACAGCTGAATCTATCTTCACAAAGTCACACACTTTGCTCCGCTGTGTGATTTTCTGTTTCAGAGATGCCACCTCTGTTTCCCAGCTGGTCTTCTGCTGCTTAAATTCAGCAGCTGAGAGGCACATCACATGAGGAGTTTTACATATTACAGTCAGGGTTAGGACTATCACTTTAAGTGCAATTCTTCACCTAGAAGAAAATGCATCTGATACAGTGCATGTCCTGGGTGTGAGAGAGAGATCAACTGATGGTGATATGTTGCTTTGCGTCATGCCATTATCTCTCAATTAACTGCTACAAGACACATTTTGGTGTTAAGGCCCAGGATACAGCACTTACCTTTGAGGTTACTGACTTGTGCAGAGTCAGATGCCAGCTCATCACTCAAGATTTTCTGTGTGTGGAAAAGATAATCACAAATATTCAAACCTGAGTATGTTACTAAAGACCAGGAGAAATCTTCTCCAAACAGACTACAGCCTGCAACTTCATAGAGTACATAGATCCCTAAAGTGTCTTCCTGTCCACAGTAATCATTTTGTCTGTGCACTATTCTTTTCCCCATATTTAATAGTACATGCTCATTTCTCCCCCTTTCTTTAATTTCTGTCCACACTTTCACATGCGCCCTTCTGTTCTGGTGGATGAAAAATCCTTACAACCTGTGTAAGGAAAATATGAATGAAATGAAATATTTATGCATTATTAACCAGTAAGTATTATGTACTTATGCATGTAGTCTGTGTAGGCCTCAGAATGAACAATATAATTGCTGTGTGAATTGATCTTAACCTGAGATAGGAACTGGCTGAAGTCAGTAACATAAGGAAGTGACAGTAGTAAAACGTAGTCTGTTTCCTACACAAAACATAGGTTGTTTATCATTAGAGAGACATATGTGTGAACAGTCAGGAAACAGACAAAGCTGATGTTAGCAAGCAGGAAAACAACTTCTTTGTCCAATGGTTTTGGTCATTGTAACACTGTATAAAAGCCAGGGAAAGGAGTACCTGGTTAAGACTGGGTTGACATGGTTCATGCAACATGTTGATGCCACTTCTCTGGAAGCTTCCATTAGATTGATTCATCACATTTCAAGACCCTGACTTAGTGGTTATTTTCTCTGAGGTTAAGCACTCTCAATAGTGTAATAGAGAATTCCCACGACACCTGGCCTGGTTGAAAAAAATGGCTGAGCAAGAAAATTGTATCCGCAAATTTAATATTACATTTATTTATTTAAGTCTTGAGAATAGTTTGAGTTTTTCTGTCTTGGTTAGGAGCTGCAGGTGGCTGTGTGACCCAGACAGAGGTAGACAGCTCTTTTTGCTTTCGCCAACAATAGACTCATTGGAAAATTTGCACAGTAAACTGTGTGCAGATAAAATTAACTGAATGGCTCTGAGACAGTTTGCCTTTCAGATTTTTGATGACACTGTTTGAAATTATTTTATTGATGCTACGGAATGCTGAAACGAAAAATGACTAGAAAAAATAGATAGATAAAAAAACAAAAATAAGGCGTGAATCAGATCTTGTAAAAGTGCATTTCTTGAAAAAATAAAGTATCTGAGGATCTATGGTATACCCCAAATTTCAGATGTAATGAAATCAAAGATGGCTGACAGACACCTTGAATTCTTCATCGGTACTCTGCTTCCGAGTTATACACACGCTGCTGCCTCCGGTGGCCAAAAGGTAGACTGCAATTGCTTTTTCTAATAACCTAGGTGTGCAACCTTTTATTACCTTGACAGAATTGAATATTCTTGAAGCGTCAATTAACCCCTCATCAACGGTCAATTTATATTTAAAATATTTAAAATATTTAAAATATGTCTGCACCAAGATGTCGAAACTGCAATGCGGACCACTGGTGCCAGCAGCTTGCATATTGCTCGGAAGAAAAGTGCCGAAGACGAGTTCGAGGAGTATGTCAGCCATCTTTGATTTCATTACAATGGAAATGTTGGAGTATACCTGTTCTTGACAAAGTCTAAAAGTTTATTTGTGCGGAGGAGACGTAGTGCGTGCCACCACGGTGAAAGTAGACAAGTGAAAGATTACAGACATCTGTTTGGGTAAGTGAAATTCAACGTAGTTTTTTCGTTATAGAGTCGGTGCAGGGATGACGTATTTTTGTAGGCCAACCCGGAAGTTAGCATCGCCCTGGTTCCCTCGACAAAAAGCCAATGGGATTTTTGCATTGGATTTTGGATTATTGCAGAAAATAGAAACTCTGTGGCAAATAAAAGTTTATGATACTTACACGTTTTGTTCAGCAAGATAATCTTCACAAATGAACACCACTTTTATGATTTTTGAAGCGTAAATGCAATTGCCTGAAGTAAAAAGCTAACATTAGGCTATAAACGAACTACACCACGGTCGCATGACTTCAACGTCACCACCACTAAAAATACTATAAATTGATAAATCTACAAGTTGGAAAGTTTGAGTTAGAATAGTTTGGAAGAGCGTGAGTATAAACACAACTTGAGGCTGTAAAGGAGGACTAGTGAGTAGATGAGTTACTGTGTTCGGCGTGATGGCGGGGTATTTACTGATGTATTTTATGTCGTAGAACAAAACGTGAAAACCTCTTAAGCTTGTGTTAACCACAGACCTTATTTTAGGCATCTAACCAAAAGCACATTCAAAAAACCCATTGACTCGAGACAAGGGAACCAGAAGTGCAAAAATGCTAACACATTTCCTGGTTTTAGGACTCATTCCTGCACCACTCTATAGGGCTCGCAGACTTTCGCGGGGAGTCAATGGAGCAGGACAGAGCCCTTTGGAAGTAAAGTAAAAACCCCATACAACGAAAGACTCACAGAGGGTCCTGTAGCAGGGCTAAATTAAGTTACACTCAACATCCCACTGGCCATTCAGCAATGAGTGGGGGTCTATTCATTCAAACGTCAATTCAACTAAACCCCTCATTTGCTTTTACAGTGGTGATGGTGTGGTGTTCTTTATTTGCGGAGTATACCAACCTTTTAGGCTGACATAAATCTGTATGATGTAAATTAATAGTGTACATTATATAAATAAATATCAAACGGATGTAATTGTGTTTGTGGTATTGTGGTACCACTTTCATATCCCTAGAATATTTCTAGAGGACTTTATAGTTTTGATGTAACGTTTTTATAGTATACTTTAAAAACTTACAGGATTAGAATAGTATTTCTTCGTTTGCATAGGTTTGATACCACATTTAGGCAACTTTTCGGCATGTTTCATACAGAACCATAGTCTCTGGCCTGTCATCTTTCCTTCCTCTCCTCCTCACCTTGGCTCCCTGACAGGCGTCCACTTCGTTTTTCTTGTTGTGTAGTGCGAACTGTAGGTTTTTAATTTGTTGGTCAAGCGTCTTCATCTCAGTCTTGCTCGTATCCCGCTGGGACTGGATTTTCGCAATCTCCCTTTGGTACTCTTCAACCACATCCAGGGTCACCCGTAATTTAATGTCAAGGAACCTGTTACGTTTCTCTTCTTTTACCGTCTCCTTTCCCCGCAGTTTCACCAGTCCCATCAAAATCACACTCACTACCACAGTTAAAGGCAGCAACACGACCAGCTTCATGCTTTAAGTTACAAGACGCGTCTGTTTTAACTGTATTAAGTGTTAAGTAATGTGATTGTTGGTGGACTTAATTTAGCAGGGGAATCACTGCGCCACCGTTCTAATTTCCATGTGAGACAGTCAGCAAATCCTCGGCTAGAATTCAAATCTGATTTCTCCTCGTTACCCCTCTTTTCTCTTGCTCAATTAAAAAAAAAACCAATATCAACTGCGGTTTAACTCAAACACTTGCGCTTTCACCGGCATTAAACATGCATTATAGTGTGTTGGGTCTGGTGAGCGCAACATTCCCGCACACAAAAATACACGCCTTAAAACACGCCTCCTTCCTAGTTTGAAGAGGGAGGACAGGTGCCACATTGTTTTAACACAAAGGAAGGGCAGGTGCCACATTGTTTTTATTGGTGGACAAATATGACATGACATGTACATATCATAATTCAAAGTCCATAGTTCAAAGTCTCCAGTTTTCTCCAGAATAACATATTAATATAATTAATAAAACATTAATACCATTAAACATTAATACATTATTACCATAATACCAATAAAACATTTACCACTGGTCACTGAACAAACCAAACACCATGATACCTTGAATATGCCGGGCTATATTTCATCTGAACATTGAAGACAAAATGATTTGATGCTGGAATGTAACTCAGTTATGACATATGCAACACTTAAAGTAATAGTAACATGTCTACATGGGATGACATGTTATAATGCAAATCCTGTAAATCCAATCAAGCTGGCTTTTGCATAGGTGTGTGCTGTAGAGAGAGGGAGAAAGTGAGAGAGCAAGAGAGTCGCACAAACAAGGAAGTAGGGAGAATGTCAGACGCACCCAAGCAGCTGGTTCTGCAGGCTGAGCAGGTTACAGGTAATAACCACATTGACACTGAGGGAAGGGGTTAGAGAAAACACACATAATCTCTCTCACAGACGGATATGGCCACAGAGAGACACCGGATTGATTGATAAGTGAACAACAGCAGTCAAGAGGAAATTCTGCATCAGTGAGGACATCACAACCGCGTAGCCCTTTTCACGCTTTATTTTCTTACCTCAGCCAAGATGAAGATTGTGGCCATTCCGATCCTTCTGAGTGTGAGTGTAATGGTTGTGATGATATACCAGGCTGTGCGGCAGGAGTTCAACCTGCATGGTTTGAAAACCCGGTTGGTGGAGAGCTCTGCTAAGATCAAGACGAAAGAGGAGGCCATTGTTCAAGTGAAAACCAAGATCCAGGACATGAGCAAGGAGTTGTCATCCCTCAACACTGAGAAGGGTGAGCTTACAAAGAAGAAGGAAGACGTGTTGAAAGCCAAAGCAGACATGGATAAGGATCTGGCGAGCTGTAACACAGAGAAGGCATGGAACACACACACACACACACACACACACACAAACTGTTGTTGAATATTTACAGGCTACAATCACTTATGAGGGTATGTGTCAGTTATGCAGACATACAAAATTGTTTACAACTCAATGAAGTTGTGTGTACCTTAGTGTTTAACCACATTTAGATATTTAATCTTAAGTTTCATTACAGCAGTCCTGCTCTCTCCTGATGCCTATCTACTTTTCATATGACAGACCTTTTCACCTCTTCCCACATTAGGAAGAGACTGCGAAGAAGAAAACAGATCTGAATGAAGGCATTACTAAACTCAAAGGTAAGGTGACTTTTTATTTCACTTCTGGTCTAGTTGTTTTCTTTTAGAATAAAGTGCTTTAATCCTAACCTTTACCAATTCAAAACTATTTCTAGATAAGAAAATGATAGAAACCACAATGTACATTTGCATGCCTTAATTAGTCTTTATATAGGACTATTGAAAGGAGCTATCGCGACCTACCATTGCACTGCCCACTGAAGAAATCAAATAAAGAAAGAAATCTGCACAGCTTGGTCAAATCATATAACCTCAACCAATGCAAATCTGACTGGAGCAAAATGAGCAACTGCAATGAAGCTTCTGTGCCTTAATTTGTCTTTATCTACTTTATCTACTGATCTCAACTGATATTGTATAATATATTGTATTAAATATGTACATTCCCATCTCTTACTCTCTCTCCGTACCCTTGTACCCAGCTGAACATGAAGAAGCAAAAAAGAAGGCTCAGGAGCAGATTCAGAGCTTAAAACAACAGATTCTGGATAGAGACAAGGCGATTTGTGAATTTGTGGATAAAACCAATGATGAAGCACGGTAAGATATTAAACATATTCACAGACACACACACAATCTCAGAATAAGAGCATGTGGCCAGGCAGGTGAATAGAGAGGCCTCAGTTTCAGCAATAGACCACTGCATTACACAGAAGAACCAAGTAGTGCAGTGCTATGGCTGACACCATATCATGTTAATATTATGCACACTAAATTAAACACAGATTTTTCTTTTCTTTATTATTTTGCAGAAAGCTGTGTGGAATTTCTGAAGCCACAAACTGAAGTCAACTCAAACAACAACATGAACTCATGTTGTTTGAGAATGGAGCATCCCATGCACACAAGGATGCATTCTTTCTTTTTTTTAATAATGGATAGGCAGATTTCAGAAGCAGTCCCTCTTAAAACGGCCAATGTGATTATTGTTATTGTTATTTTGTTTCTTAGGTGAAAGTAAAATTATTCTCCAAAAAAACTTGCTTCTCACTTGTGTATACATCAACATTTATCACAAATAGTATGGAGAGAGAGCGAGAGAGCGAGAGAGAGAGAGAAATTGTGAGCAAGCGAGAGACAGTGAGTTCTTCTGGTAAAACCTTCTGGTAAAACCTATAAATATTCCCTGATCCACCCTGCCACGTTTAGAGGAGAGGACATACAGGTGTTCATTTGTTTAATCACTGAAGCCTTGTCTGAGGAATATTTTGTTAACCAAATGTGGATCACATGAGCAGTACATCCTTATGCTTTCTCAATATAGCACACATATGCTCAGATCAGGTTACCACCAATGATTGCTTTTAATTATTAGTCCAATGAAAATAGGTCAATAGGTCAGTTGAATAAAACCCTCACTTCAAATAACTATTACTACTAACATGGTGACTAGAACTGATTACAGGCTGCCCTTATTTCCCTCTCAATATCAGTCTTCTCAAAAGAGATGGTTTTAACATGAATGTTTCCTGACCAGGTGTGGGTTGAAGAAAACACCCATCTATTGTATATGCTACAGTGTAGATCCCTCCACCCACCTCACCAGCGCCAGGGCTATCTTCTCCAGCTTGATCTACAAATTCTCAGTTTCTGGGCCTTGGTGGAGCCAGCCTGCACTGAGCCCACAAATGCAGCCTTTGGCATCACACGCTAGATACTACATGGGGATATGGGTAATGAAATTATGTAGGGCAAATTTCTAAGGGAAGGTTTCAGGAAGCAAGAGGATCAGGTAAAACCCAATCTATTCAACTGTGAAAATAAGAAGTCAGAGGAGTAATTACATTTTGTTGAACAAAGCATTTAGAGAAGCATCACCTTTCCAGTTCAATAATATTGTCTACAACCTGTATTGTGTCATTACATTACATTACATTACAGTCATTTAGCAGACGCTTTTATCCAAAGCGACTTACAATAAGTGCATTCAACATAGGTAGGCAAGAAAACTACTAGTCACCACAAATCGTAAGTGCATTTCCTTCCTAAACAAGCAACTAAGAGCAGAACCAGTGCTGAGGTAGAAGTGCAATAAGTTAGCTACCTACTTTTTATTTAAACAAATGAGACAAATAAATAAATCGAATAAACAAGTGCTAAGACAAATAAGTGAAGCAAATAAAGAGCTAATAAACAAGAGCTAATAAACGAGCTCAGACAAATAAGTGAAGACAAATAGGCAAGTGCTAAGAGGAAGGGTCAGGGTAGTGATTCTTGAAGAGGAAGGGTCAGGGTATTGTGTCTTGAAGAGGTGGGTTTTCAGCCTGCGGCGAAAGATGGGCAGCGACTCAGCTGTCCTGACATCAGTGGGGAGTTCATTCCACCACTGTGGGGCCAGGACAGAGAAGAGCCGTGACCAGGTAGCCACTGAGCGACGGGGCAACCAGTCGCCTTGAGGCAGCAGATCGAAGTGGTCGGGCGGGGGGGTAAGGCTTGACCATAGCCTGGAGGTAAGAAGGAGCTGTTCCTTTCACTGCCCTATAGGCTAGCACCAGGGTCTTGAACTGGATGCGAGCTGCTACAGGGAGCCAGTGTAGAGAACGGAGAACAAGGCTCTCAAGTCTCACGCATTTGGCGTGAGACACACGCATTTCACTGCATTCACACGCTCACACGCCACACCTTGTATTTCTCACGCAGAGATTTTTTTCCAGGGTACCGCCCACCAAGTTGCGCCGCGATTTTGTAAACAAACTAGTACAGAATCACTGTAGCCACGCATCAACTAATCAAAAGAATGTAAGCTGTCGAACAGCCAATTAGAAAATAACATGGCTGTATCCGGGTAGGATAAGACCATATTTTCAGTACAGTAAGTCATCTCATCATTGATTTCCGTTGTTATGGAATATATGTCCAGGGAGCTTTTATGTTAGCTAACAGTTTGACTGACTAGACTAGAGTATGCATGAACTAGCCTAGCTAGCCGGTTGAATCCCTGCTAACTAATTTCAGCAGCTATTCTGACGCTTGTTTTCTTCGGAATTTTGCGCCTACACTAACTTATTATAATGATTATTATTGTTATTTATTATTATCATTGTTGTTATTGTTATTGTAGTAAGCACCAAGGCTATTTGCTCCCTTGTTGGACTGTCCCTGTGTCTCCTATTTTCCCGGTGTGTGCGCGCGCGCCAGGGCTGGAAATTAACTTTTCAAAACATTTGAATATTTACACAACACATGAACATTTACCAGCCACTGGGGAAAATCTACCAGCCATTCAGTAGTAAACCAATGGTACATTTTTATTATGTATTTAAAATCTACCAGCCACTGTTATGTTTTACCAGCATTTGGCTGGTGGTTGGTGTTCATTTCCATCCCTGGCGTGAGTGTGTGTATATTTTATCAGAAAACAAAGCATATTAATAATTATTGCATTTGTCTATTTCAAAGATGTCAGGAAAGAGGCAACTAAGCATTCTTTCATGCTTTCAAAACAATCAGCTCCCTAAAAAGGTGGCCAGGTCAGAGGAGACTGTAGAGGAGGCAGTAGAGGAGACTGTGGAGGAGACTGTAGAGGAGACAGTAGAGGAGGCAGTGGAGGAGACTGTGGAGGAGGTAGAGGAGGCAGTGGAGGAGACTGTGGAGGAGACTGTGGAGAACCCATTGGAAACAGAGAAAAGGAGAGGATTATGTGGAGCAGCCACATATAGGTGTTCCTTTAAGAAGGAGTGGTCAACTCGATGGCCATTCATCACAATGGGAACCACCAGCTCCTTCTACTGGTGCTCAGTGTGCAGACAAGAGAACTCCTGTGCTCATCAAGGCGTGAGGGACATAAGCAGGCATGTGGAAGGCAAGGGACATCGGGCCAAAGAACAGGCTCTAAACTCAGTCAGCAGTATTGCACAGTTCTACGTGCCAGAAACTTCTTTTGGAGGCATGAGTGTACAAGAGGCCAAGGTACATACAGTACAGTGTAGCACAGGAAAACTAAAAAGCTGGCGGCAATGTTTGATGAATTACATTTCTCTTCAAATTGATGGTCATATTACCTTGAAAACTTATTTAAGGTTATGAGGTATGTAATCAGTTGTGTCTGTTGCAGACCAGGAGGGCTGAGGTGAAGGTTGCTGTTGCAATGGTGCAGCACAATGTTCCCTTTGCCGTTGCTGACCATTTCAGCCCCTTGTACAAAGAATGTTTTAGAGACTCCCCTACAGCTCAGGGCTTTAAGAGCACAAGCACAAAAACAACGTGCATCATAAATGAAGCAGTGGCACCTCATTTTAAGAAGGAACTGGTGATGAAGATGAGAGAGAATCCCTTCCCACTCGTCACAGATGGCTCGAATGATACTGGTATGTGCTTAACAACTTCTATCAGTAATTAGTACTTATTTTTTATCCATTTCTACATGCACTCATACAATTTGAACAACATATTGTTTTAGTTATGGTCCTTATTGTTACAGGTCTAGAGAAGATGAATCCTCTCACTGTCAGAATTTTTGACACCAACAAAGTTGTGCACAGGTTCCTTGATATGTGCACCACCAGTGGGCGGAGCTGTGGCACCGCTGAAGTGATCTACACAAAAATCAATGACACCTTGCAGGAAAATGACATCCCTTGGAGAAATTGTGTAGGTCTCTCTATTGACAATGCCCCTGTAAATACAGGTGCCAGAAATTCAATCGCAGCCAGAATGTTGAAGGAAAATGGCAGTATTTACATCCATGGATGCCCCTGTCATATCATCCACAACACTGCCAAACATGCGGGGCAGAAGTTTATGGAAGTAAGTTCAAACATGTACACTCTATATTACCAATCCGTTAAGCCCAATGCCATGTAAAACAGTTTGCTGATAGTGTTGCAATAGATACTTGAATTCATGTATTGCAGATATCCGGATTTGATCCAGAGGATCTGACCGTGGATGTTGGGTACTGGTTTAAAGGAAGCACCAACCGTAAAGGTTACCTGGCAGGTTTGTGATTCAACCAGCTCTACTGTTATACAACAAAATGCAGACATTTTTAATTTGTTTACTGTTGATGTTATATGTTTTATATTTTCCAGAATTTTGTGAATTCCATGAGAGCGAGTACATGGAAATGCTGCTGCACATTTCAGTGCGATGGTTAAGCCTGGAGAGGTGCATCACACGAATTCTGCGACAGTATGGGCCACTTACCAGCTATTTTAAGTCTTTAAGTATGTTGTTTGTTTCATTGACAGTAATACAGGTGCATTACACCAGACTAAATGTGTACTTTTAAGCACTGACTGTGTTTATTTACAGATGAGAAACAACCAAGATTTAGAAGGCTGGTGGATGCATTTTCCAACCCCCTGACTGAAGTCTACCTACTCTTCTATCAAGCGACGCTGCCAGTGTTCACCATACTGAACCTCCTCCTCCAGAGAGAAAGGTCTTCCATCTTTCAGCTCCACGGAGAGGTAAAATGCAAGGGTTAGGCCATCCTGCTGCCAAATACAGTATGTCTGCTTGAATTGGCTGATATGTCCTTTTTCAAGTAATACATGGAAATGTTTTATGAACTACAAATTTGCAGATGACAAAGTTCATCAAGAAACTGTGTGCGAGGTTCATGAAGCCGTCAGCACTACAGGGCCGACAAGTCCATGACGTCCTCTACAAGGACCCACTAAACCAACTGCCAGGTAAAAGTTTCATATAAGGAGATACACCTGTATTCTCATTGACCTCAAATATACTTTTTGGGGAGATTGTTGTTATTGGGCGAGTTGGGTGATATCTCTGTTATGGCTGTTAAAAAGCATAAATGTGTGTAGGCATACCATGCTTGTGTAGTTTATGGGTAAAATTGTATGCTTACATAGAGGAATACCTTCAACCACTTGCACTTATTGTGCACATAGTGCTCAAAACTAGACAGACTGAATCTATACACTGACTGTTTGTCTGTCTAGTTTTGAGTTAAATTGCCAAGTGAAATCCCTGTCTCTACCTGATGCATATTGTTGAAACTACCTGGACTTAATTTGCTTCTCTATCTCTTTCTGTTCTCTGTCTGGTAGGAGAAAAACTAAATGTTGGCTTCACCACCAGAGCTACCCTCAATAGGCTCCTTGAGGCTGGAGACATCACACCTCAGGAGGTGCAGCTATTCCAACAGGCAGCACTGGCATTTCTGGTCAGGGCTGTGGAGTATGGCATCAATAAACTCCCTCTGAAGGAGGCCCTTCTGAGGCATACAAGATTTGTGGATGTGCAGCAGAGGACTGAGTGTGGGGTGGAAGATGCCCTATACTTTATAGACAGGTAAGGGTTTCCACATTTTCCAGGATTTCAACACATTCAATACTTTGATTGAATACATTAATCAGTTCTTTACACATGGTGCTCTTTTTAGATTTCAGGAACTACTACCTTTCCATGGGCCAGAGGAACAGGACAAGGTGTGTGAGGAGTTCCTGGAATATCAGCTGATGGATATCCCCATGCCCCAAGATCCCACCACCTTTAATGTTGAGGAGTTTTGGGGGAGTATGTCCTCAATCAAGTGCAAGGTAAGAAATATTTGGCACCACATGACATACACATAATCAATTGAAATCAAAAGCAAAGCATTTGAGTAATAGAGGCTCTTGGTTCCTTTTTTTAAAGGTGACCGGTTTGAGCCAGTTTGGGAGGCTCACTAAAATAGCTCAACTTGTTCTAGTGCTCCCTCACTCTAATGCCGACGCGGAGAGGGTTTTCTCGATGGTTGGACTGAACAAGACAAAAACTAGGAACAGCTTGGCCCTAGATGGAACACTGTCCTCCATCATGACAGTGAAGATGGCAGGCCTGGAACCAAACTGTTTCAGATGGGAGCCACCAACCCCAGTGCTGAAGGCCTCAAAACCTGCCACCAACACCTACAACAAAAAACACTGATCACACACACACAAACACACACACACACATCCCTTCACTAAGAATGAAATAAATATGTTTTTATTTGTATGAATTTATGTGTCATTTATCAGATAAGACCACCGTCCCCACCCAAACCCCCGCCGCTGCCAAAATCTCACTCTGAACTCTGTTCAAAACTTGAGAGCCCTGGGAGAAGGGTTTCTATTCGATGAAATGCCTGTTCAAATCTTCAAATGCCCTATCTGCACTGTGATTTTATTCTGCCATTTTATGTGATTTTATTGTATTGTTTTGTATTTTATTTTGTTTTATATTCTTCTTTTTAAATCTCTCATTCTCATTCTTCTTTGACGAAGTTAGTTTCTTGAACGTATTTTCTTACTACCAAACATCTTGTTGGTACTAACAGCACTGAGTGATCGATTCTAATGGATAACATCTTATCTGGAGTTGAAATAAGGTAAATAAGCGTTCATAAAATGTGTCAAAACAACAAAACTTGCGAACCCGATGTAACAGGAAATATCTCTCCTCCACAGCCAATCACAATGCAAACTATAGATCACATGATCTAAATAACGTTGTTGAATTCCTCGTGCAGGAAGTTGTCAGGGGCAGATGATAGACATGGATGTCATTCACTGTGAATGGAAGCAAACGGTGTTTCAACAAGAAAGTGTTTCGTAGAGTATGTTAGCTTTACAGAAATAACGTTAGTTGTTAGTTATTCTATACTTAATTTAGGGGGAAGCTAAATGCTTACTGCGAAGCTGGTACTACGACTTACATTAACGTTACAGTGTCACACAGTGCCAACAAGGAGGTGAGTTAGGCAACAACCTCTACAACCTCATTGCTGTTAGCACCAGTTTATCTATCTTTTACATAGCTGTATCACAATAGGTTTTGCTCAAGCGTTTCCAGCATCCTCATGATTAGATCTAGTGTACTGGTGGCAAGGAGCCTCGGACAAATATCCAACGGCTTCGTGAACATCGGATCACACTCTTCTAAATGGGCTCAACTCAGCCATCCCTTAACCTGTGTACCATTCAAGACCAACTTTATACGGACCATGGTGGTAGGTGAACCTGTATGGTAGAAATGATAAGTACCCAAACAGCTGGTCGGTGTTGTTTTGAATAGGGTTTTGTTGTGTGTGCCTTTTGAACTCAGTGCTTCATTCTCTTTTTTCCTTCTAGATATTTCCCCTTTTCCCCTTGTATTGCATAGCAATAATAAGTAGACGCCAAACTACATATAATGGGTACAAAACAGGCAACACCTTGTAGCACAAAACCGTGAAAAGTGCTAACTCAGCTGATTATGTAAATGGTAGCACATGAGACATGCATTTTTGTAATGGCAAAAATTGTGTTTGTAACTTTGTTTGTATGTATGTGTGCAGGGTTTGAAATGAACACCTGCCAAATACAGGTAACATTGTTTGTGGCGGGGAACTGTCAGTTCTACCAGCCATTTTGACAGGTAAAGATTTCTGAAGTTGTCAATGGCCACCACAAACATTGAGATGAGAATGAGAAATGGCGAGTAGGTCATGATGACTGGCATATCAAATTCTTTGTTGGGACAAACAACCTTGTGTAATGCAAAATGCTTGAGCAATATAAAAATGTTGATTGCAGTAATACAGGTAATATTTGATACAAATAAAATGCATACTCTTTAATCAACATAATTATTAACAAAGATGATAAAATGCATGCATTTACATTCTCTGAAATCTGTTGATCTTATTGAAGGTCAGAAACCCATTAGCTAGTGAGTGAAAAAGTTAATTTAAAGCCATGTATGTAGGTTGGTATCTATATATCTATGTATCTATTATTTCATTCCTTTATTTATTCATATGGTAAATGGAACACTAGATTTTTTTTCACCAATACATCAAATTGTCTACAGCCACCTTATGTCATTTTAATCTCTCAATTCCTTTCGGTAACTACTTATACTATTGTTACTTATAGACATGAAATCTTAAAAATATATATATCTTTAAGTAGCCTTTTGAAATGTTGTCCTAGCACTAACTTTGCTGAACTCCTGTTAAACTATAAATTGGGCTAGACCCAAATAATGTAATAGATTAAGGGTGCAATACATTTATCTGTCCAGCAGGTGTTGCCATGGCCTTTCTCAACCACACCTCGGGACTTCAGCCTGCCAAACTCCTCATGGAGCTCCGAGATGATGCAGCTGTATGAGCATTATAACAGCCAATGTGAGGTGGAGACAGAGGGAGGAGAGAAAAAGAGAGGTCCATGGAGAAGACTGCCAAGCTACAACCGCAGCCTCAAGTATGCTAAAGGTAAAGTGTGTGAATGTGTGACGCCTGTGCATCAGTATGTATGTGCGTACGTGTTTGTTTATTAAATAGAGCAAGGGGATGAATGGAAATGGAGCTTTCAGGCAATAATTAGGGTTTCAAGCTTGTAGGGCCTATCGGTTTTGTTCAGATTTTGTTATTTTTGATATTTGTTTCTGCTGAAAGTGTTCACAGCTCAGAAACCTTAAGTCCCAGAGCAACCAAATTTGGCATATGAGTTCTTATAGTGACCACCACCCATGTTGGCCATAACTCTACAACAATTAGCACAATCATTATAAAGTTTGACACAAAGCACAAATACACTTTAAAATTGACCCATAGGGCTTGCCCATAATTTATCTGAATCTGGGTAATAGACTGCACATATGCTTTAGCACAATCTTATTCATAATATGAAGTTTGGTTGTGATCAGCTAATTGCCTATCATATAATGATTTACAACTTGACGTGCATTCAAACAATCACTTTGAAACTTGAAGACTGCTATTTAGAACAGTTAGAGGCACTGTTAAATTCTGCAGAGCAAATTGGATGAGACTATTGAATTGCATCACATTAACAAAACCTTAATATAGGTTTAAAACTCAATATAAAAGCTTGAACTCCTACCATAGCTGCTTGCAGCTATATTTATTTATTACCTGGGCTGCGCAGTTTGCTGCTAACTCTTGACTTGTCCATTTGTCCCTCAGGTGGAGTGTATCTGAGTAAGATAATCCAGTCGAAAGCTCGTCTCTTTACTCGGAACATCAGAGCGACGGGAGCAGCCTTTGAGTACATTGTGTTTGTCAACAAAGAAGAGCAGAAGTGTGTGTGTGTATTCCAGGCTGGGCACTTACTGGAAGGGCCACCAGGGTGAGTTAAGTCTGTATGTTGTACAAGTTTGTCTAAATGCCTCTGCGCCTGTCTTGTCTATAGATTCTGCTTTTATTTAACTATAATCCATTGCAGTTACTGAATTATATGATAGATACTTTTGCACTGATAGAGGATTATGTATTGGATTTCTCATGAATGGGTTTTTTGCATTTTGCATGCGAGATTATAGAGATACGCTTCATTTTTCATATCTTGAAATAATCATTGTTAATGGTATGCAAATTATGACAATAATACAGTTAAATTTACTGTAAAATGAAATAACATGTAAAGTAATGTAAAGGTAACAGAAAGTAATAATATTGTATTACTGAGTTTACAGTATTAAAAACAGATGCGTAGTGAACTGTAAGAGATAGCATTTTGAAAGTGACCTTCCTAACCCAGAGTGGTGTATCACTAAAGGGACTACTGGACTGTAGTCGGTCTAACAGAAAAGTGTTTTTTCAGGCATGTCCATGGGGGGGCAATAGCCACTATGATTGACACTGTGACGGGGACCCATGCTAGCTACCTCTCTGGACTTGTCATGACTGCCAACCTCAACATCAACTACCGCAGGTAAAAAATAATGTATTTTTATGAACACACAATTGTAACAACAATTGATTTACCCCCAGTTGTACCCCCAACTTTCACAGTGCAATTATAACGTGTCGGTTTAGTGCAGAAAAGTACAGTGGGGTAGTAACTATTAGCAAGCTCAAAAATGTATTGTTACATTATTTTGTCGATAAATGACGCCGGTCATTAAAATACTCTAAGTGAAAAAAAATGGCACTTTCTTATGTTTTAAGACCATCATCAGGTCCTTTTTAAAATATCTGTATATACTCTAGGGCTAAGTTGCACTCACTGCTGACCAGGAGTTGTTGATAAAAGACTCTATATTGTGAAATAGCAAAAATACCTTTTTACATTTTTTTTTTTTTTTTTTAAGTATGCATATATACTTGCACTACTCCTACTCCTGACAACATGGATGCACTGCTCAGAGCTTTGGGTACCAATGAAATAGTGAGAATACAACATTGTGATTGCAACATGCAACATGATGATTGTTAATTAAAGTCATATGATAGTTTTTTATACTAGAATTATATCTGTTCTAAAGATATACTGCTTTGTAATGTCAAGCCTTTTTCATCATCAATACATTACCTGTGCAGTGGGATAGGAGAATTATTGTCTTTGCCTCTTCTGTTTAATATGCATCATAATTTAAAATAACTTCAAGATTAAAGAACTTTATTTGTCACATACACATACAGGATGTATAGTGAAATGAAAGTGGCAATGCTTACGGGATTGTGCAAAAAAACAACAAACATATATACAATATAAAGAGCAGCAATATTTACAGTACAAAGTAAAAAGAATATTAATAAAGAATATAAATTTTAAAAAGTATGAAAAAGATGTGAAAAAATTATAAATATGTGTAGTTATTATCTGTGTGTGTGTGTGTGTGTGTGTGCGCGCATAAGATAGGCAGTGTGAGGAACTTGGACGGGGCCCTGGTGAGATCAGAGTTCACAGTCCTGATGGCCTGGGGAAAGAAACTCTGTCTCCGTCTTATTAGAAATGCTTACTTATCATCCAAACTTGGGTGTTGATAGGTGATTATTTCTCTCTGGCTCCTTCTCAGAGAGCTAGCCCTGCTATATTCCTAGCCTTTGAGCTAATCAACTTGTGAGGTCATCTGGCTTGCACTTCTGAAGAGAACTGCTTGGAAATTGTTTGTGAAATTCTTGAAGTGTGGGCATACTGCTGGATCAGGGCTCAATGTGTCGGTTTGATAATGCTGTTTATTAAGTGCACTGGGAAGCAGTGGACCAGCACAGACTAATTGATGTACATGCTATATGACTATTATTATCATTTATGATCAATATTGTGATGCCCTAACATGCCTTTGTCTTGTCCCCAGCCCCATCCCGTTGGGCAGCACTGTGTTGCTTAAATCCTCTCTGGATAAGAAGGAAGGCAGGAAAATATTTATGTCATGTAAAGTGACCAGCATAGATGGCTCCAAAGTACATACAGAGGCAACAGGTAACACACACACACACACACACACACACACACACACACACACACA
Source organism: Hoplostethus atlanticus (assembly GCA_034670405.1). Classification (NCBI taxonomy): domain Eukaryota; kingdom Metazoa; phylum Chordata; class Actinopteri; order Trachichthyiformes; family Trachichthyidae; genus Hoplostethus; species Hoplostethus atlanticus. The sequence goes on along the minus strand of JAXDDX010000016.1, from coordinate 2,688,839 downwards.
CACACACACACACACAAAATGGTCTGATGGGACATGTCAGCATGACAGCATGTTGTCAGTCACTTATGCGTCATTACATTTAATTTCTTTCTGTCCTGTTTTCTTTCATGTCTCTCTGCAGCACTGTTCCTGTCAGTCCCTGTCAGCCATCTATTGGGAGTGTGATCCAAATGCACCAGCCTACCAACTACTCAAATATCCAGTGGCAGCAGGCTGAGGCTGATAATAAGTGTGCATGTTAATGTTTTGAGTGTATTGCTTTGGACCAATTGAGTGTGCTTATTTGTCAGATTAATTCTGAAAATATAACACCCATTGTCTCGTTCTCTGCTAGCCTGTGTATTGAAAGAGTACAGATGTAAAGGAAAAGATATATGTTCATTCATACAAACAGCACTTTCCATCATATGGCGTTTTCCGCCCGCAAGAACCTGAAACTTTTAGGTACTTTTTTGAGCAGGAACCTTTTTAGTTCCCCAAAAGAGTTTGAGGTTGCTTTCCCACCGCAAAGTTGGTTAATGTATAGAGATCTAAATCTGTAACGCTGCGCCTGAGGTGCATCTCGTTATGTTGCACCAGAGTCTAATCTTGCCGACACACAGCCATCCCCTTATGAGACAGACCAGTAGACCAGCAGCACTGCACTCAATCCAACAGAGCCTCCCGTTGTGAAAACGAACGTGAAACTTAAAATTCTTCAATTTGCTCCAACACTGCTTTGGTATGAACATTATATTAGAAGCGTTTTTTGGAAACGAGAGGCGCCGAGGTGACGCAGAGATTGAACAAACAAGTATTTAAGCCGGTATTTGGCAGTTGCCGGACTTGACCATTTTTGCATAGTATTGACCAATTAGTACTGCAACTCCACAGTACTGAACTGAATGGTTCCTGGTCACCCAAAAAGTACTACCTCGCTAGCAGGACCTTCTTTGGGGGATCCCAGGATTCCCTACACATTTTTTTTGTCTGCCTGGGATTTTCGCACTTGGATGAAGTATCGAGTTCATATTCAATTTATAGGTGTCAATTTAATAAATAGAGGTACGTTTCAGAAGATTAAAATGTTGTTTCATTTCAGACAACAATCCCCCAGAGTCGCAGCTCTAGTTTAAATGTCTTAAATTTGATTGAAGTGTGGGTTACTATTTTTGCCCCATGTGGTGGATGTGAATATGAGGTGTGGACTTATGAGGTATGTTTCAAGTGTCACAGTGTTCACTGAAATTCACAATGAGGACATGCAACATGTTTGCGAAAATAATGGGGGCTTTCTCTCACTCACTGGCACACTGAACAAGTTCCTTTCAGTCAGAAATGACTGATGCATGCCACAGTGTTACTGCAACAATAAATCACACTGTCCACATCACAGATTTCTATACTGCTCTGACAGCTTCTCCAGACCACAGAGTTTAACCAGTGCTTTCATTACAGACGCGCGAGTATGACAAACAGGACTAATTCTGCTAGCATACAGTTTTTTTCATCAGAAGTACTGTGTTGTACACATAGTGGACCTACTATGAGTATTGTACCGTATTAGCATCCTTTGGTTTTACATTGGAACACTGAGCAGTTGTGCACACTGCATGCAGGTCAATGGCGTAATGTTGACATCCCTGCCAGCACCCTTTGTACAGTAAGAGGGCCAGTACCAAATATGTTTGGGTACTTTAGCAGCAGTGCCCCTACTATACCTGAACCAAACCAAAACACAACATCCCATACATTGCCAGTATGAGTATGGCACAGTACCCTTGTGAAAAAACATGATGAGTTTAAGTTCCTGTTCCTGTATCCCAGGAGCCTTTGATGCGCCTCCCCTGTATTTTATTGTGGTAAATGGGGAATGGGTTTTGAATCACACAAAATTGGGACAGCTTTTCAAATGCTTGTTACTGTTAGAAAATAATTTTCATAATCCATGTTTGGCTCATGATAAATTCGTGCTTACAAGGTAAAAGTAATCCTTGTGTTCTGGCACCATATTATTATTACTGTTATTATTATTTTGTTATATTCGTTTTGGCTCCCCTTTCTCCTCGGATATATCCCCCACATATACCTTTTAACTTAAGTTCTCACAGGGTTTGGTCTGATGGTGTGGTTTCTGAGTGTATGGGTTCATCACATTGCCTGTGTGCATAGCACGTAGTGGTCTTGTGAGGCCCCCTCACATCTCTAACCTCAGTAAAGTGCAGAGATAGCATAGTTTCACTCAAACACACACACACACACACACAGGAGTAGTGCGTGTGGTGGTGGTGTTGGGTGGGTGCGGGGGGATGCAAATGAACACTGGATGTGACAGGGAGGGCCAGAGTGGAGGGGTTTCAGTATTCAGTTTAAACCACATGAACAAGCTCTGTCCACTGTACAGTTTGTGGTATTTCTAGAATTTATTTCCAGCTTGAAAACCAAATATTCGGCCTACCGAGCTCTAATATCCCTTTACTTAGAGCGCTAATTAATGGGGAAGCAACCAAGGGTCGTTGAACCAGACGAGCACTTATTAATATTGTCTTAGTAGCAAGTGTTACCTTTGAACATATCTCACTTGGTAGACGCGTTTATCCAAATTGCCTTAAAGTACCACGTGTTCCCCAGTAGGAATGGAAGCGCTAACCCTGGCGGTGCCATGCCTACGTGAAGCCTACGTGATAATGATATGAACTGAGAAGGCACCGTCTATTTCACGTTGTAGACACATGCGCAGGTATTTTGTTTACAGGATACTCATTATGTAATGGAGAACCTGGGCATGTGATTGTTAACAAATCCTTCTATATATTGCTTATAAACAAGCCACTGAAATTCTACTGATCTATATGCCTCGCATTTTCTTTTAACACGGTCCTTTGCCTGTAACCGGAAAGTAAGAGGGCACATTTGCACTGGAATTTAAATTCCCTTTAATACATTTTATTTTCTTGATTAGTGTGGCGGAAATGTGTGGCAGCAACATGGGATTATATTTCTCAACTGAGCACTACAAAGCAAAACCCGATCCGCTGTTATTACGTAAGTCCTGATGACATAACTCTCCAGCCGGGACGGTCAGGGCGCACCGCGCTGGGAAACCGGAGCGCGCGGCTCGTAGCGCACTGCTTGTGAACGGCAGATCCAGCTGCACTCCCTACTTCTGCCTTCAGGGAATTGAAGTATTATACATTATTATACATATACACCAGAGGAGGTATATTACTGAGTAAAGGAGACGGACACAGAAGAAGATGCCAGTCGTGTTTGGGAATCCGCTCTAAGGAATTTTGAGGCGATGGCAGTGCATATTTTCAAATGCCTGCGCCGGCCCGGGCGCTACAACAACAGGTAGTAAAAAGCCCAAGTTACTGAAATGACTTCGGAGTCAAATGGTGGCAGGTGGAATTCAAACCAACTGACTAAGCACTTGTTTGCGGTTTGTGACTGAAAGAGAGAGGGAGTGTGTCGGTGAGAGGTGGTGAGGGGGCGCGTTTAGGACCACACGTTTTGACAGGCCAGTTATGGACTATGAGGAACCCGACCTATCCCCCGCTGACGCCCCCATCAAAAGAGGTAAGAGGATCCATCAGTGTTTTTTCTGTTGATAACGTAACTCTGTTGGCCATTGGAACTCTAATGCAGTTGCAAGCATCAAGTTTACTTGGTTCCTACCTGGTTCCACTTAATTACTTACTTCAAGGTTACTGTACAGCTTACTAAACGTTTTTTGTGATGGAATGATGCAATGCTGGAAAGTAGGGATGTCTTGACCTACTCAGTTGAAGGTCCCTAACACTAGGTTATTTGCTTGTTGAATATGTGCATGTTTAGCACACACCGAGGACTACTACTCTTCTGCCCTCCCCCTTTATGTCCCTCTTATTTTCAGAGGTAGCCACATTCTTGGCCTTATCTCCCTCCATGCTGCTCTGTGCTAACCCCATATCTGCCCTCTCCTTTCTCTCACTCTCTTTATCTACTTCTGCTCACCTTTTCTACACCGGATCACCACAGTCCTCCCTCTGTTTCTCTCTCTTTGCCTCTGTTGCACTCTTTCCCCCTCAGCTCATTCAGTGTTATCTTCTTCCCCCCACTCTCATCCATCTTTACCCCATTAACCCTCCTCATCTCTTTCACCTGGGTGTGGTTAAGGTGCTGTGAGCTGGTAAGAATGGCAGTAAACCAAAGTAATCCTGGGGATTAGCTCTTGTTCTGCTTCTCTTTTGGGTCCACTGCTTTTCTATTCCCAGCTTCTCCCTGGCTAAAATCAAACCACTGGCACTAAGATCAGACACCTTGTCCCTCTGCCACAGAAACCCATTATACACCTTCTCTGTTAAATCACACAGAACAGCTACATAGTATATATAGTTCACCTGCACTTGCCGTGTCATGAACACAACATTGTTTATCAACATGTCACTCAAGGTTCAGGTAAATGTGAAGCAGTAGAGTCATGTTTTCTACAACTCTAGAGACTCTATATTAGAACTTATTTGTAATTTAATTACCTAGAAACTAGGATCCGTGCTTTTATTTCATCACACCTTGACTATTGTAACTTCCTGTACCCAATATATGCATCTATGCACACAGAGTATAGATAGATTAAAAATGCAGAAGCCAGACTCCTGACGGGAACTAAGAAGAGACAGGATTTTACCCCCATTGTAGCTACCAATGCAATTTATGATTGATTAACTTATTTTTTTCAATTTCCTGCAAGGCATGTTGTGGATTAGGGCCTGGGCTTTTGTCTCTGAGCTTTTGACGCCTTATGAGCCCAAGTGCAGCCTGAGATCCTTGGCCAGTGCTCTTTTGGTCATTCCACAGTCTAGGCTGAGGACTAAGGATGATCGATCTTTATCCATCAGGTCTCCTCGGCTCTGGAACGATGAGATTAGGCTAGCCAATGTCCTCAATGTCCTTTAAAACAATAGAACACTCACTTCATTAATTATTCTGTGCATTTGTCTTGTCTATATTGTTCACTTTTTATTGCTTTTTATTCATCTTGTAAAGGACTGTAACATTGTTTTGGTACGTCCGCTATAAGTAAAGGTAATTCTGATTATTATTATTATTATTATTGCATTATTATTATTATTACGTTATTATTATTATTATTATTATTATTATTATTATTATTATCACATTACGTTTTCTCAGCCAACACAGACTTCTAAAAGCACAACCTGTGTTGATAAATGTACTACTATATTTTCCCCACATCCTACACAAATTAACATGTAGAAGGGTGTGATTGCTGGCTATGGTGATTAAGTAACTTAACTGATTTAAATATATTGGATTATTTTGGATGTAATCTCTGCTGAATATGTCATTGTTTATATTCAGGCACTGTTCTTGGCCTACTCTCTATAGAGGGTTCAGTGCTGTTACGTAACACAGCAACTGTCAGTTCAGTGGTCAGTCTAGATGTCACAGTGTTAGGATGTTGGTGAGATTTTGTGAGATGAGCGATGTTTGTTTGTGTTTGAGCCTCTGTTATCACCCTTGCTTCAGCGTCATGTATGTGTATGTGTGTGCATGCGTGTGTGTGTGTGGGGGGGTGGTATGGGCTGGGTGACGGGTGTTTATGTAGCTTGTTAAATGTGTATATGCTGTGTTACTTGTAGAGTGTATGGGAGCTGATATTGATGTTTGCATCAGATACTCCCGCCCCCACTACAACAACATGCTACAGCTACTTATACCATTCTGTATAAAATATATACATTTCTTTTTTTTCATTTTTACCTTTAGTGTACAGTTCAAGGTAGAGAGAGACAGGGAAGATTGAGGTCCTGGGCCAGATCCAACATGTTTTATGTTAAATGATGATTTTGCCCCAAATTCTAAACATATTACGGTTGCCGTTATGACTCCAAATTATTTAGCCTCAGAGGGGGGCCTATTTTTGTTGATATTTGTAGATCAGTTACACCAAACATTCACCAAGTCTCAGGCCAAGAAGCATAAATATCATATGAAAATAACTTTTAAGTGTGGGTGCAGTTTTAGGTAGAAGCAGTTTTGTATTACTGTAACTTTCTTGTGAAAGGAGGACAATCAGTCTTCACACTCCACTTCTGATTGAAACTACGTTTAATTGGATGCTCATGTGGTAATTTATCGGTTTAACCATGTTCAATGACCCTCAGGCCCATGAAAACATTCAAAACACACGTCACAGAATCTCAAAATTGTATTGGACTTCATTTGGAAATAAGGCTTTTATTTATTTCCAAAAAATTTTTTTAGTGTGTGATTGATGATTTTTATTGCTCATAATGCTTTACCCTTAATTGTTGTCAACCATCTTTAAACATTTGCTGTCAGTGTTGAAATCTTTCTCTGCATTTGCCGTGTGTGTGCACTGCTCTGCTTTCATTCCTTGCTTTCTGCTTGTAAAGCAAAACTGATTTGATGAGGAGAGGAAAACAGTGAAAACCACAGAAGGCCTTCTCAGCCCCAGACAAAGACAGGCTAGCTCTAAGTCCTCCATTGATACTTATCTCCCCTGCCTGCAAATCTCTCTCACTCACTCACACACACACACAACACACACACACTCTCACACACACACCTCTAAAAATATACCCCTTGGCTGAGAAACAACACTCCACATATACACACACCCACTGCAATTCAGACCTTCTCACAATTGCGGTCAAACAGACAGACAGACGAGGAAGAGGACCTTTTGCTTCACAGACACCCACCTTCCTCTCTGTCTTATCTCCTGTGTGTAATGTGTGTATGTGTGCATGTGATGCAGATTCACACGCACATAGCAAATATACACTCCAGTAGGGATAAGTATCCTCCAATATGCCCTCTCTCTAATCACTACAGCTATCTATCCTTCCTGGGACCTTTCTTTGCACATTTGAACAAATGCTGACACAATCTACAGTTTACAAAAACACTATCAAATTGCCATGTGAATGACTGACATGTTTTTCAGTGTGTGGTACAGAGGCGGGCAGAGTAGTTGACCCCCTGAGTATACGTTGAGTTTCTGTTACTGTACTTACTGTTACTTACAGTAAAAGTAAGTTTGTGTCTGACTCGACTCGACTTGATGGTTTCAGGAGGTGTCGTGTCCAAGAAGACAAATTTGAGTAAGTGCACTTTTTTATATTTTATATATGTGTGTGTGTGTGTGTGTGTGTGTGTGTGTGTGTATATATGTGTGTGTATATGTGTGTGTGCCTGCCTATATGTGTTTATGTACACTGGTGCCACTATGTCTGCATGTGGTATGACTATGCTTGTGTTTGTGCTAGATATTTGTGCATGCATTGTGGTTAGCTTCTTAGCAAGTGAACATACATTGCACCTGTATAGCATAGAACACACACACACACACACACACACACACACACACACACATACACACACACTGGTGTCTCTGGGGTTGGGCCGTCAGCGATGCAGTCTGTGTATCTCACCATGTGTTGCACCTGTGTCCCCCTCTGTATGGCAAGAAGATGCCAATACCAACTACTATATATTGGCTCTTTGGCGTCTGAATGCAGAAAACAGCGATAACATCTCTTCTTTTTTTAACTACACTCCGCCACAACTTTAGCACAGCTGCGGGCGTTACAGAGTTTGAAAATGCCATGCATAGTATTTTGTTGTCTTCACATTACGTGGTCAGAAATAAATGAATTGGGTAGTAATCATATTGATCTTTTTATTGGTTAATTCCTTTGTTAACCAAGTTCTAAATCTTTGCTTGTGTCTGAGTGTGCACCGCACCTGTGCAAAAGTAGATTTGTACATGCCAGCAGAGAGGACGTATCATTTTAGATGTGGGTTTGGAAGTTAGCTTGAGGGTAATACTAGGGGGAATGGAGAACCATGGTTGAGAGAGGGATGAGAGAGGGATGAGTACAGAGAAACGGGTGCCCGCGACCGTAACTGTGGTTTAGATAAGATCACAAGAGTCGATTGTGACGGGAAAAGGATGTTGAAAGGAGAAAGAAATGATTCATTGGTTGATAGATTGACAATCTTTATTGGCAGTTAGAAAAGCATACTGCTCAAGCGGTGACCACTCCAACTAGAGACACAGTACACATGGAAATAATCATCAAAAGGATAACTTGTTTTCAAATTAAAATCCCTCATCTTCTGCAGTGTTTCTTTCATTTCAATTTGATTTTTTTCTGTTGCTTACATTCTGTTATGTCTTTAGAAAATGGTTTAATTTGAATTCTAAAGGTTTCTTAGCGTGGTCTTGAGTGAGTGGGTGAAGGACAACAACAAAGGTATGGGGAAAAAGTACCTTGAGAGAGAAAGCCACGCCAGGGGACAGCCCCCCCATCTCTTTGTCTGTCTCTGTCACACGCACACACACACACACACACACACACACACACACACAAGGAAGGTGAGGCGGTGACTGACTGAATATGTATGCTGAAGTTGCAGTGAGCACCTATCCCAGCTTGCTAAAGGACGAGTGAAAGAAAGGGAGACAAAGACAGTAAGAGTCGCGCATAAAGTGTGTGTGAAAGAAAGACAGTCTTGTTAGACAAAGCGAGAGGAAAAGTGAGCTTGTGAAAGTGGGACAAAACTTCTGAGAAGTGGAGGAGTGAGGATGATGCGAGGTAGGGATTACGGTCTCTGACGGTTGATGTGTGTCTGTCTGTCTGCGTCTGTCCGTCTGTGTGTCTGTGTGTGATTCATTTTTATCGACTGGATCCCTGCATTTGTTGCTTTTTGGTCATGGTTTCTCTCCTGATATTGCAATGGCAGAATCCGAAACACCTTTACTTGTCGAGTGCTTGTTTGCCATGACTGTGACTTGATGCTTCTGATGCTGCACTATATTGTTACAGAGAGGTCTCGCTTTATACACAGGATGCTATAACAAGAACGGCTTTCACATTCAGTTTTAAGCTGCTGTGTCGAGTACATGTAGAAGAATCCCTTAAATAACTATGTGTCTGTGTAGACTGTACATAGGAGTGGCATCTTATGCATCAAACGTTACCAGCATAATGGATATGTTGAACTTCACCAGGTTGTGTTGGGTTGAACAAAGCGTATGTTCCATTAAAATATAAACTTCTGAATGAAGTGCATTGTGGTTCTAATGCCATGAATGAATCATCACACACATTTTTATTACTGCTAAGCACATACCTATATGTATGTGTATGACGGCAGATTTTTGTTATTTGTTTTGAAACTTAATTGAGTCTGGGTAACTGTTGGGTGACTGTTGGGAACATTCACATATATTTGTTTCAGTTCTACGGTTTGATGTTCCTTTGATGGACTTCAGCTTTGAATCATACGTCAAATATTTCTACCGTCTCACTCCCACTTATACAGTCATGTAGATGAGCTCATTTTGTATGTTAAAAATGTGAATATTGAATAATTGGATTGGACAGGACAGGATGGTGGATGTTTACAGAGGGGGCTAGTAGGAAAGTGCACTTTTATTCCTTTGGCAAATATTAAACAACATATCAATAACAAATACTAACTGACATAAAGCGATTAGACTTTCATCAGAGCCACAGTGCATCTGTTTGAATGGGCTGACTCATACTGTACATGAGATGGAGATAAAATACATTACATTACATTACAGTCATTACGCTTTTATCCAAAGCGACTTACAATAATAATAATAAATACAGCTAATAGTGCATGTGGTAGAAAACATGTTTTATTATTTATGTTAGTTGCCTTGCCTCCTTTGCATTGGACCCATGCAAACACACACACACACACACACACACACACACACACAGCTGCCTTTCTTTTTAGATGGCGCGTAGATATAAGCACATCTCAGTCATGCAGCTGTGTGTGGAATACTATGTGCATGAGAGAGACAAAGGGAGATATCTTCAACTCTGAAAATAACTTTATGATTTCATGTCTTCACCATAGCTGGAAAACAATTATTGAACTGATTCTGTGACCAGCTGTCACTCAGGATTGGCTTCGGTGATGTACACTACCTATTACTGTGGGCTTGACTCATTCAGAATTTAGACGCACACTTTGTTGTTGTGTTCCGGAGATACCTGTCTAGATTCTCATACATGTTCTTTATCAAAAGGATTTCCTTGTTCTTCTGGGTGCATAAGCCTGTATAACTCACACTTCCAACGCGGTTGACTTTACATCAAAGCATTGACAAACCAAAATCTCAGGTGACACATTCATGGTAATTGAAATATAGCAGTCAAGCTGATTCATACCTTTTGCTACTCTCAAAACATTACATCTTTCCAACACCCCCGAGTTCAGTCTGTCTTTCAAAGTAAAATATGGTAAATTTGATGGTTTTTCATGGTGCTTATAATAATTTCTCTTTGCCTCAGAGTAGTTAGGTCGTTTTCCCACGTTTTAGTCAAAGTACATAGAAGTTGCATATACACTGATACACTTGATAGTTTAATATTGGAACGGAAAGATTAAATATCTATAACCTCATCTATAACCCATATCAGCATATATATATATTGTATATAAATTTGGGTGCATCAATTTGTCATTTCCAGCAGCTGTTTTTATTCTTATCATTCTCATTCTTATCTCAATTTTAGTTTTGTTTTTGTTAAACATCACCTTCAAACGCAGATAACAAATATTTAAAGGGATCAAAGCCGTAAGCCATGGCTACTTTTACAAAGAAATTCATTCTGATACCATTTTATGCAATTTCAGCAAATCTAAGTAATTTTCAGAGCCTTAATGAATCCTCTGTGGCCTTGCACTGTAGGACCTAGAATTCAAAAGTCGGATACAGTATGATGTATAGTATGATATTTACTTTATTTCACCGTGTCAATTCCGAACGAGCTTCAAGAGACTCTTTGTTTCCACATACATTTTGATACAATGGGAAATATATTTCACTGTAGGTAACACATTGTTTTGCTTTACCCAAGAAATGATCTATACTAGCATACAGAAATGAAATACTTAAAACATCTAATCTCAGAAAAACAATTACACAGGTAATAAGAATGATTTTACAGTTAAAGGGTGGGACTGAAAATGTGAATCCAGATTGGGAAATGCATCAGCAGATGAAGCTTTTCCTTACTATTAATATAGGAAGAATTATTATTTGAACCAAGTAAATTCATGTTACTTTGGTGATGAGCAAATTCACCCAGATAAGGTGTTTTAGATAAATAACGGAGAAATAACAATAATTTATATGGTTATAAATTGAGAATAATCCCACCATCCTGTGTATAATAATGAAGCATATCAAAATTGACTGTTGATAAATTATTAATGATTAGAGTGTGTGTGTGTGTGTGTGTGTGTGTGTGTGTGTGTGTGTGTGTGTGTGTGTGTGTGTGTGTGTGTACATAAAGGTGTTAGCATTTTTGCATGTGTATGTACTTGAGGTAAGCTTCCGTCAGAGGAAAGTTGAGGTTTTTTATCCGTTTACAGTGCAAAGAACAGACTGCTGACAGAGTGATTTTAGACCGACTGAAGATTTGAAGAATGGCACTATGTCTACCACCACCCCCCACCCCCGCGCACACACACACACTACTCTCAATGTGTTACGTAAATGCCGTTGAAATGAAGTCTTTCTGGGTTGCAACCCCAGTCCACAGGTCAAACCTTTCTTTCCCTTTTCTCATTTTTCCTCTTTTTTTTCCTTTTGATTTTCTCATTATTTGAATTATTATTAAGTTATTATTTTCCTCTCTCGTACTCTCTAATTTTTATCCCTTTCTGTAAATATAAATATAAATATAACTATAAATAAGGGCTTTTCAAACATTTTGGCCTACATTCTCTAAAAATAAGCAGACGCACGCTCACAACCCATGTTCTGCTTTTTAGGCTTTTCTATTTGATCTATGTTGGGGGAAAGCCTAGAGGCTGTACTCTTCATTATTTCTCATTTCGTCTTATTTCCCCCCAAGGTTGAGAACCTCTGATCTAAATCATTGAGAGTCAGATTTATTGTCCACATCTATAGTAGCAAACCTCAGTCATCAGACATATGAGACAACCAGCGAATGTTGTGTCATGGTGACATGGTGAAGCTTCTTTTGTTTAGAGGACAACATTGGTTAATTGCTTTTTATTGGGAAAGTGTCTGTCATTGATAATTAGAAATACTGATTGAAAGAGAGTAAATCAATCCATCTCTGTGCAGTAGCCTCTTGCTATACTAGATACGTGGAAGCATAGAAGGTGGCACTTTTTTATTTCACTGCCAAACCTGAATATTTCCATCACTTTGCATCTGCTGTACCAACATCTCTAAACATCACATGGCACATTATCTTATTTTAGGATGAGCAGTTTATATTGGTTGGAAGATTTTTTCTTTTAATTTTCTCACATCAATATTTGACAAGGATTTGTTGTATGCTGAAATAGTTTTGAATGGTGGTTTGCTTCATATTCTTGGTTTCATACTGTATTGGTTACAGGAATGCAGTAGAGTTGTAAAATGTTCAGAATTTATCGAGAGATTGCAGATTACAGCAAATAATACTCATTGCTCAAATAATACTTCATGAACTCACTATCGGTGTGTCTCCTATATATTCTACCATGGCGGCCCACCGTGGTAACATCATTACCCACCATGCTAAAAATATTTGCAAAATAATTGTATTTGCAGTCTAAATGTACATAAACAGTAAAGAGGCAGGCGTTGTATTCATGAGTCTTGTTTCCTAACACTAATTTTCTGAATCACTAACACTGGACTTGAGGTGTTGAGTGATATGGTTTTGTGCTTCCTACCACCACAGTTGGAACATCATGTGCATATAAGCGAGTTAGATGGAAATATATGGACCTTTTAACCCAATAATCTTTATTATGTGGTCTGTTAAAACAAAACTAGCACCTGGAACTGTATTGCTGACCTTTTGAAGACCCATATAAATGTAAACCTCTATATACTGAAACATTTAAGCATTTGGCTATCAAAAGTATCATCTTAGCATCAACGTAGAAATACTGTTGACAGGTTTAACAATACAAACATGATTTTCTCACCATATTGAGTCTTATTCATACGTCTTGGGCATTATAACCCCTAATAATATTAACTGAAAATGATGCTTATGGAAGAAATAAACATGGTTTGATTCTTATTCAGGATTTTTATTTCTCTTCTATTTCTCTCTTTCTTTCTTTCTTTCTTTCTCTCACACTCACACACTCACACACACACACACACACACACACACACACACACACACACACACACACACTCTCTCTCTCACACATACCAAGAGATGATGGGTTAGATTGGTCTAGGCCTGTGGCTGGAGATAATGGAGTTTTATTTATGTTGTTCTAAATGATACCACTTTAAATTACATTAAAACACATCCATGACATATTCAGAACGATCAGGGGTATGATTGTATGCAAGGTATGTAAGTTGTTAGATGAGCAGTAAAAGAAAAAGTAGTGTGTGATTGCTGTGTGTGTGCATGTGTGTGTGAACAGTGAAAGGTTGTGGGTCAGAGTGGATTTCCTGTTGTTTGAGGTTGAGAATCAGAACTGAAACAGCAAAAAACAGAGACCACTGATGCTCTCTACCTGTCTTCCCCACTACCAGCAGCAGTGCAATCATAATCAGAGTTCAGTAACTTTATTAACTTTTATGACCAATGTTGTTTAGTGCATAAAGAGACATTTCTATTGCGGGCTGTTTTGCCCAAAACATCCTATTATCTTTTAAACTTCCAGTATCTTCTTTCATCTATGAATCATTCTTTTCACTATCATAGCAAATCATGAGGTTTAAGGATACCCCCTTGTACATAGTCATAGCCTGTCCTATCTTACCGTCTATATGTGCAGTATCGCATTGCTACGTTATCATTACTGTTTGTACATCTGTATTCAAAATGAGTGTAATATATTTTACCACAGACCGGCTGCCCCCCTTAGGAGCCTACAGGTGATCCCTGTGGCATCGAAAAAGAGGGCACACACTGACACACTAACACACACGCACACAAAAAGTGACACAGTTATGCACGGAAATACAGAAATTGTAAACATGAACACACAGGAAACAGACAAATCTTCATAGCCTTTGTAGAGGGAAGAGAGGATAGAGGGAATGGGTGGCAAGAGAGCTGGTGAGCAGAAAGGACGACCATGCTGTATGCTTTACTCTGAATTTGTGGTACATGTATTGTACTTGATGAAGGCATTTGTGCCAAAACATTGGTCCTGATTAAAAAAACACAGTAAGGAGTTAAAGAATGTGCAAGTTTCTCGCTAAGTTTTGGGTGTGCATCCACTTTGTGATGAATAAAATGACTCCTGATTCACACAAAGGGGTCAAACCACTAGGGGTGAAAATAGAGGGGCGTGAGAGAAAGAAAGAGATCAGGGGGGCTGGGTGGAGGTGAGAGGGGGATGGCCATTACTGGCAATGATGAAGGAAAGAGTGCATTACTGGCAACTCTGTCCTTTATGAGCGAGATAGAGAGAGGAATGCACAAAGAAAGAAATGACATGAAAGAGGGACACTCACAGTGAAAGAGAAGCCAGTTAACCACTTGAAAAGACTCTGAGGTTGACACCTTCTCATTCTGTGCCTTTCTCCATTTGCAAATATTCCACATCTTCGATACTCACTCCCCTCGTTGTATACGATGTTATTCTGTTCTTTATTATTAAGGCAGGAAGTGTTTCAGAGGAAAATACCTTTGGTTCATCTTTTTTTTACTCTGATCATAGTGCATTTGATAGATGTTTCAAGGGGAAGTACAGCATTTAAGAGAGTGCAAGTCTTCATTTTCTCACAGTTGGAATCAGTTCACTTGTTTGGGTAAATTATATTATGTCATTATGGTCCTAGATGGCTTATTTCACTTCCACTGTGACAAACTGGAAACTACCATGCTCTACAGGTTATGTTTGATGTAATACAATCAATTAAAAGAATTTACAAATAAATCATAAACGATTGCGTGTCCGTGTGTATGCAAGGGCATCTGCAGGAATGAGTTCATATGAAGATGGGATTAATAAATCTAGGTTTGGTCAAACCTCACCAAACAAACAACACGATATTAACAGGTTTGGTAAGATGAACTGTAATGCTTAAGATTTCTTATTCTTGTATAGTTTGTCTGTTACTAACTCCTCTCTTTTTTTCCCTGCTGGTTTATAATCTGAACTGTAATACGTCCCTGCCATCTGTACAGTGAATATAAAAGCGACTGTGTTTAAAAATAGTGTTAACATGAGTGCTTGTACTTCTGTGTTCAGCTCAGATTGAAGTTATCCCATGCAAGATCTGCGGTGATAAGTCCTCCGGAGTGCATTATGGAGTTATCACCTGCGAGGGCTGCAAGGTGAGGTAGCAGCATAGCGCCCGCACACACACACACACACACACACACACACACACACACACACACACACAAAAAGATTTATCAGTACTAATCAACATAAACCATTCATCACCCACACTTCAGGGCTTTTTCCGGCGTAGCCAGCTGCCTACGGTGTCCTACTCCTGCTCCAGGCAGAGTAACTGTCAAATCGACCGGGCCAGCCGCAACCGCTGCCAACACTGCCGCCTGCAGAAATGCCTGGCACAGGGCATGAGCCGCGATGGTGAGGAACAAACACGTATATACACTTACAGACAGACACAGGGCAGAGAGCTGGGCATTATTACGGTCTCATGGTGTGTTTTATACACAGCGTAAGCTTGGTTCACAACATTGTTTTGTCTTCCTCAGCGGTGAAGTTTGGGCGGATGTCCAAACGTCAGCGGGACTCTCTGATCGCTGAGGTAGAGAGACACCGCCAGCAGCAGCAGCAGCAACAGCAGCAGCAGCAGCAGCAGCAGCTCCAGGGAGAGGCTCAGTCCGTCTTGGCCTACTCCAGCAAGACTCGCCAAGACCGCTCCCCCCAGCTCCTTCAGCCCATGGCTTCAGCCTACTCCTTCACTGGGGACTCTGAGCTGCTGCCCTTCCCCACTGATGTGCACTCTTACCTGGTATGCTCCCCAGATGAGTTGCAGGCATCAGGCATGGTCTATCGGAGCTCCAGTATCTCTCCTGTGTCCAGATCCCAGGGGAGGGGTGACAGCAGCAGACACTCTGAGGGGAGAGGTGAGGACACACACACACACACACACACACACACGTCACTGTGTTAAATTAAATTGTGTGTAATAGCAACTCTTTTTCATCCATCTGACTTTCTTCTCCTACCATTCTCATTCTTCTCATACGCTCGCCATCCTCCCCTCCCTGTCCCTTATGTATCCCTCCCTTTTCGCCATCCCTCTGTTTTAGGATTTGACTCCAGACAGCCATCTCCTGATCTGATTGGGATTCGTCCCTATGACCCATTGGAGGATCCTTTTAGTCCCTTTCCTCATTCCCTGCGAAACATAGGTAAGCAAAGACAAGAGTGGTGTGGCATGTGGTTAATTTTTATAGTGTGCGTGTGTAATACATGCTTTGTTTTGCAGATGAGCTGTGTACCAGCGTTGTGCGCTCCCACAGAGAGACCAACCAGTACAGAGTGGAGGAGCTGCAGGCTCTCAGATGGAAGATGTTCAGCAGAGAGGAGACCCAAGCCTACCAGAGCAAGGTAAAGCATCCTGGTTTCTGTTTCCTCCTCTTACATACATTAGTCCTTACATACATGTGGTCTTATGAGTCCATCCAGACAGTCTCAATACAAAAGAGAACCTGTGAGATGGCTTGGCCTCGTAAGGCTACCTGTCAGTTTCCTGTTTATTTCTCTACCCATCATTTGGCTTGCAGCAGGGCATACAACACAACACCTAATCACAGTAAATGCAGATAAAATATAGAAACACTTCATACATTCAATAAAACAATGGAAGGTGCAGTAGATTGACTGGTTGGGAGAGTGTGGGTGAGTCTACAGCATGTGGGATAAATAAAAACTTGAACCTATTTTATTTATCCTGTGGTTGCCTGGATCTACAACCAGTAAGTGGTGTTGCTGAACACACTACTGAACAATACTACATTCAATACTCCCCCTCCCTCCCTCTCTCTTCCTCCCACCTATCTTTTTTCTCGATCTCTCCCTCTCTCTCTCCCCCTCCTGTCTCTCACTCCCTCTGTCTCACTTTCAGTCAGTAGATGAGATGTGGCAGCATTGTGCCATTAGACTGACTGAGGCTGTGCAGTATGTGGTGGAGTTCGCAAAACACATCCCAGGTTTCCGCATGCTCAGCCAGAACGACCAGATTGCGCTTCTCAAGACTGGTGAGTTTACGTACCGGCTAGGCCTCGAGACAAACTAGGAGACTTTTACAATCCTAAACCATTTTGAAAACGCATTGCATCGCACACACAACGGTGGATTTCACACGTTGTTTTGTCTCTCAGTCGTAATTATGCTCACACTAGACTGTTAGGCTGGGTATCACACACTGAAATTATCCACCTCACGTCAGGACCTCTAACCTCACAGGAACTCACGTGATCAAACATGAGTCAATGTGTATTAATGCAACATGCTACAAAACCCACGAAAAAACCTCCCTTTGCTTACTTCCTTTCCCTGTCGTCTTAGGTTCCATGGAGGTGGTTCTGGTCAGGATGAGTCGCTTCTTCAACACAGAGAACAACACTGTCTTCTTTGATGGGAAATTTGCTGGAACTGAAGTCTTCAGGTCTTTGGGTGAGGATTTCACTCCATGCTGGTCCTGCATTAAGCATAGATTTGTTCCGAAACCATTTGTGAAATGAACACAATTCTGTAGGGCATTCATAGATGCTTTATCGATGCCAACTAACTATGCTCTCTCCTCCTGCAGCATGTGGCGATTTAATTGCAGCAGTGTTTGACTTTGCTCATGGTATGTGTGCTCTCAAGCTTACTGAGCATCAGATTGCTCTGTTCACTGCACTGGTGCTGATCAATGCAGGTACGATCAAATCATCTGTCTCTCACTCATATTGCATTTTAATCTACATAAAAAAAAAAAATCCTGATCCTACTTTCCTTTATCTTTCTGCGTAGATCGGCCATGTCTGGAAGATAGAAGCAGGGTTCTGAGACTGCAGAGGGACTTGGAGTTGGGCTTCACACACATTCTACACCGAGACAACCAAGAAAGCATCCTGCACAAGGTATATGTCTCAATATAGAGCATGTAGTTCCAATTTAGCCATCTGATGGTTTGCTAAAAGGTGGTTAAAAAGGCACACACACTCACACACGTACTTTGCCTTGTGGTGAAGGTCGCTGCCTAAACGTGTCTCTGTCCTCTCCGCAGCTGTACCAGAGGATGGCGGTGTTGCGTTCGCTGTGCAGCCTGCATATGGAGAAGCTGCACTGGTTCAGTCAGCGCTACCCTCTCACTGTTCACTCCCTGTTCCCTCCTCTCTACAAGGAGCTGTTTACCTCGGAGGCAGAGCTGCTCCCCGGGACCACTCACTGAGGAACTTAGTCATGACTCAGTAGAATATACAAGGACGCACTCTCTTTCTTCTTTCTCACACACATGCAAACACACACACACACACACGCACACACATGCACACACACGCAGATACGAGATTTGAAGTCTCATCATCACTTGCTGACAGAATACATTTTTTTAATAATGGAAATAAATGAGAAAAGAACAGTAGTGGTAGTGTGTTAAGTATTACTTCCTGCAGAGCTTTTTGTAGATAGTGTGAAACGTAAAAAAAAAAAAATCTATATTTTGATAATTTAAAACTATTTTGATTATTCCAAGGAAAACGAATTGTTCTTCTTTGGGAATGCTATGTCTGAGTACATTCTCAGTGGGGTCTATGATAAATATCCACTCAGGATGTACTATTGTGATTCTGTCTAGCTGTTAGCTGATGTATGTTTTCAGATCATTGTGCAGCTACAGCTCCTGTATGTCTGTTTGTTCTAGAATAAAATCTCTCCTCAGGTTGATGTTTTCTTAAGGTTTGACTAATAAGCGTTACATAGCAGCAGTACCTCCAAAATGTAACCCTTTGTCTTTGAATAAAACCTCACTGGTGTTTAAGTCTCCATCCTATTGAGCTTTTAAAACATTGCATTAAATGGAGATAAAATATCCAGTTGAATCAAATACATGGGAATAAAAATCTCTTTCTTTGTGAGCCGACTGTTCTTTTTTCAGATTAACGTGCGTATTTTATGTTTTCTCTACATATCTTTGAACAAAGCCATAAGTAAAGAAGTAATGAAGAAAGGTTACATCATTAAGTATGTCTGGCTGTAGTCATCTGTTTTCCTGGAACAGCTGCAATTGTATTTTCCATGTTACTTCCAATAAACAGCTGTTACCAAGAAACCAAGTGTAGCCACACTGTGTCTATTTTTGAACAAGCAGCGTAATATAAATTGTTATTTGTGTTATTTGCACAAGCAAGCAGAAAGATCTTGGTGATGAGAATAAAAATACTATTTATGATGAGCTCAGACATCATGGGACAGCCATTTTATGATTGTATCATACATAGTCTTCTATCTTGGGTAATACATAATGAGTGGTCAAAGTATTGTGACAGAGGAATTCACTTTCTGGTTATGAATATGACTGAACGAACTGAACGACAGCTATTGAGTCTTTGTATTTTTCGCTTGCATGTTCATGTTTGGTTTAGTAAGAAAGTTGTTTCAGGCAGCCCCCAGTTTCACAGTTTCACCATTTAAATGCTGGTTACATACAAAGAGTACTGTGCACAGTCTGTCCTACAAGTAACATCTTATAGAGATACATAGTCTGGTTATACTGATGGGTCATGAATGTCACACAGTGATTACATACATTACATTTCAAGACTTCAAATTCATTTAAATGGTATTTGTTACAATACTTCTGTTTACCTGAAATCAGTGGAAACTGATATTTTACCAAACTGTTTTAAACCCACAATCAAAAGTTGACAGTCTGTACTTTCACCATATGTACACATTTTGACGAGAAAATACAAAGTCTCACAGCTTTACAGCAACAAAAGCTAGTTGCACTACACTGTCCCAATACTTAACCAATACTTGCTTGTAACGGTATAGGTTTCTTCTCTCAGTGAAGGAAAATGAGAGCGGGTTCATCGTGGCCCCTCTGAAGCCTGGGTTTGTTTGCCATCCTGTGCTCTCTGACCTAGCTTGAGGGAATGTCTACGCTCTCCCAGGATGAACACACTTCTCTACAGTTTCTGGACCCCCCTCACCATCAGCACCAACTGTTAACTTTGATCATAATACCAATATGGAGATATGATGGGAAAGAGCTCTGGGCAGAACAGCAGAAGACAGGATAATCCACTCAGTATAAGTCTAGTTTACACAGTGAACCATGAAAACTCATAAAACCACAGTCTAATCTGATGCAAAGTACCAGTCAGACAGTGACTACTGGTCTCTGGGCTGTGTTGGGAGGGGTGAGAGGGTGAGGATGAAGAAGTGAGGGAGGCCAGCAGAGGGGGGCGGGGTTGTCTAAAGGTCACAGTCAGCCTTTTACAATGGAATCCTTGAGGCACTGTGTTAACCCTGGATTAGCTCTCAATCCGAGGTTACAGGGATTAACAAAGAGCATTCAAATGTTACTCATGTTGAACAAACAATAAGACACAAATGTATGGCAGGTTGTTTGAGCCAATGAAATCACTACGATGTCCAGCTGTTACACAGGTTTTCCTACCACCTTGGACAAATCAGATTGCATTAGAGAAATTCAAGCAAAAAAACAAATGCACGATTCATGGTAACATGAATTTCTATCTTGCCAGAAACGCACAAAAAAAATCTTGCCCTCTCCTCTGCGTGTCACACCACCGTACAGCTTCTCCTCCAGCTTCCTCCTTGCCCACGGCATTGATGCTATCCAAGAGTGGCTGTTGATGTTTGCGCTGTGGACCAGATAAAGACATCAAACCCAGAAGCTCTTGTCTTCATGCATCTGGCGCAAAAGATGCAAAAGGAACCTCTGACATTACTTAAAGCCATTTTCAGGAGATGTTGATACATTTTCTGTTCACTGTGATTGCACATGAAATAAGGCTGCTGTGGGAGTTTGAGCTCAAACAAACATTCTGTAGATAGGGTTCTTGCACAGTCTGAACAATTGAAAGTTTGTGAATTACCTGCATTCCTATATAAATGGCTCCTAAAATATGGTCTGATCTTCATCTAAGTCCTA
Source organism: Hoplostethus atlanticus (assembly GCA_034670405.1). Classification (NCBI taxonomy): domain Eukaryota; kingdom Metazoa; phylum Chordata; class Actinopteri; order Trachichthyiformes; family Trachichthyidae; genus Hoplostethus; species Hoplostethus atlanticus. The sequence goes on along the minus strand of JAXDDX010000016.1, from coordinate 2,667,685 downwards.
CAAATAAACACAATGTGATTTCACAAATAGATAGATAGATAGATAGATAGATAGATAGATAGATAGATGCCTCTTTATTGTCCTCGAGGGGAAATTGCAGTTCCCCTAATAATAATGCACAAGAATGTGTACTTTTACATGTGTACTTCTTTATTGAACATATTACGCAACCAAACGTGTCTTGTAGTTGCTGATCAGACCTGCACGATGGTTAAGAGGTATGTTGGACCAACCCTCTTCTGAAATTTATTTTGATCAGGGCATATATTCCACTTCAACAGCTCTCTTTTTTTTTGGAGAGCAGACTTTGTTGGTAACCAAAGTTGGTGGGGTTTTTATATGACAGGACACCTCTAACTCACACCTGAATGTCACTTGAATCTCATTGATTAGATCACCTGACTTCAATAACCCCCTTTTATAGAAGTCATTAAGGTTCAAATACTTTTTCCATCTTAGGCTATTAATGTTTGAACAATATGTTAAATAAAATGCAAAAGTACATTTTTGTGTGTTATTGGTTATCTATTGTTATGACTTAGGTGAAGACCAGACCATATTTTCACAAACTTTCTCACAACTGTAACAGGATTTCAGTGGCGGTGCCTTTTCTTAGTTCAACTCAACCCATAACCACTAGTGTCTTAATAAACTAATATGTCTTTTGTTTATTAGTCTTCGTTTGGTTTGGTTTGGTTTATTTTGTCAGGGCGCTGGACATGGAATTTTAGACATGGAAATCGTAGCAAGCACGATTGGCATCATAACAATGTTCACAAATATTGGTCTTTAATAAACGAGAGTGGTCATTTTGAAAGACGGTATTCACTTAATAACACAGGAAACGCAATTTTACAGATCGGTTGATTAAATGCACCTATAATTAACTAGACGACGTGCTACAGCCCACGTGTTTCATTAGGATCAGCTGATTGACTCAGCCCAGTTTATTATTAGTAAACAGGAAACCTGTCTAGACCTCTAAGTCAATTGGTGATAATGAATAAGTAAACCTGTCAAGGAAGATAACATGAGAGTGAGTGGTGTGTTATTATTTTTGAGCCTAACAAGCCCAATGCTGCGTGTCATCGCTTACAGCTATGCCACCTACCACGGTGCAGGCTAAAAAAGATTAAATTCATGTCTAAACATGATCACCGACACTCATGTGAGAGGATAACTGGTATTTTCCCATGTGATTTGAGCGGATCACCGATGACTCATGGTGGAAAACTTTCTCCTCCCTCTTTTCCTCCCTGCGCCTCACTCCCCTTAAATCCCAAAACAGCCATAAAAATGTTTGCCCGGTTGCGGGTCTCTCTCTCTCTCACACGCCTCTCCCAACACAGACGGACAGCACGGCGGCTCCTGTTGGACCAATCAGCTGTGGAGACCTTTAACTGGGCCAGTTGATCGCTGCCCCACAGGCGTGTTTTCCTGGGCGGCTCTGCACATTGAGGCAGGAGTTTGCTGAACCCAAAGCCGAGAGGGACAGTCGGGACAGTCTGACCGTCATGATCAACAGATTGACAATGGGCTGGTCCTGGGCTCTTGTCTGTTGCTGCGCATTTGTCTTGATTTTCGTGAGTTCAGCATCCGAGGGTTGGTATTATTTTTATTATTATTTGTATACAAGTAGCACGGAGATTATTGTGTTTGACAAGTTGGCAAATAGGCAAGCCTCCATTTTAGTACGTACGTTAAGTCCGTTTCCTTCTGACAAGTATATCAAGAAGACTTTAAAATACTCGCCAATACTCTGGAAAGTTTGGGTTGTCTGTCAGTAGAATTTGGAAATAAAAATGGTCGCATAATTCTCTCTTTTCTCTCTCTTGTTTTTGTGTGTACAAATGAACAGATGGGTTCCTTGAGCAGCGTGAAGTCACCTTTGAAATTGATGAAATCCTAAAAGGTGTGTGTGTGTGTGTGTGTGTGTGTGTGTGTGTGTGTGTGTGTGTGTGTGTGTGTGTGTGTGTGTGTGAGATACTGTTGCTGTAGTCTGTGAACCAATCCTACAGTTAATAAATAATCTGTGTCTTTCAGAGATGAATCATCATGAAATGCAGAAAGAGGTGGACTTGGCAGATTTCTTTGATCCAATAGGTAGTGTTTGTCATCTTACCTGTGGTTATGACCCCTGTTTTGACGCGAGTATTTAGCTGAACAATATGTCTCAGGTGGATTAGTGAGTGGCCTTTTAAACATTTGTCCCTGCCTAACTCTATTTAAGCTGAAATATCAAAGGGTAATAAAACGCTGCAAACGGTTTCCAGAACTGAATTCACGTGTTATAATGTAATTGTGTTTGATGTTTTGTCTGAAGAGCAAATGGAGGTGAGTCAACCTCCTCTGAGACCAGACTTGCTGAAAGCCCTGCGTGAGAGAGGTAAGGGAGATAGATATTTGTCTTTGGGTGCCTTGTTGGCTCAGTGGCCTAGCATATATTTCACATTTTCATGACATTTTGGTTTAAATTGGCCCATGACATTTGTCACGTGTTATCCTCTCTCTATTTCTCCTGTCTTACACCACCGTATCCTGTCCAATAAAGCAGAAATGCAACAAAGAAAATGTTAAAAGACATTTTTTGATAATACTTCCCATATTGTGTTAGGGGGCTCCATAGCAGCTGACCCATCTCTGTCCCAGATTGATGTCACCATGGACCTGGATACCGATTTCACACCTAGAGGACGTGTGTATCTTTTTTTTTTTTTCCTCTCTTCCTTTTGGATTTTTCATTTATCATGTTTAATCCCTCTTTACACTTTCCCGCTTACTATATGTGTCAAACATGAGTATCTATCCCACCCTTCCCTCTCAGGTCGACCAATGTTTGGGCCCCGTTCTTTTGGTGGCCCTCCCGCTTTGGACTATCCCGTTGAGTTTCCCCCGGGCCGACCGACCCCTACCAACCTCCAAGCAATCTGTCTCTATGGAGACCGCCGTCCTCGCTACCCTGACACCTATTTCCCCCAGTCTGGTTTTGGCCAGCTGAAACGTAGGGCAGAAGCTGTCAATAATGCTGAGTCCTGGTTTAGTATATGCTGCAAACTGAACCAGACTTTGGGAGAGGAAGTGACACTGTGCTGTGCCACAGAGGCGGTAAGTTGCTCATAGCTTCTGTCTTTAATTTTATTTAAAGACACAGTTTTAGACACAGTTCTGCTCATTTGATCCCTTTTTCTTAGATGTTGCTGTTTGTTTTGTTTTGTTCAGTATCTTCTCAATAGTCTCAACCAGCGATGCAACATAATATTGTCACTCAACATATCATGATGTGGGAAAAACAATGCATTACAGACCACAAATGACTACAAATTAAAAACAAACCCTTTTTATGTTAAATATCAAGACATAATCAATGCTAGCCACTGAATCCCTCCTATTAAGGATGAAACAAACAGGCTTCTCTCATAGACTTCATATTAATCAACATCAACTTTTGTAACTTTGTTAAATTCAACTTCATTCCTGACACTGTGCCAAAGATAAAACATTGCATTGGAACATACTTAAGATGGCTAAGATCGTGGTATTTACATTGTGTAAACAAAGGCCTAGGGTGTTTACAGTTGATAAGCCCATGATATGAAACCCAGACAGACACAACAGGCAGGCCTTGGCATGAACTCCTGTCAGTGAAGCTGTCTGAAGAAACCTGCCCTAAATTCTTGAGTGACAAAACATTACCTTCTTGTTTTTCTTACTATGTTTAGTTTTCATCTTTTGGTTACTTTTATCTTATTTTAATTTCTTAAGAAGCTACACATAATTGTGGGTATGTCTTTCGTTCATGTGGCTTCACACACTCAGACCTTCGTGAGTAATTAAGTGTTTAATTCATACACCCGATCTGTTTGTGTTGTTTTCCTGTGTGTACTGCAGTGGAAGCTGGCAGTAGACTCGTTCTGTCAGGAGGACCTGTCGATAAAGGATCGCCACTACCACTGTTGCAAAGAACGGGGCAGTGACCGACTAAGGTGCTTCCAGGGTGACGCTCCAAACCCTACCTACCAGCCCACTGAGGAGGTGCCAGTATCACCCCTTCCATCTGCAAAACACTTCCACTTTGACCCCAGCACTTGCCAGAGGTATGCAGGGGGAAAAAAAGAACATCAACAGAAATTATATTAACAATCTTAATTCTAACTTTATTTATATATTTTGTTAGCAAAGTAAAAATGATATTTGAAATCAATGACTTTGCATGAAACATTCACAGCAGATATTCTAACATGCATGCTCTTATGCCAAAGACAACAACAGAAATCTGTTTCTACACACTTAGGATACACACTTAGTCAGGTGTGGAGGAGCGTTGATGAGGAACTTCACAATGTCCCCCACTTTCTCCATTTTGAATGTCTTCTTGAGATTGGACAAGGTCATGTCTGACTCTGACCTCATACTCACAGGACAGAGTTGACCCCACACGATGTTCGAGGAAAGAAGAAGAGGAGGCCACTCTCATCTACTCCCCAAACCGTTGACATCAGCTTTCCTCCTGGACGACCCACCACGACTGACATCGAATCACTGTGTCGCAACCGCAAGCTCCGCCCCCACTACGATCTCAAGTGCCTCCCACGTAAAGGCTATGGCTGGCTGGCTCGCCAATCAAAGACCATTAATCGTGTGGAAAAGGGATTCAAACAGTGTTGCAAAAGGCAGCTGGAAGTGTTCACCTGTGCTGATGGGAAGGTGGGATGGGAAGCTAGAAAACATATCAAATGAGATGTGATGGGATGCGTAGGCTAATTTTTAATATAACAATGGAATCAAATCTCTCTCTCCCTCTGTCGCTCTCACTTCATCCCTCTTTGTGTCCTTTTCTATTTTCTTTGTCAGTGGCGTGACGAAATGGACAGGTTCTGCAGGGAGGAGAAGGGGGGGAAGATGAATTTCCCATGTTGTGAGAAGGCTGAGGGTACAGAGCGATACGACTGTTTCCAGGCTCGCGCTCCCCACCCAGGCTATGATGTGGACTTGTCAGCTGCCCCTGCTTCCACTGCTGAAGACCCCTCCCTAAGTCAAATCTGTGAAACTCACAAGATCATCAAGAAGAAGTAAGAGAGCACTATTACTTTCTCCATCTCTCCTCAGACCTCTCTCGCTCTGACTCCCTCGCTCTCTTCCTTTCTCTCTCTATTGCTCCCTTTTATTCCCTCCCCCAAGGAGGATATATTTTTGCCCCTGTTAGTTTGTCTGTCTGTCAGATGGATATCTCAAAAATGTATGAACACATTTCCATTAAATCTGGTGGACAGATAGGCCTTGGCCCAAGGAACAATTTATTACTTTTTAGTGGTGATATGGGATTTCCACCAACCATAACTATGAAACTAAGGGAGATAGAGACATGATTGGAAATCCTAGGGGTATGTTTGCAGGGTCAGGAAATCAATGTAACTCAAAATGTAAGTGATAGGAATGATGTATTTGGGTGTAACATGACCTTTTTATACTGAGAATTACCTTGCTCTTCTCTTGAAATGTGCTGACACTGTTAATCTACATTCTGTGTTATTGACTGTGTAATGTGAAGTCAGAAGCACAAGGACTGCTTGATTTGTGTTTTCAGATTCCCAGTTGGCTTTCCTCTCCAGAGCTTTGTGAATCAGTGCTGCCCCCTGTCTTCAGACCAGAGGAGTCCATGTATTAAGGAGAAGGTGAGTTCAAAAAGATTAATAATGTAGTGAGTCTGCACAATAGCTAGAGAACGGCATAGCGGAATATGCATTTTCTGCCCTGAGAAGTTAGATCTGGGAATGTAGAGGGAATCTTGAAGGTGATGAACGTATGGTAGCTGTAAACCCCAAAGACGGGTTTTCTGATGTTATTTCTCATTTGTCTAATCTTATTCTCTCTTTGAAACAAGCTTGTGAAAATGTCAGGGAGCCTGTGTTCAGCAAGGAAGCCTTCCCCCCCAGTTGTTCGCCAGTGTTGCCGCACCTCTTCCCAAGACTTTTCACAATGCCTCTCCAAAATACTCATGGATGCCATCTCCAAGGCAACCAATACACGACGCCAGAGGAAGAGAAAGTGCCCTCTCTCCTAAGAGTCTCATGACCTTTTGCTGCTGACCCTGATGTCACTGGGCGAGTCAGGGTAATGGCATGCTTAAAATAGAGGCTGCCTATAGCCACTGTCCAGGAACAGCTTTTCCTGCCCAAATCCCACTTAACTATCAGTAAGATGAAAATAATGTTTATACTGTGGACCTGAGAGCACATAAGAATTATTGATAATCCAAAAAAAGTACTTTCATAAAGAAACATTATTATGTTTGGTACTTACTTTTCTGATTACTTTTTAAATCTAACTGTTGTCTGTGTCACTGTACCACTTATTTTTATAGGCTGCTCTTTTCATATTTAATTGTGAATGTTGCATTTTCCCAATTGCTTTGGAATTGCAAGATCAGTTCTGTTGTTTTTTTATGGTTAAGATCATTCTCTATAACAGTTCTAATAAATATATATTTTCAAAATGTATCTTTTGTGTGTTTGTACTCTATCACTTTAGATGAAAAGCCCAGGTATTATTACTTTGTGAATAACACAATCATCAAACACAGGGTGCTTGGCATGATTAATGAACATTTTACTAATAACAAGGTGACACTGTTTTGGCAGAATGCAAATGCCACGGGTATAAATAAGCAACCAATAATATATTCAATAAATTCCATTATTTGGGGGCGAAGGTAAAATAATTACATTTCTGCAGTTCATAAATGTCAAGAGCTGTGCTTTATTTACCTCCACTCTATAGAGATCCATGCAGCAGTCCTACTGCAGTCCACTAGGGGGGGTTGGTGCTGAGACACGAGCATCAAAATTCAACACTCGCGCTGCCTGTGATGTGAACAGTCAAAACCGTAATGGCGACCGCTGTAACAGCAGACTCGGGATCAACAGCCCCGACAGGTAGATAGCCATTAAATGTCACTATTTTGTAGTCTTTTTATGATTAAAAAAAACAAGTATATCTCCGTATGAAGCGATGAAAACAGTATGATATGGTGACGCTGTCTTTATCGTGAATCCGAGAGCTAACGTTCGCTAGCTTGTAGGCTTTTAAGCTACCAAGTTAACCTAGCGTTACCCAGCTAGTTAACTAGCTTGTATTGTTGCTTACCCTCACCGGCTAGTTTAAGATAGCTATCCAACGCCAGTAATCCCAAATTACCTAAGAATAAATGTGAAAAGGATAATTAAATAATTCCCGAGCCAGGTTGGTTTTGGAGTGTTTCGTTATCAAGCCGGTAATTTCGTTAACGTTACTCTGCGTTGGTTGGTCAATGATGTCCAGCATTGAGTTAGCTAAAAGCTGAATGTGCCGGGTATGTTTGCTTCCGAGGTTTGATAAATATTGTCTTGTTTGTGTTAACTAGCGATAAGTGAATGGGGTGTGTTTGGTAGCTAATGTTAATGTATCAACTTCGTCTGTCCAGCCATGGAAAGATAACGGTAGCTACAAGCTTTCAGGCGTCCTCTTGTTTTCCTCGCCCATTTCATCCCTCCCCACTCGTTAATGGCAAAATCAGCAACTTTCATTTCAACACAGACAAATAACTTCAACAGTAGACCCCTGTAATTCCTCTCCCGAGGTTTCCCAGTTGTGATAATGAATAGTCAAAACTAATATCGACACTGCTGGTCTCCTGCAGTCTTTTAACCAACAACGACCGACTATCATGCTTATTCAATTAAATAGCAGGGCTAACTCAGACTGTTAATGTCCCTGGTGTATGTGGATTTTTCATGAGGCATAACCTCTGATTCTTGGTGAAGTGTTCATGGACGGCTTTCCTTCTGTCGCCAATTCTTATACTTATGGTAGTGGCCAGCTCATACACGCGCTTACTAGAAAAGTTTTACCAGAGGTTTTTATTTTTAGGACAAGGCAGATGAGGGAGTCTTTGCAGTTTACTAATCTCTTTAGTTGTTACGCCATTTATCAGCTTTCCTGGGTCTTGGATTGCTCTTCTCTTTGTAGCCATTCAGTTTAAATCCGGGAATCAGAATGGTGTAGAAAGCTCTCGTGTGGCTCCTACATGACTGAGACTGTACGAATACAGGGTCTAGATCCTTTCAAACACATTCGCTTACAGACACTTGAGCGTCAAAGACAGGGTGGTGTGCTTACTACAGATTGGCCTCGCTACCTAATTGGGCCAAGAACCATTATATTTATGGGTCGTTCATGGGCAGAAAATAGTGTTGAGAGAGTGTGCTGTCCCATATTATTGCCGTGTGCAGGCTTAGGCTACAGGCTACTTGTAACAGCCTACACGTGAACAAGGCTAGCACAGGGAGTTGTTTAGTATACAGAAAGGAACAGATGGTTTGGCTGTTGTTGTGAGGCCTGTCATTGACAGGCTCAAGTTATTGTTAAGTAACTGGGCCAGACTAATTCCTATCCAAAATCTGTTGCACCGAGTGTGTTATTATCTAGGCATACATTCATTTTGGAGGCAGAATTCCAATGTTATGAAATTCATTTGCATGTATATACATACAATAATTCATTTAGTTTGTTTAGTGTTGCTCGTGTATGATGTCCGCTACTAGGTCAAGCCACATAGGCTGACCATATCCTGCTCCACAGATATTAGGACTCAGTTCTGGAGGAGAGCATTACAGAGAGGTACTAGCATGGGTGTGTGTATGTGTCTCTGTGTCTGTATGAGCAGAGACTGCATGAGCAGTGACATTATAGTGTGTTGTCTTACAAAAGGAGAGGGAATGTGGGCAGAATGATGCTCATTGTTTCTTGGTTGATTGCAGTGTGTCCTTGCTATCTGAGAAAAGATGCATGGTATTCCATGACTCTGCCAATTTGTCTGAAATGATTGAGGCTGACACTATTCGTCTTGGGTTCAAGTCAGCACTAATTTCATTATGCTGTTGGACATAGCTGAATTATCACACACACGATTGTCACTATAGGTGTATAAGCTTCCTAACATCCTATATATTGACCTGTGGCACTCCCACGCTGAAATAAATGTTGCCATGGGTTACAAGCTAGAAGTGCTTGTAGAGTGGGCGAGATAGAAGGTTTAAACTGCAAGTTTATGTAAGGATACAAGGAGTTTATGTAGAATTTTACTCTATATCTGATTTCTTTCTTTCTTAGTGTGCAGTATGCTTTTGTCATCATGCTTACTCAGAAGCATGGACCCATGTCTTTTATTTATTATCTCATTTGTAATCTTGGGTTATTGTGATAGATTAATCCAAAACACAGAGATGACACCTTTGTGATGATACAAACTTGTAACATGTCTCTCCCTACAAAAGACTTCTAGTGACCATTCTTATCAGTTGAGCTTGCTGAACAGTTTAATTAACCTAACAAAGAAGACGCAAAGTTAGATAAAGGGTGTCAGTGAGAATGATAAAAGCAAAGTCATTGTGAGATGTAATGGTAGGCTATTACAGAAAGAGCTAGGACTTAAATTGGACTGTTTTTCTTGATGGGAGGTGGAGATGGTAGACCCAGATCCTCAGGGAGAAGGCAAATCTAGAGCAGCCAGCTCAGGGGAGTAGTAGTTCCAGTTCACACAGAGCTGGTATTGGGAGCAGCAGTTAGTAACTGTACCCGCATTTTGGCCTAACCTCACCATTGGTCTTATAGACATCCAACCAAGACTGGAAATAGCCCTGCTAATTAACCAGCAGAGGGTTTCTCAAACATTCACTAACAAATTCTTCCGTGTTAAAAGCTGCCAGCCCAAAGTGGTCTGACTTTGAAATCATTTCAAACTTGAAGCTTACAGTGACTGCATGAGTTGACACTTACGTGGGTTTTATGAAGTTATATGAACAAGGGAGCTAGCAGCTGCTTAACAATGAAGATGTAAGTGTTTTGTGTATGATTTGAAGTCATTGCCCATGACGCTTTGTTGTTCTGGAATTAACCTCTTTCCCTCTCTCTTTAGGGCCCAGCGGCACCCGAAAAGCGGCTTCTCCAGAGGTAAGGCAATCAGAAAGTTCCCTATTAGTGAATTTGCAGACTGCTTTACATTACAGCCAAAGGCCAAGTAAGGTGAATGTTGACCCAGTCAACTCTGAGGAGGGAAGGGAACAGGTTTAGAGAGTTTCAGACTGTCATGCAAAGATGTTTACCCAATTTAGCCGTGGGTGTGTTCGCATGCATGCTCACCTATCTGCCCACATTTTCGTATGTTTCGGTTCACGTCTCTCCTTCCATAACCATGTCTCTTTCACACACCCTGTGTTTCTCTTTGACTCCTTTCCCCTCTTCATACCTCTCTCAGATGCCTGGCTCTTCAGGCACTACTCAGAGTATGAAGAAGACCATTGGACACCGAGGCGTTGAGACCACCACAGGAGAAACCACCTATAAAAAGGTTAGAACAGGGTGGGGGTCAGTGACACCAATTTGTTGACACCCACAACACTCAGCAGCAGGGGTGAAAGTGCCGAAAGGACCAGCACATAAGCCTACGTTCTAAAATTAGTCTGGATTCCCCCTCATTAGTCACCCAAGAATGGTGGGTAAAAATAGAGTTACAGTCTTTTTCTCTCTTACCTCTCTAGACTACATCATCTGCCCTAAAAGGTGCAATCCAGTTGGGCATAACTCACACAGTTGGCAGCTTAAGCCGGAAGGCCGAGAGGGATGTCCTCATGCAGGACTTTGTGGTGGTCGAAAGCATCTTTTTCCCCAGGTTGGTAATAGAAGTCTGAGTTGCTCAAACATGTTTGATGTGGTTTTATTTTTTGATTTCTTTGATTCTCTGTCTCTCTTACTCTCTCTCTTTTATATTTGTTTTCAGTGAAGGCAGTAACCTGACTCCTGCTCATCACTACAGTGACTTTCGTTTTAAGACCTACGCTCCTATTGCCTTCCGTTACTTCAGAGAACTCTATGGCATCCGGCCAGATGACTACCTGGTCCGTACATACACCACATGCACATCCATGTTGACAATAACTGCTCTCATTGCAGCTCTAGTTACTTGCTCAATATTTATTCTGCTCTACAGGAAGATTTAGTAAGAAAATTTAGTTTGTCGTTTGTTCTGTTATGGTTAAATGCTAATTCAAACTCCTCTTCCCCTTGTAGTATTCTTTGTGTAGTGAGCCACTGATCGAGTTGTCTAACTCTGGAGCCAGTGGCTCCGTCTTCTACGTCTCTGGTGATGATGAGTTCATCATCAAGACCGTTCAACATAAAGAGGCAGAGTTCCTCCAGAAACTCCTACCAGGATACTTCATGGTGAGCCAGAGATATAGAATGGAAAGGGAGAGTGGGTGCAGTATGAGTGATTATGATGTTTATAACTGATTATCATGATGCCAGAATAGAGCCAGAATAGAAGGGAATCTCTAAGATTCTTCCCTACTCTTCTTCCCTTCCAGAATCTAAACCAAAATAAGCGGACCCTGCTACCCAAGTTTTACGGGCTATACTGTGTCCAGGCAGGCGGCAAGAACATCCGTATTGTAGTGATGAACAATCTGTTGCCTCGCATCATCCCCATGCACCTCAAATATGACCTGAAGGGCTCTACCTATAAGAGACGAGCTTCACCCAAGGAGAGGGAGAAGGCCGTGCCAACGCACAAAGACCTGGACTTTATCCAGGACTTAACTGATGGCCTGCTGCTAGAAGCTGACAACTACAATGCCCTCAGCAAGACCATCCAGAGGGACTGCCTGGTGAGAGACTTGTGTAGATTTTATTTCAGTGTCATGCATTCAAGATTCCCAGCCCACATGGGCCTACAAGACTATGGCCCCGTTTAGACTAGGCATTAAGATCCGATTTGGGCGATCAGATATCAAGTTAACACCTGTAAGTACTGGTGTAAGATCGCATCGCTCAGACCACATTCGGAGGTGGTCTAGAACCGATATGACCACATTCTTTTAGCAGTGTGCACGCGATGCGTTCTGGGTCGCATTGAAGGACCGCCTACTCAACTGACGTCCTCTGTTTAAGCGGCAGTGCTGTCAAAATTGGCCAAAATTACGATTATCGATTATTCCTTTAAAAAAAAAAAACACAGCGCATTACGTCCATAAGAGGGCAAACCAATACTACGAGAGACATGACTACTGGTATAGGTATATTTATTTCAACATGTCTTTTTAAAAGATCGACATACATACACAAAATAAACTAATAAAATAATGTCCTATACCGTAAAACGTCATTTAAAGACCGTAGACCTCTCTCTCTCTCTCTCTCTCTCTCTCTCTCTCTCTCTCTCTCTCTCTCTCTCTCTCTCTCTCTCTCTCTCTCTCTCTCTCTCATCAGGCTAACTGGTATGATGATGTACGTGTTTATTTGCATATAGAGCGGGGAAGTGAGATCCGAATCACTCGAGACGATCACAGACGCATTCTAATGCCAGGTGTAAACGGACGTACTTAGAGGTGTGAACTTGAGATCTGATCGCCCAAATCGGATGTTAATGCCAGGTCTAAACAGGGCCTATAGGAATAACCTTATAAAATCCTCATCTAACCATTGAATATTAATGCTAATATCCCAACTACAGAGCATGAACAAATAACTAAACTAAATATGATATACTTTCATTGTTTATTTGACAAACCTGGTTTATTTAACAAAAACTCAATATCCCCGAGTGTGAATATTAATGAACTCCTCCAATCAATAACAATCCTGCAATTGTGTACCTCCTTCAGCAGCGATGACTTGGAGTAAACGTCTCCTATAGCCACTGATCAGTCTCTGATCAGATAAACTCCTGAGGTTTCCCAAATGAATGTTTTAATGAGTCTGTGGTTGGGCTTATGTATAAGTGTGAATGTGTTTGTTGTGGATGGTTGCTCCTATTGATGTGTGTATTAACTCTTCAATGTGTAGCTCCTGCAGAGTTTCAAGATCATGGATTACAGTCTTTTGATGGGCATCCACAACCTGGACCAGGCCAGTCGAGAGCGGGAACGTGGTGGTGGGCATTCGGGTGACAGTGGGGGGTCAGAAGGCGCAGTGACCCCAGATCAGCGCCGGCCACAAGTACAGAAAAGTCTGTACTGCACAGCCATGGAGTCCATCCAGGGAGAAGCTCGGGGGAAAGGAGCCATGGAATCAGAGGACCAGTGAGTCTTGTCACTTACCTGACCACCAACGGAGCAGAGTTTGATGAATTTGCAGATTTGCAGGTCCGCAAATCCGCTGGCTGGGCAGATTCGAATAGAAATGCTGTTTTGGACATGATAGCTGTTTTTAAATTACCCTAGCGATACTGGCTAGCGAGCATCATCATAGCTAGCTGCTAATAGCTAACTAGCTACCACTCTGAATCAAGCATACCATCGCAGCTGAGTGGCAGGTAGTTGGCTATTATCTACTAGCTATGATGATGCTAGCTAGCCAGTGCCAGTGTCCCAGTTGAGCACTTAATTTAAAAGGTGGAAAATAATTGTGCTGCTGATTAGATAACAGAAGCACCTTCCTCAAATACCTGACCTATCACATGACATCATATCCTTGTTCATCATATCTTATCCATTTGTTGCAACAATAAATCATTGGGTGAAATCAGATGTGGCCGGGTCTGATATCACAGCCCTTTGCATTGTGTATATTGCACAAATTCATATGACAGACCAGACAAAAAAAAAAGATAAAATAAACACTACATTATGCAGCCCTAGTTCACAGTGCAATCTGTGCATTGCAAATGACAACTGAGTGATGTGTTGTCCTGCCTTGTCATTCCAGCATGGGGGGGATTCCATGTCGTAATGCTAAAGGAGAGAGGATGCTAGTCTACATCGGCATCATTGATATTCTACAATCCTACAGGTTTGTGTCACAAAGCAACCAAAGCAGTTCTGCACATGAGCATTAGTTGAATTATTCTCAAGTCCTGAGTGAGCTCCTGGTTGTATTCGAATTGCCTAGCCGTGTGGATCACACGTTTATTGATGTTAAACGGTGTGTATTCACAGTGAATATACAGCCAATATATCCTCTTCTGTACTTTTAGATTTATCAAGAAGTTAGAGCACTCCTGGAAGGCACTGGTCCATGATGGGGTAAGAGCCTACACACTATACCACCCTACAAAGCCAAAGAAAGTATCTGTGTGAGCAGTGAAACTGAGCAAAGGTTTATCTATAGCACAAAGTTTATCTCCTGCCTCAACAAAACTATTGTTGGTTGAGAATCATTTAAAAGCATTCATGGATATATTTTTTAATATATCTTTTTATAACCATTACAATACAGAAAAAGCAGCTATTGCTGTTTGCCTTTTGTAAGACAGTGTGAGATTTAAATTGCTCTTTAAATTGTCTTTTCTCTGTAGGATACGGTCTCGGTTCACAGACCCGGCTTCTATGCTGAACGTTTCCAGCAATTCATGTGTAACACAGCGTTTAAGAAAATTCCATGTAAGTCTGCATGCGTGTGTCTTTTACATTATTCAAATACATTTAGCTTAATATCTTGATGCATAACATTGTCTATCACAGTGTGAAATATCTCAAGGGTGTCTCGGTGAGATGTCTTGGTGACTTTATTGATCATTCCATTTCCTCTTTCATTCTCCTCTCCTTCATGTCCTCCATCTTCTACAGTAAAGCCCTCCCCATCTAAGAAGAGTCGTGGTGGGGGTCAGGGAGGGCTTAGGAGGGCACCCACCTTGGGAGCTCCTATCCCCCTGTCCAATGCAGCAGGACAATCAGCTAATGACTCCAGACTGGTCTACCACAGCCATTTCAAAAGCACAGATTCGGAGGGAGACAGTGGTAAGACTGTGGGGTGGAGAACTGGGGCATCACAAGCAATATGAGTTTAAAACTGCTAAATTGAATTCATACAACTCCTGTTTTTGTAAGAGCTGGACATGTGTTTAGAACAGAGCCACTGATTTAGAAATCAATTCCTTATTGTGGTTCTGTGTTGTAAGGCATGCAATCAGGCAGACCAGATCTAGTGCCAAGGACTCCTCCGCTGGCGGGAAGCTCTGCTGACTATGAGGCCAACCTGTCCACCTCATCACTAGGCAGCACAGGACTTGCGTCCTCCTCTCCTCCACTACGGTAAGGCATCACCAAAATGATAATGTCACCTTTCCTCCTCCATCTCACTTTCCTCTGACCCATATGTACTTTCTCTGCAGGTCTGTAGGGGTTGAGGTGCACAAATCTGCGAACACAGACCAAGACCACGGTGCTTCTCGCAGGTACTGATGGTGTAGACAAGGCGCTCATAGGTCGTCTGTCACCTGGATGCATTTTATCCCACTTGTGTTATTGAGTTGCTCATTTATTGATTGTTCTGTTTTTCTCTCTGCCAGTATGGGAGCAGAAGCAATGGGAAACAATTCGGGCAACCTGTCTGGAAATGAAGACGTAGTGTCACTATCTGATATCATCCCGGAAACCAACATCTGTTTTGTAAGTCTGACCCTTCTTTGAGAAAACACACACCCAAATACATGGACTACTAAAACAATCAATTATTTGTAAATGATTCTCGGATGTAATTTTCTCACCGGTTTCTGCATTGACGTTTGTTTGATCCACACAGTAAAAGCAAAGCCAGTGCCATCTAGAGACGAGGTGGTTCTGGAAGTGCTGAGGTCGGGATGAAGAGAGTGAAAGTCACACATCCGCAGTGGACGCACCTCCTCCCTCCTCTGTTGTTTCCTGACCCATATATGCAGGAGAGGTTCTGTCTGCTAGTTGAAGGAGCGAGGTGCAGTGCAGCGGCGGAGGTTGTGACGCTGAGGAAAGCAGTGGTGGGTGAATCAAGGAGAAGACAGTGTGCGGTAGGCTGTAGGCTTTCCCAGCCAACAATACAGGGTATGCTTCTTGAAAATCAACTCTACATTAACTAGTGTCACTGAACTCTTAGTTATTTGTCCACACCTGTCGCAATGCCCCACTGTCCCATATAAACAGCTGACAAAATGGCTCATGATCCTGCACTGGCAGCTCTTAGGCAGCCCTGTTATGTTACATTGATTAAACTGAGTGAGATTTTGCATCACTGCATAGGTACAGCCCGTTAAGGAGTTGCAAAACTCTCCTACAATCCTCAACCTATCACCACCGAGTTTGACATTCATAACATGTCTGTCTGCTGTGATGACATGATTATAAAAACAATATTAGTTGTATATTATATTCTCAAATAATCCAGTCACCAGTGGATGGTGAAGGCAGTAGGATTATCAATTTGGAGTTTGCCACTTTATCTATGGCGCGGAGTCAGTCATCCTGCCCCCTTTACGCAGCCTGACAGCATGAATCGATGTGAAAGGGCACAGACAGCACTTCAGCAGGAACACACACTTTCAAGCACATTAAGGGCATAGCCTGTAAGAGGGAACATGTGGGTCACCGTCTAAGGTGGGTTCAGTTCTTCATGACTCAAACCCTCATGTTCCTTTTATCATTCATCAACCTCCCTCAGAGCAGGAGCGCCCGGGGATGTTGTCATCGACAGGAATTGTATTCGAATCAACAATTGGTGCTGTTGACTCTGCAGTCTCATATGCATTTCTTTCAGTGGTTGTGAATGTACAGTAGCTGATTGAGTTCAGATTTTGAACGGTAGGAGGGGTGGGTTGAACCAGGCCCATACAGTAATATTGTTTCAAACTAGCCATGGTGAAACTCCAAAGCTCCAGCAAGATAATGCCACTGTAGAATGTACATTACAATGTTTTTCTAGAATGTCTTACCAACATGGCAGACGGCATATGTAACCCTGAAATCTCCCCCTCTGATGTGACCATGTGTGCCAAGGTATGAGTGCATAAAAGAAGAGTGCAGAGCTGTTGACAGCATTGCTGGCCAGTAGATGCTGTTAAATGAAGTCATGATAGAAAAATATTAGTATAGTAATATTTTGTCTTCCTCTCGTCATTAATCATTTATGTCTGTGCCTTCACTTTTTATGTCTCCTAACATCTGATGCTGTATTACTGAGAGTGTTTCCAGGTGGGTGAGTGTGTGTTCAAGTTGTTAGTGTTCTGTTATACACAGAAGCCTGCCATATCACTACAAACAAATTCATCAAACTGCCGATTGTGTGTCAGACAGAATATGGACCAGCCAATCAGTTGTCAAGGTTGAAAAGGATTTCAGAGAGTTTTTAATGCCTACACTAGTATGATCCCTTTTGGTTATTTGTCTGAGTATCGTATCACAGTAGTTAATCAGCTTTGATTTCATTTTTCTTCCACCTGACAGGACAGTTATCTCTTATTCATTTCTGCTGGTTACAGAAATGACGGTCACATCCACTCTTGGACCAGTTATGATATTAACCATGTGTATGACTAACTAGGATTGTTTGTATGTAGCCTTTAGCAGATTTTATATGGCTGTTTATATAAATTATGTTTTTGTTTTCATCAACAGTTGTCTATTTTCTTTGTTTATCTCATTGTTTAAGGCACTAAAACAAGCCACTGAGGTGGCTGGCAGCAAGCTTTTTATCCCATGAGATATTTCTGATTCAGAAATTTGAGTCACTACCAGTGACTGTAGCAGACCATAAGCTTTTAAGCAGCATCTCTTCTAATGAATCGGGACTGTTGATGTTCAATAGGCACATGTGGTATATGCACCAGAGAGGGAGAAGGGGAAATGTGAGAAAGATGTAATGGAAGTAAACTGCCAGGGATGGAAAATTACTCATGTTCATCAGTGATGGCACAACTGAGGATTTAGGAATGAGTCTTCTGTTGTGTATTATAAGCCAGTCATGGCACCAAAGAAAAGAGCAAAACAGACAGGAAAACTCTGAACTTGCAAGAGGCTCTGAGTTGTTATGACTGTGTTCAGGATCCAGTACAGTTAACATAAAGAGCAGATGAAACGCTCATGTACTTATGCATGGACTGATATGCTGTATATGGTGATAACACTGGGCTGACCTGTGTTTTAAGGATGTGTTGCAGAATCATTTTATGTCTAACACAGCAATTGCATATATGTAAGAATTGAGTCCCCATCAAGTTGTTTTCCTTTTAATCAAATAATTGGTTTACTTTGTGGCCTTTAGACATTTCAAGTTCTTCTTTTCCCCACATTCCTGTGAAGTTCATAGTTCATTTACTACAATTGTGGTAGGTTTTAGAACCTATTCCTCTGCATCATTTTGTCTAGTTGGGAGGCCGTATTTGGCATTCTTGTCCAGAATTTCATGCAGAAAATTTAGATATTATTCGTTTTTATTTCAAAGAGGTTAGTTTAAACTACTATTCTGTCGGTTGAAAGACAAGCAGCCACCAAAGAAAACACTCCAAGAGACAATTTTTGATCAGAAAAGTCCAGATGATATTTTGTGACGGATGGATTTTGATGTACCCTGTTGAAATCAACAGTTTCCAGAACTACCTGTTTTTTGATGGCTGGTCCTGTGTAAATGCTGGATGGAGCCCGGTTCAGTTGCAGTTTGGTATTTACTGCACCATGACACAAGTGAAACATCATCCTTTGGTGCTTAAAGGGCGGTGCACTGTCAACACACACTACAATATATATATGAACTAATGCAATATGAACAACAGTCTGCCATCTTTCAGTTCCAAGAAATGTATTTATTAATACTATTATGAACTTGTTGTAGGCTGAAACTATTAAGTTGTATTATCTACCTTTTAGATGATTGTATGTAAAATGTATTCTGACAGAAGGATGTCTAAAACTTTATAGTGTGTACTGCTTATGGAAGGGGATTATTTGACAATTTCACTTTTTTATATTTTGTGTTTAGATTGTGATATGATATATTCTCCCCATAAAGATTCTGGGTTGATAATCTCCCATGCTTTTCTACATGAATGTTTCACATGGCCTATGAGCCAATGTTGCTGGTTGCCGTCTATGCTTCAGTGACTATATTTTTACTGTGTATAAAATGTGTATATGTACATAGGAGTCACGGAAATGCCTTCTCATGCGATATGTGCTGCCTGTCCCTCCTGCCATGTTTCAGTTATGTGGTGGTCATGTTTTTCATAATGTCTCTGATTTTAAAGGATTAAACATATTTTCTAAATCTGGTTTTGTGTTCCCTTATTCAAAAGTATTGTTTTCTAATTTTTTAATTCATTATTACATTAGTACATTATTAATTCACTGTTTTATAAATGCATAGTCATCCACATGCAGGAAGGGCAGACTGACTGGACTTGTGAAGGATTAACTATAGGTTTGATTCCCACAAAGGTTTGATAGGTTAAAAAAAAAACAAATCACAGTATCAACTTTTGACAACTTTGACTCATTTTACTCATCGTAAGAGTACATAACACATCTGTTAGCTACAACTTGTGTGTAGGCTGCAACAAGTAGGGTGGCTAGTGATTCTAACTCCCTGTTGTTCACTGCAGCCTTCCTTGTTTTCCACCAGTACTTGCCCTATGATATTAAACTCCAGGGCTCTCCAGTTGAACACATTCCCTGGGGTAAAGTTGAGGTCATTCACATAGCGCTGGATCTCACAGTCCGAGAGAATGTAGTCCCACATGTGGACATCAGAGAGCATACCAATGAAAGACTGTAATGCGTCGAAACCCCCACCGTACGAGTCCTGCTCCTGGCCAAGGATGGTGATGGGTTTTCCGCTAATGGGTTGTCCAGAGTGGATGAATCTTTTGATGGTGGGCTTGCCATCCACCCACAGCTGTGCCAGCCCTGCGTCAGAGCCCCAGGTGACACACATAGAGTGCCAGGCGTTGGGTGGGAATGACAGCCCCAGGAAGTCGCTGCTCCCACCCCGAGCATGCATTCTAATCACATCCCCTGAATTTATTTTGAAAAACACAAAGTCATTGGAATGGGAGGAAGTAGACAAAGAGAAGAGCCCATAGTTTCTGCTGAGATCTGTAAAGAATCTGAACAAATTGGCCAACTGTTAGTGATTTAGGGAAGGATTTATTCACAAACATAAGAGATAACACAAAATTCTACAATTCTTAAATGATAATATGTTTACCTGAGACAGGCTGTCACTGACTTGAACTCTCTTCTAGATGTCAATAGTTTCACGTGAGCTGTGTTGGTCTCTCTAGGAAAAACAAACACTTTTCCTGAGAGATCTGCACAGGGGAGAAAACCAAACCAAAACCTCAGACAGACCAGTGGTCACTGTTCAAGTGATACAAGAGAGAGCAAGAAAGGGATTACAGGTTACAACTACATGTAAATCTTAAACATGATATTCTCTATAATCACTGACAAATACTGTTGTCTATATTGGGTAAACAGACCTGTTCTCAAAGGCTTATTGATTGAACAATAATAGTTGACATACCTTGAGTTTCTGCACAACATGTTGCAAACATCACCATCAGAAGTAAGAGTTTCTCCATCTAAGATTTAGTCACAATTGTATTGTAGATAATATGCATGAGCATGAGTAGCGTTATGGTCATGAAATTTTATCACTTTAGCTACTCTGACAGTACTCTAGGTAACATAAGTGGCTGTCAGATTGTTTTGCAAACTGCACAAAAGTCAGCCTCATACTTCTGTCGTATTTCTCTATCACCGAATTAATAAATGTAATGGAACAAGGAAAAAAGGCCTCATAGTTTTCATTTAGTAAGATGAAAATCTGCTTCCTAGAGGTGTAGAGTCAAAATCTTACCTTGTGGCTTGGTAGTATCAGCTTTGTGTGAATGATCTGAACTCCCCAAACTCACATATTGCACCTCCTTCTATATCTGCTGTCTGTTTGATCTTCTTCCATCATGGTGGACTGTGGACTCGGGGTTATCTTTCTATCTTTCTGTCTTTTGTAGAATCTGAGAATGAATTGATACTCATGTTGAATGTAGTCTAATCATTTCTCCCTCTTTTAATTTCTTCTTCTTAAGTTCAAAGTAACATAAAAATCTTTCATATAATTGTAACTTTTACATTACAGATCATGTTCAAATTTGAGGTAGAGCCTACAATAAAACATCTTAGAATCACATTACCACCATTACTAAGACACACATATTCAGCATCACTTTGCAATCACAATATTGCTTCCTTGACCACTTCTTGGTATTTAGACAGCAAACAAACAGATTTTATGGTGGTCTGCTGATTCACTGTGTATGCTCACTGAGCCAGGGAACTTGAACTTTGGATTCAAACCTTCATAATCTAATGGGAGCAACTGAGGAAAGGAGGAAGAGGCAGTTTCTATTGAAGTCATCAACAAATTTGCCAGTGGAACAAAGAGGGGGCAGTATAGTAGTCTTTAAAAAACTGCTTTGTGATCAGAAACACAAACATCTGTTGTTACCACATCCTTCAGTATTAAGCCTGAAGACAGTACAAATAACAAACAGCAAATGCAACAAATAATATTGACCATACTTTTTGTCTTGCAAAGGGACAATCCCAAAACAGATGACTGCTGTATGAATTGAGTGTACTTATGTCTTTATTTATTTTATTATTTATTTATTTATTGAATTGGGACTGCACATTAATCAACATATCAGCATTACACATCAATGTAAATGTGTTGGAATTAGCACAATTGCTAAATTTCATCCGTTTCTGTTAAATTTCATTTCCATTAAAGCTGTGTCTGATGGACTGTGTGTGTGCGTGTGTGTGTGTGTGTGTGTGTGTGTGTGTGTGTGTGTGTGGTCCCACAAAGGAACAGGGGGGATGTCAGGCCTCAATCATTTGAACATAGATTTAACATAAATTTTCCTATAATAACAGAAACTGCAAAATGCTATACACCTACACAACCTACATTTCTCTTCTCTCTCTCTCAATTTAACTGAAGACAACATGACCTGGCAGTATTGGATTATACAGCCCATGTTGGTCTATCATTATCTTAATCATAGAGGTAAATCTGAGAACCATACTATCTACAACAAAGTTCTCACTATTACTTCTTGTTGGCTCAATCTGCTTGGACAGCGTGTGATCATATTTCTCTTCTGATTGGTCCACCAGTTGCTAGGTAGACAGTCTAAGGCTTTTGTACAAGCACAGTGCCTATTTCTAAGGAAAACCTGTGTAAACTGATATATGTGGCCAATCTGCCATGAAAACATTCATCCATCAACATGTTGATACTCACATTCTGGTGGGAGTGTGCAATGTTCCCATGGCACTGGCACAGGTGGCTATCCCGGTTTCACCTTTAGGAGATCAATAATGTTTAAAGGTCCAGATTTTACTGTCCCATAGCACAAATGACCATAATATATTTGCAGGGTCCTTGATCAATACCAATAAGTCAACAATTACTTTCTAGCTGTCAAAACGTACTTTGTGGCCTGTACTTTGTTTTGATAACACTGAGAAGTATTAAGAAATTTAATTAGACTAATTAGACTTAATACCCAAAATGGAGTTATGGATTTAGAGAGACAGGCTCTCAGAATTGCTGTTAAAAACATAATTCAGCTTCTATATCAGAAATACCCTAAACTGAAATCAATTTTTCAGGCACATTGCACATCAGGCTATCTCATGTTGTAGTAGTAATAATAATCACACAACAATCTTAAAATAAATTCTAAAACTGACAGGCAACCAGTGAAGAGATACTAAAATGGGCATCCCATCTCTTAGTTTTGTTTAAAAGCCTTGCTGGACAGGACATTGCAGTAGTTAAGGCCAGATGAAATACAAGTCTGTATAGTCCTCTATGGAGGTCAGACTCTAAAGACCTGAACATTATTTTGCAAATGAAGCTCAGTGTTTGCTTTGTTTCACAACACAAACGTTTATATGGATTTTATTATCATCGTGATTAATTTGTTTTTGTTTCGCAAAAACATCATTACCCATAAACCACCACGATGACGTCGGAAAACTAAAGCCTTCAAGATGGTGCTAGAGAGTACTATGGTCTGGTAAGGACATCAAAATACGTACAAAATTAATATTTTGAATACTAACTTTGCAAAAAAAAACACTAGAGGGTGTTACAACAGATACACCCGTTTCGATGGCTTTTATTTGAAACATACATAAACGTTTGTGTGATTTATTTTCGATAAAAGATGCCCGGCTCCGGCTGAGCTGGAGTTATTCCCTGAGTCACTGCATAGACCTGACGTTAGCCAACGATTGTTAGCTTGCTAGCTACTTTTTCCAGTACATAACCTGGATCTTCTTTACAGCTCAACGAGGTTACAGCAACTTGATGTTTTTTGTGACTACCAAGCAAAGGTTGTGTTGCTACATAATGCTCAGCTAGTTAGCGTCTCACGCTGAATCAAAGCTGGCTTTGTTTGAGTAACGCTAGCATAAACCCTGCTGTCAAGCAGGCAACCCATGTTACTGTCGTTTTAGGATGAATACAAATGTTTTACAGTGTCCTTATGTATCTTGGTGATGAATTGCGTACTGCTTAACGATAAGTCAGACGTTAAACCAGAGCTGTGCTAGTTATTGTTAACAATCCTGTTATGTTTCCTAGTGTGGACAACAGTGAATACATGCGAAATGGAGACTTTCTGCCCACAAGACTTCAGGCTCAGCAGGATGCAGTTAATATTGTTTGTCACTCCAAGACCCGCAGCAACCCAGAAAACAATGTGGGCCTCATCACCATGGCCAAGTAAGGAGCAGTGTGCTTGAATTGATGTACTGAGATGTAAAATATTATATAATAATACATGTGTTTCTTCCTGTGCAGCAATTGTGAGGTACTGACCACACTGACTCCAGACACTGGAAGGATACTGTCCAAGCTGCATGCAGTCCAGCCCCGTGGAAACATCAGCTTCTGCACAGGCATCAGGGTGGCACATGTGAGTATGTGACTGCAATAAGATGCAAACGATAGTGTTATTCTACTGTTACCACAGTACACATCCAGTACACATCCAGAGGAATTGTAAAAGTGAGGGAACGCTGTTGTTTGGAGTGAGTTCTGGGAGGTGAGTGTAATGGACTTGGAGAAGTCCATTGAAGTAGCTACTGTCACACCTGCAACACACAGTATTGTTAAATTTTGTGTTGCATAAGGGGAAATGTACACCCCAATACACACAGTATTAGCATGAATACAGCATTTTCAGCATTTACATCTCAGTTCAACTGGTGATACATTGAATGTCCTTTCTTCTTTCCTCTCCTCATATTCTGCATTTCTCTCCTCTGTAGTTGGCTCTGAAGCACAGACAGGGCAAAAACCACAAGATGCGCATTATTGCATTTGTTGGCAGCCCAGTGGAGGACAACGAAAAAGACGTGAGTTCTGACATGAATCAGTGTGGTGTTCTGCATGTTGTTCTGCATTGGTGGTCACGCATTCATAAAATCCAACGGATACTAGATTTTGGGGTTTGATATTGAATGCTGGTAACCGGGGAGCATAAATGAACAATATCTGATCGAATAAAGATTTTCTTTGAATGGGTGAAACATTGTCATCTCCTTGGAAAGCATAGCACTCTTTACACTCTCAAGCAGTAATTGTGATGAATGGTTACAATGAGTGCAATTTCTCAAAAACATACTAAAACATAATTCTTCACACTGTTTTCTACAGAATTATTCTCTTCTGTAAAGTGTACTGACTGTCAAATGTTATCATTACATTATCAGGAATTATTCTGTGGAAATACGCAGACATTAAATTATTCTGTGGAAACATTAATGGCTGATAACATCATTGCACTAATATATCTATCAGGCCATTATTATAACATGTAATGTGTGTGTGTCTCAACTGAATGATTTCTCTCTTCCCTTAGCTGGTCAAAATGGCAAAGCGTCTTAAGAAAGAAAAAGTCAGTGTAGACATCATTAACTTTGGAGAGGAGGTATGTTTCCATCAAACCTCCACCCTCACTCAAACTCTTTCATATCTTATGTGGTCTTGTAAATACCGTTCTCCTCTCTGCACTGTTGTCTGGTCCGCGTATGAATTGCAGGAGATGAACACGGAGAAGCTGACTGCCTTCATCAACACATTGAATGGGAAAGAGGGAGCAGGCTCCCACCTGGTCACAGTGCCTCCAGGCCCCAGTCTGGCTGATGCCCTCCTGTCCTCACCCATCCTGGCTGGGGAGGGAGGCGCAATGTTAGGCCTGGGTGCCAGTGACTTTGAGTTTGGAGTGGATCCCAGCGCAGACCCAGAACTGGCCTTGGTAAGTGAGGAGGGAGAAAAGCCTACAATCGCTTCTATATTGTCACAACTATTCTTTTATTTTGCCTATCACATCCTCTGACTATCTTTCATACCACATTTTATCTTATTGTTTCTCTCTTCTTTTAGGGTATTTCTTTTACAACCATGTTCTATAGTGTCATGCTAGTTGCTGTACTGTGTGTTTTTTGGCCATTAGCATTAAAACCTTTATTTTACCAGACCGGTCAATTAATATGAAATACTTATTTACAATGGCAACTTGGCAAAAGCCTAAAAGTTATCCATTTTATTTATTTTTTGATTGTCCTCTCCGTCCTCTCTCAAGGCTCTAAGGGTGTCTATGGAGGAGCAGAGACAAAGGCAGGAGGATGAAGCTCGCAGAGCTGCTGTTGTGTCGGCTGCAGAGGCTGGCATTCCCTCCCCTACTGCAGATGGTGAGAGAATGTCCACCAACTTGTTTTCTACTGTAAATGTTAATTTCTTTCCTTCTTCCCCTCTGTGTGTTAGACAGTCAGCTTATGCTGTGTTCATGTCATGTCAGAAGCAAAAGAATGGGACGACGTCTCATTGCTACAACATGAATATAACTGATCATTTTTATTATCTTGGCTTGCCGACATCGTTCGATTCGCTGCAGTGTTTGCCTTTGTGCACAATTGCACAATTTGTGAGGCTCAGTGGGAGATATCATATGTCCTAGTTGTAATTACCTCTAGGAGGCTGACGTGAGCGTTTTTCCCCCATTCGGCAGGTTGTATTTACGGTAAAGCCGTAATGACATGAATGCGTCATTATAATGCCAAAAGTCAGTTAGCCTGTTCCTTTCTCTTGTCCGTGTCTTACAGTTTTTTTTTCTTTATATTGCAGAGTCAGAGGATGCCCTGTTGAAGATGTCTGTCCCACAGGCAGACACGGCCACACCTGCTCTGCCAGACTTCAGCCGAATGACAGAGGATGAACAGATAGCCTACGCTCTGCAGATGTCCATGCAGGGAACAGGGGGAGGTTGGAGATGGATACCTATTTTCAATTTTACACTCTGACCGTAATTTATAAGCTACATCACTAGTTGAGATTTAGAACACATTATGTCAACATTATGTAATGCATGGCATACTCCTGCCTTCATCGTGTACTTCAGTACATTTAAACTTGTCGTATCCACACAACAACTTTTCTGTTCTGCCTGTCCTCCTGCAGAGTTTGGTAGTGAGGACATGGACACAGGTGCTGGTATTGACTCCAGGGAGGCTAAGGTAAGGAAAGGCCTTATTCCTTATTATTTGTCATCAGATACAAAAACCGGCTTGGATAAGGTTATATGTAATATGTCATTGTCAATGTGTGCAGGATGAGGAGGACTATGATGTTATGCAGGATCCAGAGTTCCTTCAGAGTGTCTTGGAAAACCTTCCTGGAGTTGACCCCGACAATGAGGCCATCCGCAACGCTATGGGCTCTCTGGCTTCCCAGACGGGCTCTAAAACAGAGACCAAGAAGGATGAGGAGAAAAAAAAATGAACGTCCAAAGAGAGTAATATAATAAATGGCAAATAAAAAAAAACAACTGAGAAATGCACTGCATGTGTTATTCACAGTATTGCTGTCCTAAAAACAGGCAACCTGCTGTTTACCTTTTGAGGGTGGGACCTTTAGAATAGTTGTGCTAACTCTCGACTTATGAACTCTACCTTTTTGTATGTCCATTAAGGTTGATTAACAGGGCCTTTTCTGATTTTTGTGTTAAGTTTGACATGCTGACATTTTAATCTTTTGTATTATAACTACCCAGTAACATGGCTGCATTACAATCCATAATAAATGTACTAAGTACAAGCTGACACTTCAGCTGATGGTTGAAATCTATTTAACGTTGTGTTAGCTGCAGTAGTTGGATCTCATACCTCCACTAGTTGCCCTTCTAACAACAAGTTATGCTTCTTGCACTGAAATTTTGCAACTCGCGTCTATTATTACAACCTATGATTACAATTTGCACTGGGAAGATTATGAAGTCTAGTAAAGCGGCTGCAACCACAGGCTACAGTGTGATTAGTACCGAGCGTTTGCCAGGCTTCCTCCTGGAAGTCCACGTCGCATGAGTTGGTGACGAGAAACGTATGCGTCTGAGAAGAAAGTCAGGAACCAAGTTCGCTGTCAGGTAACAATACTAATAGCTGCCTTAAGTACAATAATCCTGATGAACTATACAAAGAAAACAATATGAGAACCATGTTACTTGAGCGTTACGTCGATGTGTGTGATGGTGTTTGGATAGTGAAGCGTCATGGAAAGTTGACTTTAGCAAGGCCAGCTAAGCGCTAAAGCTTTAGCTGTTAGCAAAATGACTCTCTCGCTCTAACGTGACACGCAGAATAGTAACTTTAGCTAGCCGGACATTTGCTCAGATATCAGTTGGTCCTCGGCTAAGTTTGGAGCACAGGGTTTGCAGACCACGTTATGTTGTTGCTTTAATTAGTCGATGTTTTCCTCGCGACACCCAAAATATATGTCGTGGACCACTGCCAAAACATGCGGATTAAATCAGACATATATGTTGAGATAGCATTCACTTTAGAGACCCTGTCTGTCAACGCATCGTGATTATATGAACTACTGTTTTTCTTCTGTTTCAAATTAAGCCATCCTGACTAATTTCCTCTATAGGTTTTGAGCCTTTTTGCTGGCAATGGGGGATATGAAGACCCCAGATTTTGACGATTTGCTGGCAGCTTTTGACATTCCTGACATTGATGCCAAAGAGGCCATTCAGTCAAGTCCAGAGGAGGAAGGGGACGGGGTAGAGAATGCCATGGACATAAGAGAGAGTGGGTCCCCTTCTTGCTTTCCCTGTTCTCCTGTCTCTCCGAGTGACCCTCCAGTAGTCAGTGTAATTGTGAAGAATATCGTGCGGCCTGAGTCCTATGGAGAGGTGGCGAGGTCTGTTAGTGATGATACCAAAAGCTCTTTGGATAATACAAACAGTCCATCAAGCAGTGGTATTGGAACTAAGGATGAGGGCAAGTTAGGTGAGGCTCTGCTGACCTCCCAGCTTGGCCCCAAAGTACCTGATGATGTCCCATTGGAGCCCCAGATGCACAATGGGTTTGAGGGATCAGTCCCCAGGGCTCAGGGACAGTCCAATGGAGAACTATGGCCCAACAGTTCCACACTGAGGTCCACACTGAACTCTACTGAGAGAGCTGAGGTTGGATCAGTCAGGGACACAGCTGACATCATAACCAGGTTAAAGCCCCTCCTCTACCCCCAGTCTTTGACCTGCACTGGCACCTCTTCACCATTTACCACCACCTCATCATCTCCCTCCCCTCTCTCTGTCAACCAACACCTTCCTCCACCCCACAATGGGAGTATGAGAGCTCAGATTAGGCATATTATTGAGTCAGATGAAGAGGATTCAGAGCCAGATTTGGGAAGCCCGCTGGTGATCCAGGAAAGCCCAGAATCTCAGATGTCGTCCCCTCCCAAATTAACACAAGGACTGCAAATACCGTCTGAGCTGCCTGGCTCTCCTCAAACCTCTCCTCCCCATCTCTCCCGTTCTCCTCATCTTTCCTCTTTGGCATCCTTAAAGGATGAGGTGGCCGCCACCCTCAGTTCTCCCTCCACACCTTCCCACCCACAGGGCCCCCAAGACTCCTTCGTCTCCACTCTTATGGGCTCAACATTAGTACAAGAGGAGAAATACCCAGAGCACGTGATTGATGAGAGGGACTCTCCTGAGAGCCCACCACCTGATCAGACAGGTTTTATAGTCCCCAAGAGAAGCCCCAGCTCAGCTTCAACCCCAACACCAGTTCCAGCTGCAGCCACTAACCACGAGTGCCTTCATAACCAAGAGCAGCCCAGAGAGAGTGAGCCCAACCAAGAGAACAGGCCAGAGGAGGTCAGTAAGGTGGAAGGTGAAAAGATGGAGACCGGAGACGGAGGAAAAGCAGCAAAGGTAACCTCTGATGCTAGCTCATCATCTAGGTCTACCAAAGGGACAGTGTCTTCCTCATCACGTCCTCTCAAAGTTAAAATCAAAACAGTCAAAACGCCTACGGGCAGCATCACAAGGACTGTGACTGGAGTAGCACCTAAAAGTGCGAGAGGAGCCTCTTCTAAGGGTGTGGACGGTAAAAAACCTTCACCGGGACGTCGTGTTATAAGGAGGCCCAAGAGGGAGGCAACCCAGCAGTCTAAGAAATGGACATCAAAATCTGGTGAAACTGTACCTGCAGGGGCGACGCTCCAGGATGCCAGCACAGTCAAGGACAAAATAGTAGTGTACACCAAGCCAAAGGTTTCCCCCACAGCTGTCAGCATCACCAAAACTGCAGCGCTGCCCTCTGTCTCCTCCTCTCCCAGAATCAACCCTGGGGGGATCAGCTTGTGCGGTCTGGGCCAGAAAACTCTTACCAGTGGGATGACTGTGTCCACACCTGCACCCCTGCTCCCTCCTCAGGGCAGCAGCAGACCAGCCTCCATAGTTAACAGCACGGGGGCCACCATATCCAAGAGTCAGTCCAACCTGGTGGAAGCCTTCAACAAGATCCTCAACAGCAAAAACCTGCTGCCCTGTTATAAACCAGACCTTACCGCTCCACTTCCTGCAGAGTGGGGCCTTCCCCTGCCTGCTCAGGTAAGCCGCCGTGGGCAGTGTGTGCTATCACCAGGGACTCGTAATAGTTCATCGTAATTTCACGGTTTTCTCACAGCGTTGCACTTTTAACATGAAAGATTTCCTCCCCTGCAGGGTTACCGCTGTTTGGAGTGTGGTGACGCCTTTGCCCTGAAGCAGAGCCTGGCGCGGCACTACGCTCGGCGCTCGCTGAGGATTGAGGTGACCTGTAACCACTGTGCCAAGCGACTGGCCTTCTTCAACAAGTGCAGCCTGCTTCTGCACGCCAGGGAGCATAAGGAGAGAGGTCAGGTCATGCAGTGTTCCCACCTGGTCATGAAACCTGTTACTGTGGAGCAGATGATTGGCCAGCAGGAACCAACGCCCATTGGTTGGTCCCATTGTTTCTTTTTTGGACATTGCGTTTGTGTAGTCACATTTAAATTGTATACTGTTGGTCATCTGAGCATTTTCAACTGCCTCTCCTCCATGCCACTCTCTTTCTTGGTCCAGATCTCTCTTCAGGCATGCTCTCTCCCTCTCTCCTGCCCACCTCTCCAGCACTGTCATCATCCTTGTTGACCCAATCCGCCCCTAACCCAGCCCCCCAGCTGCATCAAGCAATACCTGGCAAGAAGGTAGAGGCAGCGCAGTATACCAATAACAAATGTCCTGAGTGTCAGGTTCAGTTCTGCAGCAAAGAAGAGGTGGCTGCTCATTTTCAAGAAATCAAACCAGCACACAGCACTGTGAGTCTTATACTGTGTGTGTCTGTGTCTGTGTCTGTGTGTGTGTGTGTGTGTGAGAGAGAGGAGAGAGATTGTATTTGGACATGACTGTTTTCTCATGATATGGACAATGAACACTACCCTAACTGATTCCTTTTGCTCATCCCTCTGCCGGTCCAGTCGTGCACAGAGTGTTCTCCTCCCATGCTCCTTCCTAACAGCTGCAGTACAGCAGCTCACCAGCGCATTCACAAAGCCTGCCCCCCCCATGTCTGTCCAGAGTGTGGGGGCACGGCCAAGCAGCCGGCCTTCCAAGCCCACCTGAACGAGACCTGTCTGCACTTTGCACGGCGCATTGGATACAGGTTAGATACCCCCCCTAGGTGGTTGTCAGATAAAACAAAAACAAACTGTTGTCATACAGAAAGTGAATTTCCTCTTCTGTGTTCCCATCCCTCCCCCTCTCTCCAGGTGTTCCAGTTGTCAGGTAGTGTTCGGAGGGCTGAACTCGGTGAAGTCTCACATCCAGCTGGTTCACTGTGACATGTTCCATAAATGCCCCAGCTGCCCCATGGCTTTTAAATCTGCCTCCAGCATACAGAGCCATATCAATGCTCAGCACCCCACCCTCACCGGAGCACAGGCCAAGTATATACATACACATGCGTGGACGTGCCTTTTCCCAAGATTTCTCTCATCTCTCTCACTATTAATTGCAACTACTTTCTCTCCTTCACAGGTTGATTTATAAGTGTGTGATGTGTGACACAGTTTTTACCCAGAAGTCCCTGCTCTATGTGCACTTTGATACACATTTATCCAACCAGAAGATGCAAGTGTTTAAGTGTCCTGAGTGCACCAAACTGTATTCTCAGAGGAATTCCCTAATGGACCATATCAAAGTATATCTGCGTTTTATTTATCTTATCTTATATTTTCCAAGTATTTAGAGAAGAATCCTCACCAGAATAATTTCAACCTATTATCCCTCCCTGTCTTTTTTCCCCCCTTCTCCATCTCTTCCTCAGTCACACAAGGGTCCCCCGGTCAAACAGGAGTTGCCTCCCACCCCAGTTCCTTCCTTTCGCTCACGGCCTTCAGTGAAGATGGAGAGCTCAGATGGGGAAGAATGCAGAGACCAAAAGGAGGAGGAGAAGGTGAATGGGGAGAGGACAAAGACCACCTCAGGCTGGAACTGTGTACCTTGTCATGCACGCTACACAGAGAGGGAGGACTTCATCACCCATATGGCCAAACAGCATGGCAAGGTCAGGAAGATCACCATCCCTAAACTCCCCAAAATAGAAAATGATGGGGTTTTTTTTGTTTGCAGATGTAGCCCCCAAAAAGGTAGAGCCAACATATATGTGTGTTTGTGTGTTGTATAGATTCTGAAGAAGTTCCCATGTAACAAGTGTGAGAGCTCCTTCACCACGACCTCCAGTCTGAGGCGTCACATCAGAGACAAACACAAAGCCATAAGTCACGGCTTCCACTGCCAGTGAGTATCCCACATACTACCTCCTATATCCTTCTCATATACCCAGTGATAGGGCTGTCACGATTTCCAAAAAACCTGCAATGAAACCGTTATCAGGACGATTCTTTTGAAACCCTCCACCACTTCAACATGAACTTGTCAAAACTACTTTCTCACTGGCTTGTCAGACCATCATTACATGGGATGCACAGAGCAGCACCTGCCTCCATACAAGGAAGGCCTGACGTAAAGAACAGCAAATTAAGCTTACAAGTTAACAACTCTGTGAAAGTATAGAATTGTATGCAATTGTTTTGCAAACCCCACACTTGATTTCCCTCACTGAATTTGTGTGTGTGTGTGTGTGTGTAGGTTCTGTGTTGGCGGTGAGAAAACATTCAGCAGCAGGGTGATGTTGCAGAGGCATATTCAGCTGAGACATAGCATGGATGCTGTGAGCCAGGACACACAACTGGTACGCCACTTTCTTATAAAGAATCAAACAGGAAGTGCCTTTAATAACTTGTAATTAACAGCCCTTGCCTTTATTTCCTCTGGCTGAAGGGAGGTGGCGGTGGGTTGGACGAGGCAGACAGTTCCTCAGAACAGGATGGCAATTCGGGGACTCGCCAGAGACCGAGAAGAGCCGTGAAGACGGAGCAAGAAGAAGAGTCCACAGATGGGGTGAGTCTGGCTAAGAAGTTTCGTTTCTCCTCCTCCGCACCCTCTCCCTCTTCCCTCCCCGAGTCTGGGTTCCGCTGTGCCCCCTGTGGCTTCACCACCGAGGACCAGGCAGCCTTCCTGGAGCACATCCCCCAGCACCGCACGGGGGGGACAGGAGGCGTCAGTCTGCAGTGTCTGCAGTGTGGGGCCTGCTTCACATCCACCACCTCCCTGTCCCGCCATCGCTTCATTACCCACAAAGTCAGAAACACATTTCCTGACAACCGCCACACCCCCAGTGACCGCCCAGCACCCTCCCCTGGTAACAGCAGGGACCATGATGATATGAGTCCAGGAGGGGGTTCTCCCCCGGCATCGCCCTCCTCTCAACCCTCCATACCACAGGGGAAGGAAGGGGAGGGCATGCTGGCCTGTAAGGTGTGTGGTAAACACTTTGAGAAGGCGTCAGATCTGAACACTCACTTCAGAACTCATGGTATGGCCTTTATTAACGCGCGCAACACCGGCAAAACTACTTAAGGTGTCAGAGAAAAGTGAAAGGGTAGAGGAGAGGTTGGTAGAAGATGAAAGGCAATATTTGCAAAGTACCTTATTTATTGTCGGCTTCTCGTCCAACGTGTGGGTTAGTACTTGTGCATTAAGTTAACCAAAGATTGATACTAGAGTTTCTATATGGACTGTAAAACAATTCACTGTGAGCTTCACTGTAAAAGATAAGCCTTAACCTTCGACTTGTTCTGACACTCAGGATCTAATATTTAATGTCTATGTTCAGTAATATGATACTAACGAGATTAGCGTGCCAGCCGGTGAACTGTTGGTCTGACTCGTTCACCGCTGTGAGCACATTCACATGTTCGTGTGCCAGGAGAGAACTGTGAATGTGATTTCCAAAACATACTGTGATATGCTTGTTGGCTGTTTCACTGAATCTTGATAGACAGCAATAGAATGTGACCATTTTTGATTTCAATATTTACTCCTACTGAAGAGATTCTTGAAATGGCAAATGCCAATCCAGGTCTTTTTTTCTGTCAAGTTCTTCCTTGCCTAACGTATCTTAAACCTTTTTCTGAGTAGAATGTATGTACACAGGCGTGAACAGGAGATGGTAAAGCAATAAGTGTGTGTTTCTGATGTCTGGTTTAGGGTTATGTGCTTTTCTAAATCATGTTTTATGAGATTACTGTAAACAAAAGATCTATATGTATGTGACTATTTTTGTTCCTTATGCCTACCGTACATTAGAGGACTACATTGAACCTCATATTGGACAACCAGCGTTTCTTCGGTCTTTGAAACCGTTATACAGAACAAGAGCATGCAGACTTTCTTCTGATAAGCTCATAGGATGTAATGGTGTGATGGACACTGCATAGAGTAGGTACCAACCCAGCCTCCCTGTAATTGTCACCGAAGCCACTAAAACGTTTTTGATACTGCAGTCATGGTTTTCATTGCTTCATGTCGGTGTACGGTAGTCATTAGGGACTTGTGTGAGCGTGTGTTTACTTTCTCAGGAGATTATGCTTCACGTTTTTGCTTGGATTTAACTTGGGGTTTCTGTTTTGCATTGACAATGTAGTTTCTAACTAGATGCTCATAAAAAGAATAAAACATTGGCACTTTTTCTGTCTATTTGCTCTCGTGTGTTTTTATTTTTTTTTTATTTTTTTTTTTTACCTCAAACCTCTCTTCAAAAGTGATTTCTCAATTTTTGAGTAAATATATGAATCAGCTTTATTAATGCCTGTAATTTTCCATCTTGTCAAGATCAAATTTTCACATCACAAGATCTTAAAACATCCAACATAGAGGGCATCAGAGTGACAGACATTACATGTTGCTTTCCATTCTATTACAATAGGTTATGTCTTAGAAATATATAGAGATATATAGATTTGTTTAAAGGTAAATACATTTCTCATATGGGATATAACTGCTTTCATCCTTTCTGCTACATGTTACACACTTTAAATGTATATTAATATTTATGAAGGCCACACTCCTATGGTCACACATGTATGACAAAATTACCTCAGAACATGTCTAAACATGTCTTCATCACTAACTAGGTCAGCATTAAGGATTAAGGATCTTGTTGCCATAAGTGCTATATAATGATGCTGCATGTGTGTGGGATCTGACGTTCCTGGTTGCAGCAGGTCTCTCTGTCCTCACAACAGCAGGAACCCCAGAAGGAGAAAGAGGAAGGGCTTCATAAAGGCTGCTATTCCCTCAATGCTCAGGGACGGTGCTCCTGCAGGAGAGAGCGAGAGTGATAGGAAGACTGAACTGAGAATTCGAGAGTAAGAACCTTTTACAATGAGGTCTGTAAAATTAGGCTGCAAAACTAGTAGGATTCAGCAGGGAAAACAATATCAGCACAAACATACAATATAAAACAGGCAATAAAACAAAGCAATAAAATAGTGGGGTTACATAAAAATGCTGCCAATTTCAACACAGGCATACTGTAAGAGTGGGAAGTATAGGAACAAGTATGGATTACTTATAGATGATACTAACAGTCTTAATTGCTTAAATATGGATTACTCAATATGAAATGATGCACTGTGTATGTAAATATAATTAAATACATATTTATGAATATAAGTATATATAAACAATGTTATAAGATATAAATAAAACGGCAATATGTACAATGCAAATAGGCACTGGGTCTCTACCTGACTCTGGGGCCTTCTGTGGCTCAGTACGAGACCCGATCTGAGCTCCGTCAAGGGCAGCCAGTTCTGCTTCTCCCAGCGCTGCTCGCTGGGCACTGGTTACCATGGCAGCATTGTCAGGACCAAGAGCCCCCAGCTGGCTGACTGAGAGGGCCTGGTGAGAATAAAGAGTGGCACAGAAGTCACGAGGCATTCGGTGGCCTAAATGCTCGCAGTTCACAGAGAGAGGGAAGGAGAGCAGCCAGAAAGAGACAGAAAGGTTACTCACAGCAAAGTTGTCTGCAGGTATGAGTGGTATGCTGGTCTGGCTGAGAAATGAAAAGACCGATGGATCCAGAGAACCAAGCTCAGCTTTATTCAGACCCGCTGAGGGAGACAGAAAGAACTGATCAGTATTTTATCATACACAGAACGAGAGCTGGAACTGGAAAGGGATTAGGTTTTACATGGTTGATGGACAGTGCTGTAATGACAAACTGTATTAGTTTCCCTGCAGACATGGGAGGAGTGTCACACAGAAGCATTTATCTAACCTATGATGTTGCCTAAGGTGGAGACCTCTGCCTCCGTCCAGGTGCTGGGCTGTCCAAATGCAGCCACAGCAAGCCCCTTCAACTGCTCTGTCACCACCGGGGAACACTGGACATCATCCATTGAGTCCACAGCCTCCCTGTGAAATACACACACATGATGACAAAAACAAGACATACACCTAGTCTCTAAAATGGATCAGTCTCTCTCTCTGACACACACACATAACAATCACAAGTGAGTTCTGCATGGCACACTAACTTGAAGGCATCCATGTTGAGTTGTCCGATGTCGTCAGAGCTGAGGCCACAGATGAACTGGTTCAGTGCTACTATCTCCACAGCTCCCAGTTCTCCTGCCGTCAGATTGCTGTGCTTAGCAAAACCCTTCCACACCGCCTTCACCTGTTAAAACCAGTCATCATCTTCATTATGACCATATGATCGTAATCATCCTCATAGTTAGCGATCTGTCTGTCTGTCTGTCTGTATATTTTACCTGTGACTCATTCCAGCCACAGTGGGCAATTGCCTCCAGAGTGTCCAGGGAGATGGGAAGCATCTCCAGGTCTGTGTCAGAGAAGCCCTGGGAAACACAACCCAGCTGGATGACCAGGCTTTCATTCGTATGTGTGACTGGACCCCAGGCCTGCAGAAACACACATGAGCACAAACCAAACCTCAGGAGTGATTGGGTTAATCAAATGAGAATGAGATGAACACAGAAGACAAGGAAGCCAAAATATTTCATTACATGAGCACATTTAGAAATTTCTTCAGTTTAGACACGCAGTTACACTAATGTCATGAGACAGTACGAGTTCAGACGCGTTTCCACTTGACTAGAGAGGCTCTGCTGGATATATAATTCTATGTTATCATATCATAGAATTGTACATTATCATAGAAATATGAGAAACATGCTGAGCCTAGCATTTATATCACATGCATATACCAGAATAACCTCACCCTTTAGCCTACAGCCCAATGTGAGAGCCATGATAATATAACTACTGCTTACGCTGTACCTCAGTGGCTTTTCTTTCAAGCACGGCCAGCTGGTCTGTGCTGTAGTCAGGAATGGACCCTAGAGTTTCTACTGTAGCAATGAAGGTCTCCACTGTCATCTTCTCCATGTGTGCAGGGGTCCAGTAGACGTTGTTCTCACTCAGTTCTTCAATCAACTCCACCGTGGGGACCTTATCCTCAATACTATCGACTGAGAGACAGAAGGAGAGAGAGAGAGAGACAGACAGACAGACAGACAGACAGACAGACATGTATCACCAAATGTGACTATGCTGTATCACTAACCACAAGCAATAACGTCACTGCACACACAAGATGTCTCTTCCTCACCTTCTCTCTTTCTACGTACACCAAGGGACCTGATGGAGAGAAAGAAGAGTTTCTTTCTCAGGGCGGAGAGATCTGGAGGCGAGACGGAGGCTTGGGACAGGGTGTCTTTCAGATCAGAGAGAACCTCCTTCAGCCAGGACTAAGAGACAAAGACAAAGATAACATGGAAATACATGCATAAAACATGGCACCCAGAGGACTGCTTCATCCAAAGTGCCCAGTAGCCCCTGAGTCTTCACGGTCAAGGTCATGAATTAATTTCTGTTCCATGGCCCAGTGAGTGGTGTGTGTGTGTGTGTGTGTGTGTGTGTTAGAGGATATATTTATGAAAAGGCACATGGAAAAGCAAACACTACAACATAAGGACACCAAGAACAGCCTATATATGTGCATTATTTAGGTTGGGAACAACAAACACAAAGAAGAACAGAATGACCATGACTCATTTATTAACACTTTCACCATCATTGTCCACAGGCATGATGAATTCATATGAGAGAGAAGACTATAGCTTGGACATATACACACCTTATAGCGCAGAGCATGTATGGTCATGTCATTCAGTAGGAGGAGAGGACCCATGGATTCCATAGTCTCAGCTGACCAATCAGATGGATCCCTGCAGAATGTGAAAAATGGATCAGTCTCTCTGTTCTCTCTCTCCAATATCTCCAATCTCCAGAGAAGCCTGTCCTACCCATAAGTCTTCATGAGGAGCCGAAATAGTGCCACCTTGTGGCGTGGAGGTATTTGGGGGCATGAGGCCATGGCCTGGAGGCTGGAGTTGAGGGCCTCAGGGGCCATGAGGCGCAGTTGGGAAGGGGGTAGCTCACACAAGAGCGGCCCAAGCCTTGACACCTCCTCGCTGGACAGACTAGATATGTTTGTTCCCTGGAATTACATATATATGTTATATATATGTTAAAAATATATATGCACGTATCAAAATGGAAGTGATTCAAGAGGTATGTATCCTTGCATGTACATTGGCCAGGCACAGCAGAGCTCTCTGGGTGAGTGCAGGGCGGGACGGGGCACCAAGAGGTAATGAGCTGAGGTTAGCCTCTTTCATCTTGTCAAGGAAAGCAGGGCAGACAGAGTAAGGTAAGTCCTTCGCTTTCATAGGCCTGGGAGAGAGGGGACAAGGAAAAGCAACAGAGAACTATTATGTTTTGCAATTTAATTTGTATACATGTGAGAGAGTGGAAATGAGTAAAAGAGAGAGAAAGACAGAGAGCTTACGGCAGGTGAATCAGGAAGAGTGTGGGGATCCCATCCAAC
This sequence comes from Hoplostethus atlanticus, assembly GCA_034670405.1. Taxonomy (NCBI): domain Eukaryota; kingdom Metazoa; phylum Chordata; class Actinopteri; order Trachichthyiformes; family Trachichthyidae; genus Hoplostethus; species Hoplostethus atlanticus. The sequence continues at coordinate 2,629,199 of JAXDDX010000016.1, read as the reverse complement.
TCCTCCTTTGTGATGGTTTGGAAATAGCCTGGTCGCTCTTTCTCTAAATTTGTAAAAAGCTTTCGGGCAGCGCAGCCCACCTGAGAAAGCATGTGTTATATATATGTCAAGCATGTACAGGCATATGTTAAGATTCATTTAGAATTAAGTGCGTGTGTGTGTGTATGTGTGTGTGCGTACCTGTGCTTTAGAGAGCCATCGTGCAGTCTCTGTTATGGCCTGGGCCATTCGCTTGGTATCGTTGTCAGCAACTCTGTTAATCATCTTGCAGGTGATGCCCTGAACGGCTGCACCCAGCTTCCTGTCTCGGTCAATGACATTATCAATGTGAACGTGAAGCAATGACAGAACCCATGTGTGTTTTGCTGCAGAACAGTTGAACAGGTGCTCATTTGAAAAGATCAGGTATTTCAGTAACGTCATAATAAGCACGTATCTCCTACCTAATGTCATCAGGCCTGATCTTTCCCCTTATAATCTTTCTGACCAGGAAAGCGGACTAAGGAAAAGATGACAAGGAGAGAATCACGTTGGCACTACACATTAAGTCTGTACACTTCATACTTCATATTTTATATTTATACTTTAAAAAGTATAAATACATACTGTAAGAGCTGTTGGCTGTAGAAAACAAAATGCAGATTACCTGTTCCCTGCTCCAGTGCTTGCCCTCTATTTGGTCCAGAGAAGATAGGTTTGCTTTGACCAGGGTGCCCAGGGACAGGCTGGAGAGCAAGGGGCCAGGCACTTTCTGCACCAGCTCTGAGACCGTCACACCTTTGTGCAGCTACAGAGAAACATTTCATTCTTGTAAGATGATGTTCAGAGTGTATATAAACACATTTGGTCAGAAAATCACCTTGCACAAACTGATTTTCCACAGATACAATTTATTTGTCATTACCTCTGGATTTCTATTATAATCTGGCACTCCCTCAATTTACTCCAAATAGTTAGAATCAAAATCATTTACAATAATGATTTGGGAATTTATCGTAATAAATAAATAAAAAGGTTACCCTCCGTTTCCTCCTCCTTCCTCATCTTCCTTACTCACCCCTACCAGCAAAGCCTTCTTCTGCCCCTTGCTCATCTGACTAGTAATATCCTGCAGACCCTCTTTACCCAGAACCTCCTGGGCTTTTACTGTCTTGAACAGGGAGGTTGGCAGGCCCCGCACAACTGAGCCCAGGGACATCAGTTCCTTCCCTGACAGCGCCTGGCAGGAAGATAGAGATAGATAGCAGATAGAGATAACTATAATATCAGTAGGAGAGCACATCTGAGAAAACAAGCCACCAGAGTTTTGGTGGAGAGGCACTCTCACCTTCTTTCCCCTCAGTAGCTTCTTAGCCAGTCGCTTGGCCTGGTTCAGCCTCCATCTGACTTTGAATCCCAGGGTTGTGAGAGCCTCTTTGAGAGCAGAGACAGGGAATTTGGACAGCTGGTTGGGAGAGAGCACGGTCACATCAGTGCCCAGATCGTGTAGCAACGCAGGACTAGCAGCGTCTGTGGATGATGACATCAAAGTCCTGACCAAGCGCTTCTTCAACTAGAGAGAGAGAGAGAGAGACAGACAGACAGACAGACAGACAGACAGAGGTTCATGAGTGTCCTGACTGTGTGGCCCGAGGTGAGAGAGAAACTAATAAAGAGAGTGATACCCTTTTGATTCTGGAGTTGTTGCAGTCCCTGAGCTGAGAGAGGAGGTGCCTGCTGAGGGTGGTGTTCATTGCCGGAGGATCATAATAGAAACAGGCCAGCATGCCAAGCCTGAGGAGGGTCAAGGTAAAAATGTAGTGGTTACTGTAACAACAATCTACAAAGTGGATCGATATGGGATCAGCTGCCTAGTTACAGTCACGTGCATTGTGCATCGTTTCATTGCACTGCTGTGATCTTTGACTCAAAACAGCAAAACCTTAGTGTTACAAGACTTTAAACAGACATGTGATTTACAGTGTACCAGTATATGTTATAGTTAAACCCTCAAATTCCAACAGTCTTTTTTAGCGAGGGGGTGTATTGTTGTGGTTAACACAGAACAATGCTAAGATATCTCCATCACACAAAACACAAACACCACTCAACAACCGATACACTGTATGATTGTCTGAGGTGTACAGAGATGTGATATCCAGGACAAAAGACAAAAGATGGGATGTTCGCCTGTCCACTTCTGTACTGTCAGGAAGTAAGAGCTGTATTTTACATACTCAAATGAATGCAAATCAAAACAAAAAGTTGTTTTGAAAATAGGTAAATCTAGATCCCTTCCCTGTGATGTTCTCATCCACTGAGCCACACAATTTTGTAAACAAACACATGCGCCTGCACTCAAACACGCACACACACTTGTGTATGAAAACACACCTGTCCACATGCCGTGTGAACTCCTTCTTGTCGCTGGAGCACTCTTGGACCTTTTGGAGAATCGTCCTGGCCAGGAGAGGCTTCATCCCAGACACCCCACTGAAGGAGGGTTTGAACTGGGGTGAGTTGAAGAACTGACACATCTAGAAGAAGGAGAGTGAAAGATACAAATCAACAGTGGTTAACTCTCTCTATCTACATTGGCTATTCATCTCACCTTGCACCTCTCTCTCAACATCACGCAGCAATTAATCACACATGCACACTCAAGCCCACCTCGTTTTTGGGAGAAGAATTGACATCGTCCAAGTGCAAGAGGGAGAGGTAGGGCCCCATCACCTTCAACGCTTCCACTTTCAGCCACATCAATTTGGGTGGGCAGCATTTAGTCACAACTACAGAACAAGTGGAGGTTGTCACACACAACAAACACAATACCTCACATACCTTATTACGGCTGCTCCACAGACGTTGTATAGCCATACACTGAAATAAACATGCATACTGCAGCATGGCGGTATGTGAGCCAGCCTCAGATACAGATGTGAGGTGTGGTGTGTCACTGACACACGCAACCCTCCGCTGTACTGAAGTGACTTACTGTTGCCCTCTTTCTTCCTCTTCCTCCCTTTATCTTTTTTTTCCTTACTTGATGAATGATCTTCGCTGTCCTTACCATGTTCTTCTCCACCCCTTGTTGGTTTTGACTCGGACGGTTTCTGACTTGTTGGTCTTGACTCGGACGGTTTCTGACTTGTTGGTCTTGACTCGGACGGTTTCTGACTTGTTGGTTTTGACTCGGACGGTTTCTGACTTGTTGGTTTTGACTCGGACGGTCTCTGACTTGTTGGTCTTAACTCGGACGGTTTCTGACTTGTTGGTCTTGACTCGGACGGTTTCTGACTTGTTGGTTTTGACTCGGACGGTTTCTGACTTGTTGGTCTTGACTCAGATGGTTTCTTACTTATTGGTCTTGACTCAGATGGTTTCTTACTTATTGGTCTTGACTCAGGCGGTTTCTGACTTGTTAGGCTTGACGTGGATGGTTTCCAACCTGCTACTGACTCGGAATGGGATGTGGGCTTCCTAGTACAGTTCCTAGTACATCTCTGGCTGACCTGCTCTTTTACCCACTCTTTGACCTGAACCCTCTGCTCCTCAGACAAGGAACCAAACACCTCCTTCAGCATCTTCATCCTGGAACCAGCAACAATTTTACACAAAGAAAAGATGTCTAAAGATGTAGTGGTGGAGGAAATACATAGCATTACACATAAAACCACACATTACTGCATTGCATATAGCATCACATGTGACACACACACACACACACACACACACACACACACACACACACACACGCACTCACATTATTGCCATGTGGGGGTGCTCTATCATGGGAGGCAAGTTCATTTTTGTAGAAGGAATATTCTGCAGGAGAGGTTTGGCAGCCCACACCATGCCGTCATAGTCCTCTGGGTCCATTCTGTCTCCACGCATCATGGTCAAAGTCTCCCAGGAGAGAGGGGCCACAAATGCCCGCATATAACATGCAGATGCCTCCTGGAGGAGTTAGAAGGGCAGATATCATTAGATTGTCAGAGAACAGCATGAATGAACGGTATACATAAAATCTTGGGATTGGTGGGGAGCACTGACGGAGAAGTTCCTCATCAGCTTTATCAGGGATGAAAGATTGGTGCAATTCCACATCTTGTTTGCCACATCCTAAAAAGAGAGAAAGACAGAGAGAGAAAAGAGAGATCCAGTGTGTGCTGGTAAACATAGCAATATAACTTTAATTAACTTTTTTTTAATGTTCCAAACCATCAATAACTGACTTCTGGTTATCAAGAGTACAAAATAAACAACATGGAATAGTTGTATGAAACATCAATTTGTTTTTATGTGAATGAATCTTGTTAATGTTGTGAGTATGAATACGTATGTGTTCACACCATTTTGTCTGGCTTGAAAGGAGGACAGGGGCGTTGGCTAACTGAGTCCTTGCTGGTGTCCACGGGAGGGAGCAATGACAGGACAGTGAAAATTGTGGCGAGTCGGGTGTCATTCTCCATGGCCATTCTGTCCCCCACTGGTGAGCCACTGAGAGAGAGGAAAGACAGTGGGTAAGATAACTGGTGAGTGGAGGTGTAAGACGTTACCTTTTTAATTTACTTTTTTTATTTATAAAGTGGGGTCGAAAGTGGACTATGACAGATGATTTAATGAACGATTAGCAGATACGACAGAGCCATGAGGAGAGAGAGAGAAAGAGATGGAAAGAAAGGAATGGGAAAGAAGATGGATGAAGATTGGATAGAGATGGATGGAGAGAGAGAGATCGAGAGGATTAGAGAGAAGAATAGAGAGACAGGGAGAGAGATAGCGAAATATGGTTACAGCTGGAGAGCGAGATTGGAGATAGAGGTAGAGAGATGAACACAGAGAGAGAGAGAGAGAGAGAGAGAGAGAGAGAGAGAGAGAGAGAGAGAGAGACCTACAGAATTACAAGAAAGATGGACAGAGAGATGGGTGTAGAGAGAGATTAACTGAAAGGGATGCAGAGAGAGAGGTGAAGAAAGGTATAGATGAATAGTGGATGGAATGATTTGTAACACATGGAGAGATAGGGGAGGACGTTTTGCCGGTCCTCACTTCTCCTTCTTCTTTAGGGTTAAATTTAAGGTTAGAATTAGGATTAGGTTTAGGTGTGGGTAAAAGGTTAGGAGTTAGGGGTTAGGGAACAAATGTAGTCAGAAGGTCCACTACCTGTGTTGCAAATGAGAAATGCTCATATGAAATTGAAATGTATCTAAATATCTTGTTTGCACACCATTTGTTTTCTCAAATTGTTGTCACACCATAGATTTCATTCATATATTAACACATGTATGGTCTTAACACACAGTGTGACTTATTTTGGTCTTTTAACACTTTAATATCAGATATTGAATAAATGAATATGGTCCTGTGTTATTGTCACTACTGCTATTGCTTTAACTTGGAAAAAGGACTTCCGTTGACAAATATTTTTCATTATTAATTAATGTAAAAATGATGTAATCTTGTTGAAAAATATGATTAATTTGTTTTTGATGAATGATGAAACAAAAGAACTCTTGGTAGTGGACTCATACTTTGGATCCCACTGTATGGATATCCTTTATTCACCCAGGGAAAGTTGACTGAGCACCCTGCCTCACGTTCATACAGTTCCACACATTCCCACCTGGAAGCTGCCCAGTAAAACCGCAGTCTACTGTTGGCCACTGAGCAGCTCCACTGAAGCAGTGGGGGCCAAATGCCTTGCTCAAGGAAACTTCAACAATGGTTGTTCCCGACCCACATTTTCCCATCCGGTCTAGGGATTTAAACCAGCAACCCTCCCACCATCATAAGCCTACTTCTTTACAAGTCTCAAACCTAGATTTAAGACAAACAAATCTCTCCTAAATGTACCGGCAAAGACGTTTGCATACTTTGAGTGAGTGAGAAACTAGCCACTGCTAAACAACCAGTGGGATGTTGGTTGTCCCGTATCTTAAGAATAAGATGTTTAACAATGCATCTCTCAATTACCTGTCGTCATAGTAATTTTTCATCGCCTTGGGCACCTGGTGTCCTGTAACATAACAACCCTCCATAGTTTATACAGTTAAAACACATCAGGATTGGGATTAGTATTTGTCAAACACACACACACATGCACGCACGCACACACACTATTCATAAAAAAATACATGAAGAGTTTTCTTTCTCACCCATTTTCTGGCATTGCCTCATCTGTGGAGAGACAACAAAGCAGTATCAGCATCCTTTCAGAAACAACATGACATATGTCTGATTGTTCAGTGTATCTCTGCCTGGTTAGGTTAACCCAATCACTTTTACATTCAATCTGAAAAATACCCTCTACTTAGGCATCATGGAAAGCAACTTCTGCAATTGTAGTTTGATATTGAAGGTATGGGGCCCAATCTTAATGGCCAACTGGTAGCTGCAGCTACTGACATAAAGCTGGTTTTGAAAAAAACCCGCCGTGAAATCATGATTGCTGGAAGGGCACATTAATGGTATAAAAAATAAAGTCCAACGCATAAAAATCCTTACTGCAACGTACGCATTATTACCAAAGCCTTCTTCAGGATTTTAACTCAACAGCCCACATGAGTGCCTTGTGCCTTCCCAAAGAGCACCAGTGGAGGCAATACTAAATACTGTTCTTTTGACTGGACATTAATGATAATGTATTGCTACAATACAACAGGAAAACAAAAGGAATAATAATAGTGATAATAATAATACATTTCAAATAGTAATAGTGAAACTTATTTACAATTTAGATACTTCAAATAGTACATTGTACAGTACAATTTAGATTTACAGATTTAAAGAGGGCTTTGAAAGTTTAAAATCAAAGTAATATATCCAATACAAAATAAAAGCAAATCAAACACAACAATATGTAAAATGTATAATAATAACTATCAAATGCAAGTTTATAAAAATGCTGAAATGAAAATGCTAGTTCTTTGTCTTGCATGTTACATAATCTGCCTCTCTAACAAAGTGACTGGAAAGTCACTTACCAGTTTTGTGACCACGTTCTTGTGGTGAGGTGATGTGGTTGGGAGGGCAGGTTTACTTCCAGGCGTCATATGTGAGGGCTTAGCTGACACATATAACAACAATAAAAACACATGCACACACGAACACATAAACACATGCACAAACATGCACACGCATACATACACCAGCATAGGTATTCAGGTTTTTTATTTGGGTTCAATGATTCACCATCCTCAACTTGTCAAGTTACAGGAGGAAATAAAGTTTCTGGTGGTGTTGCTGCTTACCTAAGGATGCATAGACGATGAAGAGTAGGACAACAATTGTCCCCCCTTTAGGAGCCATGGTGAAAAGGCCCGCCCTGTCTGTTGAAGATGTAAACATGATTAGATCTTATTTTAAGAGCGTATCAATGAGAACACACAACACAAATCATTTTGACAAACCACTATTTTACATTCTGTGCACCTTATTATACTATATTCTATGTCATGCAGTTGATGTAGGATTTTTTTTATGTTTGATTGGTTTTTACTATGACCAAAACATTTAACTTGGGCTGATCTGTAGGATGTTGGGATTTTGTTATTAAGGCTCTGGTTGTTATGGCTCCTGTCTCCATGCGAGCCAGGTCTATGTAACTACAGTTTTCTGACATTCTTCCTCCCATGAGACGTTTTGTTCAGACTTCCCTAGCTACCCACTTTGATACCCATCCTTTGGGAAGGCTCCTTGGGGGTTGGAGGATAACAGGTTGAGAAAAACAGTCTCTGTAATCTACAGTAGGTACTGTGGAATAACACTTTATTTTAGTTTATCTTCCTCTCTCATTGTCTCTGCATAAACATCCATTCTTTTCATACTTCCTTCATAAAGAAACATTTGCATGTTTGTATAGTTTGCATTCACCTTGTTTTCCTTGCACTGATTTGACTTCTCATTTGAATGTGCCCAACAAATACTACAACCCTACTATTGTAATATCAACGATGCTAGTTCCAAAGAAATGTAGCGGATACACAATACATTAGATAACTAACAAGTCTCAATGTATAGTCACTTGACATTGTAATGGTTATTTGTTGGTGATACAGAGCATTATATCTCTAGTGGCTGAGAGTTAGCCTTCATTCATCAGGAATTATACATTGAAACACATAAAATATATATGGTGTGTCTAGGTATATACCTTGAAGGATCAAAAACAAATCTTCAAGACTGAAAAGGAAAAAAGGTAAGAGCTCTCTTGAAGCCTATCACACAAAAAAATATATATACAAGTAAATAAATACTTACAGAATCTGTTGGATATTGAGATTCTAGCAGGCACTGTGTTTAGAATAAGGTGTGGACTGCAATGTGAGGAGGATGCGTGTCCGTCTTCTGGCTTTCTCTTACATCAAATGTGCGCTGGGTGGTTACCTGTCCTCAATTGAGTCAAAACAGGTGCATGGTATCAAAGCAATTGTGTGCACGTGTATGTGCAGAAGAGAGAGAGAGAGAGAGAGAGAGAGAGAGAGAGAGAGAGAGAGAAGAGAGAAAGAGATAATTGATGTGCTTTCATGTTATGTTGACTATGAAACATTATATCACCACAGTCAGTAATAAGTTATCCAAAAGCAAATAATAGTTATTGAAAGATTCACTTTCAAGATATATCATATATACTATGTGCCTGAGAGCAATTTGTATTCTAATGTTTGTTCTAAGCTTCAATTACAAGTTAATTCTTCACTTGTAAGCAAAAATTGGAAAGAGACCATTTTTAAACAGTCAATTGAGCTTTGGACCAGATCAGAATGAGTGAGCAGTCTAGCTCTACTTGTTACTACATGTCATTCCCCACTATGACTTTGAAAAAACTTTTAAGGCAAAATGTAACAGTGAGAAAAATGTAATGTAACGGTGACAATTAAGTATGAAGAAGAAATAAAGTATCAAATGGTGTTTGAAAATATGATATAATGATATACAATGCTGAGTGACATGCTAAACAAAAAAGATAATTAAAGAAATGAATCTTAGTCAGTAGAGCCATTAGCAAATGTTTATTCATTTACTTTTCAGGTCATTTGACAGAGAGTAACATTACACTGCAATCCATAAACTAGATCCAAAGTATAGATTGAGGAAGTATAGATTGAGTTCAGTTATCAACCAATAACCATACATGCTTACTCAACCCTCTCTATGGAGAGGCCTGGCTGACAAACAACACTAGCTCTCCTGTAATACCCACAGGACATCCTCTTCTTTAATCACTCTCATTAAGAACAGGAGCACGTTTACATTTTGCCTTTAGCTGACCTTCCTGCACATGCCTGAGAGTAATCTGACATGATTGCTGTTAACTGAGGTGTGTTTCATTCCATGTCACTGTTCCCCTTAATTGTGGAGCCAATAACCACACGAAGGTTTGAGCTGGTGAAGTGATCTGAAAAGAGACCATGAGCCATTGACATTGGTTAGTGGGTACATACATGTTTGAGTATATGTGTGTGTGTGTGTGTGTGTGTGTGTGTGTGCGTGTGTGCGTGTGAGAGAATGAGAGTGAGAGTGAGAGAGTGTATGTCTGAAAGTGGCAGTCATACCATACCAAGAGATATACCATTCTGGCAACACTGCTCCTGCACCATAGCAGCATATGAACAGGTGTGTATGTGTGTGTGTGTGTGTGTCTGTGTATGTACAACTCACCTGCAGCGAACTCACGAATGTCAGCAGGCCTCTTAAGAAACACATCTCTGTGAGAGGATGACATGAAGTCAGAATAATGACAATGTGGGAGACATGTCAAAATAAAAAGATAAGAAGAAGAAAAAATAATCTGAATTACGAGATTCTGGACATTTCTTTTATACACTTGTTGCTTCTTTGTTGTTCTTTGGATCCATGTCTGCTGTCCATTGCTTTTTATCACAGCAGTTTCAGTTCATCATTTTTACAAACTTGCATTTGACAGTTATTTGTATTGCATATAATTACTGTAATGGACTTGCTTTTATTTTGTATTTGATACTACTCTGTAATGTTCATTTTAACTGAATTTTGTCAAAGCCCTCTTGTAATCTATAAAAACCTGATTTGTAAATAGGTTTCATTATTACTATTTGAAATTCATTGTTAATGAGTATTGTTTGATCATGATAATGGTTATTGTTATTATTATATGATATTACTGCATAGTAAAGGAACAAGTCTCGTGGGAACCAAACAACCTGGGCTGTCCTGTGTGCTGTTGTCCAGAGAAAAAAGACTGGAGCTGACCCATGTACAAAGATCAGGGTGACCTTGTGCAGTCTGTGGAAATTTGTTTGAGCTTTTACAGCCAAATGAGCAAACATGTTGGGCCTGGATTGATTTGTTTCCTGATGACATAAAGAGTATGTTGGCTTTCCTCTTGTCTCTAACATTGGGTGTTCATGTTCACCAAAGACCAACCAAAATCACACTAAGAGGGTGAATTCTGAGCTAGGTGAGCTGACAGTTAACAACGTAGTTATGGAGGAGAAAATAATAAGCTAACCTTAGAAAGTTGCTTATCAATATCTCCACTTCCGGATGTGACCTCAAATACTTTTCGTTGTCCATTCTCGTTTGAATCTGAAAATCAAAGAGAAAATATAGTTCATTAACTTGGCTATGGCTGTTTCTTGGCAATAAGCAGCATACAAATCCGACTAAAGTTGCTAATGTTAAGGCGTTAACTAGTTACTTTGTGTTAAAATGAGCATTAACGTTAACATACCTTGAACTGTCGTAGTTTCTCTTGCTGCTCAGCGCTTAATGCGCCTACGTCCAATATCTCCAGTCCTCCTTTTGCAGCCATCATTTCTCTATACTATTACAAATGTTTGTGTTGTTATTCTTTCTGTAGGTACGCCGTACAGCCTACAGATTGATGATTGACAAGCAACATAAAGTTGCTAGCGATTGTTAGCACAAAGATGGTCACCTGTTGTTGACACACTAACGGTCGCTATGACAACAGTCTCCGGTAGCTACGGCTATGTCCGCGTGGTGGCAGTATAAGCTTGGCCATTGGTTCCCATGCTATTGTTTTTTTTTATGTCAAGACCTTATAATAGATACCCACTTATCAGTTTACCATGTTTTACTTTCATCCTTTTATCCTGTTAAAGTGGACATACATTTTTATTGAAAAAATCACAACATACATCATAGTAAGTAGTATGTTTTATGGGGTTAGGGCTTGTTCTGGGGGGAAAAAAAGCATGAATGAATGCTTTTCTGAAAAAAATAACTATTTTTTGTTCCTTTATGCTATTTACCAGGAATGAAATACCAGAGAAATTAATTATTGGGGATTCCAGAAACCCCTTCAAGGATTCATTGGGTCCTGGATCTCTGAGCTAAGCAACAGGCACTCACTCCCAGTCCACTAAATTTTTTATTTATTAAAACAATTTTTTTTATATCTAAGAAGCAGACAAACTGGTGGATTACCAGTATTTTAGACAGTATATTTTAGCATTCCTATTTGCTCAAACCTTGTAAAGAATATCAGGATACTGAGAGAGCAGGGTGTGTATTGACTGTTTATTTGAATAGACTCAGCAAAATTCTTTAAATATAAAAGTAAATTAGACAGTAAGCTAACATTTTACAACATGTATGTATACATTTTATCTACACTATTCAATTCTAAAACATCATGGACACAGAGTAGCTTAAATATGTTTTCTGGCTGTTCTCCAGACAAAAACAGACAAAAAGCGTTTCAGAGGTATTTCAAGCCAGGAGAGACTAGATTTGTAAGTTTGAATACAAGCTTTAATGGATAATGAATCAATGAACATTGGCGGTGGCTCCAGTTGAAATCAATGTTCATGGGTTAAAGGAGAACCCTGTGAATCTTGTAGACTCTTCCATTGGGCAGAATGGATCCACTGACAACCCTCCCTTGGAGGGAGGAAAGGAGTGTCCTTGCTTAATGGGCTGATTGAATAACAAGCAAGGCCGATCGCTGTCAGAATACCTGGAGTAGCAATAAAGTAGATATGAGCCATGTAGTCTTCCTGATTGAACGTACACTAAGCTTCATTTCAGGTGTGTGGAATTAAGAGAGAAAGAGAGAGAGGGCATAAAAGCTTTTCCTAATAGGAGGACTGTTAATATGTAATGTCCATTGCCCTGGTTGTCTGCAGCAGTGAAAAATGAATTACACTGCTGACTGTATGCAGTTCAAAAGTTCTGGCCAGCTTTTTTTCAGGAATGGAATAAAGGGGTGCAACCTATCATTAGCACTCTCTCTGGACCAAGAAATAACTTGTGTTGTTGAAGTGCATGGCTTCTGTCCTCCCCTCCGCCTTCTCTTCTTCCTTATTTTCTTCTTCCTCTTCTTCCACTTCATCTGGTAGAGGCTCTTTGTAACGCAGAGGGGCAAAGGTCACCAGGGCCTGTCCTTCTTGAGGTGTAGGAGCAGTGGCTGGAGGTGGAGAGGAGTCACTGCGCTGGGAGACGGCACTAAGGTTCTGGAGTTTAGACATGAACCTCTCCTTGTGTCTGAAAGAGAGGGGTTCAAAAGAAAAAGTTAATTCTCACAACAAACTGTTACATACATAGTATTTCGCTTCCGTGTAGCCAGGGCGTCCATTCAGTGCCCATTATATAAGTCATTTATAAATGTATCCGTTTGGGTTGTCAAGCTGAGAATAGAGTTATATTTCTAAATGACTGTAAAGTGATCTTTTTAGCGTTACAATATTTTCATAGATACAAACATTTAACAGCAGGCATCTTGCTTGGATGAGAGGGTGTTGAGCTAATTGTAGTGGTGTGGAATGTGAAGGTATTTGTTACCTGAATATGACACCCAACGTGACTGACAGGAGAACACACAAACCAGAGAGGCACAGGACGTAGGGCCACACATTGCCTGGATCTGGTTTAGAGACTGGGGTAAAAAAAAAGAGGGGAGGAAGGAATGGAAGAAAACAGGGAGGAAAATGAAGAGGTAGAGGCTGTGAGAAATCCTAATGGACCTGGATTGGTAGAATACCATGCAAGTGTGTGTGTTTGTGTTTGCATGTCTGTGATAGGTGTGTTGAACCAGTTTCCTGTGGGTTGTTTCGTTGTTGAGCCTCAGTTATTATGATGACATGGCTTCCTGTTAAAACCCAGTGGGGCAGAGGGGACTTTTTGGCACTGACAACATCTAAGAGTTCCTCTCTCGCTCTCGCTCTCTCTCTCTCCCCCCCCTCACACATATAATAACCATAATATCTTTTAATATCTCTTACCCTTCTTATCATCGGTCGTGTAGTCAGATGTAGTCGCAGAGCCTTCATAGTCGACTGTATACTGTGGGTTGGAAAATACGGTGGTAACATGAGAGACAGGACAGTGTGAGATAGGTAGGATAATACTAAATATACAGTGAGTGTGTGTGCATGTGTGTGTGAGAGTGAGAGAGAGAGACGCTTACCGTTGTGTCAGACAGATCATCACTGGATGTCAATTGAGCTGAAGAGACAGACATACATACCAGATAACACGTTATCAAAAACCTCAACAAGGAGAAAAACATTTATCTCCTAGACACTGTAGATTGTGAAAAGTGAGGACATATTGCAGAAAGTGCATGATTTCATGAGTGTGTTTAGGTGCACACCGGGGGATTGCTCTGCAAAAATATGAAAGGTACAAGAGTGTCAACCTATTTGACAAAGAGCGGCATCAAACGAGCTACTGAGAGAGAGATGGGGATGACATGCAACAAAGGTCCTCGGCTGAATTCAAACCAAGGACGTTGCCGGCACCTTAGCTAACTGAGCCACCAGGACACCCCAACCTTAGCTACGTTTAAATCCTAGCTAGACTGTGCACGCTCACTGCACTAGAGATAGAAGCACGCCATGTGATGACACCCTAACATGCCACACATTTCTAGTTCGTTAGACATTGGCAATCGCTAAAATACTATCATAATAATAATATCATAAAATAGAGTTTACATTTTCATCGAAAGATAACTAACATAAAAACATTGTGATTCAGCCTAAAATCTGGAAACTGATAGTAAGACAAAATTACTGTTATTAGCTGTGATGAGTGTGGAAAGAAATAATTTTCATGTCAGCATAATTGTGAGTGACACTTCTATTCTAAACAGGGGATATCTTTCCTCTGAGGGGAAGAGACACACAACAAAGAGGAATAAAGCATGTATGTGCGCATGTTTTTGTTTATGTGCTATGCTTCTTTGACCCCTCTGTACAATCCTAATCATGAGGGAAGGAAACAGGAGTCCCACCTCATAAGGTTGTCATGACTACTTTTGTCTGTGAGCAGGTTGGATCATTTATTACTGAGGTGATAAAGCTCAAGGCTTGCCAGGTCCCTACAATATACGTCACTTCCATGTTCCTAAAATTACTAATTTCTTATACATTTTTGTGTGTTTTTTTTGGTTGTTTAGGGGGAAACAGACAGCCCACAGCGAGGTTGGCCCAATCGTTTTCCCCATCTTTATATTTTGTTTGGTCAGACCTCCCAACTCTTAAGGTATTTTGTGAATTATTTTCTTGCTTTTAACTCGGGTGGCTGACCTTTAATGTTATAAGCCTCATATTCAAGCCTTTGTTTCCTTTGGGGCCGTAACACAGATAAATACCTAAGTTGTAAATGTCTTGATTTTCCTTTGTGTGTGTTTATCTGCATGTGCACGTGTATCGATATTTAACTACCTGTCCAACTGCGGGCCGTGACGGGTGTACTCCAGTCGCTCCAGAGACCATCAAATTCATCCTTAGCTCTTAGCTGTATCAGGTACTCAACGCCAGCCAATGCATCAGTGATGGTGTAGGACCTGTCTGTCGATAAGTTCTACCTGGCAAGGAAAGAAGGGAAGACATTGCACTGCTGAATTGTGACAAGATGAACACACATGCACACTTACATGCACACATACACAGTCACACATGCACACGTTCACCAGCATGCACCTGTGTTCCAGTAGACGTTATGGGTCGGTAGTTGAGCTCATAGATAAGAAAGTAATTGCGGTCTTGATACTTCCAGGAGGTAGGGATGCTCCAGTGGACTCTCAGCCTTCTCTCCTCACCCTCCACCTGATGGACTGCCACTGCTGACGGAGGGTCTGGCTTTACTGAGGGAGCGAGGTGGAATAGGTTGAGTGGGCGTCAGAGTGTCTCGGTTACAGACAGACACACACATAGACACACACCCCCTCGGACACGCTCACTTACGAATGTCCAGGGGTGTGAAGCTCAATAGAGCGCTGGTGGCATTTCCCGCGGCGCTCGTGGCACACAGGTAGGCCATATATGTCACTCTGAGGTCGTCCTCAATGTGGTTCAGACTGCACCAACAGCGGGACAGATGAGATGAGTAGGAACACTCCAAACGAGAGAATGTCTCTGAAAGGCTGAGGGGTGAGAGGGGGTAGGGGAGTCGGGGAGAAGGAAGGACAAAGAGAGAGAAACACAGAGAGAGAGAGAGAGAGAGAGAGAGAGAGGGGTGCCATGAATAGACATCTCTGAAGAAGATTACTTTATTTGCCAATTCACACAAGGCAATCAGTCTGTTCTTACCCTTTACTGAGCAAAAGGTAACAGTGAGGTTGCACGGTGACAGGCCGCTGCAGTGGCCAGTAACAGCGAATCTTACTGCTGGGTGACTTTTTATAGCAGGACAAAATGGGGCGCTCAGGAGGATCTAACAAATGTAGCAGATATGGAGAGATAAAGTGTTGGATATTATTATGAAGAAAAAAAAAAGAAATACAAAATAATGAGCAGGATGCAACAGCAGGATGAAAGCGCCATAGCATCTTGACATCACAACCTTTCGGTGACAGCACAAATCCATGAAGAAGATGTCACAAGCACTTAGTGAAATGAGCTAAAATAAAATAGACTCTTTGAGGGTATATTATTACTTTCTTAATATCTGAAGTCATCTCTTTCAATACTATTTGCAGAATCTCTGTTATGTTGAAAAGGCCATGCTGCAGCTATATCACCACTGACATGATGACTTCCTTGTCCACCGTGACCCACCTGCAACAATCACTTTGAGTGAGAAAAGCACTTTGCCTCCACGATGACAACTGTACTTCCCAGAGTCGGCACCTCTTACTGAGGTCAGGGACAGCACAGTCCCACGCCTCTCAAACAGGAGTCCTCCCCAGCCTCTCGTTCCTTCCTCCAATGTCCTCCCATTCCGTTTCCACTGTAGCCTAGTTCTCAGGCCCCTTGTTACTCTGTTCCCCTCTTCGTCGTCATAGTCATCCTCGCTGTCTGTCTCCAGGTTGCTCACGCTGGTTGGCTGGAATGATGGAGTGGTGGGATGGGCCTTGTGTTCTGTATCCCTACATCTGAGTTGACCGGTCCTTTTTAGTTCTTTGTACTCGCTCTCCGTTACAGTTTCTCCATTCTCCCCAGTCACAGTGTTGACTGCTGCTTCGGTTGGGCGGGTGGAGTATCCTTCATTTACAGTATCCCCCGTACCATGTTGGCCTCTTTTCCCCAAAACCCCACTGTTGTTTCCAATACTGTCTTGTCCACGAACACTGGCTCGTGTTGCTCTGTTGGTATTTGAACTAACTCTGGTCATGGCAACCTTCACTCCATTCACCTTCGCCTGGCCACAGCAGGTCATGGCCAACTTATTGCCCGGGGATAACACCAACACACCAGGTTGGGGGTCTGGACATAAATAAAACAACAATCAATATCATTTGTAGAATGACTGTGAATCAGGGCATGTGGCTGTGTTTCTCATTGATTTAACTGAGTTTATTGTATATATAAATGGTCAAGGTGTTTGTGTGTGTGTGAATTGGAGACTTGTTCAGTGTACATTTGTTTTCTTTAGTATAAAATGATATATTTTTTGTCTTGAATGTTGGTTGCAGTTGACTGGGCAACACAGATAGGATACATAGTTATATAACTAAAATTACCAACTCCTTTTGTACTTCCTCTTTTAATATATCTCTCCGCCCTGTTCTGTTTTTTCTGCTCGAAACTTTCGTACTGTCTCTCTGTTTCTTCTCTCATATCCTATGCTTATTCAGATTTGCTGATTGTGCAACTTTTTACAGATTATTTGAGTTGAGTCAAGCCTTAGATGTATTTGTTTAGGCTCCTGTCTTGCTTTTACTTGATTCATGTTAAAAGTCCATTGCCTCCTCTCTCTCTCTCTCTCTCTCTCTCCCTCCCTGTTCTCCATAATTTCCCTAAAGAACAGTAAAGGGGAAGAATTGGCTCTGGTGCTGAAAGAGGACAAAACTGTAGAGCTAATGTGGACCTGTGAACTTGTGAACTTGTCTGGAGTTATATGACTTATACATGAAAAATAAAGTTTTTGCAACATTCATAATGTTGGTAAATTTACTTTACCAACAATAACACACATATTTTTTAAAGGATTGCTTTAGCCAATCCATAAGCAGTCAATGAAGCCAGTTCTGACCCTGAGTGCTAAAATGTTTTATACTGACTCAGCTGAATGATGAAAATGAGTAAAATGTAAACGTATAGAAAGCAACAGTAACCTTTGGAGGGGCATTAACTGGCCAATTCACATTTTGACAATTTAAAACAGCAACAGTTCATTTCAAGGAAAAATCACTCATAAAAAATAAAATAATTTCTCAGCTTTCACTAAGATCAGGATTTTGATCAAGATTTTCAAAACAAAGTAAATCAAAAGTGAGCACAGAATATGTTTCTTTCTATCATGATAGGGTAAGACCACTGATTTCTTCCAGGTTTCTTCCATTTGTCCTAAAAGGTTTTGTGGGAGTTTTTCCTTGTCCTCTGTGAGGGTCCAAGGCTGGGGGACGTCGTGGACTAACCATTTATTGTTTTCACACTTTGGGCACTGTGAAGCCCTTAGAGACTGGAACGGTGATTAAGGGATATACAAATAAAATGTGATTGATGATTGATTGATTTGTAGCATCTCACAGTGCTCTATATATTTCTACATTAATAACTATTTAATAAAATGGTAAATTATACATCCCCCATTTCTGTAACAATAGTGTAATTATGAAAGAAAAGAAGTTGGGAAGGTGTCTTAGTTCGGCCCAACTGTTGTCAATGTTTTCAATAAATACACAGCTGAAATGGAGCAGGACAGGTCATGTACTTAAACTCACTCTGTAGCTGGGTGCTTACCTTTTCTAAGACAGGTCCCCTCGAAGACGCCGTGGACTTGGAGGGCGCACAGAGCACACAGTAAAGGGAGAGAAATCCGCATGTTTGCGCATTAATCTCCCTTTAACGACTCATCGCCTAGACGACTTCACCTACATGCATACAGCAGGTGGACTTCACGGCTGCCAAAGAAGCTGTTGCATGCCACCATCAAACTTTCACATGTCCGTCCGCATGACGTTCAGTACACAAGAGACCTACCACTGGCTTCCCCTCTCCTCAGTAGTCTGGTGGCAGGCTGCTGTCCAAAGACCCGTTATTGTGAAATCCCAGGTCCCTTCCCCTTGTTCAGCGCTGATTCAGAGTTGCAGAGAGGAAATCCTACTAAGGTTCATAAATATTTAAAATCTGTAAAGTGACTCACATCCTTAAGATTACTGTAATATTGTTAGGGTAGTCCTATAAGTGTGACGTGCTCAATAGTGCGTTTATGGTGACTTTATTGTACTTTATTTTATCTGCTATGGTATCACTATTGATATTCGTATAGGAACATTTTCTCTGATATCTGTATTCTCATTCTAAATGTATTAGGCCTATGGGGTTACTAAGGCAATATTCAGTATTCACTAAAATGTTCAGTCTGCTTTTGGACACAACTCAAAATAACTTTTGTTATGGGGCCTGTGGGGTCTACTATGGGTTTATATTTTTAAACTCAGATTTACTGACTGGTTTCTCTGTCTACTAAAAATAGAAGAAAAAAAATCCCATCTTGTTAATTGTGTTTCACTCTATCTCATTTCATACTCATTTCGTACTTCCCTTTAAGTCCATACAGTTACAGCATACGCTTCATACAGTACTATACAAGTCTTAGGCACCCTAGATTTTGTAATATAAATTTGGTCTTGATGATTATTTTCTGTTTTCTACATTAGTGGTTTACATTACTGCTCTTCATAGTAAATTGTTTGATATTTAGAAACTTTTCATTTCATTATTTTTTAAAGCATCTTCGCTTGACTGAATTGTTTTACATGTGCCTAAGACTTTTGCACAGTACTGTTTATAACAAACATATTTCACAGGGCTGCGCTACTTTCTAAAGGATTATTTTAATGGTATCACTTTTTACAGCACATTTTCATTTTGACTAACTTAAACCCTTGGTTTCTGTAACACTGTCAGTTAATAGAAATCACATCTACATGGAGACATAGTGTGGTTCCCTCCTGTAAAAGAGAGAGGACATGTTTACTGACCACTAGTCAGCTCCATTCCACCTAATAGCAGACCCATGCTTAAACAAGCCACGGGGCCAAACACTGAACATTCAACAGGTTTTCCTGTGTTTTTCACAGACCACACCAACATTCTGCTTCACTTCATCCCAACAGCTGCTTTGTTGACTGCTGTAGTAGGATCGATCCATATAGGCACAGATCTAAGAACAGGTTTGTATCATTCTCCAACTTGATGATCACCTTAACCCAGATCTGTGTCTGGGTTCAGTGTTTAACAAGAGCATTTGTAAAACAGTCAGGAGGTTATAATTTCTGCTACAGCAGAGCTACATGATGAAACAGGTGTCAGGGGAAGTTTGGAGGACCAATATTTTGGCTTTGTTAAGGCATGAACATCCCCAAACTCTTCCCTTTTTTCATGGACAAATAAAACTTTAGAGCACTTTACTATACTCAAGTGTATATAAATCAGTGGAGTTGTTCACATATTACACGACTATAATAGAGCACTTCACAAAGTTCAAAGCCTTTCAGATTCCAAATGTCTAAAATTATCTTTCCATTAACGCAAGGTCTCCTTCCATTGCCCCCAAGTCCAACCTAAATTAAGCCGTCAGCGATCTGCTTTGGTTTCTTAGTCCTTTCATTCTGTTTTCCAGATTGTGGAGGTATGAGACATCAGAGGTACATTAATATGGTCTGGCCCTTTATTAGACCACCAAAGGCCTAACTTGCAAAAAGGAGGAAGAGTGGTGAGCTCCCCTTTAATGTGCAACATAATTGGGCCATCTTAATACACACCAATATGATGCAAAGAAAGAAGAGAGAATAGGAGGAGAGGTAAGAGAAGCAGGAAAAAGGAGCAATGAGAGAAAAAGGACAGAAGTGACACAATAGTCTTGCTGTGTTCTGTAAATGAAAATGCCGTTCTCACTGAGAACTATAGCGAACACAGAGACTTGAGGATATTATTGTGACAGAAAACACTTTTACAGCTAACAATACCTGCCAATCATTTGTTGAAAGTCTCGTTATTCTGCTCATTCATTCAGCTCATTGTTGATTTTGAGAAATGCTATGTGGCGTTGGGTACGTTTGGTTGTGAGTGAGGCTAATCTATGTTATTGAGACATTTAGTACAGCAAAGTTTGAGAGGAAAAAAACCATCTGTCTCAATCTTGCGATCTGCTTCTGCATCTGCTGCTGCTCTTCTGTTAGGTAAATCACATGACGTATTGGTCAGAGTTCATGTCAGTAGTCTGCCACTTCCTCCTGTCAGAATGTTCTAGTGATTTGTATTTCACAGAATTGTTGGAGTTGTATCAGTTGTGAAATGGAGAGATGTGGACTGTGGGTAGGTTGTTCCTTTTTTTTTTAATAATCACCTGCAAGTCCTTGAGTCCTGTTGTTCTCGGCGTCTCAATGTCTCTTCAGAAAAGCTTGCATTGATGCAGCTAGACGCATCACACCCTCTGTGTGTCTGTATGTGTGTGAGGACATCTGCTCAATACTTTGGGTCCTAACAGTGGGGGAGCGTCATTCCAAACATTCAAAGCTCAATATTATTGAACTATTCTATACAATCTGGTGGACAGCAGTGAGACAAGTTATTCCTCCATCTATTCGTCTCCCTCGGTGTTGCTGGTTTCCTTGGCAACAGAGGGTGGACCTGGGCTGCTGGTTCCACTGGTGCGAGCAGCAGTACCCCTCCACCCAAACAGAGCCTCCTATTGGGCAGAGGAAGAGTTACTGTTAGCATGGTGTTAAAAGGTTTTGAAGTCAGGTTGTTATTGATATGGATATAATTAGTTCACCTGCACAGTCCCCAGACTGAGTGTCCAACCTCCAGGTGAGTCTCCCCCGTGACACCTCACTGATGTGAGGGTGAGTACGCCGACACCGGAGACCTGGGCTGGAGCCTGAGATGCAGCTGCTTCTGAAGCTGGTGCTACAGCTGGTGGGCTGTGTGTGGACGGAACGGGATCAGTCTGTGTGTGCTGGGCTGGTGGTGTGTGCGTTCCCTCCTCTACGGGTGTATCCTGTGACCCGCCCAGAACAGAGGACGAGTTTGATAGCGGTGGAACTGAACCAGAGACATAACTGGGCGCTGGGCTGCACTCCCCCGAGGCGCTGGGGGGAGTGTGAGTGTGTGTATGTTTCTTCTTGCGGAGTGTGTCGATCCAGCTGGAGCTGTGTCTGGAGGCAAAGCTGGCCAGGGCCAGAGATGAGAGCCTCATGTTCTTCCCTGAGGTGATCAGCTCTCCAAAGCCTTCCTGGTGGGCAAAGGCATAGCCTGACCTCCTGGAGCCACCGCGAGCCCCCAGACGACCCTCTGACACACTGCCCACACCGCCCCGGACACCTCCCATGCTATGACCTACTGGCTTTCGCTTCTTCTGGAGCACCAGCTGGTGGAAGCGAACCTGGAGATGGGAGGAGAGGGGGAGAAAGAGGAATGGAGGATGAAAATGAAGAGCGAGAGCAGAACGTTACAATATAATCATTGACTCAATTAAAATGTTGTGCTGGTTCATCATGGTCGGCTTCAAAGACAGGTTGAAATAAACAGGCAGCCATTCTAGACCCTGCACATATTGAATAGTGCACTCCATTGGTCGATCAAATTGTCTTATCCTCTTTACTAACTGGCATTTACGTTCATCGTAACTCAAACTCCTCAATTGTTTAACACTCAGAATTCCCACCCAATTTGTGGTGGTTGAGTCAGTGGACTGATTCTCCCTGGATCCAGCACCGGCTGGATTGCAGCCGGGGCCTTTTAACCAGTGCATGCATGTGTGAACGAGACAGCAATTATTTCCCCTCACCCTGACATTGTCTTCAGCTAGATGCCCAGATGGCCTCTCTCTCACCACAAACTGCACAAACTGTGCTCACAGTGCTTTAAACACTGGGTTGCTTACATGTGTACAAAGGGCAACTTAGGTTATTTGGATACACTGATTGAGTCAATATTTGGGTACAGAGCATGAGGTCAGTGATGGGAAATACACACGCATACACACGCTAGGTCGAAACTGACCAACCGGGAAGACACGACACACTTGAAAATGACCAACCGCAGATGGACAAATATGTTGTGTTTTCTCACCGTGTCGGAGAGCTGTGGTTTGAGGTCCAGCTTGAGGAAGCGGAATGCCAGGACAGGAACTATGCAGATCACTGTTGCCAATGCAATAGTTAACCACACAACAGGCTGCAATAATGTGCTCTGGGCACTACCTAAAAACATAAACACACACACGCACACACACACACACGCATTTTTAAATTACAAAGCTTGTACTGAAAACAAATACTGTATACACACAAGTAATTACATATCAAATTTATTTCACATAAATATAATAAATAGAACTTAAACATTCATGGTATGTGTGTCTGGTGCTTCCTGACTTGTGGTGTGTGTGTGTGTGTGTGTGTGTGTGTGTGTGTGTGTGATAAGAAGCAGAGAACTCACCTACAAAGTGGAACTGATTGGGGAAGATCCTGAAGAGGGTCTGACTGTACATGGCAAACATGATGGTGAAATAGGAGCCCAGGGAGCCCCACACGAAGAAATGGTTGATAACTGTCCAGAAGCCTGTGTCAAGAGCAATCTACACAAACATACACACAACATACAAGGACACACAGGAAAACACACAGGAAGAGAGTTGCAAATGAACTACAGTAAAGGACCCTAAAACACTAACAATATTAAAAACAGATATTGGTGATGTACCTTGCATTCCTGGGCTCATTTTGCTGTTTGGTGGTGTATTTTTCCCTCAAAATCAAATAGCAAGGGCTTCTGTCTAGACTCACCATTTTGCACCAATTTCTACACCGACAGTAGCCTCAATAGACCATAATACAATTCAACCACAGCTTGCATCTTTTCAGATCTGCTGTCAGTAGCATGTGGAATTCAACTGCTTTTTTGTAATTTGAACAACCGGACATGGCACACTACGACATTCTTCTCTCTCCACTCTCCCATTTTCTCCAATGGAAAAATGTACTACACTATCGCTATCACTCTCACCACGTACATGTACACTACCGCTCAAACGCTTGGGGTCACCCAGAAGATTTCATGTTTTCCATGAAAATTCCATATTCCATATTCATCAAATGAGTTGCAAAATGAATAGAAAATATAGTCAAGACATTGACAAGGTTAGAAATAATGATTTTTACTTGAAATAATAATTTTGTCCTTCAAACGTTGCTTTAGTCAAAGAATCCTCCATTTGCAGCAATTACAGCCTTGCAGAGCTTTGGCGTTCTAGCTGTCAATTTGTTGAGGTAATGTGAAGAAACATCACCCCATGCTTCCTGAAGCACATCCCACAAGTTGGATTAGCTTGATGGGCACTTCTTACGTACCATACAGTCAAGCTGCTCCCACAACAGCTCAATAGGGTTGAGATCTGGTGACTGCGCTGGCCACTCCATTTTAGACAGAATACCAGCTGACTGCTTCTTCCCTAAATAGTTCTTTGCCCATCTTAATCTTTTCCTTTTATTGGCCAGTCC
This sequence comes from Hoplostethus atlanticus, assembly GCA_034670405.1. Lineage (NCBI taxonomy): Eukaryota > Metazoa > Chordata > Actinopteri > Trachichthyiformes > Trachichthyidae > Hoplostethus > Hoplostethus atlanticus. The sequence continues at coordinate 2,605,315 of JAXDDX010000016.1, read as the reverse complement.
AAGCTCTCACACTGATGCAACTGCTCTCTCGTTCACACATATGGCATATGGCTTTTTCTTTGCTACTTTGGTACCATTTAATGAAGCTGCCAGTTGAGGACCTGTGAGGCGTCTGTTTCTCAAACTAGAGACTCTGATGTACTCGTCCTCTAGCTCGGTTGTGCACCGGGGGCCTCCCTTCTCTTTCTATTCTGGTTAGAGCCAGTTTGTGCTGTTCTGTGAAGGGAGTAGTACACACCGTTGTATGAGATGAGTTTCTTGGTAAGATCATTTCTCAGAACAAGAATAGACTGACGAGTTTCAGAAGAAAGTGTTTTCTGGCCATTTTGAGACCATAATCAAACCCACAAATGCTGATGCTCCAGATACTCAACTAGCCTAAGGAAGGCCAATTTTATTGCTTCTTTAATCAGCACAACAGTTTTCAATGATCAATTAGGCTTTTAACATGATAAACTTGGATTAGCTAACACAATGTGCCATTGGACCACAGGGGTGATGGTTGCTTTGTAGATATTCCATTAACAATGTCTAGACTGTATTTCTGATCAATTTAATGTTATTTTAATTGAAAAAAATTGTGCTTTTCTTTCAAAAATAAGGAAATTTATAAGTGACCCCAAACTTTTGAGCGGTCGTGTATACCCCAAAAGTCATTCTGGGAAATGTAGGAAATCACACGTTTTCACAAAATAACTCCTGGAATGCACTGACCATCACAAATTGATGACGTCTAACAGTAAAAATAAGTGTCCAAGGGTGGACTTTTCCTAAAAAAAAAAAATAAAGCTAACACCACTCGGACCTCTCTCACCTGTACACTGACTACGATGACCAGGGCTGTTGCCGTGGTGACAGCGAACGTCTGGTAGTCGGCGAGGGGCTCTCCAGTGCTCTGAGTGGCGTTGGACAGGATGGCATAGGGAACAAAGAACAGCACCACTGAGGTGTAGATGCCCTGGGCGATACAGATGAAGAACTCTCTCTTGTTGAAGAGGAGGTTGAGCTGGCCTGGCTCATACAGCTTAGGATACTCCAGACTCCTCTGCTCAGGAACATCCTGCCATGATAGAGGAGGGAGAGGGGCTCGGGTTATTATCAATTATTACAATGGTTACACTGATCTGCAGCTACAATCAATGTACAAAATATTAGGACCACCTCCCTCAGATTGAGCTGTAGCCCTTTAAGCACAGCCCATGTCTCTTGTACATGCATTGTATGTAGTGTACATGTAAGTTCTATACTTGGTGTTAGTATTCCTTTGAATGAACCTGGTCAAATATCCCCATGGCCAGCACAGGGAGGGAGGTGTAGACGATGTTGTAGAGTGTGATGAAGTACTGATCATACACCGTCTGGAAGAGAGAGAAGACAGACACACACACACATACACAGTGGTGAGCGTGAGTTACGGTTGTAATCTCCTAACCCCTGATTCCCGACGTTGACCCTTCCATTAGGTTGACCCCCATGACCCCTACTCCCTGACCTGGGCAGAGAAGCCGCAGAAGAAGCCGAACCAGAAATGCACCATGGTGAAGGCAAAGTTCTTGTAGAAGAAGTAGCAGAGGAAGCGGCACATGCGCAGGTAGGACCAGCGGCCATGGACCAACAGGAGGCGCTGTAGGAAGCGGAACTGGGAGAAGGAGTAGTCACTGGCCAGCACCGCCTGGATCCCCTCCTGGCCTGAGATACCAACTCCTATATGAGCAGCTGGAGGAGGTGGAGAGGGGATGGACAGACAGACAGAGAGAGAGAGAGAGAGAGAGAGAGAGAGAGAGAGAGAGAGAGGTGAGTCAAATATAGTTGGCTTCAGAGTAAAAATCACACACACACACACACACACACACACACACTCACACAAGCACACGCACACACACAGACACACACACACACACACATACTCACACAAGCACACGTACACAAACACAGACACTTTGTCCAGATATAACATATAACAGGATATAACAGGACATAGGTTCAGACAAAAGTTTTCATCACACTGAACACACTAGGAAACCAGTTCCCAACTGATTAAGACATAAGACGCACTGCAACACACGTTTCCACATATCCTTCCTCACATAACACAATGTACAAAAACAAATAGTTCTGCGGGGAACTGCCATCCAAGTAGACAGTGCTGGCTAAACAAACCCTCCTTCTTCTCTCTTTCTTTCCCTCTCTGTCCTCTGTTTTCCAACAATAATCCTCTCCTCCCTGCCTTCCTCCATCTCTCGACTCTTCCTCCCCGGCCGACTCACTCTTGATCATGCTAACGTCGTTGGCTCCGTCCCCTATGGCCAGAGTGACGGCCTTCTTGTGTTTCTTGATGAGCTCCACCACCAGAGCCTTCTGAAGTGGGGTGACTCTGCAGCAGATCACTGCTTTGCACGCACACGCCGTCAACACAAACTCTCCCTCCATGTCAGTCTCCAGCGCATGGGCCTACAGAGAGCAGGAGAGAGGGAAAGGGGGAAGAGTTTAGGGGGTGAGGGGTAAGCATAGGCACAGTTTGGGCACTGTGAAGCCCTTAGAGACTGTAACGGTGATTAAGGGCTATACAAATAAATGTGATTTGATTTGATTTGATTTGAAATGTCAGCTTGCAATTGTTTTCTTTGGTAACAGTTTTGCCCCACTTTTGTTTGTGGGTGGTATGTATGTGTGTGTGTGTGTGTGTGTGGGTGGACTTACCAAACTGTGACCGTTGATGACAAGGGCAAACTCTCCAGAGATGTTGTCCATGAGGGAGGAGGGCAGCTGGGGAGGAGGACCCGGGGGAGGACGGCACTGCAGCTGTTTCCCCCCTCCTCCCCCACTATCTCCTGTTTGCGCTCCCCCGAATCCGTTCTCCAAAAAACACGCCTCCCCCCATACCTCCAACCCCTCCTCCTTCCCTCCGTCTCTGGTTTGCGAAAGCTCAATCATCCGTTCCCTTGCCCTCCTGGAGAGGAAGGCAAACAAGCAAGACATTAATAGACGTCAACTGCACCTCTCTGCGCCGCAAACAGTGTGCGACACTGAAACACAATACAGCAGAGGAGAAAACACGGGAGATGAAAGCTGGCTGATTAGGAAAACAGACAGAAAGAGCTAAAACACCAAACAGAATTACAGTTGGCAGGTACTGTCAGGAATATCAGGGATGACAGGGAAAAGAGTGACTGTGGAAAGTAGACCTGTTATCTGTTTGATGATGATACTTGATGATGAAAGCAAAACCCTTGGATACTCTTACCCACTCTCCCTCAACCCGTCTCGTCTATTTCTACTTCAGTTAATGATTTCCTACATTTCCCAGAATCACTTTCCCAGAGAATGTACCTGAACTTGTTGTGTTCAGCTGGTGTTTTAGCAGGGGCCTGTCTCATGAGGCAAGCACACTTTGGGCTCAGTGGTTCATTTTATAGCGGGGTAGATCACCATGGTAACCGAGGCTGCACAAGCTAACCTGGATATCGGGTTCCAAATGTATAAAAAGCTCGCCTCCTCACCAAGCAGCTCTCTGGAAAAATGGCATCACCATTCCTAGAGGATCCCGTGGACTTCGTATCAAGTATTCCGTTAACAAAACCAGATATGAACGAAAACATTGCATTCAAATGAAAAGGTAACTGTACAGAGGGACACTATTGAATTAACACAGTAAAAAGGCTCTTCACAGGGCAATGGTGCTTTCCACAAGGATTTACTATAGATTAGAGATGTAATAAAGGTTTGTAGTGTTTCCAGGCAATTTTCCCACTCTGGTTATAAATGAGGATTTCTATCAAATACCAGGTAGCTTACAATAGTTGGCTATCAATAATGAATGAAATTTACATTAAGTGTGCTGAAATGCATTAGGATTCCCGTGAGTGATGGCTTTAATACATTGCACCCATATTCCCATCAACGCAGCCCTGGGGAACACGAGGTAGACTTTGTTAATAGAAAATATTTCCGCAGCCTCAATTTGACGACACATTGTATGATGAACAGTATGCCCACTTCTACAGTCTACTTAATGTGGCAGCATATGTTTCCATAACCCGAGCCCTCCTCTATTATTGCAGGATGTTCCTGAGCAGAGGAGTCTGGAGTATCCTAAGTATCCATATCCTATTTTTTCTAGTATTTTTATTGCTTATTTTTGTATTCGATAGGTGTGTTTGTATTCTATTTAATTTTCCCAGCTGAATCATTTTAGATTTGCTGTTGCATAGACCTCATTTCCTCACAGTTCGATTTGTTTGATTGTTAGGTTTTTCTCTTAATTAAACTGCACTAGAAATATCTGAACAAGACATGACGCCTTCTACATTTGGCAAGTTATCCACGAGAATAGAAAAACAATAAAATGGACCCAGGAATGCAAGGTACATTGCCAATAGCTGTTTTTAACACCCACTTTTAGGGTAGATTTTCCTTTAGGAAATATGGACACTTTGCAGGTTCACTGGCAGCTGGACAGCGAACCAGAAAACAGAGACGGTGTAGATCCTACCGTGTTGAGAGATAGAGACACTGCATGGGCAGAGAGAGAGAGATGCATGCAGCCAGACGGCCAGACAGACCTGAGTTCCTGCCGTACACTCTGGACAGTGTGTCCACTGATGATGAACACCTCGGTCATATCATCTGTCAGCATCTTACAGGAGTAACCTATATTCACTGCAGTCTCTGTGTGAGAGAGACAGAGAGAGAGAGAGAGAGAGAGAGAGAGAGAGAAAGAGGGAGGGAGGGAGAGAGGGGGTTATTTGAGCAGGATTTAAGTTGTTTCATTTTAAGCTGAACATAGTGAAGATGTGCGACTGAGAATATGTGCCTGGAGTTTCATTCCAAAATGAGAAAAAGTGACACATTTAAAAAAAAAGACTGATGGTGCACATTTAAAACAGATTATGGAGTTTTTAAAGAATAGTAGGCAAGTTGGTTGACAAAACGACAACACTTGTTCAGACTGGATCTTCTGTATTTTAAAGATATTGAATGAGGACCTTCAGGTAATTCGTTTTGAAACTTCATTTCTAGTGGCTTGTTGGCTTGCTCTTGGTATTTCTGTGGTCATTTACTGACATGACGTGTTTCTCACCCTGCTTGTCTCCGGTGAGAACCCAGATCTTGATGTTTGCCAGGGAGAGGACAGCGATGGTTTCTGGGACGCCTTCCTGCAGCTTGTCTTCTATAGCTGTGGCACCCAGGAGCTACAGACAAGACCGACAGACAGACAGACAGACACACACACACACACAAATTAATAGAAATCCCATTATGATCTACAGCAGGGAATTTGAGGGTAGCAGAAGTGGGTGGCATCCCTCTTGTTGAACAATTAATGCATCCTCCATGTTAACCAGATAATTGATTGGAAATATAATATAATATAATGGCAAACAGCAACTTAGCTAGCCAGTAGCCACCATCACTCTCATTACATCACACACTAATTATATAATGTCGTGCACTGATAAGGCCTGTCGATATTACTCGGTTAAGAAAGGAACTGACCCCCCGCTCCTAATCAAGGATGTCTGCCCTAAACTAGACCTAAGACACACTTCCCTTTTTAGTGCTGCTGCAGCTGATTTTTATTTAGTTTAGGGAAGGCATTGGTCACATTATGTCAAACTGTGCCTAAAATAAACATGTAAGTACTTTAAAGAACGAAAGTGAAAGTCAGACTGGCAGTACATGCTGCTAGATAAAAGGTCTCACACACACACACACACACACACACACACTAGACTAAGACTCTCAGACTAAGCTGTGGTCACTGACCATCATGTCTTGTTCTATCTGCTCATACGCGGCTGCTAGCCGGTCCTCCCTGCAGTCTGTGGCTTTGTCAGCACAGCGGTGGCTCTCCGACCACGCCTCCCACTGATCCTCTGACAGGTCCCTGTAGGCCAGCGCCAGGGTCCGCAGCCCATCCGCTGCATACTCCTACAGGAAAAAACATATACATAGACATGTATACACAAACACACACACACATCGAGTTGTGAAATGAAGATTCATACGAGAAAATATACAAATTGAAGTAGTTCTATGTAGCTGAATGCGTACAGTATGCCATGGTTCGGGGTTTGATCCCAGTTGAAGCCAAAAATGTCTGCATGCATGGTAACACACATGGTGCTAAGCTGCTTGGGAAAAAGCAGCTACTACATAAAGGATTATGTTATCTTACGTTGAAATGAAAGTGGCTGTACTTTACAGCTTGGCATGTTGAGACACTAGATGGCAGTGGCGTCCCGTGCACCATCCCCATCTCCCCGAGTGGGAGCACTGAATGTGTGTGTTCAGGGGCTTACTCACATTGAGGTGGTCTGAGGTAATATTCATCAGTTCCTGGTTACAGGGGTGGAGTCGCTCAAACAGCAGAGTATCAGCTCCTTTGCAGTACAAGCGGATCCTGCCCTCTGGGTTACGCACTGAAAATAAATAGACGAGTGTAATGAAGACAAAACACGCTATGTAGTCCATTCAGCTGTTACATTACCTACACTAGACTTATAACCAGACTCCTGTTTCACCGCTGCTTCACTGAATGTCATTTAAGACAGACATTCTCATATAGTGGGTCACATATCATCGGCTGTTTCCTACTGAATATCATTTAGCATCGACGTATGAATGTGTGCTCTGCGCTTTAAGTCCTTGTCAGTGCCTCAAGGCCTTACGGCTCTGTTGCTGCCAGGACAAGGATGATTAATGATCCGTTATTTCTGGGCAGTTTTCCAGTTCTCAACAAGAAGACAAATCACAGGGACACATAGTGAACTCTCACTGGGGGAGAGAATGTAAACATGACTAAGAGCCCCATTCCCTGTCAGTTTGCAGAGTGCAGCTCACAATTGAAATGCAAACACAAACACCCACATCTAAGAGATGACTGCACTGCACTGGGCCACTGGCATCATGTGCAACCGCAGTAAACTCTTGCTGTATTCACCGCCAACCAAACTCACACAAAAAGACTTTCTAGGAGTCCAAAAGAGTCAAAGTAGCATTAGATGTGTGTGTGTGTGTTGGGGAGGCGGGGTGGTGGTTCAGGTGCACACCTATAACAGACATCCTCTTGCGTATGTTGTTGAAGTCCAGTATGGCCAGCAGAGTGTAGGTGACTGGCCGTCCCAGCTCTGTGATGGTGACTGTCCCTGGGGTCCGGGAGCGAAACACAAAACCAAAGTTGCGGGCCGCTGTCACCAGAGCCCCCTCATCTGGAGACTGAGCCTTATAGAACAACTCTCCTGGACAGAGACATGAAGGAAGGAAAGAATGAATGCATGAACACACACACACTTCCTTTGAGACATTTCTACTCCATAAAGGTTTTTAATACTTATGTTTATTACCATTCAGCCTCCTCTCTTTCTCCATTTCTTGCTCACCTTCACTCTTCTCCTCACTCATGACGGTGTGACAGAGGGAGAGCAGGCGGAAGAACTCATGGGCGTGAAGGTCTCCCACCTTCACCGATTCCAGCAGGGTGTCGTCATAGAAACAGAAGTCTTGGTCCGCCAGGGGGTTGAAGGGAGTAAAGTCCAATCTCTGGAGATGAACAGATGGACAGGTGCTCTAATAGTATGCCATAAACTAAGTGTGTGTGTTAAGTGTTAAGAAAAGAAAAGCGTCTTTAGGCTGCTTACCATTGGTGGAGGTCCTAGTGGGTCTGTTACCTCGCCTGACAATCAAACACAGACAGATGATTAGTCAGAACGTGTGTGTGTGTGTGTGTGTACGTATGTGCGATGTGCATACAGCTCTGTCAGTGTGTGCACAGATACACACCATAAGCCTGTCCATTGATGGAGCACTTGTTGAAGCTCATGATGTTCTGAGTGAGAGTTCCCGTCTTGTCACTGAAGATATATTCCACCTAGAGAAACCAATGCAAATAAGAACACACTAAGTCCACACTACACACACGCATGTACACTCACATGTACTCTCACACACACACACACACACACACAGTGGATGTGTTGCACCCTTGTGGACACCCACCTGCCCCAGCTCCTCGTTCAGAGTGGTGGTCCTGGCCTCAGCTGCTGTGTTGCACTGTGAGCAGAACATCTGCCTGTCCCAGTTAATGAAGTAGCTGTGACCTAGCCTGATCACCTCCACACTGACAAATGGGCAGGAGAGGGAGAGAGATAGACAGAGAGAGAGAGAGAGAGAGAGAGAGAGAGAGAGAGAGAGAGGAAAGAGAGACAGAGAGAGATAGAGTGATGAGTGGGCTCAGGCTAATCTCAGCGTCATTTAACACAGTGCAGATTTCCACTAAAGTGGCATTAACATCCCCAAATGGCAGCACATGAAAACAGAGTCGAGAGACAACAACGTGCTCTTCTGTTAGTACTTAGCTCTGCCTGGATGAGTCAGTGGCACACAGAGCCATTAGTCACACACTAGAGTCGGTGAGTACTGAATTTAGAGGGTACTAGGGGGTTAGTTCGGGGGTGGAGGGACTAAAGCGGTATCTTGGAAGTGCAGGAGGAATACATCTGCAGCTCTCTTTCTTACCTGATGGGGAGCTCTGAGGAGAACATATACAAACAAAACCAAACAACATGTCAGATAGACCAATTCAACTTGAAGTACAGGTCGAAATAAGGAACAAAGTGGGAAATGAATCCTTTTATAATGTGATGCTTGAGTTGAGTTGGTTGTCTTGAGAAAATGTTTCCTCATCATCCCTTCTCTTGACTTGTCTTTTCCTCACATAGAGGCATATTTACACAGGAAGAACCTGTGAGTCCTAGGGCTTCTCCCTACCTGACATAGAGAGAGATAGGCACCACGGTGTTGAGGATGATGACATAGGACCAGAAGGAGAGGAAGGCAGAGAACAGGAAGTTGTCTACGGGGGGGTCCCAGGGCAGGTAGCTCTGGAACAGGGATCCCACCTCTCTCTCCCACACGGCGTTACCCACCGCCAGAATCACACCCATACACACCAGGAAGCCAAAGATCTGATAGAGAGGTAGACACACACACACACACACACTGAGAATAGAGTACAAGATGTTTAGGGCTCCACAATCGTTGGAGTTGTTGGAGTTACAGACATAAAGCTGATTCATATTATATATAAATATTACACTTGGTCAGTCAATGATCAACTAGGATCAAATACATTATTACGGGACAGCTTTGAATGTGAAACTAGATTCACATCGTTGAGATCATGTCCTAAAATAGTTTTGAGTCGTGAAAGTGAGAGGTTTGGGGTTTCCTACCCAGAGGACCAGGGTGTTCATCAGACGGTCGATGCTTGTACGTTTAAACTTGGTGCGACCGCTGTTCTGCATTAGCTTGGTATCTGGGCCTAGCACAGAAACGAAAGGTGAGGAGAGGTGGATCTGTTACACCCACACATAAAGCACACACACATGTTGACACACACACACACACACACACACACACACACTGACCTGCAAAAATAACTAGGCCATAGCATGCCTCGGTGTTGCGTAGGACACAACCTCGTAGCAGCATGTTCTGGTTGGTCAGGCTGTATTTACTGTCCCTCCAGTACAGCGCCCCACAGAAACGATCCAGCTTGTTGTTAGGGGGCTCACACACCACCTCACCTACACACAGGGGCGGACGGACACCCAAATGTACACATACACACACATCTAAATTAGATTCTATATCTTAGATGTCAGCCAAATCTTGTTACAGTATATACTTCCTAGGAGTATAATATAGTGTTGAATTAATCACCCCTATGACATCATACTGTTGTACCCCACACACACACACACACACACACACACACACACACACACACAGAAACACAGACCTTTTAGAACTTGATATGAGGTGGAGTGTGGGTTGTTTTGCTGCAGTAATGTATTTTCCTGAGCAGGTGAGGAGTGTGTGTGGGTGTTCTGTGCTGACGGGATACTGTGTTACATTGTGTGAGTGTGTGTGTGTCTGTGGGTGGGTGGGTGATGATAAGCTCTATGTTAAATGCTGACACGGGAAATTGTGTGTGGGTGTTGCATGTGTTGTGTGTATATTCGTGCAAATGTTCATGTGTGCGTGCAAGGGTGTGCTGGTTGTTAAGCTCCCAGGGCACAAACAACCCGCTGACCTTTATAGGTTGCTGAGAGAAAAGGGTGTATAGAATGAGAAACCAAAAAGAGAGAAAAGGAGAAAGAGAAGAGGTGTTTTGTTCTCGATTCTCACCGTCAAACGTGGCCAAGTTGTTTGGGTCACCCAGTTCTGATGTCACGGAGACAGACTGTCGCACCTTCATATTGGTCTCTCTGAAAGATAACAGTTATTTAGATGCCCTGTTGCTTCTGCAGACTGTATGATACTGTAAGTCAGTGGTAAGGTATGGTGTGTTTTCTAACCCGTCCAACTCGGCTGTCTCAATGTAACAGAGCCCGTGTGGTTCACTGCTGGACAACAGGAGCAGGTCAGCCTGCAATGATAGCTGAGGTTAGCATCCACTGCACAGCCCTAATGACACAGTAACAGCATTAGCATCAGCTAATAAGGCACTGATGATACAGTGATGATAGCTAGCATCCGCTAACAAAGCTCTGATGATACAGTAATGGTTAGCATCCGCTAACAAGTTAGTAATTATACCTCAGAGGTAATTAGTATCCCCCAACAAGGCACTGATGAGGTACTGGAATCTACTTATGACATTAATTAACATTAATAACATTAGGTCTACAACATGACAAGTATCACATGTAGATCTATCACGGAAATGATTAGCAGTCCGCATGCAATCTGTGTATCTCAGTTCAGGCTACGCTCTGCTACAGAGATGACTGCTAGAGCAGCACAAACTTTAATTAAAAGTGGCCCATGAAAGCATTAAACAGCCACATGCACGATTATACAAGGCAACTTACTACTTACTAGATGAAGGGGCTATTAATCACTGTGTGTGTGTGCGTGTGTGTGTGTGTGGATGCAGTACATTACTTTAATGTGTTGGACACACACTTACTGCCACAAACTGGTTGTTCTCCAGTTTAATAATATCACCCACTCGAACATTCATCCACTTTTCATTCTGAAGGCTGAGACAGCAAAATAAAGAGAGAGAGAGAGAGAGAGAGAGAGAGAGAGTGAGTGTGTAACAGAGACTGAGTAATCGTTGGGTTTGAGAAAAAGATTAACATGACCTCATACAGGAAAACACTGCGATGCCAATAAAACGTGGATCATGGATTTTCTAATCAGACCCAGTTCAAGTTGTAATGTTGTAATGACTAGAGCTGTAGACTCACGAGCCACGGATGAGGACCTGAGACTGACGGTTGTTCACTTGGTTGTCGCTCTTGTGACGAAACTGCAGGACAGAGTTGTGTCAGGCTTACTGTGTTAAACAGAGGCTACTCGTTTGTGCGCTACATTTAAAGTGGTGTTTGTTACCAATAATAAGGAGTCATTGTATTTCACTGTAATGATATCTTGTAACCTGTGAGACTGTGTGTACGTGTGGTTTGTAAAAACGTGCTCACGTAGTCGTCTGTGGCATCCTTCACTGCAGTGATGGTCAGCACCAGAGCTAAAGGCACTATGGTAGTGAACCAGGAGAGGGAAGAGATCTGAGGTATCAACTAGACAGAGTGAGGGGGAGAGAGAGAGAGAGAGAGAGAGAGAGAGAGAGAGAGAGAGAGAGAGGGTTCATCTCAAGATTAGTTTGAATGAGGACAAAATACAGATATGGAGCACAGCCTGGTGACAGACACAGACTAAAGGTGACTGTCTTTTACCATCAGTATCATCTTTTAAATCACTTATTAAAGCATACTCTTCTAGACTTTGTGATTTTGCACACTTTTTAAAGTTGTGCTTTTTTATTTACATATTTATTGTTTTCTTATATGGATTAATTTTTATTTTTCACTTTTCATTTTCTTCTTTTGAATAAGTGTTTCCTATTTTTCTTGTCCTTTCATTCCTTATTTCCTGTAGTGCTATATAAATTAAGTTTATTTATTAATATTATATAGTTTACAGGACTCAAGACGAACTGACTCCAATTATCACTTTCACACACTCTCTCTCTCTCTCTCTCTCTCTCTCTCTCTCTCTCTCATTCCTTCCTTCCCTCTACCATGCTTACATCGCCCCATTGTATCCACCTACACTCTCTATCCTCACCTGCAGTATGAGTAGGAAAAGGAAGTAGGTGTTAGCCACTTCCTGGAATTGCTCAAACAGGTTGATGGGCAGAAAGGTGATGATGTTGTACTTGGATGTCATGATGCAGTTACTCTGGAACAGGACAAAGAGGAAAAAACTGAGAAACTTTCCTAAATCACAACTATATTTCAGATTCATGATTTCAAAGACCTAAAACGCTTCATTTTAAATGGCAGTACTACATTCATCCATTATTATCCGGTGTTTCTTACCGCATACTGAAACTTCTCGTTGTACTCTCTGTCATTGGCTCTGACCCTTCTCTCCTCCTCTGCAGAAATAAAATTAGTCACAAAAAAGTGCACAAAAGCCCCTTTGCCTTTATGTGTGCCATAATGCAGAATAGGACAATCAGTAATCCTGAAAGAATATCACTGTCATCAATATCTCCCCTGCAGCCCCGGAGGCCTGCTGAGAGAGACTGAATGATGGAGAAAGATACAAGGGAAAAGGATGGTGCATTATTGAAGCTGGAGTGCTGGGGGTTGTTTGAGTGTTTCAACAGAGATAAAGTCACAATCACTCACACACACAAACACACACACGTACACACAGTGGCACTAAGCAGACCAATCACCTCTGATCAGTAATTAGTGTGTGTGAACTGAGTCAACAGGTTATATGAAGCAAAAGAGTGAGGCCTCATGAAAACTATACACAGATGAAGGCATACCACCACAAACTGAAAAGACCCATCTCAGACCCAATTCATGTTTGAATGTACTTCATCTATACAGAAGTATAAGAATACTATGAAGCCCATTGCTTGACCGCCACCTGATGAGAGTGCTGCAGTGCACGGGGCATCTAACCTATGAAATACACATAAAACTGAAACAGAGAATGAAATTGCTTCCTCTTTGCTAGCGCTCCCTCTGGCTCTGTTCTCTCTTCCCTCTTGCTCCTGCTGTTCACCCTCTTGCTGTTTTTAGGCCTTTGTGTTTGTGCTGATGCAAAGTTGTTTGGGAGTTCCCCTCCTCCACTACCAGCCTCTGGTCTCCTCTAATATTGATGAGATGGCTTTTAAAATGAAATGACTACCCCCTTTTGCACAGGACTGCACAGTCTTCACACACACACACACACACACACACAAACACACACACGCACGTGCGCGTATTGTCATGTTGTATGAAAAGCACAGGGGTGGATCTGGAACCACAGAAAGTCCCCATTATAATGGCCTTTGACTGTTAGAGAAGCAATGTAGGTAGCATCAGGGGAAAGGACATCATGATAGAAACCATTACCCCATGTATAGCAGAATCACTCGCGCACACACACACACACACACACACACACTGTGGTTTCCTGTGTTTCTGATCTCACCCTCCAGAGAGGCAGCATTGTGAAGCCGTGTCTGACTTGGTACATCTTACAGCTTACATCTTTCTCTCTGCTGTATTCAACCTAACCAAGCAAACACAGGCTACTCAAAGAAATCACAGGTTAGATTATAGGACAGATTTGGTACTGTAGATGAGCTCCAGTTGGCTACAGAGCAGTTGAGTTGTTAGAATATGGGATGCAGACAAATGATTCCCCATCTCTCCCTAGACAGTAGAACAGTAGAATAATCTTAAATGTATGTGTCACTAACAGTAAAAACATTCCTGAGTTAAATTCTGTCATCTCTCCCTACAGTAGACGCTGTAGCTGGGGGACAGTGGGGCTCAGAGCACTAAGTGAATTGTACTGAGCAAGTCTGAGGGTTAAGGGCATCATGAGTCTACTGCCATATCTCAGTTGTTTGAGCTATATCTAAAGTTAGGCTATAAGTAGTGTTTAGGGGACGTTAGAATAGCAGAAGGCTGAGGGCATGTTAGAGCTGTCAGATTTTGGATGCATACATGGCTATACCGTATAGGAATCCAGCTGTGGGCTTTAAATCTGTAGGACAGTATAACACAAACGTGCAGCCAGTCCAGTGAAGAGTGGGCCTGTAGCTTCAAGCACACATCAACGTTGTACGCTAATGCTATTTGATATGTCCTCCTCTCTAAACTGTGCTTTGGGCTGGTACTATAACAATATCAGATTTGATTCTGATTCTGTATGTGCAGATCCTTCAAAATCCCTCTTTTGTTGAAGAGGGATTGTCTCCCTCCTCTTTTCTCTCCCCTCTGGCTATTCTCCAATCTACTTGAAGGTCATTATGTTTTTTACTTGGGCAAGTGTCCACTAGAGAGATCTTTGCCCATTGTCTCACCGGCAGTGCCAAGGCTGCATTAACCCTCGATGAAGAGGGCAAGATCCTTGTGCCAGGCAAGCACAGAGGTGCAGGCTTGCCAACCACAGCATCTGAAGCCAAAAACAGCCTGTGTCTGTCCCTCTTTCCTCCAGTCCAAGTCAAGGCCGAGCCTGCCCAAATGCGTAATCATCTTTAGCTGGCTGTCTGGCCCAATAAGCATTTCTAAAGCTCCATCTGACAGTCCCAAGGGCATTTCCAGCTTTGAAGCAGGCCAGAGAGCTACACAGCAAGATATTATGAAGCCACGAAGCTCCATTCATGTGCCATAAACATACATATCAGGTGTGCACACAACTGATACACAAAATATATCAATATTTAAAACGGCACACTATTTCTTAAAATATTGATTCAAACAAAAATTCTTAATGACATGGGGGCTTATGGAGTGAGATTTTGCCTAATCGAGAAGAACTCTGTGTTCTGCGGTCAATTTAATTAGAGGAAAATGGGATATCAAAATTGCCTGCAGTCATGTGCATACACACACACACACACATACACACACATACACACACAGTCAAGAGTGATCTAATTTGTTGGAAAAGGATGGGTATGACATGGTGACAGACTGATAGACTAGAGGTCAAACGAAGGTGCACACCCAGACTGATTTGTGATAGTAGGTAAGGAATAAGGATACAGATGATGCAGTGCAGTGACAGTGGTGTCTAGCGCCTGTAAGATTGATCAGTGTCTCAGGCAACTGTGACAAGGACATCATCCACTCATTTAGACATGCAGGAAACCCCATTCAGATAAATTCTGTCTACAAATATGAGACTCATACAAATATAGATTCACAATCATCTCTAACCCAATAAGGGCTTGGAGTTTCATTATGCAAATTATCTTCCTATTTATGGGCCTAGATGACTGAAATCTGCCTAGCGTGATGAAACTGAGCCATAACATTGTGGCTGATAGTGAACTCTCATATAAGACTGGTAAAAACAAATTGTGGATGGAACTAGCGTCAACAAGACCTGCTTGGTTAGCGCTGACAGATCCTAGGATTGAAACTATAGATCATAAAAAGAAATAAAGAAGAAGAATACAAGAAGAAGAATAAAAAGAAGAAGAAGAATAAAAGAAATACAGTTATAATGATTCCTCTATTATTGGATGCTGATGATGTCTGATACCATTGTACACAGTATGAGAAAGCTCAGTGATTACAGAGCCAGTGGACACACACACGATTTCTTAACAAAACAATGACGTGAGTGAGATGAGGGGGGGGGTATGAAACTTTGAAACAGATGGGAAGAGGATGCGGTGTTTATTTACAGAGCAAGGTTGCCATATAGGATGCATTTTTCCAATCAAAACAACCTTCTGATGGTGCTCGAAATAGACCTCCGTCGTTTACCAAGCTAAGAAAAAAAATGATGGATGACATTGAGACTGTGACAGCTCAATTAGCGATGATTGTTCCAACTACCTGTCCGCCTCTTTTTCGAATTGGCTCTATGGAGTCCTTGCTGTTTCTTCCACTGAAGGGGAAAGACGAGGGGGAACCACTTTTCCGGGATGTCTTTCGGTATTGTCATCTTGATTCGTAATGTCACGGTCTGAACCAGCCGTTAGACGTCCGTTGTTTCGCCGACCGGTGACCACCACATCGCCGCCACTACGGGGAAGAAGCTCCGGGTGCTGCACCGGACTCTCCGGTCCCAAGTCAAGTTGGATCAAGTGAGTCCCGTCCCATCATAACTCTCTCTCACACACACACGCACACACACACTCTCTCTCTCGCTCTACCCCGCCTCCCCAAACACACACACACACGCACTTGCTCTCTCTCCCTTGCTCTGCCCCCCTTCCGCAGTAGAAACGGTGAAGTCATTTATTGTAATAAGATATCAGGTGCCAACTTCACTGTTTTTCATACATCCAACAGTCTTGTCTCTTGACTTTAGTTTAGTTGTCTTCGTAAAGAGTTCGTAAAGATTTTGTCCTGGTGACGCATAAACGCAAAACTGTGATTTATTCATTCTGGACTACAGCAGTCCCAATAAAAGCGATCAATCAATCGCAGCACACAACTGCAAGTCGCGAGTACCAACAACAACATAAACATTACCCGGTTTAGGCATTACTTCACCACAGAGGCTGTGCATTTGCTGTCGATGTACACCAATCGCTGTTGCCTTCCGCGTTGGCATGGCAACTGCCACTGCAGGGATCCCAGCGCTAAGCGAGTATTTAGATGACGGAACTGCGCGCCATCTTGGATTTGAGAGTACCAGGGAGACGGAGCCGGCTCTGGGATGTAGAGCCAAAGTGGCTCGTGCAGCAGTCCAGTTTCCTGTGTATTTTTTGGGCCAGGGGACACTGCAGTAGGCAAGGCTAGGCAGGTGCCTGAGCACGTGCTGCATGATACATCGCGTGCTGACACATTAAGACAGCCAAACACACACTTACTCTCCTCTCTCCCTCCTGCACGTGATGTCTTTGGCCAGTAAAACGGTGTTTAATATTCCCTTGATGTTGCATTGCACCAGGGTGGACACAAGCCTATATGCAAAGCAAGGTTATATTATTCCATGTAGGGAGACAGAATCATTTTGGTAAAGACTAGTTCATTTAGATGATGCCTCTTAAGCATGTTTCAGTTGTTTGCTTGTTTCTCCATCACTTCAGATTCATTTAGGATAGATCACCAGCCAAGTCACATGGCCGTAGACACGTGCACTATGTCTTAACTGAAAATGGCTTCATGAACAATAACCCAGGTAATTAGAAATGTACAGCTGAGTGACACTAATAAAACTGTCTACTTTAAAGCATGCCTGCTTTTACTTAGATAGTACAATTCAGCTGAGAGACGGGAAACGTGAGAGATGGAAGGACGTGCCAAAAGTCACAAGTAGGATTCAATCCCATAACATTGCCTGTACAGGGTTTGGCCCCTCAGGGGCATGCCTGGCCAAGGGCAAGCATGTTCTATGCCCCCACCCCAAACATACAGCCAGCGATCACCATTCAACCCTGCACATCTGCCCCGTCAAGTACCCACCCCCTTAGGTAGGCGAGGCAAACAATACTAAAAATGACTCAATGCGTAAGTATTGAAGACATGTATGAGGCAAACAAAACTGGGGCTTTGGGGTGTCTGGGACATGTTCTATATACCTGATGGGTAATCCAAGCATGTTCAGTGGTGCTGCTAGGAAGCGAAGAGGAAGGCACTGAGCCCCCCACCACAGGGCATCTCCTGTAGAGTATCACCTTCCCTCTCTGAAAGCTTGGGGCCCCCTGAAAGTACTCACCCTTTTTCCCTGTTATCAGCACCCCTGTGCACCCTAGCCCACTGAGCCACCAGGACACCTTCACACTAATGAACGGGTTTACCAGAATGCACTTATGCTGAGTGTGTTTGGTGTATTTAGTCTGAGGTACTGACCTGGAGGAGGCCTCTTTCTGAACATCTCCACTCTGCCAACGACCTTCTGCTATGGCCCATGGGACTGTCTACAGAGGGTAGAGGAAGAATGAGGAAGGGAGGTGAAGGAGTAAGCAGTCGCAATAGTGAGGAGAGGCAGGGAGGAAGGAGTCAAGAGGGGATGAGGAGGACACAGAGGAGGGGAGAAGGAAGAGGGAGAAAGAGAGCAGAAAAAAAGGTGACAATGTGAGGAGGAGGTGAGAGCCATAAAAACAGGTATTATCTCTTCTAACACATACCAAGAGAGGAACTGACCCCTCTGATCCAAAACAGATAGTGAGCAATGCCTGGCCTGGGTAACATTGACCTATTTTATGATGTCCTTTTTTAGTTTACCAAACCACATACCACCCATTCTGTGATAAACAAACATTTATTTGCTTCGCGGAGAGAAAACTAAATCCAGATGGGCATCACAAGTGCTGCACAACAGGACACACAGACAGACAGATGGACACATAACAGGACACACACAGACAGACAGATGGACACACACAGAGACAGACAGACAGACAGACCGACACACACACACACACACACACACACACCATCTCTGGTCTGTTAGAGCCATAATGAGAAAATGACATTCAGTAGAGAGCTGCATCCGTCTCTGTGGCACACAGTGTCTGGGGACTGGTGGCTCTGGCCAGATCCCCTGTCAGGCTCCTCTTATGGTGGATGAGAGAGAGTAATGAAGTGGCATTTTACCCTGACTCACAGCGTAGCGAAGCATTGCCTATGTAGCATCTTCTCTTCTCTCCTCAATTTCTTCTGTATACTTGTCTCTGACTGACATGTTAACATTGTACACCTCGCTGCTTTCACTTGCTCTGTTTTATCTCAGCTAAGTAACAGTGCAGGGGGGCTGAGAGACGAGAGATGAGGTTGGAGTACATAGTAGAAGGTACACAGTATAGCAGATAGAGGCTAGAGGCAGCAAGCCTCCAATCAATACTCCTGAGAAAGTGCTGCTCTCTCTCCCTCTATGCGAGATGGGCTGATCAGCTTTCAGCTATAGTTTACATCACTGTCTTTCGCTCCGTCCTACACTCTGCCTTTCCTTCCATCTCTGCTCACATCATATATTATTTGCTATCTATTCTTTATCAATCTAATAGAGAGAGAAATAGAGAGAAATCAGTCCCACAGTCCCACGCCACATTCTCACCTCCTCTCTTCAGTCTATCAGTTGTCACTTTCCTCCCTCCCTTTCTCTCTCTCTCTCTCTCTCTCTCCATCTGTGACTGGCGCCATGTATAACCCCATAGACCTGCAGTGCCCTTATGAAATAAAGTCTGCAGGCTGGGGGGATGAGAAACACTATAGGGAAACACTCAATATCTGTGCACCTTTCTTGGCTTCTCCTCAGAATCCCTTTCAGCTTTCAGAAGAATTTGAGGATTTGCAGCAGCAAAAATACCTTATGAAATGTGCAGCTTTGAATTACAGCTGTAACTTCACTTACAGCCCTAACAAAAAAAAATAGTTTATAGTGATCTCATTGTATGTCATGGTGTATCTTCTCCTATGATAACTACTATAATAGTGAAATAGCTGTGATATTTGTATATACTTCTAAAATGTATTATAGGACTACTTTTTAATCGCTCCATTTAGATGTTCACTAACTAACTAACTAACATAAATGCAATTATAGGGCTTTAGGTGGTTGGGGTGAGTCACAGTACAATAACATAGCTAACTTTTATTGTGAGTTAGTGAAAAGGTTCTTTACCACATTGGCGGCGACTAAATCCCCTCGAATTAAAACTAAAGCTGCTGTACGTGCCCGGACGGACAGGTATGCATACTACACAGTCTGGTGCAGGAAGATGAGCTCAACCAGTTCACAAGGCAAACTGAAACCAGTTATTTTCAGCTGATAAAGTAAGACTGCACATCAAACCGGCTGGCCACACAGCACGGAGGCAGCTAACAACCGCTACTATAGCTGAGCGTAAAAGAAAGAAAACAACTACATACCTTTTCAAGTTCGCGTTATAAAGATGTTTCTGACGGCGATATGCTCCTTGCTTCTCTCGCCGAGGTCATGTTGAGGTGTTGAGGCTTTTTGTTGAGGCGTCGCTGGCCCGTGATGTAAGGCCACTGAGGTGGGAGAGTGAGACAGGCACTGTGATGCGCTGTAGACATCGTGGCGAGGTGAGACAGCGCTCGAGCTTCAGCGCGGGGAGAGAAGGAGGGGCTGCACACCTCCACCCCTCCGCCCCTCCACCCCTCCGCCTTTGGTCACTGAGGATCTCATGTCACTCAGAGCCACTGTGGATGTTGTTAGTATGGTCCACCATCACTGGCTGCAGGCAGATTGACACACTTAACAGGGCCATTTTGAACTTTTGTGATGTTAAAGCCGTATCTGTTTTTTTAATCCACTGAACATTTCTGTTGCTTTTAACAAACTACTCGGACATATACTTTGTCTTTTAATCACGTTCAGCCATGTGCTTTGTAGTTGTGTGTCATACCGCCCTCTACTGCCTTGCCAGCATTATCCCTTCAACATCTGCATTGACCACCCTAACGCAAAACCACTATAACATCCCATTGGGAACTTATAATGTACTTATAATGAATCTGTGGTACTTGCTTAATAAAAAATATTATAGGATTATATTTCGTAAGGGCATACAAGGGCATGCTTTCGAGGCAAGACAACAAAATCACTTTTCACAGTTGCACAGATTCAAAGTGTAAAGTGAAAATCCACCTAAAACCATGTCCACAAATGTTTTTTAACATCTTGGGTAGTTTGGTCCAAATTTAGAAGCATTTCAACAAGACTAGCCTGTGCAGTTCTGGTGGCAATTATTGGGAAAACAATTTTAGGGAAGACTGACAGAGTACAGGGTGATTTTTCACGGATATGCGCACATTTTCTAGTTCAGAACAGTTAGCACTATTATGAAGCTCATTTAGTTGTAAAAGCTCAAACAATTTTGAAACCTGGTTGTCCTTCTTAGGTTTGTAATGAGAGTTCATCTCTTGTTTTGAGCCTTGGGAGAGAGTTGCTCATGTTCACAAACGGCCAATCTCATGGTGTATTATATGTGACTTATGTTTTGAAATGGATTTTCCCCTTTATTCTCCCAATTTAAACAGAACATTCATTAAAGGATCTATCAGTTCCACATCCATTAAAACAGTCTTTTAATATAGAAACATTTAGTCCATGGACACTTGTAAAGATAATGGGCAACTTACATCACTGCTTGGATACAGAGATATGGTTGCATAATATGAAACAGCCCTTTGCCACTACAGGGAGAAGAATAAAGGGAGGAGCACTAGGAGGAGTAGAGGAGTGGTCAGATAGAATACAGTGGGATGGAGGGGAGAGGAGGTGGTCTTGCATTTAAACAATTTTTACTTGTTGTCCTATTTTCTCTTTGTCCAGCTGGGCGTCCTTGGGTGAAGGTATCAGATGACTGATACTCAGAGTCAGCGCCACAATCTCCAGAGCAGCCATTTTGTTCCAGAGCCCCATGGTGGAGCAGCTCTATGAAATGCTGATACAAAGCTGCTCCCTTCAGACCCCCTAGGAACGGAGAGACCAACGATACCCAGAACCATCCTCCTCTAGCACAGCGGTCGAGAGAGAATGAAATGGACAATAGTTGTTTTAGTTTTGTCATATAATTGATCACTATTCACTACACAGTATTCTCACCGGAAGACCTCTGCTCCCCAAGCCTGTGTAGTGTATGAAAGCCTGTTCCCCAGTTAAGAGGGTAGCCATAGTTGCCAGTATGACCTGGGCAAGAAGGATGACAAGAAGAGGGACACATTGATGGAAGTGTAGAGACAAAGACAGATTTGAAGTAAGTCAGTACTTAGAGACTTAGTTAGTTAGAGATATAGAATGTAGAGTTGTTTACCTTTTTTGTATACAAGTATGTTGGGTCATCACTGTTTGTATATGCCACTTGACAAAGATCTTGTACCGAAACATCGACAGGCAATAAAAGTGATTTATGTTTGATTTTTATGTGTGTGAATTTTTCACAATTTTAAACTTGTGTCTATTACAAAGCACCATTTTGTTCCAAGTGGCGTGATAACAATGTGATTTCAGTAGAGTTTATAATTTAGGTTATAAGAAGTAAATGAAAACTCTGGATCATCTGAGTAAATAAGTATGGTAGAGGATATAGATGGTGAAGGATCCCAGCAGCTGAAACACTGTCAAGTATACACATAGACCTGATGAACATGAAATCAAACGTACTAATCATCTACTTGTCAAAATTGAACACCCTAAAATCGTGGGTGTTCTTTCCCATCCCAACAACATGACACATTCCTTGTACCCTTGTCCTGTCATTGCTTGTAAATTAATGTCACATGTATGTCTGGTTTGCAGTAAACAAAACAATGGCAAAGTCATGACCTTTTTGAACGTGCCGCTAAGGTTCAAACACATCATTATTCTGCGATCAAGTTATTTCACAATCTATTTGTGAGTATACTCCAGGTCTACTCAAGAGACCAAAGCAATCTAAAACAATGATTTTGGAATTACTCACAATCATGACATAGACCCCCAGACATGCTGCTACTCATTCTCTGAAGAGGAGCCTCAAATTAGAAGTGAACCAGACTGTATACAGTAGCTTTATCCATCTCTCCCCCCCCCCCACACACACAGACAGTTACGTCAGCAAAGAGATGCACTTGCCACCAGGGTCAAAGGGAGAACAGGCTTCTCTCCCTTTTGCTGGTAAGTAAAAAATAAGAGAAATAATATGACAAAGTAAAAGATAACAGTCAAGCCCACACATGACTATGTGATACAATTGATCTAAGGATTTTGGGGTAGATACCAGCAGAAAAAAACAGAAAAAAGTCCCTTATGTTAAATCTCCTGAAAGACTAAGAGTGGAAATCATGCGTCAGAGGAAACGTGAAATGCTACAGTGTGTTTAAAATGTCAGAAAAACAGAAGGCGGATCGTAGGAGAATAACAGCAGCATTAGAAACATTCGGTTTCATTCAGAGTTGATCATTTGGAAAGAGTCAACAACAACTCCAATGCCATAACAAGTAACAACATGTCAGTCTTGCTCACGTTGAGATGACCTTCACTTTCACAAACATGCTCACATTTTTCTTAAGTTGGTATTAAATTGTAATTAAGAATGATATGGCAGTATTGTTTCTTAGACAATAATTTATTAGATCAGCTTAACATTTGCTCAGTATTTAATCTTTGGTATTTCATATACAGTAAATACAACTCAAGAATATAATTTACTATTTAGTTTAGTTTTTTTGCATTCCTATTAGCTGCTACTCTTCCTGGGGTCCACGCAAAACATCAAATATCACATTACATGGTAGTAAGAGACAAGGACACTATAAGACAACACATAAATTAAGCATTTCCCTACACAAACAGACAGATTACAGGTAGAGAATAGTAATAGGGAATACACGGTGCCAGACAATTATGAAATGGAAATCAATCACTCAGATGGGAGAGGGGTGCTGCGCCCTTAGATGTTGCTTTAATTGCTTTTTAATTTTACTTATTATCTGTGTGACATGTGATGGTAGACCATTGCATATTACTCTGTCCATTACTGTGTTTGGTGTAGAGTCTGAAAATAACTGTTGATGTGTGTCTGGTGGTGTAAGTGTGTTTGTTATAGCAATATGAGAGTTGATTATACCAGTAAGTATTATTCACCTCTCTCAGAACTGAGTCCAGGCAAAACGTTCTATAGGATTTTAGGTGCCGCCACTATGTTATGATCACTGCACCTAATGGGAACTGATACACCCTTGAGGCAGAGCTCGTCTTTGGCATAGCTTGCAAAACTATGATCCAAGCAGGTTGATGTAACATTTCTAACAGACTCTTTTTGGTTGATTAGTAACCTGAGCTAGATGACGTGCGTTATCTACAGGTACACTTCGGCAGACAGTCCAGTGACAGACAGTCAATGCCGAGATCACCCATTAGCATTAGCATTCACTAGCATCACATCAAGCATTTCACACATGATTTCCAAATATACAGGCTCTACATTGTGTGAGCCTGTAACAACATCCTACCAATACAGGTTTAACATGTGGTAGCTGAACCTGCAGCTATAGGACACCAGTATTTCCTGGCAGGAGGAGGAGGACACCTTATTACCTTATTATTATGGCTCTGTATGTTCATGGCATGTGTACAGTATTATCATGGAATCCATATCTGTTTAGCTGCCTCCATCTATACTGGCTATGTGTCTAAGAATCTCACAAACTTCATCATATACAAAAATATCTGTCATTCTCTGAACAGAAGGTGTGCGTGTCTCTCTCCCTCTCTCTCTCTGTGTGTGTGTGTGTGTGTGTGTGTGTGTGTGTGTGTGTGTGTGTGTGCCAACAGTGCCTCAGATCTATTAACTTCCAGCTTCATATGACAAAATATTGATCTCCACAAAGCCATTGCTAGATATTTGACTCTGCTTTCCCATGTATAACCCTAGAGCAGCACAGAGCCCTTTACAACTAGAGTACTGGATCATCTACAAGCCCTCTGCATGGTCATAAAGGTTGAAATCCAGCCTGCCTTGTCAGACAGATTTCCATAACAGTAAAGTTTAGAAACGAGCCGTCTTAAATTCTTCCCAATTTTCTTGTGCTGTGGAGGGCTGCTTGCTGTCTTCAGTGGTGGTGCAGGGAATGGATGGAAGGTCTGTGGGGAGGTCTGGGTCAGGTAGTTGCCAGTAGATGAAGACCAGATACATCAGAGTACCCAGAACGCCTCCTATCAGTGGAGCCACCAGGGGCACCCAGAACCAGTAGTTGTAACACCTGGAGAGCAGGGAGGCAGACTAAGTGTATGTCTGTAAACTAAGTGTAATCAGTCTTTAAATAGATTACTGCAACTACAAAGAGTACTGAATTGGAAAAGCAATAAACAGACTGTTTAGCCGCAACAAATGCTAAGATGTTCTGCAGCAAGCTGACACACACAGACAGTGTCCAGAGTGACTGGATGTTCCTATGGTCATGGTCAAGAACACAGTGCCTCTAACGTCTGATAGCCTCTGACATAGATGACTCTCTGAGGTAGGCATATGGCCAGAGTCCAACAGGAATGCTGCTGATAGAAACTGTCACTTTTCATGTGTAAAATTACTGCAAGTAACTGTCTGAATGAATTGGGTAACTTCATCAATAAGGCCTGCAGTGACGGCAAGATCACTAAGGCACATTCTTCAGTTTTCTGACATCTAGAAATGTAGGTTTTGCTGACATGTAGAGTGTTGTCAGCATGTGTACTGTACGTGTTTGATAAGATACATACGTGAAGACCTCTGTGCCCCATCCTGCAGTGAATGTGAGGAGGCGTGGGCCAAGGTCTCGAGCAGGATTTATGGCAGCCCCGCAATTAGCTGACATTGACATGGAAATCCCAAGGACGATCCCTGCCACAATCGGTGGAATCAGCCCTGGGGGGGCAGGAGAATTCCTCTTTTCTTCCAAACACAGGATACACAACATCAGCATGCCAGTGCCCACCACCTAATGAAATACATTTTATAAAAACCAATTGCATTCTGGATATAGTTTAATTGTGTAATGTTTACATCTTGTTGACGTCACTTCTCCGACTGACCTGGTCAAGGAAACTTCTGCCGAGGGAGATGTACTCTGTGGGATATGTGGCAAATATCGATGCGGTCTCATTTGGACCATATACAGTCAACACGCCTCCACTAAACTCCATTATAGCATCTGGGACAGAAACAGAGGTAATGACATGTAGCAATCAATCATAAACTCCACAGGCATTTGTATACTCATGTGTTCATGGCGTGAGTGTTGACGTTTATCTGTGTATCTGACCATAGTAGACCAGGTAGACAAGTCCTGATGCCACATACGCCCCCAGCAGCTGGGAGAGTGAGTAGGGCACCAGCTTTAACCACGACACCTGGCCCAACACACAGAAACTCAGAGTCACTGCTGGGTTCAGATGGGCACCTACAGCAACAAAAGAGGGAGAAAGAGATGGGCAGAGAGGAAGAGAGCAGGCAGGAAGTCAGAGGTGAATTAGAGAGAGATGGAACAGGAGGTGATGAAAGATCAGATCATGTGTAGGATGAACTGTGTCAACTAAGAGCAGTAGGAGGAGTGTGGCTGTGAGTGTGTTGAACTGAAGACAGTGAAAAGTCTTGCTAGACAAGGCCTCTCAGTGTGATAAATCTAGAGGCCCCATGGCTGGCAGTCCTTAGATCAGTGAGTGACTGCAGTAATGTTACAGACATAAGTCACAGTGTGAGGCAGTTCTATGTGTATTCCTATTGGTTTTAATGTTAATCTTTCAGTGTTGCCAGCTGAGAGTGTAGGCACTGGCCAATTTGAATTAAACAGTAAGGCAATAAAGCATTATAAGCAATATAACACTGTGTTTTCAAAGTGCCATTCAGATTGCCATTGTATTGTGTTGACTTCAGAGTGAAGCTTTTGTGCTCAAAAAGGGAGAAGGATGGGAGGGCAGTAGATATAATAACTGGCTAGTCATTTTCCAGTTCTATTTTTGACTCTTCCTGGAAGTTTTCATTAGTGTACCGATGCAGACTGATGCAAACTGGTGTCTGCAACAGTGATGATCTATGTAATCAAGACAGTTCTGCACTTAGGAAAGTTCTGTTTAGGAAGGAGATGCACTTACTGGTGACTAGTAGTTCTCTTGTTGAATGCACTTATTGTAAGTCTCTTTGGATTAAAGCTTCTGCTAAATGACTGTAATGTAATGTAATGTAAATTGACAGAATGACTGACTGCCTCAGTGCCTCAGACTGCCAAAGGACTGAACAGATGCTGTTATTTAAAAGGAGTGAACGAACAATGGAACAAGAAAAGTGAATAAATGTTGGTTTCCATTTTAGTGGCATTTACCGGTGATGCCCTTGGTGAGGTACATGGCTGACATCACGCCCACAGAGAAGGCCATGTTGACTGACAGAAACTGGCCTTTAGTCTCTCTGCTGGTCTTGACCTGCGCTGCGGCCGAACAGCCAAAGAGCTACACGCCATACCAGGGAAAGAGAGAGAGAACAGGGAGTCGAGACAAGACGTCAGGAGAGATACTGTAAACTACATTCTATGAACAGTCCTGTGACACACAGACAGCATTTTAGTAGCAAAGGTCACTTCATACGCACACATGCACACATGCACACATGCACACATGCACACATGCATATGCACACACATGTGGGTTCGTGCACACACATTGTAATGGCTTACTTCCTTATTTTGGAATTAATTATTTATCAGGTCAATTGAAATCTGTCGGTTCATCACTGACAAATTTGTAGTCATCAAAATGAAATTATTTCCATCCCCTCATAAACTCAGACTTTGTAATGCAACTGTTCACTTCTTATCTTATAATGGCCCTACAATAAACAATATGACTCTAAACCTCACACATTATGACCTTAAAAAGTAAACACACACACGTGTTATATCACCTCATAACTACCACTGCTAAGGCTTTTGCAGTGGAAACTATAAGCTATAAACTACTAAATAACACTGTTAACACTGATTATTACATTACGAGGACATGTTAAAGTCACTTGTGATGGCAGAGATAGCCATTAAGGTTCATATCAATATATACCATATATAAATTATAATACATTTTCAATAGATTTTATATCTATGGTAATAATGTATATGTACATTGTATTTGTAGCCGGTTCATCAATACAACAATACTAGCATATTCTCGTATTTGTATGATGCCCTACTATTGCTATGGATCAATGTAAATGCTCTGAACCCTTGGATCTTGTTAGGACAAGATTGTCAAAATCAAAAGCCAGCTCAAAGCCACATGCCACTTACCAGTAAGACGAAGGTTCCCAAGAACTCGGCCATGCACTCTCGTAGGAGGGCATTCCTCACCTTCAGAGACCGGCAGGTCAACATCTCCTTCAGTCGGCTGGGGTTAAGTCCACTTAATCAGTCTTGCCCTTAACTCAGCCAGCTCTGGCTCTCTGATTGCCCTGTCTGTCTCTCCACTGTCAGACAGACTGCTAACCAGGTTGTCTGTCTTCAAGTTGATGTGGTGCTTTTGGTGAAGAAGGTGATCGTAATGATGCTGATTAAAGTCTGCCGTCACAACTTTCACCTGGGCATCCAGAGTACTGAATGACATCCCGCCTCTCCTGACACTCTTCCTAAGCAAAGCTTAGAACGAACTATTACTCATTTATTGGGTTGGTCACACCTTAGGATTGGCTAATCCAGAGGGCACAATCAACCGGAGCTCTTGCTTCAATGGACCAAGAGACCACGCAGAGAGATTCTGTGTGGACGGTCTGTTGATGTATGCAGCAATGCACCTGCATTCTTATTTGTTTGGCAGAAATCTTACACAGTCACAGATGTAGATGAATAGATACACCTCAATACCTCATGGTTGGCATCTTCATCCATTCTATATCTTGTTTTATAAAACTACACCAGATTTGTGACTCCCCTCATCACATTATGTGCACAGCAACAGCCAACTCTAAGACTTTGACCCTCATAAATGTAAACTCACTCATTCGTAAGGGAGGAAATGTGGATGTGAGCACAATTGTTTGTATATATTGGCCATCATCCATTTAAGAACCAGCATACGTAAGTAAAATTCATTTGAAATCACCAGAATAGCAAAATGTCTTTGAGACTTAGAGTCATCAAATATGGCTGGTACAGATTCAGGACTTTAAGGGCTGTATAAGAGTTTCACTTATTCAGAAATGTTATAGAATTGAAAAATACAGATTTCATTGTGTCTACTTCCATTACATATTGTGCTCATCAAAGTATGTGTTGATAGTTCTGCCAAGTTTTGGCAGTTAAATAGTCATTTAATGAAACACTATTAAAAATGCACAATCCACTCATTTAGCAGGAGGATTTAAAGGCCAAAAAAGCCACATATGAGTGGACATGTTCAAATTGTATTCCAGAATCTGTAGAATGCCTTGAAGTTGGTGCAGCAGTGATACTCCCAATCCCATTTTAAAACACTTTCTTTCATAACACATGATGAAACTATTGTCAGAAAAATATGACATCTTTGTGGTATAATCAGATTAATTACATTTATTAAATTCAGAGTGATTAATTGCCCACAGTGCACTGATGTTCTGCAGTCCAAGAGGACACTTGGTGAGTAGTAGGGAAAGTGACCAGTATCTCAAGCCCCTCTAATGATACTGTGATTATGCCGATTGTCAATGAATGTCACCATGATCCTCTTACTGAACTATGGACTCCTAATAAATGATATAACCCCTATGATCCCCAGGTAAGTGGATATCGAGTTGCCATCAGATAAGATATACAGTACACCCAGATTGTTTATCATGCTAGGTCAATGTTTTGGATCGTCACAGGTGAGAAGGCTTTGATTTTAACCTTTTACCACCATTTAATCAGAAAATAGATAGCGAAAAAGATCTATAGATAGTATGGATCTGAGTTATAAAACTATCTACATAACATGAACCTTGACATGTAGACTGTAAAACCTACACAATGGCAACTTATCTTGACAGGACCTCATCACATCTACTCTTGAGGAGTATCACTCTTTGGTCATGTCTATAGGAATGCATAAAATGACAGATACCTTAGCAGGGCTAGCTCTACTGGAAAGATGATACAGTATCACTCTACCCCCCTCCGCTGGACATTGGTTGTATTGTTATACAAATAAACATGTAAACATTTGTTGAAATTAGGATTTATTAAAAATCAATATAAACTCTAAATGTAGTTAGCTTTCTATTCACAATATATTACAAAATGGGTAACAATATTCCTTATACAGGCATATACAGGAAGTATATTAAAAGCTTTTAATTGAGCAAACCATCCGTTACAACAGATGTTGATAGCTTTGATAAATGTGTAAGTCGTCAGTGCATTTTAATTATGGCTGGTAGATCTCAGTCCTTGAGGTAGACGTAGTCCTTTCAAAATAGATACACAGAGCCATATAACTGTGAGCCTGATTCACAAAAGATATACACTGGTCTCTAAGATCAGGTTTGTTTCTTCAGTGCGTTGTGATTATGAACAACTAGAAACTTGTCTTTGAGGTGTTTGAATGATACAAGACACCATTAGCCCAACCGAATCACGTTGAGGTCTTGAGGGCAGCGATGAAATGACCTCAGATACGGCGTCTCTAATGGATGGCTTTTAGTTACGGGTCCATCATTCCCCGAGCCACACTGTGCCCAGAGTACCTTAATAATCCTTAAGTTTCGGGTGGTTTGAGAGGGCGGTGCAGTACCACATCCACAGGCCCAGGGGGCAGTTTCCTGATCAGAGTCCAGACCTCCAGCCGTCTCATCCCCACCACACTGACCCCTTGAATCTCCAGCACCTCGTCACCAGGACACACCTTGCTAAACGGACCTCCTGTGGGTGAAAAGGGGAAAGGGAACATTCACTAAATGGCTGTAATGTAACTGCCTAAAAAGAACGTTATTCTAGTGGGCAACTAAAAATATGTCTTTCCCTGCTTGTTTAGAAACATTAATTTCCAGACCACCAGATTTCTCCCAATAAATCCAAATTCAAATGTAAGAACAAAACATTAGAGATACTGTTTTTAGAGGCACTAGTCACATTTTATTGCTGGAATTTATAATGAATCTTTTTTTCATATGATTTGGCAGTGAAATATCAATTAATAAACCCTTGAGAGGCTGGAGAGACATTATGATAAAAGCTTCTCTAGGAACTAGCAACTCTTAGAGATAGCCGTTCAAATCCCTGTGTGTCTTTGATAAGTTGACCTTTGGCTCTCACCCTGGAAGATCTTCTGTATGCTGAGTGGTCTGTCCCCCAAATTAGAGCCTACACCTCCCTCCAGGCTGAAGCCCAGATCCCTGCTGTGCTTGTCCAGCCTCACACACACCCGCTGACCTGGGAAGATAGGACACACACACAGGTAAGGACACTTTAAATCGCTGCATGTATTGATACAGCACAGAGTTCCTTCTGTCTGTGGCGATGTAGTTTGAGGTTATGTAAACTGTAGGACCTCTCACCTGTTTCTGTGGGCGGAGTCTGTGTTCGTCCTTGAGTGTCTGCCCCAGCTCCTCCCTGAGAGGCGCTGCTAACCTCTCTTCTCTTCAGGACCACCACTCCCATCCCACGGGTCTTCGCCCTCCTCAGGGTCTTCAGGGCCTCCAAGTGGGTGGAGCCATACAGCGCCGTGCCATTGATTGACAAGACCTGGTCCCCTTCCATTATGGAGCCTTCCTGGGCTGCCACACCAGAGGGAATCACCTTGTGGACCTGGAGGAGTAAACATTGACAAGACAAATGAAGGGACTGAGCACAATGCTTTGCTTTTCAGCAGAGAATGAGAAGGAATGTTTCCTCACAGTGATCGGCTTGTTCTGGTCCACGCCTCCTGCCACAGTGAAGCCCAGTCCTACTCCCACTTCCTTATGGAGAACCGCTACTTGCACATCATTATAGTTCTAGATGGAGAGAGTGAGAAAGAGAGACAGAAAGGTGCACTTGTCATTTCAACATTATTTTGACGACATGTGACAAAAGGTCCCTGGTTGGATTTGAACCAAGGAGGTCAACAGCCAGATAAGATAAGGGAAAGAGTTGTCTCAGTCAAAGTAACAATAGGATCAGTAGGGTGAGCTCAATGCTACAGAAAAGCATGCTGCTGCTGCTGACATCCAGCTGTACCTGCAGAACGCTGTCCCCCAGGCCCCTGACGTCCTCCAGCAGCCTGTCCAGCTCCTCGTTGGGCAGCACAGACACACAGGATAGGGCCGACACGTCTGAGCTCAGGGAGGCGGACCGCCGGCCAGAGGGCCACTCGTCGCTGTCGTTCTCCGACTCGTAGTCGACTCCGCCAAAGTTGCACAGGTCTGCGAGACTGGAGGGAGGAGAGCGCAGGAGGAGAAAGGGAGACAGGGAAAGGAGGAGAATAGAAGGTAGAAATGTGTCATTGTTTCCATGACTACAAAGATCTGTGTTTTTACAAGTTAACTAGGAACAAAAATAGGTGCATGAGTTAGGTATAGCGACAATAGTCATGCATTTTGATTTCCCAGAAGGCACTTGTGTTACCCACCTGACGCAGAAGCTCCTCCGATCTGACTGGCTCATGTTGCTGGTGATGGTCACCGAGGATTCTGCAGAGTCAGAGTCATAGTTGGAGTCTTCATCTTTCTCTGTTCCTTCATCATCATCATCATCATCATCATCATCATCATCATCATTCCAGCCCTCAATCTTCAGGTTCAAGCTGGCTACCCAAGCATCCATCTTTGGATCAGGTGTGGTGACGTCTGGAGGGACGAGATCGGGGAGGCTCCCGTGGGAGGAAGTGGTGACGGGGATAGGGGAGATGCAGGGAGTCTCTTCCTGGAGGTTTAGCTGGAGTGCTTTCCTTCTCTCTGTCTGCAATGGCAATGGTGCTTTCAGACAGCGAGTGGTGTGAAAGAAAGGGCGAGTTGTGAGGGGTGTTTGTTGGAGTCTTTTCTTCATCACTAACAGGTGAAGGAATCACAGAGGGTTGAGCTACCTGCACACCAGGTAGCTCAGGAGTATGCAGCAAAGCGATGGACGTGTCAGTGGAGTTGGCCAGGAGTGAGGATGAAGTATCGTTGGCTGTGATATCTCTCTGAGTTGATCTCTCAGGGCTTGTGGCTTTGGAGAAATCAGTCTCATCTATGTAGAACTTCCCATGGCTCTGTCTTTTAGCCCCTCCAGTTAGATTGATTCTTAGTGCATGCTTGAGTCTGGAATATTTACCAAAGTCATCAGCAAGGTTGTCACCACCACCTATTTCCTCTCTTCCATCCCTCTCAACCACATCACAGCCTGTTCTCTCCCTGTTCCCTAGTCTTATTCCTACCTCATCCACTGCTGCAGACCATTGGTTTGAACCTCTCTGGGTTTTCTTGTTCTCCTCTGGTATTTCACTTCTGATCACAGCCAGCACTCTGTCTGACGCACTCTTCTTGACTCCTTCTGTCACTTTCTCTTCATCTGCAGCTTTATTACCTGCCTCCCATCTTTCTCTCAGTCCACCTATTGCTCTTTCTGATCCACTCTTCTTTACTCCTTCGCGGGTCCCCCCTACTGAGTTGTGCCGGCACAGAGAAGGCCCGTCTGGGCATCAGAAACTGGCCTGTTGCTGAGCCCTGGGCTCTCTGTGTCAGAGCCTCATACTGATGGATCTTATTTCTTACGTTAGCTGCAGAGGGACCAGCTAGCTTCTCTGGAAGCTTCTTCCTTTCTGTGGTTTTCAAGCTGATCTTCTGTGTGTTTGACTCAAAAACGTGTTCAGTGATGCTACTACTCTTCATTCCATTTTCTTCTTTGCTTTTCTCTTCTTTTACTGTATCACCAGTCCCTTTCTCTTTTTCCTGTTCCTTGTCCTTCTCCATTTTCAACACAGAGTGTCCGATTCTCTCTCTCACCTTCTCATGTATTTCATCAACCCCACCTTTTTCCTCTCCATTGTTTGCCCTGTCCTTATCCTTACTTCCATTTGCTCTTCCCTCTCTGGATGCAGATAGATCTCTGAAAGAAGTTGAACCTTGCCACTGTCTTCCCGGAGCTCTCTCCCTGGTCCAGGATGGCAGCGGAGAAAGTGAACTGACAGAATCATCTGGGCTCACTGAGGTGTTGGTATCTGTATGAGGTGTAGAGGTAACTGTTTTACTGATTTGCACAGGACTCAGATTGTTTTTATCCCCCTTGGAAAAACGTCTGGGGACGGTTTCCCCTGCTTCCCCTCCATAAGACACTCTCCTTTGATTGACAGGTGGGGAGAAGGGGGAGTCGGTGGTTGAGCTTCTGCGATGGGCCGCTGTAGCTCGTCCCTCCCCCTCAGACAGAGGCAAGTCACCCAGAGGGGAAGAGAGGTGTTTCATTTTGGTGGAATCGTCAGTTTTAGCTGACCCTGTGGACCCATAGAGTTTCTCTATCCGCTCCAATATACTCCGACCTCCTTTGGGCCCAATTGAAGTAGCCGTCTCCCTGGATCCAGAGCCCAAGTCAAGCCCAGACCTGGAGCACGCCTGGGGCTTTAGCCTGGAGGGGAGAGACTGACCTTCACCAGCCCTCTCCAAAATCTGTCCGATATGACTCAGCCCTGGGCCTCCACACCCTTTTGGACTGTCATCCACTGGGCTCCTCTCTGCTGTAGACCTCCCTCTGGACTCCGTGCCCTTGACTGTTGCTGTCCTTTTTCTGTCCAAACTTTCAGCCTGTTTAGGACTGACCCCTCCTTGGTTCCTTGAGAATACCAGCGTGCCAGCCTTGGTACTCCGGTCTGGGCTGGATGCCCCTACTCTCCAATCCAAACTCTTACTTCTACTGGGCAGGTTGTGCCTCCTCCACGCTGTCCTGCCCCGAGATACTGGGTCACCGTTTCCACTTCCGTCACTGCCAGACTCCGTGATCATTTTGCCTATTGTGCCATTCTGGTTCAACAGGCCAGACGTTTTGTGGTCTGATTTTCTCTTCTCACACTGAGCACTGACACCGGTGTAATTCCCAGTCCTGGCTTGTTTTCTGGTGACTGCGTGGTCCCCCTTGTTTGTGCCAGTCTGACTGTGTGGAGAGAGGGCCCCGCTCCTCCTCCCTGTGTATCTCTCTCTGTTTGGCCTCCTCAGGGTTCTCCTCCTCCTCCTCCTCCTTCTCCTTCTCCTTCTCCTTCTCCTTCTCCTCAGGTAGAGCTCTTGGTGTCCTAAGACCTGGTCTGTGAGTGAGACTGTAGGAGGGAGAGTTAGCTGAGCGGACAGTGAAGTGTACTCCTGTCCTCTGCTTATTGTACTCACTCACTGGACTAGGGAGCATGGACAAGTCCATTGTCTAAGAGTAAACAAACTTAATAACCTGCTGTCAAGTGCCAAATACCAAAAAGAGAGAGGAAAAAGTGAATTTGATACTTGGAGATTCCAGGCAACTGTCTTTTCGACTCCGCTCTGAAACCAATTTGTCTGACTGCTGCAGTTTTGGGTGTGTTGTAAACACTAATATACTGTAGCCCCGGGAAAGAGGGCAGAGTGGCACAACTACAATCCTCTTGTGTTTAAGTTCTCCACGGCGTAGGGACCCAGTTGCGGAGACGTATAAAAACCCTGCATCCACAAGCTTGAAATGTCAACGATGCTACTGATGGTTCTCTGTTTTGTGGTCTAAAACAGATGACTGTTCCTGGCTCCTCTTCTCAATTACTCACACACTGTGTCCTGTCCCCTGCAGTCCTCAATTCCCAAGCCCAAATTGAGCTAACAGCTCCCATTGCCTGCCAAGCATAAAAATGCTCAGAATGGAACCGGCTGGAATGTTGTGATATGTGGATTGTGGTCACTCTGGCTCCTCCAAACGGTCAACCAGAATCACAGAGTGGTTGAAGGCAGGCAGCAGAGAGGGCTGGAGAGAGACACAAAGTAAACAATGAATAGAAAAGATACGAAACATGATAAAACTAAAAAAAGATAAAAGGGTGGTAAGAATAAAATAGAGTGAGAGATAGGGAACGACAGCAAGATAAGACCAAACAAAAAATCAAGGGGTGGGGGGGGTAAAAACACTCTTCTCACTACAAACTCGAACAGTCTGTCAGTTACCTCATCAATGTTACGTTCCTGCCTTCCTAACATTCCCCTCGCACTGACTCAATGAATCCATTCACAGAAGAGCAGGACTCAAACAATGCATTCAGTCGCACACACATATCATAACAGCTGTTTACACAAGCAACATACTCTCGACGACTAGTCAGCTTCAGCTAAACCTGAACCAAAAACTGGAAAAACCCACCTAACAACAATCCGCTCAGCAAAAACAAAGTAGTATAGTGCTCCAGTCAGCTTCTCTGCTAACAGTCACAGTCAAATAGAGACAGCAATCGACTGTGAGTGCCGAACAAAGGATTCAGTTAAAAATGATTAGATTAAATGGGCAGAGTGGTTTACATACAGCCAAGGGGGAACGAGATAACACTACTGATGGCTCACCTGGGAGAACAACAGCGATGTGCATCTGAATATGACTTACAAACATATAGAATAGGAATTTACCGGGAAGCCAATGACACAATTTGTCTTTGATCATCTAAGTCATCTTAGCGTAAGGGTCTGATCACCACAACTTCAGCTAAACACAGCCAACTGATTGCATCACAGCACAAACACTGTAGGATACAGCGTAATATCAAAGATTACATACGTACGAGGCTGAATCAGATGAAGCCGTTACCATTACCAACAAAACAATGTCAGTGTAAGGAAGTTCTATAAAGTCTAGGTTACAGCGTGCATCTTTGTGAGGGAGTTTCTGGTAAGCGAGTGTCGGTTTACAGAAACACCTGCTCTGCTAGGTCAAGCCAAGCCTCCCATCTGGGTAACCTGGGCAACGCAGCCCCGTTTACTTTAACCTCAAATTGAACACATGTACAAATGCACACAGACATCAGGCAGACAGTCACTCGCTCAGCCACTCTCTCACTCTCCACACACACACACACACACACACACACACGCGTTACCTTCAGACCTTCTGCGCTCGTCCTATGCCCGCTTTGTAGAGATGGGTTCATGGGAAGCACTACTTAATGACATCAGCTCCAAACTCTCTTTCCATCAGCTTTGCATGATGGATTCTGTACAGTGACGCAAACCTGCCACACTGGTTTGTCCTCTCTCTCTCTCTCTCTCTCTCTCTCTCGTTCTCCCTCCTTCTCTCTTTCTCTCCTCCCCCTCCCATTGTTGCTTCCTCCCTCTTTCTTCTTCTCACAGGGTAGCATTCCTGACTAGCTCAATGTGTCACCTACTAGCTACTCACCAGGGAGTGCACACACACACTGTTCTTTACAAAAACATCCTACAGACATATCATAATCCACCTCTCTGTCGACACCGGGTGACATCATCGTTTCATTGCCCCAAGGAGAGGGGATAAAGTTCAGATGATTGTGTGAAATGAATAGAATAACAGAAATATAAGAGAAGAAAATAACGAGAGAGCCATTCATAGACTTATAACACTCTTCCACCTTAGGTAACTTCTCCCCCGTTAAACACTGAGAATTGGCAGTGGTGACAGTCATGTTACCTGCAGTAATCACATGGACTGAACAGGTATCAAAAGATATAATGACAGAATCCCTTTTGCACCAGAGACCACAAAGTAATTATAGAAAGCTAGCAAACCCAACAGGGATAAATATAGCACAAATTATACCTCTGATGTAACTTATATTAGACCATATGCACAACAAAAAGCTTCTCCTGACACAGCGAAAGAGGAATTGTCCTCCAGCTCTCAAGAGTCTGTGGGACTGAAACAATGTCGACTGCAGAGGAAAAGCATCTGAGATTGCTGATAGGTTATACCCAGACTGAAGAAGGAGTATTGTTTGTTGGAATACTAGATTATACAGAGTGGGAAGGTGAACAACCAGCCATTGAAATACACATATACAAGGGGCGTGCAGAAAGAAAACGTGCAGACTAACAAACAGACAAAAGATATACTCAAACATTGAAATATACCAATACTTACATTTTGCTGTCTCTGGCAGGTGGTGGATCGGATTTTTGCGGATTCACTGCTTCATGCACCAGCTAGTGTCTTCCGTTTAAACAGAGGAAGTTGTGGTTGGCATCTCAGCATATTGCAACTGCTACTCAGTCTGTAAGTAGATAAAGTCGACACAACAGAGACACATTAGTCAAAGAGGATTGAGTGTCTGTGTCAGAACCATTAATCACAAGCAGAGTCCTCACACCAATGGTTAGGTCTTCAGGCATAGCATGTGTTGATCCAATGATCCAATCAATGATTGGCTTAAAGAAAGATTAGATGGTTGCATGGTCTTCTCAGGACAGAGATACATCTGTGAGTAGGGGAGTTCCACGACGGATCTCACAGACTCCCACCCCTGTTCCTGACAGAAGAATGGCATTCACTGTTTCTGCAGGACGGATGCAAATCACTGTCTTGCTCACACGGACACACTGGTGCTTCTAAACTCATGCTTCAGGGTGGAGGCTTCAGAGCTCCCCTGACCTAGACACCATGTGATACAGCAAACTGTAGTGGGAGGGGGGGACATTGACAATTCTGATATTTACCAAGTGAGACACAGTTGAAATGAGCAGTCAACAGTTAATGCAATAACAAGCAATACTGTGGGAAAAGGATGAAAACTGGCTAAGAAAAAGAAGAGCCACCTAATGGATCGTGTCTACTGCAGGATGCACTGACAGCATTCTCGGTTTAGTGCGTCGTTATCATGGGCTCCAGTGTTTGTTTGGTGGGTAGTTGTGCTCTAACTTTGAACAGCAGATGGTGGAAGAGGCCACGGAAGCGAGGCGCCTGACGTCATCCATGCTCGCGTCGGTCATGTGACTATCCCGGATGTCAACAAGTCAGTCTACTATGCGCTGAGAGAAACGCGGTCTTTCATGTGCCCCTCTGGGTTTAAACGCTGCCACTCGTGAAACCGTGCGGCTTCTGAACATCACCTGTAGGACGGACTTTGAACAACAACATTTTTGTTCGGCGGATTTCAACGAAGAATTTCATCATGCCGACTGAGTTTCCTCTTTCAAGCGTCAACGTAGTGCTTGTAATGGTCTACGGAAGTCTGGTAAGTTTTACTTAACATTGCGATCAGTGATTTTGATACAACTATTTATCAACAGCCATCCATCCAACTGGATGTCAGGCGGTGAAAGACGTCAGTAGACCCTGAGTCATGTCAAGGTCAAGATCAGTCAGCTCGTCTAACTCCTGCTTGCCTCTAGGTTTTTGTTTTGCTGTTCATCTTTGTGAAAAGGCAAATTATGCGATTTGCCATGAAGTCTCGGAGAGGACCACATGTTCCCCTTGGACACAATGCTCCTAAGGTAAACACACTCCCCAGGGTCCATAAGTAGGACAAGTGCTATCCTATACAATGTTTTGCTGTTTGACTATAGTGTTGGTACGCAGACTGATGGCATCTCTGTCTGCTGTAGGAGTTGAGACAAGAAATTGAGTCCAAACTGATGAAGGTCAAGAAAATCAACTTTGAGCCTCGCCTGCTATCCCCAGATGATGACCGGCTAAAATACAGAGAACAGACTAGTGAGAGGAACACACACACACACACACACACACACACACACACACACACACACACCATCGTCTCACCACAGTCCTGGACCTACCAACATTTGCCATTTTTAGTACAGTACACTGATGTGTCTCTGTGTGTTGCAGGTTGCTATGACTACCTTTACAGGATGAGAGCACTAGATGCCATTAGAGACACTGGTAAGTTGGCTTTAATCATAGTTTATTGTTTCTTCTTTCTCACTGCCTGTGATCGCTTCCATGGCATTACTCACAGAACTGCAATGTTTACAATGGCCATACCTAAATCAAATCAGCACTCTTGAATGGTCATTTGACCTGTAGAGGAACATCGTGTTACTATGGCGATGGCATAATTTAGCTTAGCGTTCTGATGCTTCCTGTGCCTCATGCACTGACCACGATGCTCGTTTCCATGACTACAGCATAAAAATTCCATGGGAGTTCTTTTGAAATGTACCAAAATAGATCACCTTGATCCATTAAGAAGTGGCTGTTCCATTGATTCTATTTCCGTGGCATTACTATAATGGCTTTCTTTTCTGCTGGTAGATTTGCCGTTCAGTGAACTGGGCGGGACGCCTACTGCTGTGACTGGGAAGAGATTCCGGACGTGGCTTCTAGAACTACGGAACTCACACTCCTTTTTCCATAATAGCCAAAGTTCTCTCATCGACGCAGTGCTGGATGGGTACAACAGGGCACGCCACGGGGCAGAGGTCAGTGTTAGTTTGTGAGTGTACTGTTTGTTCATGTGTTTGCATGAAAAAGAGACTGGACAATTGGATGCTTGGATGTTTTCAGTTTGAATCTGTGAGGGATAAATAATATGCGGATTACTTTCTGGGCGTGTTAATACATGTGCTTACTGATCTCCTTTCTTTGGCTCTTCCCTGTAGGTGTTTGGGGAAGCAGAGTTTCTGAAATACCAGGAAGCTCTAACTAAACTGGCGTCTGTGTGAGTAACTACTACTTTTCAACTACACTCTCTTATTCCTTTCCAGCTTTTGTGCTAATCCCAATGTGGAATGTTAGTTGGGACAGAACGTGTTGAGACAGATCTCTGTTTTTCCCTTTGCTATTTCAGTGTGAAGTCAGACACCAGCCAGCACCACCAGTCTGCAGCCAAAGACTTGACCAGTACCACGGAGAGTCCGCCCTCCTCCCCCACCCAAACCACCTACCTCGCATCCTCAACGCAGCAGCGCAGCAGGCGGCCCAAACACTTCCTGGAGCTAAAGAACTTCAAAGACAACTACAACACTCTGGAGTGCTGAAAGAACTACGACTCCCATCCGATGGAAAGGACAAAGAGGATGGTAGTGCTGCCAGTGATAGACGTGCCTATGGGTGGAGACGGGGTCAATATCGTCACTCAGTAGTGTTAGAATGACTTTAATACTGCCTTAGACCCATGAGGAAAACACTGCCCATCTGTACTAGCACACATTACCTGGTTCATATTGCATATCTTACTAATGCCTGGTACAGTGCTCTTTTTAAGCTTACTATATATATATGGTTATCCTGTTTTATTGCAAGCATGCATGAGTGCTATATTTGGACAGAATATGGAAAGGATACACTAAGTGTCTAGGGTTGATTAGACCAAAACAAAAACGGAGCTATGGGGCGATGCAATGGCATAAGACAATCAGTATTTATTGCACAATGTAAAGGCCTATGCAGAAATTGAAATTCACTAACTTTATGTGAACTCGCTCATAGTTTCCAGTGTTTATAGACAGAGTTATAGATAGATAGAGTTACACTAGAAAACGCACTGCTCTGTCTGTACTGTTCATTTGCTGCAGAATGAATTTGACAGCCTGTTTTTGTAGCTTTTAACGATTGTTTTACAGAAGCCATAATTAATTGAATTCTAATGATTAAGTGATTTTCTTTTAATTGAATCAGTTTTCTCAGTGCAGTGTCATTTCCAGTATTCCAGTGCATTAATGCATTCTGAATGTAAGGCATTGCCTTTGGGCCAGTCTAGTTCTTTATTCTTGTTTCTACATTAGAGGTGGACTGGCCCCCCAAGTGTCTGAACTGGTTCATCTGGGGTTTACAGGTAATACCTGAATGCATTCTCTGTGGTGCTTACTGTGTACAAGATGTCATTCCAATAAAATGGTGACATAGGAATGTTTTACCTGGGTTGTGCTTACTTGAGGTCATGCCTAACTGGGAGTAGTGAATAATGTTATGTAGTGTGTGTATTGTCCAGCAGAGGGAGCCACCACCCCAATGTTACTAAGTGCTGTAAAAACTGATCTCATCAAGAAGTGAAAACAGGTACTGTCTTTACTTTCAGGACTTTATTGTAATAACAAACATGAACACAGACGATATAGTGGTGTGTACTACATACAAAACCTCTTCTATCACAATATCGCTAAAAAGCTTATTTCATATAAATATATATAGAAGATTGTCACGTTAGGCGGAAATTAGAAAAGCAAATGACATAAAAACAAAGACGAACAAAGTTATGTACAAAAATATGACTGTATACAATCTTAGGGAACTGAAATGCATTATTGAAAATATTCTATTTGTAATGACATTTTTATACATTATCTTCATTTTCTGTGGACTCCTAATTCACATATAATAAAGCTCCATATTGTTGTTGGGGGCTTTAAAACCATATTCTTATTAAGAGCTTATTTCAGAACAAGAACAAAATAAATAGACTTCAATCTATACACCAAGGGTGGTGGCCTTATGTAGGCTACAGTCAGTATTTACAAAAGGTCAAAGGGTCATACTCATAAAAGTAAACAGAATTATCTAGGATGAGTACACGGAGGCAACTATTGAATACAGGAACACAGCTACAGGATTTAGATCACTGAGTTAATGTATTGTGAGTTTAATGTGAACGTGTATCTGTCCTCCCTTCATGTTCTATTTACTCTAATAGCAATAGAATAGCTGTCAACCTTGAGTTCCTCTGCCCATCTTTCTGTCATCACTGGGTCTTTTTAGCTATATGGACGCTACACAGTTGTATGGAGTTCATGATCTCATTACCCTCTTTAGATCTCATTTGCCAAAATGTCCGCCATCCTGTATTTTGCACAATAACTTGTCTCTCCCAGGGTAAAGTGCTCTGTACTGTTAAAAACCAGGTCATAAGCTGTAACAAAGGTATTCAAAACAGGGCGGCAGGGAAGAGGAAACTGTTAACATACAGTCTGTAGTCTTACACATAAAACCTCAAATACAGATCAGTTCAATCGGTGTGCTTAATGCATCTAAATCAAAGCCCGCAGACACTCATTCATGTACATGCACACATGCACGCACACGTACACGTACACAAAACACACTGAGCAGTGCATGTGTGCCGACAAACATGTTGCACAATTTCCTTCAAGAGTGTATGTGGCGAAAGAGCTGAGAGCCTGGAGGCTGTGTTGAGTTACAATGTGTTGCTGTGGGAGTCTCAACTCATCCAAAGCATTAAGGTGGTCGAATCTGGTAGCGGAGTTGTGGGCTGGTTTCAGTCCATTTTCAAGGTTTGGTGTTTCTGAGCCCTCTTCTCTCCCGTCACTCTGTCTCTCTCCCACTTCAGGACTTGATTTCGATGATTTTGATGAAAGGGAGCGGTTTGCTCGAGGAGGTGGATAGTTTGATTGGTTTACTGTGTGGACAAAGAGACATAAGAGAGTTGTTTTTAGATTGATAATGGCACAAAACAATTCTGCAGTGAACAGCAGATACCGTATTTGGTTTGTGTAATACAATGTGTGTGTGAGTGTTTGTGGTTATGTGCGTGTGTTGTGCAAGGTTGAAGTTACCTGTAGACAATCTGGGGGTTGCGCTCTGATGAAAGGTAGGTGTTTGACCTACGCCCTCCCAGGAAGTAGTCCATCTGGTCATGCATCTCCCGGTTCTGCACACAGAGAAGGGAAGGGGTCAGAGGTCATCCGATACAAGTCAGCGGACACAAAGCAGACATTTCTTTAGTCTGACAAGAAGATCGTGTGGCGTCCTGAAGTGAGCGAATGACAACATTGTGCATTTGTATCTGGTTCACATCTTTTGCTGCATTGGCATCCCCTCCACCGCTGCCATCTTGTCTCGAACTCTTCACTGTACACTTTGCAGAATAATATTCAATAGAGAAGATTATGAGCAGTCCTCACCTCAGCCTCCAGGAAAGCCACCTTCTCCTC
Organism: Hoplostethus atlanticus; assembly: GCA_034670405.1. Lineage (NCBI taxonomy): Eukaryota > Metazoa > Chordata > Actinopteri > Trachichthyiformes > Trachichthyidae > Hoplostethus > Hoplostethus atlanticus. The sequence continues at coordinate 2,562,081 of JAXDDX010000016.1, read as the reverse complement.
CAGGTCCTTGATCACGCGGTCCCGCTCCTGGATCACCATGCGAGAGTTCTGGAGCTGCAGACAAAAGCGAACATATACTCAGCAACCAGTGAGCCCTTGACAAGCATCAATACAGTGTGTGTTTACTTGTTGTGTGTGTGTCTCACCTGTTCAATCATGTGTCTGACTTTCCTCTGCTGGCTCTTGAGCATGTCATCCAGATGGTGGATCTTCTCCTTCAGAATAGCCACTTCCTTCTCCAACTGCTCTGCCCTACAAATACACACACACACCACAGCACACTACCGGTCAATGGACTGCAGTTGATTCATAATCATAAAAGTATGTAATGATTATTATTGTGTGTGTTAGCTGACCTCTGCTCCTCCTTCTGACCCTCCTCTCTGATCTTGCGTAGCTCCCGCAGTTCGTCCTCGCGGCCGCGGATCGTCTCCCGCAGGGCGGCGCTCTCCTGCTCCATCCCTCCCAGCAGCCTCTGGAGCTCTTCAATGCGCTGATCCTTCCTTTCGCTGAGCTCCTCTACGTTGTTCAGCTTCTCCCCCTGGTCACTCAGATGCTGCCTCAGCTCACTGCCTTCAGCCTGGGGGGAGACAGGGAGGAGGTAGGGGGAGGGAAAAACACACGGCTTTAACACATGGCTTCAGTGCAAATAACATACAATGCATTTCTCATGATGCGTAGAGTGCGTGCGTTACCTGCAGCCTCTCCTTCTCCTCCTGGTGTTTCTTCTCAGCTTCCTGGAGCTGTGCATATAAGCGCTTACTGACCTCCCTCAGTTTGGCTCTCTCTGCCTCATCATCCACCTCCTGAGAGAGAGAGAGAGAGAGAGAGAGAGAGAGAGAGAGATGTTAGCTGTTAGATCATGATGAATTATTTTGTGAGAAGTCATGAAAGTGAATGTGGATTCTGATGTCCAATGTTGTTGGGATGACTGATACTGTGAAGCAAGCTATTACAGGACTGTGGGAGGAACTTCAGATGTTTATACACAATGGGAGGGGGAGTATGTGATGCAAATTACTTAAAAACAAGGAAGAAGAATGGGTGTGTCAGCGTGCGTCACTGGGGCAGGCATAGATGGACCGTGACCAATTCCCTCTCTCCTATTTCTGGGATGCGTATGTGAGTAAGCTGTAGGCTAAGTCACTTAGCAAAGCAATAACTGGAGCCAAAAATCATTGAAGCAGACATAAAGAGCTGAATGCCATGTCGGTGTCAGCTCTATTCCACGGCCCACAAAACATTTCTGACATACATGTAATACCAGTTGCTGAAAGTACTCGGCTCAAAGACGGCAACAAAACTGTTAAAAGGACAAAGCATCTGTGGAATGCTGGGAACAATGAAGAGGAACAGTGTGTGCTGGAACTGCTCTCTCAAACACTTTCATACACCCTGGGGTGCTGCAAGCATTTACTCTCTGCCATCATTTGAATCCTTTCTTTCCCCTTATATCGAGACATCTCTGTTTTTCTCCTTCTTTAACTGAACCCCTCCCTTTCCCATGTGCCTCTGGGAGGTGAATTTTAAGGGATTACTTTACAGGAATTACATGAGCTACACAAAACACAAAACACACAAACAGAGACTAGCGTCAGTAAGAGATTTGATATATGTATTGCTGCTGCGTAGATGTGTACATAAAGACACACACACACACACACACAGCCTTGCATGGAGATAGCACACGTGAGGAACTGCTCACCTGTCCGTCAACTTTAGCACCTCCCTCATGGCCAGACGGGACAGTCTTTCTGAAGGGAGCGCTGACCTTCCATCCGTTAGCACGGGACTGGAGAGAGAAAAGGAGGAAACGAGGGAGGAAAGACGGAGGTGAGAGAGATGGAGGAAATGAGGTTAAGCACAAAGGAAATGCCGCGTTAACAATGGTGATGGCAAAAACAAGCAGCTTAAAGTGAACATACCTTAGTCTTGGCTGCCATCTGCTCCCTCAACGTCTTCAGGCAATACCTCACCTGAATAAAGCACAGATACATCAGAGAGTTCCTGACATGTTTACACTGCGGGTAGCCTACCCAACGCATTGCTGTTGTCATGGGAAAACCTTGTAACTCCAATCTTGGTTGTTCATGTTTTGACTTAAGTTGAATTGAATTTCAGCCTCCTATAGGAGTTGAGAAAATTCTGCCACTCTTATGAAAACCTTTTAAAACCCATTGGATCAACTCAAAAATGTACAGTGGTCAAGCTGAATACAACGATGTGTTTCCTAGTTCCTGAAAAGTTGACATATTGGCGATTAAATTTTCACCGGATAGTGACGACATGATCTTTGGGGACACATTTATCTGAAGCGCCTCACAACCCAGCAGGAATCAAACCCTGGCAGTTTTAGTGTTAGGCTCTACCCACTCAGTTGAAACAGGACCGTGGTGTCAGCAGAGAGAAGGAGAGCCAGCGGAAAATTTGGTAACATGCAAATTCATACATAATACAGAGAAAGCAGAGGGAGAGTTGGCAGTGTGTCGGTGTGTGTGTGTGTGTGTGCATCGAGACTGACCTCTTGTATGTGTGAAACTTCGTCTGACAGCATCTTCAGGCTCTGTTGGTGTTTCTGCTGCTCCTGTCTGCGGGCCTCTAGATACACCTGGACCAGAGAAACACACAGAAATTACACCAACCGGACCACAAATCAAGTTCACATCTAACCAACTTCTGTAAACACACACACACTGTGGGAAACTCTGAGTTTTTCATTGTCCTCAGTGAGGGTCTGAGGTTGGAGGGTGTCATGTTTCATGTTTTCTTGTTCTTCTTTCTTGCTTTCCGTTTTCATAATGTGGGCGTTGTGAAGCCCTTTGAGACTGTGACTGTGATTAAGGGCTTTACAAACAAACTTGACTTGCCACTTACACATCCACCATTCATTTCTCTTTGCAATTAAAGGTAGGAACAGCCGATGTGCCACACCCACCTTGATGACCTCCACCTTCTCCTCTGTAGGTTTGATTGGTTCAGGGGTCAGAGCTGTCGTGTCACTGGCCGGCTGCACTAGGGCAAACGCACGTCCGATTGGCTAGAGATTAAAAAGGAGAGGCGTTAGGATGTGGCAGGCACAGTGTTGCGTGTGTGTAGGAGGGTGGGCGTAACATATTTCAACACCATAAGCAGACGTGAACATGAATTAAATCAGTGTGTTTTGCTGACGCCATGAGAGGAGTTGGAGCATGTTGGAGATCAATGTCGTAATTCCCAGCCTGAAGTACTTCCCCTCCCTGACAGAGTAATAATACGACCATCATGTAGTGTAGTTTGTTATGCCATTTTAAATCTGAGATGAACTATAAACTGAAAAACCCTCAAGAATATACTGCTCTTCTTGTTCTAAGCACATTTTCCTGCGTGCATATGTGTGTGTGTGTGTGTGTGTGTGTGTGTGTGTGTGTGTGTGTGTCTACACTCTCTACAATCAGGAGGCATAAACATTTAGCCATAATCACTATGGAGACCTTCACTACCCCATAAACATCTGGTGCTTCTGTGGAAGCGGTAGACAGACTTGGTCAGAATCACAGGGAGAGAAAGAGGGAGGGGCACACAGAAGAACTTTGGCGCTCCGGTGGTCCTTCCTTTTACAACTTTGGCAACGGTTTTGGTAGAACAATAGTTGTCTTGAGACGTTTTGAGAAGCCTTGTGTGAGTGCATGTAACATAATAGTCCTATCCCTCATTTTATGTCAGAAATATCTTCAATGCATGTGTCTATGCTGACTTTTACTACTGCACTATTGCACAATTCTCCATTGAGAAATGTACAGATTTTTTCCACACTCAGGATACAGACGGAGACACAGCGTCACCTCTGAAGCTGCGTACCGTCCCGCCATCGTCACCATGACACTTTAAACATAATGAAGTAATGCTAACGAGGCCAATCCTTCATTAGCAAATATTTCTTTGTCAACATACTTGTCTTCACATAATCGTCTTCACAAGAATGTGTCTTTAAATTCTGGCGCCTTGTGCGTCTGCACAGACAGACACACAGACGCCACTATGACAACATAATGTTCCACAAACAATGTACCATGTTGTAACTCATCCAAACAAAATGTTCTCTCAAACTCAGGTCTCGCAACAAATGATAAACAGTGACAACCAAAGAGACAAAAAAAAAATCACATAATAAATCACAAAAAATCACATAATATTCTCTCTAACCAAGAGCATCCAGTATCCTGATGGTGAATTTAAGAAATATTGATGAATGTCTATCAGTGTACCTTCCATCGCTAGTCCCCTCTATCTCCTACTGATACCCAGGACTGGTCTGTGCTCTGCTTGGGGGTTAGTTGTTGGGTGTAGGGAGCTGTTACCTTGCCCCTGGGCTGCTCGGTGCTCCTGGTTGTCTGGCTGTTGTTGGTCAGCGTGAGCCGCAGGCGTCTGCACCCGTCCTGAAGAATGAAATGAAGACAGAAGGAGATGAAGTGAATCCACAAAGAAACCGTTATGTGATGGAGAAGACGAACTGAGGACTACTGTAAGGAGGAGGAGAAACTGAGTCATACTTACTGAGTGAAAGAGGGAAACTGAAAGGGCGGCAGCACCCAGTAAAAGAGGGGGACAGGGCGTCAGACAGAAAGCAAAAGTGTTTCACAGCTGCAGAGAGCCAGATTGTTGATTTAAAGTGTGTGCTATGGACGTCACAGGGACTTAGGTGGAAACTCTCTCGACGCTCACAGCCAATTGGAGGCACTGGCTGGATTTCTGGGAACGTGGGCAGGAAATCTCAAGTCAAGCAAGACGGAACATTTCCATGGAAACAAAGTCTTGCAGTAGCCATAAACTATCTGGCTCACTAACAATACAAGTGGGAGAAGTAAGCCAGAGACAATATAATACACAGACCAACACACATGCAACTGAAACATAGACAGAAAACTAAAAGAGCAAAAATACAAACGTCCACAACTACACACAGTTTTCCATTAGCGACTAGAGACAGGTCACTAACAGGAAAGCCTTGGCTGGGGTGTGACTTCGTGTTTTCCACTACAGGGAACCCCCTTATTACTGGTACCCAGTGTGTGTGTGTGTGTGTGTTTGTGTGCGTGTGTCCGGACACACATGCATAACTATGCGGATGTGAGGGAGGAGGTCAACGAAATGATATAACTAGCTCCAGCCAACACATCTTGTTCTGTTCATCTCCCCTCAGCGTCTAAACTCACGTCAACTCTAAGACACAAGACAGACGAAGCAATAATGTCTGCAATGTTCTCCACTGGTTAGATACTGTAAACACACACACATGCAAGCAATTACATGCATGCGCACATGCTTTTTATGTAAGCACACACAGCTGCAACCACGCACGTGCGCGCGCACACACACACACACACACACTACTATCTGCTACCATTGTATTCTATTGTGACATTGCCATATTGACTTCATCATGGTTCATGGATCATGTGTGGATGGGTGTGGTGGTGGTGTGTGTGTGTGAGGGGAAATTAAATGGGTTGTGTTGCGTAATATAATGATAAAGACAAATTAGGCAATGTAGATAGCACGGTGGCATGGTGCTTGCTCTGGGGTGCCCAGGTGGGTTATCTCCCGGGCCTTTCTGTGTGGAGTTTGCACATGGGTCCTCTTCCACAATAAGAACCCCAATTGGAAAAACATGCAAGAAGATCGCCATCTCCTGTCCAGTCCCTGACCACGATGTGGACATAAAGATCTGGAGCTGTTGGTCCCCGGGCCTCGACGTAGAGGAAAGGATGGGTTAAATGTAGAGGAATTTCCGCAGCCACCCTCCCTGTGTGTGTGTGTGTGTGTTTGGTGGCCACCACTTCCCACATGTTGTGTGTGTGTCAATCATGTGGATTAATAAAGTGTGTTATTCTTCTTCTTCTTCTAATGGAGGAGAGATTAGAAAAAGAAACAGAAAGAAGTGAGACGGAAAGGCAGAGGAAATAAACAGTGGACGGGTGGGAGTGGGGGGTCCAACTGTGGTAAACGAAAGTAAGGGGGAAAATGAAAGCAAATTCCCCTCTCGTTCAACTCGTTTTCCTCTCAGATTACAGACACCTGGACGCCCTAATAGGCCACAACACTGAGGGGAGAGAAGGGGAGAGAAGGGGAGAGAAGGAGAGACAGGAATAGAAGAGAAAGGGGGAACAGTGAGAGTGTTGTTAAGAAGGAATGCATCATTATACCAGTTCCCTGGCCCTTCATAGAGAACCAGACAAAGACTCTCCTAATCCTCTCTCTCTCTCTCTCTCTCTCTCTCTCTCTCTCTCTCTCTCTCTCTCTCTCTCTCTCTCTCTCTCTGTGTCAAACAGTACTGTCTTTACTGCCTTCAGAGACAAACTGTAATACTAGACATCCAGGGAACATAGACAATGGGACTTGGGATGTGGTCATGGACAGTGAAGCATGCATGTACGTACACACACACACACACACACACACACACACACACACACACACACACACACTACCTTTATAATAAGGCAGTAATCTGAAACTAAGCACACAGCATCCACACTGTGCTTGGTCCATGGACAATGGGCACAAAAGATCATGGGGTACGGCTGACTGAAAGGCTTAAGGGGTATGAAGACGCTTTTGTTTTCAACTATGGCATCAGGAGGCCTGATGGTCATCTGGGTTAAATAGCGGAGGGATGACTACCTACCTGCCCAAGCTGCCAATCTGGGACAGAAAACATCATCTTTCCCTATATGTACCTATAGAACTTGTTCTGGTTTGACCACTGTGCTAAGTGAAGTAGTAGCTTTTATAACCAAGTATAGTAATAGCATAGTAACACACCCTGTAGTGCCTCCAGCCCAGGGGCAACGTTCCTCTGCCCTGCATTCCACAGAGGTTTCCTCAAGTGTGTGTGTGTGTGTGTACTGAACCAAAATCACTCTCTCCTTCTCATGTTCTGCATTTCATGTCCCCATACCTGTTGCACAGATGTCACTTTTGTCCTTGTCCATGTGCAGCACAAGACCCTGGACTGACAGGTGTGAAGCGAGAAAGCGGGTACCAGTGATTTTTAACCACTCAGTAGTAAATCCCCTAGCACCTACCACAGACAGACTAAGCTGTGCTGTAGTTACTGTGAGCTGGGCAGTTCAACGGACCGCTCACAGTGTAGTGGAGTGGAGGCCTGGTGCTAATAGTCAGCCAGCAGAACAGGAAATAATTGGTCTTTACAGACTAAAAGGTTAAGCAAACGTTACAGGGAGGAGACCAGCTGAAGTGTAAACTTGCACAGAAATGATTAGGAGTTTGCGTGTGTCATTGTAAATCGAACCACTTAAACAGGAATTCCTTGTTGAAAGAATACCGTGTAAAATTCCTGCTATATTCTCTCAGGATTCTTCCTGGTCTGTGTAGCGTGGGAACAAGGTGTGCTTTTTTTCTGGTTGTTCCTCTACATAGATGCATTTATAGGTCATGTTTGGCCCATTCCCAGGGAGTGATGTCAGACACACTCCTGACTGAGACGGCGGCTGAGGACGAGGAAAGAGAGATGGAATGCATTGGGTCAGACAACGTAAGGAAACTGTCTAGGAGGAAGAAGAATGTGGCATTATAAGTGTCAAAGCCAATGAGACAATGTTTTGGTTTGAGTTTATATGGGAGGGGAGGATACTGCCATAGTTTCAATTCATTTTATGTTGAAGCAATTCACACAAAGACAAGTACCATCCGTACTGATAGCTGAACATTTTAGCTATTATTCTAAAACCTTTGAGGAGAGTTTGTATCAAGGCTAGAGCTGGCTGTTCCTGGTTTATCTCAGATCCTACCATCACGCTGCCAACAGACAAACACCAACAGGCCAACAGAATGATCATTCACTGGTGGAAGCACATAACCGCTGAAGGCGTCTCATTGCTACATGAGGTACATTCCTCCTCCTCATGTTTCTTCATAATATCAGTCAAGTGTCTTCATAAATGATCTATTAATCATCCATAGTCATCATGGTATGCTACATGTAGCAGTGAAACCGTCCACACCACCTCTATTTGGTTAGCACTCGTGTCTGAAGAACTGTAAATAATGTGGGTGGGTGTATATTTGACTATTGGACCGGTCTCTGATAAAATATCATGTTTTATATACTGTATGGATCATACGTCACTCAAGACCTGAACAAATAAGAAGGTTTCAAATATTGCCTCACAACACTATTCAAACATTACCTGGCAATACTGAATCGTTTTATTATGTGTGAGTGGTGTTGCCCTTTGTACAGTCCTATACGCAACAATAGATACTGATAATTAAGTCTCATAGACCTTGCCCATTGACACAGATCTAGGACCAGCCGTATCCATCATGAAGCCCACGTTCACATTAATAATGATCATGTTCCATTCCTTTGATTTAACATAATCATGCTTATAAGAGTTCCCCGCTGTACTCTTCATAAATGAATATCAGCTGACGTGAGACCAGTGGATCTGCTGTCAGTTAGAGATTAGCAGGAGGCTGCTGATAAGGTGAAAGTGTCATGTTGCTCCGCAACCCCTTAAACCAGACGGCCGCTTTACAGGTTTGTTGTTCAGGCCAGGTGAATGATTAACCCTCTACACAACAGACAGATAAAGCCCATGTACGTGACACAGCTAATGGTTGGTTATAGTTAATTTAAAGGCATTCAGCAGACCATGCGGTGCAAATGAGGGAAATCTATGATTTAATCCTGTTTTTACACAATTTGACAGGCACAGGTGGTGCACATGATACAGAAGCAAGCTGTTGCAGGTTAGTTTCATTAGTTCATTAGTCTGTCACAACTGCAACTGTAAGCCCCAGACTGATGTAGGCAGAAGGCACAGTGACAGGCACAGATGTTACCTGGGCTAATACTGTAATACTGTGTGTGTGTGTGTGTGTGTGTGTGTGTGTGTGTGTGTGTGTGTGTGTTTTGGGGGGCGGGGGCAGGGGTGCTAACAGTAATACTTTAATTACCACAAGGCCCTAATAGCAGCCCAAAGAGCATGAGGACCCCTGTCAGATTCACAGTCACACAGGTCCTGTAATCCTGTTTTCAGAGAACAGTCTCAAACTAACAAAGCACCAGCAGAGGGCTCTGGTAACAAAACAAAAATAGACTAATTAGATTAAACTGTTCACTGACTATGCGAAAATATTCTATTCAATAACAGAAATGCTTAAGCATTAGTGAGAACAAAGCAGTGTGAGGGGGCTGCAGAGCTTTCAGACGTCTAGACAGAAACTTCTTCATCCTTATCGCTCATTCATAAATAAACGAAACACAACTCCCCCTGCGTCGTTACCTTCCCTCCCTGCTCCACACAGGACACCACCGATGTGAACTCACTCATATGACTACAGAAGAAGAACAGTGGCGGTGTGTGAACTCACCCCGTATCTTTCTTCATTTCGGATGTCCTCAAACGTGCACAGACTTCTCGTCACTCCGCTCATCTTCGCAAAATATTAAATGATATAATAATAAATACTCCACAAATAAATATAAATATATCTGAAGGTTCCTGCGTTAGAACAACTTTTTTGGTACCCTCTCTCTCTAACCTACAGTCGTCTGACCTCCCTCGCCTGCAGTAGCTGCTGCTGTTATCAAACTCCGGTGTTCATGTGTGTTCCCGCCCCTTTCCCGGGTTTCATCGCATATTGTGATAACATAGCTCATTGGTCTCCTCACGTCAGAGGGCCACTTTAGGAATGTGTGACTTCAACCCGCCCTCGTCTCTCCCGGACACGCCCAGCAGCCGACCGAAGAGCCGAATAGGGAACTGGGGAAACAGGGAGTAGATGCGCAGGGAGGTGTCAGTGGGCGATGTGGAGGTAGGCCTGTGTGATGAACTGTTTAAACAGCATTACACCCAGACAGGATAAACAACTGTGAAATCATGCTACGGGAAATCTCTGAATACACATCTGTGCAACCAAGGTCACACAAAAGCAACCTGACAGTGAGAACGGTATGAGGAGCTGATAACAGCTTCACTCTGCTGGCTGGGTCCAACCTGATGCTCAGGGTTGATCCAGGACAACAAGCACGCACCAAATCGGATAAATACTTAATGTCATTAATGGCTAATTAGGAGCAAACAACAGCTGAGCAGGACAAACGAGGGATAAAAAAAATAATGGCAGAAAAAATACACAGACACACACACACACACACACACACACACACACAATGTACAGGCAAGCACATCCATGAATCATACTATGCTATGGCAGGATATGTCCCAGATACTGAGCCTTGATAATTATATGTTGACGTCACATGGTGTGCCTCAGTCAGACTGATCCAGAGGTGAGACAGCAGATCGTTATGAGAACGAATCGTCTCTCTGTCGATATATATCTTCTGTTTCTACATGTCGTACACCAGGGAGTGAGTCAGACTCAGTCTCTTCTGACTTGATCGTCTCACTCTAAAATCACATTAAATAACCTGAACAACATCGCTGTTTCCCCCAAGTGCTGAGAATCGTCCAGGGCAAACAGGGACAGGCAGACAAAGGTCATATGATGCTTGCGGTCAAGGGTTAAAAGTGCATTGGGAATGACAGAGTCACAGTGTGGTGATACAATTACGTTGCTATAAAAAGACAGCACCTCCTATGACGTCGCTATAACTGAAGGCAAGAGTCACTGATACAAAGGTTTAGCTAGGTGAGCCCCACAGAGCGAGGTCATCCTTACAGCAGCTTCGTTATGGAGCCTCATGTAGCGTTCATAGCACTGACGCGTTAAACCATTATACTCCTTCCTCCTCTCCTCTCTTATGTTGAACCTCTATTTAACCTAAAAGACTTTAGAGCCTGACACACTGAGATGAACTGAATCATTTCTACATGGAAACATGCAGTAGATCCACATGCTTGCAGGAGAGGTACGAGCAACTCAGCCGCACCATATGTAATACTCAACATACCACGATTTCAAAACAATAACACGCCCAGGGTTTGACAAATCAGATTTCAAACTTGTTTGGGAAAACCAGAATGATGTGGAAACCCAATCCCACCCACGGGAAATATGTACGCTCACGGTTTATGTTCTAGAAAAACAGGTACTGTCCATGACGTGTTGGTACTACACACGTCCAGCTGTACCGGGCGAGAGTATTGTGGACACTGCGACAGGTTCTGTAGCAAATATAAAAGGTGTGAGGTTATGCCAACAAATCCATTCTACGGGGAAATGTTTTGAAGTTGTGTTTCTTCTCAAAGCACCAGGAACCGGGAGGGGGGGAAAAAGGGTTATGGTTGCTTTTGTAGATCAGTCACACAACAGCACCACAGGAGGTGTATCTAAGTTTGTCAAGCTCAGCAAGAGACCCATACACCTTCTGAGGAATAGATGGCCCCTGTGGTGTCTCAAAATAGTCAAGTGTATTTCAAACACAGTCGAGTTGTGTGTGCCAACGTGCAAAATAGGATGTAAACACATAAATAACTTGAGGAGTCAGTGAAACGTCCCTCTGGGTGTTGTCTGTGATCTCTGCTCTCTGGGCAACACATACATGTAGGAGAGCAAATGCCTGAAAATAAAACAAAACAAAAAGAAGACGTTTCTCAACTTGGGGCATGGAGTGTAACACAGTAGAGATGGGCTGTTTTCCATTACCAGTGTATATTTCATTTACCGGTAATGGATCTGTGAGTTTGAAGCTCATGTCTATCTGTCACATGTACCAGCTCATTGTATCACGAGCTCAGTCAGTCAACTTGACAGTAAGAATAACTTTTAATGAAATAAGCAATAAAAGGCTGTAGTGGTCCTACAGGTGGCGCTATCCTCTGATATCAGATTGGGCTATCAAACATCTTGTCCACACATTTCTTACTCCTGTTGTCTCATTGTTCTGAGCGGCTACTGACCCACACATTCCTGACATGCCTCTCTCTGTTGGCAGCAGTTCACTAGGCAGAAGCTCATCCATCACCCTAACTACAGCACCAACTACAAAAGACGGGCCTGTCCAAACATATTCTGTTCACTCAGTTTGAGCTTTAACAATCAATAGACATTTTTGTTAAATTGTGTGTGAGCAAGGTGGTTTGGTTTGTATCCGCCTGCCTCGCTCAAGTCAGGCTACAGTGACGTTTCATTGTTTCATGCCTTCATGGTCTCATATGGAAATTAGAGCCCTGTAGTGTTCAGAAGCATTCATCCAGGTTTATGTGAACTCAGTAATCCTGTGAATGTGCGCACACACACACACACACACACACACACACACACACACACAGGTATGCAGTCTTTTTTGTAACAAATCAACTTCAAGTTCATTTCTGCTCCGTGCAAAGTCACATTGATGGTTGATTATCGCAGTTCAAATCTGTAAACATCATTCTACAACAAGAGATAATAGGGGAAACAACAACACTGGTGCTGAATCATGGCAACAACAGGTTCTATAAATAGATAAACGGTAAAGTTAAAACATGCTCTACTTCCCGGCTGATGCACACACAACAAAGTAAGTCTCTCCCAGTGTCGGGTAGTGTAGGGGTAATGCAGTGTGCTGTTAACACAGGTGCTGCTGGGAGCTGCTGCATCCCCCACAGGCTGTGGCGGTGTGGGAGAGAGGGGCGAGGTGGATAAAGGGATGTACAGTCAGGAAGATATTACATCAGACAAAGTGGGCAGGTATGTATCGGGTGGATTTGGAGAGACTATCTGGCAATCTATGGTGTAACGGTACCGGCAATTTGTCTCTTCAAAACTGATGCTTGAGGCAAAGCTATGATCAGACTGGCCTGTGCATGTCTGGGCACTGTGCAGGAGGCTGGGAACTGTAGACCACAGGTAGACGCACAGTCCGAGCCATCTATTTTGACAGAACAGCAATAATAACCATTATGTACTTAACCAGCTCCTGTAGGTGGTTCTGATTAGCTCATGCTACCAAACAGCGTCATGCAATCCTGGTTTAGATAACAGGAATTATCTCTAATTCCAGAGAAGCCCGCCCTGTAACCAGAATATTTCTAGCTCACCGGGTGGGAGAAAAACAACGCCTGACTCTTTCCACTTCAGGGAATTTATCTTCTAAAGAAACACATAGGAATGAAGGCGTATTGTAAAATACAATAAAAACAACAACAATGTGGTAAAGGAATGTGACCCATCCCCACTACCTTGCATGACCTGAAGCAGGAAGAAGAATATGTACCGATTTATAAAAAAAATACATGAAAACCAAACAAAAAAACATGGGAGTGGCTGCATTTCCAAAAACTAAATAAATGAATCTGAATCTCTTTACTGGCCGATTACGTTTCCACATAGAAGGAATTTGACTTGGAGGGTTAATTTAATAGCAAATACTACAGTACATTTTACTCAAGCAGAGTTGGATGGCTTTGAGTACTATCCTATTTCCACTATCACACAAGTATTTGTTTACTTCCTCCACCACTGCCCTTCCAATGAAGTGATCTTATCCTCCATAGAAATACACTGGAATGAAGGCAGTTAATATGTACTCTGGTACAAAGACAAAAAGGAAATGTCAAGTTAACTTAATAGTTTTATTGTAGCTATAATAGAAAAAGATCTATGTTGTAAAGTACACATTCACAGTGTGAAATCATTCCAGTCAACGATTATGTACCATCATCTCTACACTCAACAGTCCATAAACAGCCTTTCAACCTTCAGTCCAGATGAGGTGCAGCAAAATGAAATGCTTTAATCAATCCTACCGATTGTTCAGACTGTGTACAAAATCAACTCCAGACTCACAAAAACAAATATTTTACAAATCATTCAAAAGTGTGCAGATAAGAATAACAAGTCCATTACAAATTATTTTAAACAATTTTAAGGCCTCATAATGAAATTAAATTTCAAGTGTCACTGAGTCAATCTAAGGGAATGCATAGAAGTTGTGCAGCCTCTACAAATATACAAATATATAGTTTGTGTAAGACAGGGAGACCACTCAGGTTAAGAATTCAAATATAATATTCTTTTGGTCCAGCTCAGTCCAGCGAGTATTTCAGAGCAGAAACTGCTCTTGATCAAAGCTAGTAACCACAGCACCAAGACTGTTATGTCACACCATCCATCTTAAACTGCTCCAGAGTAATGAATGGGAGCCTTACGTGGTGGACCCCCCTGAATATTTGTCTAAACCTTTACTTCAAGGTGAGCTTTACATCACAGTTATATTACTTATTTTTATTATGCTATTAGTTCTTAACCAAAAAAAAAAAAAAGTGCCCCTCTCTGCAGAAATCCATTCTGGATATTATTAGCGTCATCCTTTCCTGTCCCCATCTTTTCTAATTCATTCTCTCCTGAGCTGTACATCGTGTAACATTACTGACTAGAGGGCAGGATGAACTCCTGCACAGAAATTACATATTTCATAGATACAATTCTGTGGTATTCTCCTATAAAGCAGACTCCATACAAAGTAGGAAAGGGAATCATGAAAATAGAATACACAATCAGCATAAGAAATTCAGCGTTCGTCCTGTGAGAATATTCCCTCAGTAGTTAAAACGTTACATTTGATTAATCAAATAATAGCTTTCAGAGGAAAACTCTTGATCATATTGGTCAAAATACACATTGTTCAGTGTTCTTGTATTTCTGGTAGTGTCTTCGTTGAACACAATGGTTATCATGAACATACATTTCCATAGTTTTACTATAGAAGGTTTACTTTAAGTTGCATATCCCAAATTCATTTCCATGCATGATTCAGACTCAAACTAAACATTAGCTGTGCATATTGTAGTGTTAACGTGTCAGTTCAGTCAGTGGTGCTACATTGTAAAGCTGGTTAACTGTCTACAACTGTGAATGATGGGAGCACTTTTCATGATTCAGTCAAAGACAGAGTAAGTAGTGTAAGTGCTCAACCCAGAGTATTAACCCTGACGTAGTTTGATATAGTATACGTATAGTATACGAGAGAGGTATTTCTACATGTTTCACTTCCAGTTCTCTCCTTGCAATCCAGTTACTGACTTTATCTTTCTGTGGTATTGGGTTGTTGTATCAGACAGAGTGAGTACCAGTGGTCTGCTGTGTAGTGCCTTGTGTTTGGTAGTGTGCCACATGTACACAATAGGGTACATTTGTACAGTGTAGTGCTTAGGAAATGACCACACTGCCTTGGAGGTTTTATTTCCTCCCATTCATTCTAATGCTTAGAAAATAGTACCCCTTACTACCGTCTACAGCATAACATTTAACAACCCTTGTACAATCCTGCCGTTTATTTTTTTATCTACCTAAGCAGCTAACGTATCCCTCCCCCATCTATCCCCGTTAAGTGGCCCAGTCCAGTCTTTCCCCACCCTCACCCAGTCCCGTGCTGTTCTAACAGGAGCTGGTCTGGAGGTTGCTCTCGGTGAGGATGGAGGTGATGGAGGAGGACTCGTACAGGCTGTCGTCATCATCCTCTGAGCTTAAGGCTGATGAGTCCAGAACAGGGCGCATTGCCGTCTTCCTCCTGTAACACATAACCATCATCATCATCATCTGTTGGAACAAACTGTTGTCCTTTTATTGTTAATCTATTAATCAGTTCTAATATCCATTCATTCCTGTTCCATCGTGTGTGTTTTAAACTTTACTTTTCAGTATTCAACAAGCGTCCACCATCTCAAGTAGGTTATCATCCTGAGGGGCCCAGTTACAGTGCTCCCTCTGCTGGCCATATAAAGGAATAGATACCTTTCACTGGCACGAGTGTGAGCGTGTATGTGGATATATTTCCCCTGCGGCACATGAGTAATGCCATTTTGGTTTAATGAAATAGCTTTTCACACCTGGGTTGATATGTTTTATACACATCCTATTGTGAAATACTGAATGTGCATTGTGCAAGTGTGTGCAAGACAGACAAAGGGGAAATGCTTACTTGAGCTCTGTCTCTAGCACCGTGACTCTGGCCTGTAAGGCGTCTTTGAGCTCCATTTGTTCTTCCATCTCTCTCTGAGCCTTTCTCTTCAGTCCGTCTATCCTGTCCACCTCAGTCTCCCCTTCATCCACCTGCCTCTTCAGAGCCTTCACTCTCAGGGTCAGCTGCAACACAGAGAAATGTGTAAGTGTATGTGTTTATATTTGAGTGTGTATGTGAGTGTACAAGGCAGCGGTTGGCTCATATCTACGACAGTAAAACCAATAGGACATGTCTGGTGAATGTGCGTGTATACCTGGTCTCTTTGTTCAGTGTGCTGTTGTCTCTCTTCGTCCAAAGTCATGTTAAGTTCTTTAAGTTTCCTCTCAAGACGACGCTGGGACGCCAACATCGAGTTCTTCTCTCTTTACACATACAAGAGAAGGAGAGAGAATATTAGAGGTTTAAGAAAGATTTTTTTTGTGTAAAGTGTAAAAAATGGTGAATAGTGGTGTGATGCAGAATGGATATCTAAAGAAAAGAGAGCTATGTTATCTGTTTGCTGCACTAAAAGGTGTGCAGGGTAGTGTACCTCTCCTCATTGTGTAGGCGTTCTTCCAGCTCCTGGACCTTGCTCTCCAGCTGGGAGACTCCAGATGAGGAGCGAGACTGACCCTCCATGTCAGCCACACGACTCCGCAGTTCCTTCATCTACGGGGATGGAGAGGGACATAGGTAGATTAAACAACACTCAAAATGCAATGGGACTGAGGGTGATGGTGGGGGAGTTTTGGACTTAACCTCTATGTTGTATTCTAGGTTAAAGTGAAGATACAAGAGTGCAAGAAATCTTTTGATTCAAACCAGAATCAACAGCTGTTGTGTTTTGGCAGATGTGAACACTTCATACATGATTAGTCACATAGCAAACACAAAAAGTGGTGCATGTACATGTCTCTCCATGGCGTTCTTATCCAGCTCCAGGTCCTGCTTGGAGGACCTCTCCTGCATGAGCTCAGAGCGGAGCTGGTCTATCTGGTCTCTGCTCCTGCTCACTCGGTCTGTAAGCATCTCCACACTGCCCTTCTCCTCCTCCAGCTCCAGCTCCATACGCTTCAGCTTGTCCTGACAGAGGCAAGATGAGGTGAACTTTATTATGTGATCGGGATGGAACTTTGTGCCACTCCATTGATTCTTGATGTTGACTACTGACAAATTCAAAAGGAAGGAGCATGTATGCAAGTGTGTATCTTTATTCACATTGTAAATATGTACGGGAGCATTACTACTCCTTCCCCAAACCCAGAGGTGAGTAGCTGTTAAGTCTTAAATATTCTACCTCCAGGATGCGAATCTCCCGTGCCTTCTCATTGTGGCCGTTTTTGCTTCCCTCCAGTTCTCCCTCTAGGTAGCGCAATCTGTTGGTCAGCAGCTCTTTATCCAGCTGGTGGTTGTCTCTCTCCTCACACGCAAGCAGGAGCTCCTTCTTCTGACGGGACATCTGATTCCGCAACAATACAACATTCAATATTTACTGTATTTAATAATGGCTATGTGATCTATGTGGACACACACACACAGACACACACACACACACACACACACACACACACACACCAGACACACAGACACACACAGACACACACAGACACACACAGACACACACACAGACACAGACACACACACACAGACACACACACACCTCTTCTTCCAGTCTCCGAAGATTAATATGGCTTCTCTCCAGTTCCGCCTGAGCATCGTTTCCATGACGCTGGGCCTCGTGTGTTTCCTTGCGTGTCCTCTCTCTCTGCTCCTCCAGCTGAACCTTGAGAGCCAGCACCTCCTCTCTGGAGGAGACTGACAGAGACTCATACTGACAGGGAGTGGGAGAGGGAAAAAAAAGAGACGAGGATGAAATGTTTTGTGCAAGGTATTCTATATTGAGCAATTAATTAAAATGTTCCAGGCTGCACTCGCAGTATGAAAAGGTAAAAGAAGGATCTCTCTCTCTTACCTCCTTGTTGAGTTTCTCCAAAGCTCGCTCCTGCTGTCGTTTGATCTCTTCCAGCTGGTTGTTGGTCTGTGTGAATGTGTCCTTCTCTTTCTCCCTGTCCTCCAGCTGCAGGCTAAGCTTGCAGTGCCGCTGGTCCAGTCGAGAGGCTCTTCTCTTGGCCTCATCCAGCTCGGACTTCAGTCCTCTCACTTCAGCGTGGAGGGCAAGCTCTGCCTCGGAGCTCTCTGTGGCAGTGGTCTGCAGCTGAGCCTAGGGAACCACAGGGGATGTGCGGATCTCCTCAAACATGTCTCCGGCTTTCAGGGTATCTAACACACTGAGCTCAATACAGTCTGTGATATACTGTGGTGTATGCATGTATGAGACCTCACCTCTAAACGTGAAAGCTTCTCTCTGAGACGTGTGTTAGCTTCCTCCTGCTCCTGCTGGGAGTCTCGGAGAGTATTTAGCTCTAGCTGAGTTCTGCTCAGACGTGTTTTACTGCCCTCTACATCCTCCTCAGCCAATGAGAGTTTCTCTCTGAGACGGGTTGCCTCTCTAAGCGCCTCAGCAAGCTTCTGCTCCAGCTCTAAGATGACAGCTGGGTCTGGGAGCTACAGGCAGGAAGACCAAGGACGGAAATAGAGACAGAAAATGAAATATATCAGTGCTGCTTCTTAATGTATTAATACCCCCAATGCTCAAGAATGAGATTAAACTGACCTGTTTGTTTTTCCCTTGCGCCTTGGCAAAGTCCTCCTTGGCCTTCTGTAACTGCTCCTTTAGCCTGTTAATCTCATACTGAAGTTCTGCCTCCTGCTCCTGGTGAGCTTTTTTTAAGGAGATGACCTCCATGACCTTCTTATCAAACTCTGTCCTCTGCTTCTCCACCTCAGACTGGGCTTTCTGCAGGTCAGCGTGGGAACGATGGAGCTCCTGAACAGAAATATACACAACTTGTCAGTCAAATGTGTGCATCAGTGAACATGTATGTGTGTGTGTGTGTATGATGTGCATGTATATATTTTACTGCACCTTGTTGAGAGTTTGTGTGTGGCTCGGATCTGGTATCTGCTGTTTCATGGTGGTCACTCTCTCTTGGAGCTCCTTCAACTCCTCCTCGAATTCCTCTTTCTCCATACGAGCTTGCAGCAGTCTGAAATATGTGCACATACAAACAATTGAGCTGAACAAATCAAAAGTAGTTGGCCTGTTTAGTTTAATCACAACAAGTGCGCTTAATTTATGATGTCAAAGAACAATTAAATCATTATTTTTTAAATTATATTTCAGAACATAAAATGAATCAGTGTTCTCTTTACATTACAGTTGAGATATTCAGAGACAAGAAGTCTACAATTAAAAATGTTGCTAAACACATAGAAGACCATCCACACCATGCCTCCGTACCATCCTGCTCCATATGAAGCATTCAGAACTGTGAAAACTCAGAGCAGAGATCATCAACAGGATGTAACATAGCTGTGTTAAGTTTGGATGACCTTGAACACTACAGTCAGTGAGTCATTAGCACAGCTAGCTAAGTTAGCCATCTACAAGTCTGCACATCTAAGCACAACTGCAGCTACATTAGTGACTCTCACGGTGTTTTAGGGCTGCTGGATGGCTCTCTGGCAGAGAGAGAGAGAGAAACATTGACCAGGCAGGATGAAAGAGAAGAGATGGAAACACATTAACAGTGGAACAGGTGAAAAGAGGAATGATGCAAAGAGGGTGATGGTGTAAACGCCATATAGACAAGGTAAGCAATAATGAATAAGTTACGTGAACAATATGACGTGTTCATGTGTGTACAGACTCACTCCTGCTTGTTGGTTCGTAGTTCGTCTCTGGTGGTGTGAAACTGCTCCATCCAGTGGCTGCTCTCGTCTCTGCAGTCTTCCAACTGCTGCTGTAGGGAACGAACCGAGGCGTTCACACGCAAGCGCTCTGCCTCAATACCTGCCTGAGACTAAAACGGAAGAGAGAGGAATTTAAAGTATAGTGGATAGCAGTTTTACCCCTACCACTGAATAGTCCACCAAAGTTCATTAACTTGGTTTCAATAGAGAGTTTTAGTCTCACATGGTCAAAATGCTGTTTCTTTCCAAGCTGCAAGGACTACATTTCTGGAGGAAACACTGCAGGGTAGTGAGACTGTAAGATCGCTATTATACACAATGACACTTATATGTAACGCTCTCAAATGCATTTCTTATTTATTTATGGCTAAGAGACCACTAGGCTACTAGACCACTAGATACTTTTGAGAGTCCTCCCGAAGTATCATTGAACAAAACACTGAAACACTAAGGTGTAAAAATTGGTTATTCTGGATAAAATCTAACTAAAATGATAAATATAACGGTCTGCACTCTGGGTATACATTGCTGGCTTTTGATTTTATTTCATTAATAACAAAAGCATTGTGTCATGTATCATACTTGACACAATGGGTAGATGTTAACAGGGTCAGAGCATACGAGTATGCAGGGGTGGCGCCACTGAGAGTTCAGTGTACTGCTCAAGGGGTCTTGCTGTCCAGCTTGCTTCCCACAAAGACAATTTCATGTGAAATGTAACTTAAGGTTAGGTGTGTGTATGTCCATCTTGTGTGTGTGTGTGTGTGTGCGTACCTGAGACACCTGCTCCATGCTGCTCCGGAGCCTCTCCATGTCGGTGCTGTACTGCTCTCGGAGCGTTTCTATCTCTTTGTCATGTGTGGCCACCTCTTCCTTCAGAGCTCCCTTCAGGGCTGTCAGCTCCCTCTCTCTCTGTCTCAGTGTCTCCTCCAGCTTCTGCTTCAGTTGACATACTTCAGACAGCTCCGCCTGACAAGACATCAGGTCCTACAGACACAGAGGATATATTAACATAATGCTTTCAAACTCTTACTCTGCCTTTGCATATTATTGCTGATGTGCTTACAAAAACTCTTTTGCAAAAAAAATGTTAATGGTAATCCTGCTTCCTAACTTTGCAGGTGGTAACTGCTATTTCTGTTTTGTTTGGCAAGACATTTACAGAGTACAGAGTAAAACTGCCTATGGATAGAGATCATTTCACTCTGTATCTATGTATGTGGGTCTTTTTCAGTGAGGATGTGTGTGTGGTACCGTCTTGTTGCTGTTCTCTCTCCTCAGTTCGTCCTGAAGCTCAGCCAGATGGTCCTCCATCTCTCTGACTCGTGCCTCTGCATTCTCCCTATCCATACGCAGCTGAGTCAGCCTGGGAGGGAAAAAAAAGACATACACAACTGAATGATGCTCTTCTTTCAAACAACTGTGACACACTACTTAGTAAATAGGTTTCTTTAGCTGCTTATTTGGAGGGTCTAACTTTTCTGAAATTGTGATATGTGGTTTATCATTTGCCACCGTCAATTCTTACCACCAAGGCTTGTAGACTATGTTACCATGCCCCTAAAACCTGTGCTTTCCTTATTTCCTTTCCTTGCTTCTGAGTGCATGTGTGTGCTTTTGAGTCCTTACTCAGATTGTGTTTGGTGTAATTCCTTCTTCTTCCGGTCCAGCATCTCCTGGAGCTGCAGATTTTCATCTAGACACGACTCCAGCTCAGCTTTCAGAGCAGGATCTGACTTACCACCAGAGTCCTACACACAAGCACACATGATGAATAAATGAGGACAGTGAAACATAAGACATCTGGTGATTCTGGTGGCATTAATGATGGGCTTTTGGGAAACGTCAAAGCAGGCTTGCATTCATCCACAGATCGATATACATAAGGGATTAAGTTCTTAAGGGCTATTAGAGTTTAAGACCTGCCCAACCAACATATAATGAGTCATTACTGAAGTTAGATTAATGTGTGTGTGTGTTTGTGCGCGCACCTCTGAGCAGGCCAAAGGGCTTCAAGGATTAATCTGAGGATTAACCTGAAGCACATTTAAAGGGACCCTCAGCCCATTTAGTCAGATTACAATGTAATTACTTGGAAAAGAAAAACACCCACAGCACAGTGTCATAACTACAAACAACCAATATCTATTTTCTTCCCTTGGGGGTTGCTGCTCCCAGTTCGAGGGGACTTCGCTGGTGTGTGTGTGTGTGTGTGCGCATCTGTGGTATTGGACCAGGTCTATGTAAGTAGAGCCCAGTGAATGCAGCAGGTTGGTTTCTGAATGTCGACCTCTTGAGGCAGCCAGCTCCAATCAGCCACCTGAATTAATATAATCATTCACATGTTTTCTTCCCTCCCCTTCATACCATTAAGGTTGGATAGTGCACAATGTCTATTTTTAATGTTGGTATGGGTTTTGAGGCATAAACAGAAAAATAAAAGAGTTAAAATACTAAAAGGTTATAATAATAATAATTAAATGGTTCAAATATTTGATTCTTATATTTGGAACAGTATCAAAAAAAAAAATCAACATCCTTTTCACTTCTCTCCCTCTGCTCCACTCACCCGCCTTTCTTCCTGCAGGGCAGTCTGTAGCTCAGCCATCTTTCTCTCGAGCTCCCTCTTTTCTCTTGGGCTCTCTCGGGGCTGATGAAGAAAAGGAGAGGGAGAGACATAAGCAAAATACTTTCTCCTTTTCAGAGGTATGAAATCATTAAAAGGGCAATCCCCCCATAACCTCAGAGACTTTAAAAAGGACAAACCTTGAGTATCTGAATCTTCTGAAAGATGACCTTGACTTTGTGCTTGATGGCAGCATCACTCTCATTGGTCCTGAGGGAAGGTAAAAACGACCAAAGACGGATCACTTACAATAAATTAATCATTTTTTTACCAATTGATTATGATGGCTGTCTGAAGAAAACCTCTGGGAGTCCAGCCAGTAACAGTGTCTCAGTTTACATAGCATGGAGGTCCATACCCTTCTCTCAGGATGCTGTATATGGTCTGCATGACCTGCTCCTCTTCATGGCTCATCTCTGAACTCTGACCCTGGTCCAGCAAAAGGTCAGGGGTCACCTTCAGACAAAGATCACAGTGAATGTTGTGTTGCATGCACTGCGGTGTTTGTAACTCTGAAAATCAATTTGAATTCCCCACCACATATGAAACAATTTTATTATCTTACATGTGCTTCCGTCTGATTGGCTGCAGGCGTCTCCACGGCGACATATTTCCCTGGTGAAGTCCACTGTTTAGTGGAGATGCCAGTGACCTTGGTCACAGAGGCCTGACTTCTTCCCAGGCTGCTGTGAGTCGAGGAAGAAGGGGAGGAGTAGGGGTTGGGGGTGAGGAGAAGGGAGGCATCTCTGGGTTCCTGTTGTGCAGGAGAGTGCCCTCTCTGTTGGGCTCCAGTATTACTACCATCAAACCTGCTTATCAGTCTGTTGACAGGAATCTGTCTCTGAGCAGAGTGAAGCTCATCTGTTTGGTGAGGAGGGTCAGGGAAGGACTGGCTTCCCCTCACTCTCCCCACTGACCCGTTGAGCCCTGCCTGATACGAGCCGTCCCAGTTATTCCTTTCCACGTCGCCCTCTCTCACACTCACACCCCGAGCCTGCTCTCTCTCCACCCCAACTCCTATCCCTCCATCCAGATTCCCATAGCTACCAGACCTCCCATCCCCTGGTGGCCGGCGCAGCTGAAACTCCTCACCCCCAGTGTCCTCTCCCTCCCTGTCAAGCAGTGAGCCATGGGACTGGGCCCTGCGTAGTGCACCTCCTTGCCCTCCACCCCCTGCTTCATCTCCCCCCTGTCCTCCTGGCTCTGCCTTCTCTCTCCTCCGGGGAAGGCTGCTGTAGCCAGAGGGGTATTGAGTCTTGAGCTGGACCCCATACGAGTCACCGTTCTCCCCTCCATCCTTCAGGACCACATAGGGCTGGCCAGCAATACCCTGCACCCTGACTGCCACCCCGTATTTGGAGGTAGGCCTGGGCTGGGTCCCAGGGTGCCCCCCACCAGAATCGTGGAGGTCCCTGATGAAGCGGATCTGGACACCATAATCCACCGGGGTCTTCCGACCTGAAACTGGTGTGCTCATGCTGCAAACACAGTGGAGAGGAAAGTAAGGAGAAGAAGAAGAGAGCAAGTATGTGGTAAGAGGACAGATAACAAGAGTTTTTGGCTAATTCTCTACAACTGACTCCACCTATTACAACTATGTTTGACTCCCATTCAGAGGAACTACTGATACTGACAAAACTCACTATAGTAGGTGCAGGGAGGTAGAGAGAAAAGCCCAGATTGTTATAATACAATCTTCCCTAAAAATAATTAAAATTTAATCAAGAAAACTTAGACTCCTGTCAGCAAGGGACCGTGAAATGTCAAATGATTATCAGACACAATCGCACACACAGCTTTGCTTTGCACGAACAGAAACACATTTACACAGTTGCACTTAGTTTCTGCCTCTTGGCTGCTTGTGTGGACTTTGTGCTCAGTATACCTCATTAGTCATTAACCTGAAAACACACACCCACATATCACTTTCCCCTTGTATGGATAAACAAAACCTTTCCCAACTTTCCTAACTTCCCCAACCAAACCATATCACCACTTCTTCTAGCAAGTCAACTTGGCCGACTAACCTACTGCATTCATCCACACATCCCATGTTTTATAGTTCCTCCAGTCTACAAAACGTGGTGAAAACTTGGTGTTTTAATACAGATAGGAAAGGCATGATATATTTCTCTTATTGCATCATTTTATCTTCCTTGACTCCCTAGCCCTCCCTCTTTCTATATCCACTATAGCAATAAATGAGTCATTCTAAAACTATCTCACTTTCATTTCAACTCGTCATTCCGATGTAAAGGTTAAGCTCTAAGTCACTGGCATCCTGTTACTCGGCATTAGCAACTATAAAGTAATGACTCTTTCCTCATTCCTGGTCTTGTGTCTATATAGCCTATTGATCATGCTTGATGGTGTGTCATGCTGTTAGATCTCATCCCCAGGTCATTACACCGCACGGTTCATTAAGCAGCCTTCAAACCTATTACAATCCAACAGCAACACCCCCTCCTGACTTTGCCACCCTACACCTTTCCCTTACTTTCTTACTCTTTACAAGGTGAGAGACAGAGGGTGGGGTGAGAGAGAAACAGAGAGGGTGGAGTGAGACACAAAACACACCCAGCCTCTCTTTTCTTATCAGTGTGCTGTGTGATAAAAGCCAAAGTTATGCTCTGTCCTGTGAACACTGCCCCCCTCCCCCCCACACAGACACACACAGGCCAACTTCCAATGTAAGGCTCAAATAGATTACTCTGACTCCATTGCACAGACACATGCACACACACGATTGAGGGCTTACACATACACACAAACAGTAGTTTGTGTGTAAGGACCTTGGAAGCTGTCTGGTACAGCCTAAATCAAGCCGATCCACTGACACTACAGGGGAGAGGCTTTATGAGTGGGAGAGTTTAACTACACTGCATGTCAGACTCTGAGGAAGAGCAGCATGAGATACAGCCAGCCAAGTGAGCCAAGAATGATAACATTATACTGACTTACGGTAAAACTTAATGTGGCCCCTAACCTATTATTCCTGTGTAAGACTATTTTGGAGCAAGACCAGGTGCAGCTAAATGTCTAGGCTGGCAGATGGCAAAGTGATATGTCATGAATGATCTTTGAAGATATCTGAGTGCTTGTGTGCTTATGTGTGTCTACAGACAAACCTGCTCATCAGAAGTGCAAAGTAAGTCGATATTCCACCCTTTGGGAACCATTGAGGAAGCACCCTGCCACAACACATTTGTGCAGTTGGGCATGAAGTTTGCAGCCCATTCTCTTCAGACCAAGGTCAAGCAAACACATCATGCACTCAAGAAGGTGCCATATGAGGAACGCAGAAGACAATGACTAGGGATTTAATCTGAAATGGGGTGATGGAAGTGTGACCTATAAACCAAACCAAGCTAAGCCATATGTGAGCTGACTGGCCTGTAGATAGTTAACTGTAAGCAACAACAACAAGAGTAACAACACTGTCAGTAGGACCTTTTCACATTTTATCTCTTCATATCTGTCCATCTATATTGCTTCATCAGTTTATCTCCTTCCACTGTTTTAGTGTCTGAGTGACATTGAGGAAGTAAGCAATGCCAGCTCCTGGCGGGACAGGGGTCAGGGGGAACGCATCGTATTGTCCAGATGATGTGGGGCAGAAAATCAGGGCAGCAATTCTAAGAATGCTAAAACTATCCCCCTGCTCTTTCCCTCCCTTCCTTACACTGTCTATCCCATTTCAGCAAGTCTGTTTCAATTGTCCCCAGACATTGACCCTTTTTTAACTACCCCCAAGGTCTTTGGGGGATTTCCTACACTATACCTGCATCATTCACTGCTGCTTTAATTTAATTTTACCTACACGCCAGTTCCTCTTAGGCTGCTTGCCTAGCAATGGTGAAGCTGGAGATCTTGGTTCGACTCTATTATTTGCCAGTCACGTTACCCTTCGGTTATACTGGCTGACCCTCGGCCTCGGGCTTTAAATTGAATTCTCGCACAGTATATTAAATTGAAGCTGCCTCCCTCTTAAGATCCAAGATGGAATGGAAAACGTAATTAGGAGATTAGGAAGGGTGTGGAGAGAACGAAACAGCAATGTGTGGAGACTGCTACTGCTGACTTGGTGAGTCAGTCAGTGATCAGATCATCTTTGGGTTAACCTAAAACGAATACATATATATCCTGCATTCATGTGCTATTGGATATATTGAAAAAATTAATTTCCTCCTGGGAAATTTCACATGAATGCCAGTCAAAGTCAGGTAAAATGTTCAGAGTTTCTGAGTTATGACAGAATGATAACATTAGACTTTCTCAAGATAGCTGAAAAATCATGGTTTATGTCACTCAATGGTAAGAAAACACTTAGATACACACGCACCTTTATTAAATGTTTATAGTTAGCCAAACTAACCATCATCACTTTTTAAAAGCAAGAAGAAGCCAAATCCACATCATCCTTTTCAGGACGTCCATGTTTGTTTATCATCTGTCTTCCAGGCTTGATTTTCTGACAAAATAGCACGTGAAAGCAAAGCTGTTTAGCAGACTTGGAAGTCCCAGACGTCAGACCTTCCTAACACCACGTGAACACACAAATACACTAGACGTAGGCTGGATATTATATCTGAATCTAAACTTCATCTTAGAGATTAAAACCCATTTTTCTGACTGTAAGCATATGCCTATTTAAAACAACCAACAATCTCAAAAGACAATATGTCTATGGCAGCCTAAAAGATAGCACTGATACAGTATACAGCAGCGGTTTGTGTGACAGATCCCTCAAAATGGTTTATTTTTTAGATGGAAAACAGACTTGTGAAGGTGTTAGTAACTGGGCAAAGCAGTAGTTCTTCAATGGATGGGAAGTCACTCAGGGCCTTCTACCTCTCCATTACATTTGTGACTTAAACCAAGCCCTCTCCCTCTCTCCAGCAGTCAATATCTCCCTCAACACTTGCCACTGCTCCTCTTTCACACTCAAACAAACAGCCATTTATTCCTCTCTCCAATTCTAATGTAGCTCATTGGCATAACAAAGACAGACTTCAGTGTTACCAAATAGTACACAAATGGCACCATATTAGAGCACACAAATGCGCCCCTCCCTTCTCCCACATTCCTTTCTCTCCCTCTCATGCACGCGCGTTCGAGCATACGCACGCACACAAACAGAGATAGATAGATAGATAGATAGATAGAGATAAGAGAGAGAGATAAAGAGAGAGAGAGACGGCGGTTTAAGGGGTTTTGTTACATCTGCACACTCGAGTAATTTAACTGGTTGCACCTGTAAATATGGGACTAACCTTGATCTCTGCCGAGATTTAAGACCTGCCCTCAGGCAAAACTTTCTACAGTCACTCCATTTCAGCATAAAACTGTGTCAACATGGGCAAGTTCAAAATCTTAATCATTGAATACATGACAAAAACAATCCCTGGCCCTTCCCCCATCTCAAAATTATGATCTGCAGAGTTCTTCCCTGTCTGCGTCATCAATTGCATCTAGATCAAACTAAACTTGAAGAGCATCACTGTAGCAAGTCTGGAAGTTGCCAGTGAATACAGCTGCCTTTGTCGCTGTCAAGTTTAAGAGTACAGACAGTGAATTCTATAAGAAACATTTACAGAAGTCTCTTAAAATAGAGTTGACAACGTGTATGTGCACCTGCTCCATGCAAAGTCGAAAGTTCCCTAACGTTAGCGGCCAGCATTACTCTCAGCGGACCATCAACTGACGGTTACTCTCAGCTAACGTTAGCTACCAGGCTACGCTGCCAAACAGAAAACCTCGCTACTAAACACAACACAGGAACAAATTATTAGAGAACTAACTTTTAAAATTAGTACCACACAGTGTCAAAACAACCTTCCACAAAGAGTACGTGGTATCATCTGACAGGTCGGCTATAATACTGTCTGTCTGTCTGTCTGTCTGTCTTTCTAGGTTAGCTGTCTTGCTACTAAAGTCCAAAACATAACGTTACCTCTTTTTCTGAAATAAGTAATTCCTCTGCTTGACTTTGACACTTCGCTCCCCTTATGTCGATGCAAAGGATGATAACTCAGATGTTTATTATATATCCATCAAAACCCACATAAAGAACATGGGGGAAAACAACTCATACACAAATTAGGACAGCAACTCCTGTTCATTATGCGACTGCTGCAACCTGTTACCTTTGTCATGGATGTAACTGACCCACCCAGCCCCGCCAGAGGGAACGTCGAGATTGGACCAGCGCATTGCCGTAGGCGGGACCTTGGTTAATGCCCGCTTTAACTATTGGTAGAGCTCCTAGGTCAATCATTAATGGTGTTGAAATTGTAGGGATCTTTGTGGGCTTTAATCACCCGTTTGCATTATGTTCTTACAGGAAGAAACTGACGTATCTTATATTCAATTACAACTGAAATCACGAACTATTCCTCAGATAGACAAACTATTTTCAGCGCCAGTGAGTGAAGGTTAAAACAGCCTGATCCCTGTCAACCCTCTGATCCTCCGATTTGCCGGTAGATGGTGCAAGCGTCCATCGGCTCGCTGACCTGCAACCTCAGCATCAGCCCTCGGTCTAAGCAGACAGTATCTTGGGTCTGATTAGCTCTCATCCTCTACTGCATGTAGCATCCTCCTAGGCATATAACATAGAACTGATTTCAATACTTGGATGCACTTAGTGTAATTAGTGCATTTCAACCCACTGTCAACATGGCTGGGCCAGTGATTGTAAACAATGACATTTCACTAAAGCCTACAGGCCAGGCTGCAGTGCAATTTTATAAATCTGTTTTTAAGTTGCCATGCAGGTCTACGGCCTGTATATCTATCTATTTTGTCAAAATGGTCAGGTGTTGGATTCTATTTTGCTAACTGTCAGGCCTTTAGTAAATAATTTTTAAGCCAACTACTGACAGAGTTTTGCTAAATTAAGATTATGTTGTTGTGTTGTGTATCCCGACCCGCCCAACCCACACAGCCACTCCCCAAACCCAGTGACATCCCACACTCTGCGCACACAACTTTCTTCTCCATCTTATCACTTCGCCTGGTCGACAGACTCGACGCACCATCAAACGCTCCGGGAATGGGATCTCTACTGAGTTCAAAGCAAAACTTCCAATTCTTTCGAGTTTACGCTCTGCAGAGGCTACTTTTCAACCTGCGGTGATAGTTCTTCCTGCAGGTGAAGAGTGAGAGAAAGAAGGGCCATTGGCCAATGAGCTCCAAGACGCACCAGAAGTTGTCTCGTTGTCAGAGGTTTTCAAACGCTAGAAAATAGTTTAAACCCACAAAGAAGGCTCTGTTAAATTTGTTAATTAATAGTTGTTGTTTTTTTTACAATTTGATTAAAGATATCATAGCAACCGCAACCGTTCGTAAAATACCTGTGCGTAAAGTTGGCGTCTTTGCGCACGATCTTTTGTAGGTTAGCTGATGCAAAAACGTATAAAAGACCGTAAATTTGTTGACATTTCAAGCTGCGGAAGGTTTATACACTTTGACAGTCATGGCAAAATGGTTCAGGGATTTTCCCATCAACCTGAAAAACGGAACAGAACGGATCCGCTCGGCCTCTGAATCTGGCCCACAAACTCGAACCAAACCAACGTTTTCCCGAGACAGTCTGAAAGGAAACCAGCGTAAGGACGGAGGGGTGGGTGGTTTACTGGCAGGGAGAAATCGGAAAAATTCGGCTATTGAATTGGGTCGTAATAACACAGGCCCTTGTGGGACAGTCTGGGATACTCTCGCTCCTGGAAAAGGTCGCAAGAACTCCAAGGTCGAGACGGGGACAGCGGATGAGAATCGTCAGCCCAGGACCTCTAGTTTGGCTCAAGCGTACATCAGCAGGATGATCAAAGTGGACAAACAAGACAAGACCCCCAAACTCAACGGGACAAGTGAACAGAAGGTCCCCGAGAACGAGAGGGGAAGGTCCGACATCAAAACAGCAACGGTGAGCAATTTATTGGGATGGAGTTCATAGGGCAATTCCCACCAAATCAATGCTTTGATTTTCACATTTATTCTGCTATTGATTTGGATTCAAACTAAACCAGACCGAGGTGGATAGCAATATGTCGATTAAAGGTCGATATAGAGCATAACAAACACATGTTACCGTGATGTTTCATTCTCCAATTAGCTTATGGGCTTAGGATCAGTGCTTGCCTTTGTGATGCCCCCCCTCTCCAATTCATAACTCGATATTCAGTTTCCCTTGCTCTCAAAAGAATACAATGCAGTTTCACTATATTGTGTCACATCAAACAGGCAAACACAATGAGCTGACCTCTTTGCACAAGCATTTTCTCTTGTCCCTCCATCACTTGTCACTCAGTCATGGAAACCTGCACACAAACACACACAAACACACACGCACACACACATGCACACGCAGTGTCAAATCTCTGTTATCCCTGTTCTGTTGTGTGCAGGTAAATGCAACATGTGAATAGGTAGCAGCCCAGCATTGTGCTTGCTTTCTGACAGATCTGTTGCTTCTCACAGCTGATAATCCTGGAGGACTACGCAGATCCTTTTGATGCGGAGAAAACAAAGGAACAAAGAGAGGCTGAGAGAGCGGGAGTGAATGATGGGTACATGGAGCCCTATGATGCCCAGGTCATCATCACAGGTGAGGTCAGAAGTCTGGGGTCAGGGGTCATTCCAACTGTCTTTCTCAGCAATGCACTCAGTGACCTTCAACCACCCCTTTAATATAATTCTCATATCCCTCAAGTTAGGTGGCCACTGCAACTCAACGCTGTAACAGGCCTTGACATTTAAGGTCTGAATTTATGATCAAACTATAATTTGACCAATATATGCAATGGCTGGACTGCAACAGACTTTCTAACACTATAACTACATTTAGATAAGATTTAATTATATTATTAGAAATAATTATTATATTTAATAATGTGTATGCACATGTTCTGCACTGACTCCATCTCACATTCATAGTTTGTTCTTGGTTACATTGCTCATGGGGGTTTAAAAGGAGCAAAACTAGATCCTCAGACTCACAGTCTCTCCCCTGACTTCCCTCCCCGCTGGCGGTTGCTATAGGAACAGTGTTGTGCAGGGACAATGGGTGCAGCTTCCTCTTCAACTTCCTGTCTCCTGCTTCTGTTTCCTTTGCCCCATTCTCTTGATAGGAAGTTGGCCCCAGTGCCCCCCACCCCCTAACACACATATGCACACATACACACACACACACACACACACACACACACACACACACACACACACATACACATTATATTTTATGGTCCCTTATGTGTGAAAAAGAATCAAAAGACCCCTCACCCCACCCCAGAACACACGGATTCCCCCTGATCTCGCCCAATCACTTCCCAGCAGTCAGGAAGTGGCCTCGTCAGCCAGCCAATCAGGGACTGTGTTGACCTTTTTTCCTGTAGCTCCATTGTTTGGTGACACAATAGAGTAGACACACAGGCTACCTGTTGGACAGCAAAGAAATACAACAAGTACAGTCCAAAATTTTTTAACAACTTGTCATAATAAACACAATGTTCAAAGAATATTTGACATGTCATGACCAAAAGGATAAGAATGAAAGACAGTGGGCTCAAAGAACATGTGTTTTTTTGAAAGCTGTTAAAGGTACTGCATACATATACAACATAAGACATGTTGAATGAATACATATCTTAAGTTAGGTCAATGGACAAATGTGCATTTTTAATTCACTGTATGGGTTGAATTCTTCTTTTTGTGTGTCATAAGCCTCGGTTTGGACATTCTCCTTTTTCTATTGTGCAGATTCCATCTCTCTTCCTGATATATGCTTGGTTGAGGCACAAAAATAGACATCACAGATAAATGCTGTGCAGCTTGTGATCACAGGCTAATTTAGTTGAATATCAGTTAAGTTATTCAAATTTTCATACAATTGTCATTTATTTTACACTGAAAAAAAATCTCAAGGCAAACCTGAGCTCATTCTAAGGCACACCAGAGTTGGAGATCACACTGCTTGAACAGAACCAGGTCAACATATTTTACAGGATGATAGTGTATTATGTGAGTGAGCTTTCAACAACTGATGAGGCAGTTGTCACAATATCTAGTTGAATTTGTTGGAGGTAACTCTAATCTGTGACTAGAGAGCAGCTCAACTCCTAGAAAGAGATTTGTCTGTGTTGACTTAGGTGAAACTCCTACATCTACATCCCCGTTAACTAACCAATTACACGACTATTCTGCTGTAGAGGTTCGCAGACGGGGCTCCAAGGACCTCCTGAAGGTGTGTGTTCTGCTGGATCGAGGCCAGGGAGAGGGGAAGGGAGAGGAGGGTAAACCTGCACCCCCCAATATCTACGACACACCCTACGAGGGCGGACTGGAGGGAGACAGTGAGGGCGTGTGGATCCCTGTCACACGGCCAGAGTCTGACGTCCGTCCCCCTGGAGAGTACGAACTGCCCTGGGAATGGAGGAAGGAGGACATTGTCAGAGCCCTGTCAGGTACCGAGAGAGAGAGAGAGAGAGAGAGAGAGATGATGGGGAGGGGTGGAAGTTTAGGGTGTGGAGGAAGGATGCCATGAGTTTTATTTGTACAGTAATACCACAACAATTCTGTATTTGCTCTGGAGAGGAAACAAAACAAACCCACTAAACCCACTTCCAGTAAAGTGTTTACTTTGGTAGCACTGACATGCTTTGATAGAATAATATTATGATGAAGGGTTGATATTGTCTCTCTTGCTTTCTCCAGCTCAGTTTGAGGCAGTGGATTGTTCTCCCAGTAAAGAGAATGGCTCAGCCTCCAGCCGCCAGCCTCAGCAGCACACCCTGAGACAGAAGAACTGGAACCACAAAACACTTGTCTCCTCTTCTCCGTCATCCTCTTCTTCTCCCTCCTTTCCCTCTTCTCCAATTCTCAAACTCTCCCCTCTTTCGCCCCCCTCTCCCTCCTTCCCCACCCTCAAACTTTCACCCCTCTCATCCTCTTCCAGCCCCACCAAACTTTCCCCCCCTTCTCCCACCTCCTCCACCGCCCCACTGGATGGGGAGTCGGCCAAAGTGGACCGCACCTTGCCCCTGGAGAAGCAGAGGTAAGGATAGAGAAGAGGAAGAGATTGGAACCAAGGTGTGCAGACGCTTTATCCAGAGAAATATTAAAGTGGCTATGTGTAGCATGTTTAAACATCAATATATTGTCAAATGAACCTTGGTATAATCACCATGAACAAATGAAACCATGGTTGAGATAATTGGTAGTGCTAATGGTTCCAATATTTCCAATAAACCCTGTTGCTTCCTGTTGCAAAGAGGGTGTTGCTATTTGTTCCCCCTCCCCATCCCTGCCATTGAGCCGCATGTGTTTGTTTTGAAGGGCAAGAATAACAGCTGATTATCGTTAAATCATTTTTTAGGCCTTTCACTCATTGCACCATCTGCCATTGCAAGAATTTCTAAAAGCTTTAGCTCTGTTTGCGCTGGAAGATCAGCGTCTCTCTTCCTGTTTCATGCCATAAAGAAATCCATCAGATTTCCCATGAAATCCAACCTGGTGGCACACAATGTAAAATGCAGCGTAGAGGCCAGTAGAGGCTGCCAATCTTCTTGGCAATGGTCTCATTTGTTTACAGTAATTAAACTAATGTGTCAAAATCAATGTGGTAATGATTTATTGAGGTTAAAATACTACACATAGCACCTTTAAATATAGAAAGCATGAAATTTGGGTATTAATATAGTAATGGTCATGGTAAGGTGGTACGCTGGAGGTGCACAGGTGAGGCTTGATGATAGACCTTCTTTCCTCATCTCATTCTCATAATGCATGATCTCTCTTTTCAGATGGAACATGTGTGGAACATGCTCAGAGCATATTAGTATCTCTTCCTCTTGTGTTGTGGCTGAATGTCAGTGTACTTTGCCTGCTGGCTGCAAGGCCACACACAGCTTGTTTATATATGGCTCTAGCCTGTAGCCATTGTCAGCACCACCTTGTATTCTAATGGGACTCCCTCTACCCTCTTCACAGCTGCCTACATATTGTTCACCCATTTCATCTAGCTCTCTTCGTCTCAGCACTTTTATATTAATCTCTAGTCCACCTTTGACTTTGTTACCTCATGCATCCTACAAATGTGTGTGTCAGTCTGTCTACCCGATTCATCTTGACTGTCAATCTTTCTCTGCTTGTTTCTCACTCTGTCTTGTGATCCCCTATCGTTAACCTGACGTCTGACATATTGCCATATGTCATTGTACTATACGTCATTGATCTGCTGTCTCTCTTTGTGTCTCTCCCTTCCCTCCCTTGCCTCTTTAAGCTGGTACCACGGCAGTGTGAGCCGCCAGCAGGCTGAGGCTCAGCTGCAGCGCTGCAGGGAGGCCAGCTTCCTGGTGAGAGACAGCGAATCAGGAACCAGCAAATACTCCATCGCTCTAAAGTAAGTGTGTGTGTGTCTGTGTGTGTGTGTGGGTGTGTCTGTGTATATGGTGTGTGTGTGTGTTGTGCAATGAGCAATATACAGTTCAGATACTTTTATTTTTGTACACATTTATTTATATTGTTGTTATGTATTTTTACACACCTTCATGCTGTTGTCCATCACAGTCTCTATTTTTTCTTCTGGTCAGTGCTGATGGTCACAGTGGGATGCATTGTGCTTAAATGACAATGTTTCGATCCTATGTGGATCTTCATCGGGTCAAAAAACATTTTCAGTTAAATATGTCATGCTTTTGCTGTGTTTTCACTGTAAAATGTTGGTTCACTCACTTTAATCCAGGCTGGTCAAAGGCAGGCAGTTCCACGTCATTACTACGTACTAACACTAACACACTAAGACTAACGTGAATGTCTGTTAAGTGTAGCGTAGACTGGTTAAGTCTGATATAGTCTGAAATCTCCTGCCATAATGTGTGTGTGTGTGTGTGTGTGTGTGCGTGCACACCAAAGTGCACACTTGTTGTATACTGCTCATTCATTTGTTAGTCCACACCATTAACCCCATTTACATACCCGCTGAACTCTAAGGATGTCTTGAGAGAGAGAAGAGCGAAGCCTTTGATCACACAGCCAGTCTAATCTGACAATATGTCTGTGTGTGTGTGTGTGTGTCTCTCTCTCTCTCTCTCTCTCTCTCTCTCTCTTTCTTTTAGGACCAGTCAGAGTTGTGTGCATATCATTGTGGCTCAGACTAAGAGCAGTAAGGGCTTGGGCTATACGCTGGACCAGAGTAGCTGTGTGTTCTCCAGCATCCCTGAGGTGGTCCATCACTACTGCTCACACAGACTGCCTTTCACTGGAGCAGAGCATATGACGCTGCAGCATCCTGTACCCAGGCCGCACTAAATATACATTAAAAAGTACAAACACACACGTGAGCAACACACATACACACACACACAAAGATGCATAGACACAGACACACATGCACATTTGACACATATATGCTCAAAGGCGCACAAACACACATAGAAATGTAAACACACACATACATACAAATATACTTAAAGACATGCTGCTTCGGATTCACCTGTTTACTACCTTAACACGTCTATATGTTCTTATCTCCTCCATGCACAGCCTAGTGGTCAGAAGCTCACATTACAATAACCAGGAATTTACATTCTTACAATGCTGCTTTCCAATCTAAGAGCAACAACACACACACACACACACACACACACACACACTCCACTTTGAATGTATTTATAGTTCAGAGGACAACAATCCCTCCTTTCACAGCCTACTGTATTTGTCTCATTGTTTTACTCTCAACCACTCCCATGAACCTGGCAGGACACACTCTATACTGTAATACTTGCACTGTAATATCTGTAACAATGCACAATATCTACTGTACTTGCTTTGACCGATCCAAATGTACAGATCTGTTGATATTTAAAATCAGTGATGCGTATAAGATGTTTAAGCGTTCATCTCCTAGTGAGATGCCTTACAAAGGGGTGTTGACCTCATCAATTGACGCCAAGCCTGCTAGTTAGGCTTGATCTGTATGATCAATACACCTGATTGGAGTGTATTCATTCATCCATCCATGTCAATCAATCTATTGATCTGTCTTGAAAATCGGGCTCATTTGCCGGCCACTCTGTCTGTCAACAGAGAGACCTTTATTGATTAGTTGATTAGAATTAGTGTAGTGGGAGGGGCTTTATATCATTAGAAATACCCAGCTAGGAAGCCAACTTGTTTGTGTGTTTGTGTGTGTGTGTGTGTGTGTGTGTGTGTGTGTGTGAGAGAGAGAGAGAGAGAGAGAGAGAGAGAGAGTCGGTGTCCATTCACATACCTTTTCACCCTAATCTAAATAAGAGCCCTCTCTTTCTTATTGTGAATTAATTGATCTGCTTTACCCTGAGAATGTTCCTATACATGTATGGTGACATGACTGTTGGATATTGTCAACCAAACAATTGCAGGAATTGTGTATTCATGTTGTAAGTCTTATATTCAATAAAGTAAAATATATTTTAACCTCGAATTACATATGAATTCACAAAGCATGTTAATAATAGGCACACCAAGAGAGAAATAGAGAGGGAAAGACAAAGTGGGGGTCACATGCGTCGACAGAGGGACTGCAGTAGAGGTGAGAAGCTGACTAGAGTGTATCTGTGTACGTTTCTCTTTTAGCTGTAAAGCCATTGGCCTGAGCGACACACACATGCATGCACACATGCATGCGCACTCACACAGTTGTATTCAATAAATACCGATCCTGTACAATAAGTATTTACTCACACAATCTCTTTTCTCAAATGGGAACAAAACAGCACAAAAAGCTCATATAATACAGAGAAGCTTTACCCTCACCATATGTGGTTGTGATAATATGTGTGTTGCATGGAAGTGTGTCTTTGTGGTAAGATATGCCTTACCAGTAAACACCAGTGTATTACTTAGCCTGCATATCTCTTTGAGTTTGTGTGTGTGTGCCAGCGTGAATGTGCATGTGTGCAACCATGTGTGCACGTGTGTGTGTGTGTGTGCATGCAGGCCTATGTGTGTGTGTATTTGTGAGTGTCAGAATTTTTCTGTTCAGGGATTACCAGGTTGCCATGGTGATTAGTTAGAGTGAGGTAGGGCCATCTCTACGGGGAATGAAGAGAGAGAGGAGAAAGAGAGAGGGAGGAGGGAGGAGAGGCAGATTGCAATAGAAAAAGGGCTATGAATAACTGTGGCCATACTAGTAGCAATGTAGCTACTCCACAGAATGGCCTGCTTGGTTTTGTGAATGGAGAGGAGCAAGATAAAATGTCAGACCAACACCAGAAATGAAGTCATTTCCTCCTCCCACTGTCAGTCCAAAACCCCTTTTTTTTGTAATGCTCATCTAATCCCAGTGGAAAATATGTTTATTTGCTTGACTCCGCTACAGGGAGGTCAAAGTGCAGGGTTGACTACAGAACAGCACAAGATTCAGTGTCTTGCTCAAGGACACTTCAGCAGGGCCGATGCTTACTGTCGCATAGCTTGAACCAAGGCCTTCCGGTTGAAGAGCGATCTCCCTACACCAGCCTGCTGCCCAACTTGTCACGTATCACAATGTTACACAACAGCAGGCACTACAAACCATTCACCCTCCTTCCCTTTGTCTGTTCTGTTTTGGTTATTCCTCTATCTTCTTTTAATTAAATCACAAACTAGGTCAAAATGAACTAGAGGCTGGAGTGCCAGACACTCGACTCTCGCAGTCTGTCTTTAGGAGAAAGTGTTGCATTCAGTGTCTATCCGGCCCACTGTCAATCTCACATGCCTGCTTGAATTTCCAGAATTGTTTTTTCCAGAACGTGGTCTGAATGTTGCTACATAATTTGTATCGTATGTATTATGGACGTGATCTTGTCGTTATTCCCTGTATAAATCAGTCAAAGGTTCATTGGTCAGACTGATACATATGTTAATCACAGTGTTGCCCAGATATGACAGAACCAGAGGAAGCAATAGCAGACACCAGAAGAGACAGAATGACAGCAAGAGAGGAAGGGACAGAGAAAGGAAGAGAGAGAGAGAATGAGAGAGAGCGTGAGGGGATGTTAGGGGAAGACAAGCACTTGTGGGGGTCCCAGCTTTTAAATAATTCAAAGAGAGACTCACAGCACTCAGTGCAGAAGAGGAGCACTGTCAGGTCAGCTCATTCACTGCAGAAGAGAGGGAGAGAGAGAAAGGCAAGGACTGTACAGAGGGGGAAAGAAAGAGGGAGAGTGTATAAAGATAGCATGTGAGAAGAAGACATTTGTGTGTTTGTGTGTGCATGTGCATGTGTGTGTGTGTGTGTGTGTGTGTGTGCGTGTGTGTGTACGGGTGTACGTGTAGGCATTATGTGCATTCGTGCATGCGTGTGTGTTGCGTGCCAGCTGCGCATGTGTGCTCTTCATTGTGTTTGTCAGTGATGAAAATAGACAAAATGAAGGAGAAACAGGTCGTTTCCTCCTGGAGCTTTATGGTTTCTCTTAGTCACCACGGCAACTGCCTCCTTCCTCTATCCTGCACTCCTGTTTACTTTGTTTACTCTTCCCCCATCCCTCCCTCCCACGCACCTCCATGACTCCCTTTCCTTCCTCCTTCCCTCCTGCATTTTGTGTCCTGTACCCCTCCTTATTTGCCGCATTCCCTCCTCCCCTCATCATCCAAAGCTGACTTGCCGCTAATCCATTGTCTTATTTCTCTGATCAACAGGCATCCATCT
This sequence comes from Hoplostethus atlanticus, assembly GCA_034670405.1. NCBI lineage: Eukaryota > Metazoa > Chordata > Actinopteri > Trachichthyiformes > Trachichthyidae > Hoplostethus > Hoplostethus atlanticus. Next base: position 2,523,075 of record JAXDDX010000016.1, on the reverse strand, counting down.
CTCATGCCAACAGTGTGAACTGCCAAGTAAGCATGTTCCTGTTATCCAGACCAGTGTTTTAATATCAGATCAATATCAGTAGGCTCAACTTTCTACCTGGTTACACTTTTACCTTTTGACCTCACCCCCCACCTGTCTTTTCTCTCCTCCCTCGCCATGTTTCCCTCTCATGCTCCTGCATCTTTGACTTTGTGGAGGGAGAGTAGAGGTCACTTCATTGGCCCAGAGGAGAGGAAACAGAAATGGACACAAGGAATAGAAAAGTGACACAGAGAAAAATAGAAAGGGGAAGAGAGGACAGGAGAGGAAAAAAGACCCCCTCCAGCTTTTAGAGGGTGAACATTATTCACAGAATAATGACTACATTACAGCTCTCGCCAAAACACGGGGTAGGAGGTTATTTTGATGAGCACGGATGTGAGATGCGTCAGATATGCCACAGACACATAGAGGAGACCAGGGGGGACCACAACCACACAAAAACACTCACCTATATCATCTATCCGTTTCTCTCAGCCTGGTTGAATGGATTCTGTCCAATCCTCATTGTTGACTCATTTTAATATAAAGATCCTGGTGATGATGCGCTTTTTACCGTTAGGTTAGTGAGGAGGCCTTAAAATAGAAGAGCCTTTCAGCCTGATCGATTTGTAAAGTTCCCTGTCGAAAAAGAACTACAGTAATACTGGGATGATTTGGAAATATCACAGCACAACGTGAAGTCCTATAGAAATATTATAGGAATACTATTGCGATGCCCTAAGTGATTAAAATGCCATGCAATGCGATAAGGCCACTTTAAACTCACCACCGAGCACCACAAACACACTGTGACTGCCTATAGGAACATTGAATATCATAGTGCTTTTTGTTAGGGCTATAGTGATGTGTTACTGTGTGTAGGGAAGACTACGATGGCATTGCTTGCTGAGCTTTGGAGCCTCTGAGGTATGCCCCCACCCCACCCCCCCACCTCTTGCCTCTCCAGCGCGTCGCATCGCTCAGCGGCACAACACGGACAGCCAGCACCGCACAACCCAGCAGCGCTTACCTGGGTCCGCCAACATATTTATTTTTTCTTTCCCTAGCGGAAGAAATGTGTGGACCGACGAAAAGACCTGACGTCACCGCGCCAGGTAGAGAGTGAAGGAAGGTTTACGGGTTATAACGGGATTATAACACTGTGCGTGCTAGGGGTGCTCTCTCCATCCCAGGGAACACCTTTTGGGCTCGGAGCACTCAGACGCACGTATGATGATGGGCGGCTGGCGACTGCTGCTGCTGGCTCTCCTCGCCATTGCGGGAGGTGAGTAACTTGTCCGTCTAATCGCTCTAACGATGCGCTTTTGTGTGCCACCGGGGTCCAAAACGACCGTGCGTTTGTGCATTCACGGAATCTGAATAGATTTCTATTAGCTAAGGAGTGAGGATAAATCCAAAATGAGTGGTGATTTATTGAGGAGAGGCAGAGGTGCAGATAATGACTCTTTGAATGCTGTGTCACCATCATTCTCATAACAGCAGTGAGTGCTGATGATGATGTAGGGGGGAAATGTTGCCCACTCCATACAACATTACGTTATGCGCACAGCGCCCAATGTAAAAACACTACATCAAATGTGGAATAGCTTGCATTATCCGTTTAAACCTTAACGAAAAATCACTGTAATATTCCGATAGTATGTCCGTGGTAGTGCGCTTACAGAGATCTTATTCTACTTTATGATATTTTTAATCTCCTATTGTATCACAATAGTATTGCTTTAATCCTATAATATCCCTATAGGGTCTTATAGTTTTACTGTGCTGTAATCCTATAGGATGATATTTATATAGCATCCTATAGGATTACTATAGTTCTTTTGTTAGAAATTAAATAAAATATGAAGCATCTTTAAGGATATGCAGGTGCTTTCAGCATTTAAAGCCATTTAATAGTGCCATCGTTGTTGCTGCTGAAGGGCTGAACTGACCAGATGAGTAGATAGATAGATAGACAGATAGATAGATAGATAGGTATGTTGTTATATCATTGGCTGAAATGGAGGCCTGAAAGGGCATTAGTGCAGACCAATATACACACGTACGTTCGCACACACACACACACACACACACACACACACCCTCATTAACACTGAGGTCTTGGATTGAGTGGGCAGGTTAATGAGAGGTACATTAGGCTAAAACCACTTCTACATCCTGTCATTAAAGAACAAATGATGCGTCATCCAGCACTACAGGAAAAGCCTCCTGGTTCTATGTAACAGCTATCATAGACAGATTAATGGACTGTTGTCTTAATGCACAGCCCCTGAGTATATTTGTGATAGTGTTCTTGCAGGGCATTGGAGCAGACAAGACATGTATATGTGACACAGGGAAAGTGTAAAGCTATTGTAGTTTTTAGAATGATTTCAAAAGGGCTGGCCCAGTGCAGGGCGGTAAACACATCAACTGAGTGGTTGAATTATGGCAGCCTTACTATTTTCAGCCAATCCATAGAAGTGACAGGACAGGGGCCGTCCAAGTACCCTAAGGTAACTGACTATCTGTCATTTCCTGTGTAGCAATACACATAGTCACACACACAAACACACCTCCACACACTCACACACATGCCTAGCCATCTGCCTTGCATTGACTAACCATCCATCATCACCTGTGGCAACAGCATGCTCTCCTTTTCTCTCTCTGTCACACACATGCTCGCACACACGCTCTCGCTCTCTTTCTCTTTCTTTCTATCTCACACACACACAAACACACACACACACACACACACACACACGCACACACACACACAGAAAGAAAGTAGCACCAGGACTGATTGTAACGCTAGATAGGGTTATAGGAATGTGCACACACACACACACACACACACACACACACACACACACACACACACACACACAAGTAAACACACATTATAGCTTAAAACTAAGCTTAACGGAACATTGAAAAGTGGGGGGAAACTCCTGAACATCCAAGGAAGTGTGCATGCTGAAAAATGAACATATTCTACTAAACTGAAATGTTGATAATTACTATCAAGGAAATTCCCTCCATTACAAGTCAAACTGTCTGGGGCAAAGAATGACATAACTAAGAAAGTGGTGCTGTTTCTGTTCCTGAGTTATCAGTTTTGGTGGTTGGTCATTCATAAATTCAAATACAGGTATGTGCACTAAAAGATATTTAGTGCACTAAGAGATATTTAGTTTAGTTTAAGGAGCTTCATAAGCAGTGGAGTACTAATGAGTCATCTTCCCTTAAGGGGGAAAATCTGATTACCATCAGCCTCTGTACACACACAGTACACACACAACACACATGCAAACACATGCGCACGTGTTAATAAATGCACACATTGTGAGCATGCTCACACACACCTGGAGCATATAGCATTTTACATTTTAGATATTCACAATTAGGAAACAAGCAAAATACACAATCAGAAAATATGTATTCATGAAACACAACGTGCAAAGACACAAACCAACATAAAATCTGCTCAGTTGTTCACACAAACTAACAGGGCAGCACTCACGCCTGTATGTTTGTTGGTTTATGCATCTCTCTTTCTCACGCTCTCTTTCTTTTCTCTTTCTCTCAAATGCATGCACACACACACAAATACTAAACACAAGGTCAGAGCAAAGAGTAAAGGTGATAGAATGTGATGGAGAAGTGGGGTGAACTTTTTTATGTTCATTACCTTTACACACCAATAACAACATTTTCTTATGCACACTCACACACACACATGGAGTCACGCATTCAGTGGCTGTGCAAGGACACTCAAGGACATTATGCCACCTGTCTTAGACACTGCCTTGAGGATCAGCCATCCTGTTGTGTGAGGAGGATGTCTCTTGTCATTCTTCCCAGCAGGCCATGCATAAAAACAGGTCTGTGGTGCTGAATTTACCTGATGCTGGGGTTACTGGATATGGACAGCCGATCAACCAAGAGCAAAAAGTGAACTCAGAATAGTTTTACTTGAAGACTTTTCTAATCTGCATCTTAGAAAAGATGCATTTGAGACATGCATAGTAACATCTTCTCCGATTGTGTGTGTGTGTGTGTGTGTGTGTGTGTGTGTGTGTGTGTTTGTGCGTGCATGCATCATGATCTTTGTCCACTACTCTTTGTGTGTGCTTCGACAACATGATCTAATCATTTTCTTGGCAGTGCTGTGCTGTCTAGAAAGTTCTGCTTGGTTAGTTTATCCTGTCATCACCTTTCTGCTGACACTGTTCTCTGCAGCATCTCAACCTGCAGATTACAAAAGTCCTCTCTCTTTTTCTCTCCCTTTCTCTCTCTCTCTATCTCTTTGTGTATGGCATGACTCTCAATACACAGTAGTGGCAGGCTAAGACTGCATCCGTGATTAGAAATAAAAAAGCAGACGCCTGCGTTCATATGTGAGAGTGTGTGTGTGTTTGTGTGTGATATGTGTGAGCCTGCGTGTGTGCATCTGTGTGTGTGTGTGTGTGTGTGTGTTTGGGTGAATGAGCGTGCAGCAGCAGCACACAGCAGTGTGTGGCCCAGGAGATTAGAGGGAGGCAGAGGGAGAGCACAGAGGTTTAATAGAAACTTAAGCAGTGGAGAAGAGGCACCAAATAAGAGACATTTGGGAAGTTAAGAGTCTTAATATTGACTTTGTCTAAGAATATTATGAAAGAAAGAAAATGGTTGACTTACACTGAAGGAATGGGGTGCTTCTGTTCGTCTGATATAGCCATATGTTGAAGTGAAATGAAGGTGATACACCTCCATCTGATACTATCATGTTTTTCCATCTATTTATTCACTATAGAAATGATCTATAGTGGCAGCTTGGTTAGTACAATATATAGTACAATATGGTATAGTACAATAAAATAGATTAAATCTGTATTTGTTATGATATATATGATGCTATATCACATGCTCTTGTTATCAACGAGTAAAGTGATGCTTTTATACAGGAAAATATATTAGATATTATATATATAAATGATCATCTAGATGTTTTCTGACAGGCTACTCCCATCACCTCCATATATCTCTCTCCACTTCTCAGTCGGCGGCCTCTGTCCTGGTGATAACGTGCCCTCCAGTTTTATGGGCAGTGGATATTGCAGTTAGACTCAAATAACGCTGTTATGAGTGGCATTATCCAATTCAAATCATGTGTTTTATTGCAGCCTCTGAATTATGCACCAGTATAGTTAGAAAGCCATCTTTCATCCCAAAGCTGAGCTTCTTGGGCTACTTAGTTAGAACTGAATACAGAATTGAAGTAGATGCATACAACGGTAAAATGTGATGTTTCTTTATTCATTATTAGTAATTACACAGTGATGTTATTTGTCAGGAGTTTGTTTTTTCAATCAACACACACTCAACCTGCCATACTGGCAGCCATGTTCTCCACTAGAGAGTTTCCAGCTTGGCAACAATAAAGCGTCCGCCCCCAGTTAGTCCACAGTGGGGTGGCTTGTTTTTGGAGTGCTGTGATATTGCGGCTGGTGGAGGATCAATATTAATATCTCAGTGCTATGGGCACCATGGAGCCAATTTGATGTTGCCAGTAGGTCAATGGATCTCTCTCTCTCTTATTGATTTGAAAATATTTCAGCACAAAAGGTTCCAGCTGCAGCCAAAAAGCCTCTCTGGTTGACCACAGAGAGGAGAGGAGATAGCAACCCTTCTTTCCCTCCAACCTCCCCTTAGAGCAAGATGTATAAATAGAGATCATCGCCATAATAGTCTGAACGGGATGATCCAATTAAACTGGAGTTTGCTGTCTCCTTTCTCACTTTGTCCTCTTTTTCTTCACATTTATCTTAACTGTGTGGTTCCGGGCTCTAAATGGTATTCGAGGGAAGGAAGGAAGCAAGGAAGGAAGGAAGGAATGAAGGAAGGAAGGAACAAGTAGATGTCCAAGTAAATGAACATGGTGAACATGGCTACCATCTTATCTGTACCTGTGCTGTGTCATTGTGGTGTGCGTCTATGTGTGTGTGTGTGTGTGTGTGTGTGTGTGTGTGTGTGTGTGTGTGTGGTGTGTAACTCCCCTAGCTCCAGGGTCTAATGGGGGAGCCATGCTGAAATATTCATAGTGTCACATTAACTTTGCAATATTTGCACTGGAAAACAACCAGAATACAACCTAAGCTACCAGCAACATTACAACCACTCAGCTCGGCCTTTAGCATGACATAGTGTCATGTGTAGAGAAAGAGAGGGGGGGGGGCTCGGGGGCTGGAGAGATCAGCCCATGTTTGGGAATATTTATAGACAGCGAAGATGAGCAGCAAAGTAACGTCTTTGTAATCAGGTGGGTTACTTGCAGTCTTGTTCCCGAGACAAGAGCAACTAGAATAGACAAAAGCTTACTGTCTGGGTTTCTAATTGTCTTGGTGTCATAAAATATTAGTGTAGACTTTCCTTCCAAGAAGAAGTATTTTTGTCGAGCTGAAAGTTATTTCTGGACTAATCAGTGCATTCTCAAAATAGTAGTTTTGAAAGATCAGCAGTAGTTCTTTTGACTTACAAAGCACTTCTCAACTTCATATCTTGGCCTTGCTGTTGTCTACAAAATGTCTCACTATTGTTTTGCCAGTTCAGTATGGGTAGTATGACTTTCACCTGCTGCATAGTTAGCTTGGCTTAGCGTGACTTTACCTTTTAGATCATGAGCATGGCTAACAAACGCATAGATGTGTTCTGCTTCATCACTCTGAAAGTAATTGTGTTAGCTTTCTGCCTCATCCACGGCCACACAAACAATGTTTTTACTAAGGGCTTCTGGGAATGATGCACATCACTTACGCGGTACAGACACACTGTAGCAGCCATCCAATTTACTGAAAATAGTTCTTTCCCTTTTACAATGCACATGCATTAACATATGAACACACACAAGGGAACACGCGCACACACACACACACACACACACATAGAGAGTGAGCCAACAGTCATGCACAATAAACATCCAGAGAACTACACACACGTGCTGACAGGATTTGTATTGATGATGTTGGATTAACAAGGGAAAGAGGCAATAACTGGATAGTGGCTGTCAGCGATGGGAAGATGGAGATAACAGGAAGGAGAGTGGGAGGGAGAGTGAAAGGGGAGTGAGGAGGAAATATGAGTTGGAACAGAGATGGAAATAAAGAGAAAGTGAAAGAAGAAATGAAAAGGAAAGGACAGAAAACAGGAAAGAGCAGTAGAGAAAAAAAAGGGAGTAAGGAATTGTGTGTTGAGTTTACGGGGCATGATTAGAGTCCTCATTGATCCAGAGACAGAGGCTATCATTCCTGCTCAGTGAACACAGCAGCTCTACAGGCAGAGGGGGAGAGGGGGCAGCTGGGGGGAAGGTGGAAAAGAGAGATCAAGGGAAAAAACAGTGGGGGGAGGAGAGAGTGTCAGAGATAAACACAGAAACATACACATTGATAGGTAGGGCCAAATGGTAAAAAAGAAAACGCTTGTCAACCTCAGCCATGCCTTTGTTTAACTCAGTGGTGATCTTAACATGTAAACATCTTTGTTTTAACAATCTGTGCCATCCACAAGCTATAAAATGGGAGGAATTAATCACTTACAGACAGAAAAAGAGACTGGCAACATTGGTAGCGAGTGCCTGGACAGCCTGTGTTTATCTACGGAGAGAAAGTGTGAGAGGAAATGAGAGGGGAAAGATGGAGAACAGGATAGAGTAGATGAGAGGGAGGCAGAGAGGAAGGAAGGAGAGAGCGCAGAGCAGTTGTTTTTCTCTCCGAGACGTGTCTCTCAGTCAAATGCCTCCCCTCTGCTCTATGTGGTGTTGTGACAGCTCTGCCCAAACTCGACCACTCTACAAACATGACCACAGCCAGCTACAGTGGGAGGGATGGAGGGAAGGAGGGGGGGGGGATGGGGTGTAAGACAGGGGACAAGAAGTGAGAGATGGAGTGAAAATAACCTAAAGCAACAAAAGACTGGCAGTCGGGGGAGAAGTGCAACACAGCAGAGGAGAATAGATGGAGACAGAGCGGAGGCAAGAAGAGAGGGATAGAGACAGAAAGGATAGCGATAGAGACATTCAGACGGCTTGACTCATTCTTATGATGTCAGATCTTGTAAGAAGCGCGTGTCAAGCTGTGCTGACGTGCTCCAGCCGGCAGGGATGAGTAATGCCATGGTTCAAAGACTTTGCATTCTCAATACACATGGATAGCCAGCTTACAATGCTGGATGTAGCCAGTCAAATCTCAAGAGGGGGCAGTAGCCAAGGAGACAATCTCAACGGAGCCACGGATTTCCTGCCCTTGTATGTTTGTATCTCTAAGTGGATAATTGTTTGTTTTCTTATAGAGGCCAAGAAAGGCATAGATAAGCGCAGCTATTTTGTCTTGATGATGCATGTACATGATGATGGTCTCTTCTTCCAGGCAGCCTCGGGGCAGACACAGAGGAGCGGTTGGTGGAGCATCTCTTAAACCCCGCCCACTACAACAAACTGATTCGCCCGGCGACCAATGGCTCAGAGTTGGTCACTGTGCAGCTGATGGTGTCACTGGCCCAGCTCATCAGCGTGGTGAGTGTGTGTGTGCTCGTAGGTTTGTATCTGTGTGTACGATCCTTATGAAAACGTACCTTTCACTATCAATGTTCATTACATCAACAAAAATAACTCCATAGGACTACAATAATAACAATAATGTTTCATTGAAGAATATTAATAAAAGTGTGTGTCTGTGTGTGTGTATTGAGTCTACATTTCTTCTTCTGCAGCATGAGAGAGAGCAGGTGATGACCACCAATGTCTGGCTGACGCAGGTGAGACTTCCCTCTCGTCTCAACTTCCCTTCCTGACATGCCACCATCATACTATGATGTGGACAGAGACAGAGAGCGAGAGAGAGAGAGAGAGAGAGAGAGAGAAGAGAGAGAGACTAAAAAATAAGTTGAATATGAGAGTTTGGATGGTTTTGAATTTTCCAGTGAGACAGACCAGTGAGAGTGAGTCACATGCTCAGAGGCACATAGATGATAATGACAAATAAGACTAAGGCAGGCATGGATAATGAAGGACGCTCTGTGCAGTTTAGCCCTTTCTCTATGGAGTCATGATGATATATACATGCTCATATACATTACATAATAGCATCATAATATCAGTAGAGCCACCATGGTGCATAAGAAATGGTCCAATAACTGGAGGGGAAAGACGTAGCTCTGTATTCCACATGTGTGCTACTGGTCCAGTGGCTGGCACAGTCTAAACCTGCCTCAACTCATGAGGACCGTCCTGTAGGCTGCGACTCTGGGAGATGATCGGTTACAGTCTCAGACATGCTCAGAATCCCATTCCAAACAACTGAAATATGTGCATCAAGTTGAATTTTTGGAGCCAGAATCACAGATAGATTTTCACATCCAAGCATAGATTCCTGATGATAACGAAAGCACAGTGTAAGCGCTGAACCCCAATTTCCCTCTTGGTTATTTGGGCAGTTTGTGATTTTGGATGGGGGGTATGAGACCCACCATAGCCCTACCTGGCGAAATCTGTGAATACTGTGACCCCTGACTGAGCTTTGACCCTCTTATACATGGCTGGCTCTCTGTGTGTTTACAGCTGAGGCCTACAACATAATAGACACTTGCACACACACACACACACACACCATCAACATATGTGCTTGCTTGCGAGTGCAGGTGTGTCTACATAAATAGCAGCAAACATATGTTTAATTCAGTCATCTATTCAGATCTAAAGATAAATCTGTTTTGAACCAGAATCAACCAGATGACAATTTTCTGAAGAGGCTTCAATGATGATGTCATCATTATGGACACTGCAACATTTTTGCACCGTGAGACAAATTAATTTGATTAGTGTGTTTGTAGGTTGATGCATCTCTTTTTCTCACACACACTCTATTTCTTTCTTGCTTTCTCTCTGTCTTTTCTTACATGTACACACCCACTCACACACCCACTCACACACCCACTCACACACCCACTCACACACCCACTCACACACACACAGACACACACACACATACACGTGCACATACTCATGCACCTGAGCAGGTTAGGATTTATGACATGTTACTGAGCGCAGAGTGGCTATCAGTGCTTTATGGATCCCTCACTATGGGCAAGCGAGGTAGCCAAGGACAGCTGTCCTGAGCCAAGACATACTGTAATGACCATAATGCATCACAGTTACTGCAGCTGACCTAGCTGACCATTGCAGCTCCAACACGGTCATAACATAGCACAGCCAGAGAGTTGCTATTGCAGGTCAGAGAGGCTCAAGTGTGGCAATGTCAATGAATGACCCACACCATAGAGAACAGGGGAACTCTGGTCTTTTTACATGAGGCCACACAGGACATGAACACGTTTACTAACGCACACACACATGCGTGCACACACACGAACAGACTTAGATGCCATTTTAATCAGGATGATTGGATAAAGGTTTATGACTGAGTGCTTTTAAAAGACCATTTAGGGTCAGGGCTGAAATGAGTGCTTCTCCCTCACTTTGGCTAATGGATCCAAGTATGATGTTAGCTTAGAGCACATGATGTTCCCCAGGTTTACATGGCTTTTGATGTGTCATACTGACAGATAGACAGACAGACAGACAGACACATATCTTCGTTGTTCCTCTAAGATGTTTTGTTGATGCTAAGTGATTGGTGGATGAGTGACTAAGCAATGTGTTTTCATTGGCCCTCAGGAGTGGCAGGACTATCGTCTGACTTGGATCCCCGAGGAGTTTGACGGGATGATGAAGGTCAGACTGCCCTCAAAACACATCTGGCTGCCTGACGTGGTGCTCTACAACAAGTGAGTCACTACCCCTCCCTTTCTTACTTCAAAATGCTCCCAAAAATCCCACACAGCATCACGGACGCATGCATGCACACAAACATGCATAAACACTGAAACAGTGCCAATAGTGTTCAAACACTTGTGAATCATCTTTTTTTACATGAGACCAAGCCAGCTACCCAGTGACTTGGTCTAGGTGCTGTCACTGTAAGATGTTAGTCATGTTAGTCTCACATACCAAGTCTCATAAGACATTTTAAAGGTGACAGAAAGCTGGACACATCTGCAACACACACACACACACACACACCGGTATACTGTATAAACACACGCAAATATACATAAACATACACAACACACATACCTCGCTCCATCAGTTTGGGTTGTGTGCTGTGTGTGACTTCCCCTCATGGTATGCATCTGTTCATGTGTCTCTATGCACCTAGGGTATCCATTTGCAATGAATTCCAGATAACCAACACTGTACATTTCAATTCAGTGTCTACCCACAACAAGTCAGGAACGTCTAATTGTTTAATTGTCACATACACACACGAGGTGTGCAGTGAAATGCAAAGTGGCAATGCTCAGCAGAAATGTGCAAAATAACAGGTTCACACTATTTACAATAACCAACACAATATTTACAATGTCACAGTTTTTTAAGAGCTCTATATAAAAAACAACACAATATTTACAATAAGAGCACTTTATAAAAAATATAGTAAAAAAGGGAAATTGTATGTATAATATAATATAAATTATAAATTATGTGTAGTCTTTACCTAAGTGTGTGTGTGCATAAGAGGGGCAGTGTGTGTGTCTTGGTGGGGGCCCTGGTGAGGTCAGAGTTCACAGTCCTGATGGCCTGAGGAAAGAAACTCCGTCTCAGTCTCTCTGTTTTGGCAGCGTGACTACGGAGGCGCTTGCCTGACCGCAGCAGCTGAAACAGTCCGTTGTTGGGGTGGTGAGGATCCTTCATGATCCTGCAGGCTCTGGTTCTGCACCTCCTGGTGTACAAGTCCTGCAGGGTGGGGAGTGTAGTTCCAATAGTGCGCTCAGCCGAACGCACTACTCTCTGCAGAGCCTTCCTGTCCTGAGCGGAGCTGTTGCCAAACCAGGCAGTGATGCTTCCTGTCAGGATGCTCTCTACAGCTCCAGAGTAGAAGGACTGAAGGATCCTCCGGGAGACTTTAAATTTCCTCAGTTGCCTGAGGTGGTAAAGGCGCTGCCTCGCCTTTCTCACCAGAGTGTCTGTGTGTGTTGTCCATGTCAGATCATCAGTGATGTGGACTCCCAGGTATTTATACCTGCTCACCCTCTCCACAGTAGTCCCATTAATCCCCAATGGTGAGTACGTCCTCTGTTGTTGTGTCCTCCTAAAGTCCACAATCAGCTCCTTAGTTTTGGTGACATTCAGGAGGAGGCTGTTGTCCTGGCACCAGAGTGACAGATCAGCCACTTCCTCCAGGTAGGCCTTCTCGTTGTTGTTGGAGATCAGGCCCACCACCACTGTGTCATCCGCAAACTTGATGATGGAGTTGGAGTTGGAGCTGAACCTGGCCACACAGTCATGTGTGTACAGGGAGTACAGTAGGGGGCTGAGGACGCAACCCTGGGGGGATCCTGTGTTCAGGGTGAAGGGGTTGGAGGTGTGTCTACCCACCCTGACCACCTGGGGCCTGGCGGTCAGGAAGTCCAGGATCCAGGCACACGGGGGTGTTCAGTCCCAGCTCAATCAACTTGCCAGCCAGTCTGGTGGGGACTATGGTATTGAAAGCTGAACTATAGTCAATGAACAGCAGTCTCACATAGCCCCCCTTCCGGCTGTCCAGATGAGAGAGTGTGGTGTGCAGTACCTGGGAGACAGCATCATCCGTGGATCTGTTGGGACGATAAGCAAACTGCAGCGGGTCCATGGAGCAAGGGAGGAAGGCGCAGATGTAGTCCTTTATCAGCCTCTCGAAGCATTTCATGACCACCGAGGTGAGGGCCACCGGTCGGTATTCATTCAAGCATGCTGGGGAAGCATTCTTGGGCACAGGGACAATAGTGGATCTCTTGAAGCAGGCGGGGACCACAGACTCAGCCAGGGAGATGTTGAATATAGTGGTGAACACTGGAGCTAGCTGATTAGCACAGGTCTTCAGTACTCGCCCAGATATGCCATCTGGACCAGCAGCTTTCCTGGTGTTCACCCTCGTCAGAGCCCTCCTCACACTGTGCTCAGTCACAGAGAGTGTGTGTTCATCCCCAGCGGTAGAACTCACTCCGGCTGCGCTAACGATGATGTTGTTAGCCGGCGAGCTAGCGCTGTTGTTGCTAGCCTCAAACCGTGCATAGAATGAGTTCAGGTCCTCCGCTAGGGATGCGTCGGCACTCACAATTGCTGGGGGTCTGCCCTGGTAGTCCGTTATAGTCCGTAGCCCCTGCCATAGGCGTCTGTAGTAGTATATATAATACTCCATTCTAAAACATTTGGTGGTACGTCTTGATTCTGCCAATGTAAATAGTGCACAGGGGTGTAAAAAGTACCCAGAAATTATACTTAAGTTGAATATGGGTACTGGTTCAAAATCTTATTCAATTACAAGTCAAAGTATCTAGCTAAAAAGTTTATCATTTTAAATGTACTCAAGTATTAAAAAGTAAAAAGTAACCTTTTTTTATTATTGCAATGGATAGACAATTCTGAAATTAAAGGACAGAGGACACTTTTTTGCATTAAAATTACTACTGCTTAATGCACTTCCCCATAGAACCACGTTGAGGTAAACTAACATGGACAGCATTCACATCACATTGTCCAGTTCTAAAGTCCAGTTCACAAAAGTCAATCGTGACATCACAAAAGCCAATTGTGATATCACAAAAGCCAATTGTAACACCAAAAAAGCCAAATGTGACATCACAATTGCCAATTGTGACATCTCAAAAGCCAATTGAGACATCACAAAAGCCAATCGTAACACCACGAAAGCCAATTGTGACATCACAAATGCCAATTGTGACATCTCAAAAGCCAATTGAGACATCACAAAAGCCAATCGTAACACCATGAAAGCCAATTGTGACATCACTAATGCCAATGGGGACATCACAAAAGCCAATTGTGACATCACAAACCCCAATTGTTACATCACTAAACTAACATGGACAGCATTCACATCACAGTGTCCAGTTCTAAAGTTGGCCAAAGTACAGACTTGGGAAAAAATAAGGGATAGTTCCCTTTTTTATACTTGTGTTCAATATCGCACATGCTAAGGTAAAGAGTTGAAAAGCATTTTTAAATAGTCACTGAAATGAAAAAATGAAAAACATGTCCACTGGAAGGTTGTTAGCATTTTGTATCAATGTTAGTAGAAACGAATGGGTTCAGCTAGCCAGTATTTACCAAACCAGATATTGGCTAGGAAATATTCTGATAGCAGGTGTCATTAATCAAAGATCCTCACTTTCTGGTCTTGCACAAGGACCAATCAGCATGGGTATGGGTTAATTTTCCATTGATGCACGGCCGTGGGGTTATTAGTTCGGCCAAAATAATACTAATTTAAAGATTCTAAAGTTTGTTGAACATGCAAGATTGGTATCGAGTACTTTGAAGGTCTGAATTTTAAATGTAAGGAGTACAAAGTAATGTTTTTTTCTCGAAAATGTAATTGAGTAAGAGTACAAGTACTGTATATAAACTTAATAATACTTAAGTAAAGTACAAATCCCCCAAAATAGTACTTAAGTATAGTAACAAAGTACAATTACTCAAGTACTTTACACCCCTGATAGTGCAGGTATAATCTAACTAAATGCCTACAGTGGTGGTCTGAGTGAGCTAAGACTGTAGCATGTCAGACTGCTTGTCTGCATGTCAATGGCAACACTGTCTGTTTGTGTAAACTAGCTTATCAGAGTGCAGCGATCTGTCTGGCCTTCTCCTGTTTCCCTCCATCCATGTTAGCCTCACTAAAGATCCCTGACCCACCCACACTGTATGAAATTATCTGGGTACCCCCACATATTCCATGTTAACATGTTTTCTTCCATGTTTCCACCACTGCTACAAACTTTCACTGTAAATCACCTTAACAAGAGGATTAACTGTGCGTGCAGCAATCCAGGGGCTACTAACTGGCTTGGATCACCTATTAAATAAAATGAATTGTACTGAATCTGTTTTAAGTCTTGACTTAAAA
Source organism: Hoplostethus atlanticus (assembly GCA_034670405.1). Lineage (NCBI taxonomy): Eukaryota > Metazoa > Chordata > Actinopteri > Trachichthyiformes > Trachichthyidae > Hoplostethus > Hoplostethus atlanticus. Next base: position 2,508,052 of record JAXDDX010000016.1, on the reverse strand, counting down.
ACACAATTTCTTATACAGAGTGTATAATGCAGTGAATGCATTCACTGTATATACTCTACTTCTGAGAATACACCTAGGGATTTTATAAAAAGCTCTCCTTACCTTAGTTTGCTGGCCAGGCATGTGTTCTCAGCAACACCAGGTCCCACTCATCTGGGGTTTGTGATTCTGCTGGCAGCTCCAGGTGGATCAATTGTATAATCTATGGATTATTATATTGCATATAACACATCTTACAGCAGTAGCCACCATGAATCAGTTCTGTTCAATCTTGAGTCAGACAGAAATTCGATCTCCACAGATTTAATGCTGTCAGTCTCAGTTGACTTCTGACTGAGGTGTCACTATCTGTTTAACCTGACCTAACCTGACCTGTGAGCTGTTTCCTGTCCAGACTGTATGCTCATTAGAGTCTCATTTCCTTTGCTCTCTTTGTTTAAGCAGGTATGTGTTACCTTGCTGCCCTGACACACCTCACACTCTCATCCGTGTGACCTCCACATCCAAGTATATGTGTGTTGTGTGTGTGTGTGTGTGTGTGTGTCTGTGTGGAAGTTTATGTGTGTTTGTGTCAAATGTGTATGTGTGTGTCAGAGTACCTGGCTGACTGTAACTATAGACTTAGCTTAACCCCAGGCATAGCTATCTTTGTGTCGAGTCTCTTACTGTTCAGATCTAATTCCCAGGCTGCATGAGTGTATGTTTGTTTGTGTGAGTGTGTGTGTGTGTGTGTGTGGTCATGGCTCTGTAATGATACTTAGGGGTAATCTAATGAGATGCAGTGAAGAATTCATCTTCCACTGTTGATAGGACCAAGGGGAAACATAGCCATGATACTTTGTTAAAATTGAGTTCCAATTAAATCACCACTTGAGTGGTCCTATTTATCTCATACACCCCCCTCTCTCTTTTCTTTCTCCTCTCCTCTCTTTTTTTCTCCCTTACCCTGTTTGTCAGTGCTGATGGGATGTACGAGGTATCGTTCTATTCCAACGCAGTGGTCTCCCATGATGGCAGTATCTTCTGGTTACCCCCAGCCATCTATAAGTCAGCCTGTAAGATAGAAGTCAAGCACTTCCCCTTCGACCAACAGAATTGCACACTGCGCTTCCGCTCCTGGACCTACGACCGCACCGAGATCGATCTGGTGCTCCGTGCTGATGTGGCCAGCATGGACGACTTCACGCCCAGCGGGGAGTGGGACATCATCGCTCTGCCAGGCCGCCGAAACGAGAACCCCGCTGACCCCACCTACGTGGACATCACTTACGACTTCATCATTCGCAGGAAGCCTCTGTTTTACACCATCAATCTCATCATCCCCTGTGTGCTCATCACCTCCTTGGCCATCCTGGTCTTCTACCTGCCCTCTGACTGTGGAGAGAAGATGACCCTCTGCATCTCCGTGCTGCTGGCTCTCACTGTGTTCCTGCTGCTGATCTCCAAGATCGTTCCACCTACTTCACTAGATGTTCCTCTGGTGGGGAAGTACCTGATGTTCACCATGGTCCTGGTCACCTTCTCTATTGTCACCAGTGTGTGTGTACTCAATGTGCACCACCGTTCACCCACCACACACACCATGCCCCCCTGGGTTAAGCTGGTTTTCCTCAACAAGCTTCCCGCCCTGCTCTTCATGCGCCAGCCCAGGAACAACTGCGAGCGCCAGCGGCTGCGCCAGAGAAGGAGGGTCCAGGAGCAGAAGGAGGGGGGTCGTAGCGGGGAGGCCGGGGGCTTGATGGTGGGGCTGGGGCTGGGTGGTGCCGGGGGGAACGGAGGGGGAAGCTCCACGGGGGTGTTTGGCAAGAGTAACAGTGACCCCTGTACCTGTTATGTGAATCGGGCATCTGTCAAGCAGTTTGCAGGGGATTTGGGAGGTGCGGGAGGTGGAGGGGGATCCATGGATGGTCTAAACGGTCTGAGGGAGGGCCTGTGAGGGCAGCTCTGGGAACCTGCCCCGGGGGAAGCAGGCAGCAGGGGGTCCTGCTCTGACTCAGGCCCTGCTGGGACAGGCCTGTCCTGGGTTTGAAGAGGCTGTGGACGGGGTACGCTTCATTGCCAACCACATGAAGAGTGAGGATGATGATCAGAGTGTGAGTATCATACGATCCTAATTCATGTAATATCACTTACACTATGAATATGATCATGAATATGTTGTCCATATGTGTATGACGTCATGCATCTTCTTATTGTATATTGATGTATAATCAACCATAGAAGCTCCATGAAGCCATGACGTTCCAAAATCATGTACAGCACAGTCCTGTACTTTGATTGTCATACAGTGTTGTAGGTGAAGCTATAGAGCGTTGCTATGTGGCTCTACCATTTGAAAAGCGTGGGGGACAACACCAGAGCATGAGCAAAGGAGACAGATCTAGCACCGCAGTCATGGCCCTCTGAATATTCAACACAGACGTGTAATTATAGCTGCTGTGTGACGTGAGCATAGAGGAGTACAACCGGGTTCTCCTGGCACTGGGAGAGAGGAGCGAAGACAGAGGAGTGAGGGACGGCATTTCATCTCCTTTTCTCAAGGCACCTTGTTGGACCGGCCTTATGAAAAACCCTGACATAAGGAATTAACAATCCTCTGTAATTCTGTCCATCATCGCCATAATTACTGTCCCGTCGCCATGGCAACCGCTTTTAAGACCTCCCTCTGCTGGCACAGTGGCTCATCAGCCCTCCCCCTCCCTGTCCTCCCCAAATCATCATCACAGGGTACAGCGTCAGCCCACCCTCTGTCTCTCTTTCCTCTCATTCTCTCATTCTCTCATCTCTCACGTCCTTCTCCTTCTCCTTGACTTGTGTCGGACCTCATCAGAGCTCTGTGGCTGAATGAGTCTCCACTCACATTAACACTTAACCTCCATTAACCCAACGCATAGGTAAAGGCAGAGGGAGAGAGAGAGAGAGAGAGAGAGAGAGAGAGAGGAGAGAGAGAGAGAGAGAGAGAGAGAGAGAGAGAGAGAGGCAGAGAGAGAGAGAGAGATTCTGCTCAATCTTTCTTTATACCCCATCCCAAACCCTTTTCTCCCTCCCAATCCACAGGTGAGTGAGGACTGGAAGTACGTTGCCATGGTGATCGACCGCCTGTTCCTGTGGATCTTTGTGTTTGTGTGTGTGTTTGGAACGGTGGGCATGTTCCTGCAGCCACTCTTCCAGAATTACACAGCCAAGACCATCACCAGCACGGCCGGCTGACCATTCCCAGGCCCCAGCGCGCTGACGGACAGCTCCCCCACCCAATCAACACAGAAGGACAGGGCCGGAGGTGGGGGGGGAGGGGGATCTGGGTTTTATTATGTCTGTGGAACTGGAACTGAACAGCAACCACACCCATTACCTTTATAGTAATGTTTTTGCAAAGAACAAATGTTTTTCTTGTATGAAGAAAAATGAAAACACCATCATATTATTAACTGCAGTTTTTTCCAAACGATCAATGGACTGACCTCCCCTTTCTGGTGGAAAGGTCCCTCTCTTCTCTCCTCACAAGCCAATCAGGGAGAGAGGAAGCTGGTTTACTTCCTGTAGAACATTACGCCAGCCAATCAACGCTATCCGCCTCCAGCTGACTGCTCAATTGACACGACATGTCCCGCCTTCAACTGCTACAGACATCCTTATTCAGAATCTTGATAGATATCAGTGGGAGCTTATCAGAACAGGAAGGGAGGTTCATATCAAGGTTCCTGTGTTTATTTTCTTTTTTCTCAAATCCACTACTTCAATGAACTGATTGAGTATATTTTATCATAGCATAGCAGCTTACCACAGTATAGCGTTGAGTATATATTATTAAGATTTCTCTATGTGTTAGCTCATGCAGGGGTCTGTTGCTGGTAGAAAGACTATGGTGTGTTGTACGATTTCCTTAGATTAAACAAGAATGTGATATAAACTGTACTACACAGCCTGTGACGCGCACACTAACACAATACGTGTACAAGCAACAGATTGAGAAATACATAAAAGGTAGTTATATTAAAGGAAGCGTGAGATAAGAGAGATTACTAGATGACAGTCAAACGGGTAAGGTTAAAGATTTTGCATGAAAGTTATCTGCTTGGACAGCTGTGCACAGTAGGTCGAGTACAGCAGCAGCCTAGTGCCAGAGTGACCTAGACTCCTAGCTAGCTCCTGAGAAACTGAGAGGTCTGAGCCAGGATGGTAGACTATATGACTTCCTATGTGATGGACAGTGGAAACTGGAACATGGTTTCTCCAGGACGGAGTAGATGGGGCGGTCGAGATGGGGCAAAGACCAGTATTGGAACTAGTAACATGTGAAAGAAATACTGCTGATGAAAGGAATTTTCTCATGGAAATGAAGCTATTCTGTGTATTAATATGTAATTGCACAAATGTTTGTTTTCTGTCATTGCTGTGATTTCCATATCAGAGTAAGACAGTGTCTCACTTGTTCCTCCTCTCCTCTCCTCTCCTCTCCTCTCTGTGACTCAGCCCTGTGTGTAATGCCACATTGTAATGAGCATATGTACACAAGTCCATAGCTATTACAGTAATGGGCTCAAATGTTCAGAACATGTGTATACGTGTGTGTGTGTGCGTGTGTGTGTGCATGTGTGCGTGTGTGCGTGTGTGTGTGTGTGTGTGTGTGTGTGTGTGTGTGTGTGTGTGTGTGCGTGGCCCATACCCCAATGCATTATCACATCTGTCGGATGCAATGTTCAGGAGAGCGTACTTCCCTCAGTGTCTCCCCCACCCTGCTGTTCATCCCTGACAACCTCTCTCTAATAACTCTCTCTCTCTCTCTCTCTCTCTCTCTCTCTAACCCTAACGCTCTCCCCTTCATCTCTTCATGGACAAATCCAGTTTTGACATTTATTCCAATTAGGATAATGATGACCTACACTCCCTAACCACCTACTCAGTAAAGCAGTCTTCCTTTTCATCTTGGAATTGCCGATCTCAATTCTCAATCCTCCCTGGGCCCCTGGCAAACCCAGCAAGAGGCAAAAGGCCCTTTGAGGGGCACAGGGAGCAGGGATTAAAGTAAGATTTCAATTAGAACACTGAACTTAGAAAAAACATGACAACTGGTCCAACACAGACAATAAATACCAAAAGATAGCAAAATAATGAGCAGCAAAGCAGAATGGATGCAAGCACAGGACAACTCTATGTAACATTATAGTGAAGTTTCAGGTGGGGTGCGACTAAAGCAGCTGGAACAGCACAATCCAGACAGCGAGAGGGACTACAATGTAGTAGCAGTGTAGGGAGAGACAAAGGATGGTGTTGTAGGAAAGCCACTGTAAATCTCTGAAAAAATGCTGTCCTTCGTCACTGTCACTTTATGGACAATCCCTGGCTTTTCACAGTGGTGTGGTCTAGTCTGCAGATCAGCTCAGTCCTGGACTGGGAGAGGTCTTTCTCTCACTGTCTCTCTCTCTCTCTCTGGAAGATGGGATTACCCAGGGGATTCCCAACAGATCCCCTAACAAGTGTGAAAAGCCTATCAGAGACCTGTGAAGACTGTAGGCTGCACGACTCCACACAGACAAGCGCTGTCCAATATCTCTCTCTTTTACCTTTTCACCCTCCCTTTCTGTTTTTCTCACCTCCTCTCTCTTATTCTCCTCATCTTTAACCGTCCAGCCCGACTCAGATCTGCTCCTGTGCACACCTTAACCAGTCCAATAAAGGTTGTAGGTTCAGATTAATCAAAGCCTGGGTCTGTGGTATGTTTTTCCATACACACACACGCACGCATGCACACGCATATGCACGCACACACACACACACGCACACCACTGTCTGTATAAACTAGGGTATTGCCCAAACACATCCCATTAATCTTACACCACAGGATAGAAAGAAAGAAAGAAACATTTCCTGGCTTTCTAATATTAATGCTGCTTGACTTCCTTTTCATACACATACACAAACACACACACCTACACATGCACACAATGCTTTTTCCCTCTAGGAAGTGGAGCTTTTAAACAATCACTGGTGCAGGGCCCAACCAAGGTCACGTCAAGTTCCCACTAGCCTACTGTAAAGACAGTATGTAGGTACACACTGGGCTCCAAGTGGGTTCCTGGTCATACTGTATGAAGAGCTGAACACCACAAGAGAGTCATATGCAACAGCCCCACTAACATGAACATGTAACTGTCTATCAGAAATATAACATAGATGTTACTTTGCCAATGACCACTGATCAATAGCCAGAACTACTTGACTCAACCTGCTGCCCCCTGGTGGCCATCATGTGATTTTACTGTTTTTTTACTGGTATAATCAAAGTACAACCAACATATTATGGTTTGAGTAAAGGTCATGTTTATTCTATCCAGGAGGAAAAGCTTGTGCAAGAATGAACAAAAAAGGTTTACAAAATGAATGAAAAGAAAGAGAGACAAATATTCACATATTCAACAATGACAGTTATTGATATTGACTGGAACTCTCTAAAATTTTCACTCTGCAATAAATACAATTTATGATGTACTGATGGGACATCGCACACAAATACACAGATACACAACCCTTTCTGAATGAATGACCAATAGAGATGTATGTGCATGTATTTGTGTGCATCAAGTCCATGACAGAATGTCCTATGCGGAGTCCAAGTGCATCTTCAGCCTTCTCTCCAGTGTCAGCTATTTCCTCCCTGGAGTGTGTGCGTTGCGGTGTGTGTGTGTGTGTGTGTGTGTGTGTGTGTATCTTTGTGCTGAGTATGTATTCACTTTTTTTTCTCTTGCTTTTCGTTGTACTCCAGGAAGAAGTCGTTACAGGCCACAGTTAGAGCCCCGACCAGGATGATGAACTCGGTGAAGTCCACCTCCCCATCGTTGTTGGAATCCAGGTCTCCCATGACCTTATCCACTGCCTCCTTATCCTGGGCATTCTGCAAACAGGAAGGCAAGAGGAAAAGAGTGAATGTGCAAAATAATAGGCTGGACACACACACAGGTTCAGGTAATACATTCAATCATCTTGGCATATATACAGACAGGCATATGTGTATGTGTGTGTGTGTGTGTGTTGCCTCCTTACCCCCAGGTAGGTGCCTAGCTCTGTGGTGAGCATCTCTTTGAGCTCAGACCTGCTCAATGTGTATTTGTCCCCCTCGTTGCCAGAGTACTTATGGAAGGTCTGGATCATGAGCTGCATGGCGTTCTCCAAGGTGGAGGCGTTCTCTATGTTGGGGAGAGACATTCTGCAGAGAGAAGAGGGGGAAGGGTCGTAGGAGGGAGGGAGGAGGGGAGGAAGAAACAGAAACAGGTCAGAGCCCCTGCCTGCAGTATCTGCTCTCTCAAGCATGGAGGACAAGTCTGCTGCAAATCAATACAAGTTAACGCCTTTCTCTCTCTCACACTTCTTCTCTTTTCTCTAATGGACAAACTGACAGACAGGCAGATGGACCAGCAGACAGGGAGATGGATAGACACACACACACACACACACACACTGAAAACTGAAACATACAATATAGCTATCACTCAGTCTGCCATGAAGTACAGAAGCGTAAGCTATCCAGTGGCAAGAGAGGTGTTTGGCAGAGTTGGAAACCCCACAGACCCCTGGGGTCATTTTGGCTCTCACAACTGTTTACTCATCAGTAGTGTTTCCACTCTGCCAGCTGTCCAGATATTGGTTTGCTATATAAACTGATCCTCAATCTGTGTGCTTTATTCCAGTGAGAGGGCATCCTTTCTGGGAGAAAGGAGATAGTGAGTAGCCGGACATGTGAGCAAGTTGATAAGAGTGAAACTCTAAGCTTGTCAAAAAGCCAAACTAGGAACTGGGACGCACAGAGGCAGGGAACCTGAGCTGGCCTCTACCTGAGCTCTGCCGGATGGCAGGGAACACCGGAGACAGGTGTAACTCCTTGCCTTTCTTTAACCTACACCACCTCCAAACACTGAAGCCTTATTCGAACTGTCACTCACAACTCCCCAATTTCTCCCCATTGACATAATATTCCACATATTCACGCAATACACCTCAGGAAGACAAACTGATGCAACTGGTGCAAATTAAGATTAGAGTAGGTTAGAATAGACCAAACATGGTAACGTTGTTGTACAGGTGACCAACATCCTGCAAGTAAACATAAAGCCCATCTGTCTTTGCTCCCTGTGCACACGAGGACACAAGGACACAAGAGACAACCCACCTATGGACAAAACTACTGAAAGAGAACAAATGGTTATAAATGATCTCTGAGGAAGACAGAGAAAATCTGTCTTCCACGTTCCTCCATCTTTGAGCCGATCTTTATTTCTTACCTGAGTGGACGAGTGCTGGCCTGCTGGTCAGGTAGAGAGAGAGAAGGTAACAGCGACTGATGAGAAGGATGAGGAGAACGACGTCTTAAATACATCCCTCTCTCCACCCATCCCACTTCTCCCCTCCTCTTCTCACCCTCCTTCCACCTGTTGCTCCTTCTCCTCTCCTCCTTCTCTGTTTACGTGTCAGACACCTGCCATCCGTTCAATGGACATACATAAGCTCCATCTGCCCCCATCATACTTGCTGTCAGAGATGACACCTCAACAGAAAACATGAATCGTACTCTAACTACAGTAATGCATGAAGTAAATGGTTTCATCCATAATGTGACCACAAGCCACAACGTTGGCCGCCTGTAAGTGCCCTTGTTTACTTGATGTGGTCTAGTTATTTTCTCATGTCAGTCTGCATGGAAGTAAGGGATTGATTGTAGAGTGATATTTATGGATTATAGAGTATGAGGCCACAGAGAGAATTGTTCCACAGCATTCATGCTCTGATAGGCTCAACACACTAGAGTTACGAAGAGCTGTGACAATGACATACATCACTTATTGTGTTACAGCTCGCTATTGTGACAGTGGATTACTCTGCTGCCTGCGTGTAGACATAGTGTTCTCCATGTCAAAACAAAGAGTAAAGCAGCACTAAGATAAATGACACAACGACACGACACCAAGATGAATAACCCCCGCAAACATGTTTATTTTAAAACTGACCCTAAAAACAGGCTGGATAACTGAGTAGCCTCGGTTACAATTATATGTAGTATTAATAGTGTGTGTGTGTGTGTGTGTGTGTTTGTGTGTGTGGGGGGTGGGGTGTGTGTGTGTGGGGGGGGTTGTTTATTGAAGGAGGTCCCATGCCTGATAGAATATCAAAAGGATTAGTGTGGCACTGGTGAATGGAGTCATCACACCTGGCAGCCATGCAGAGAAATCCTCATACAAAGACATTGCAAACCACACACATCCATGCAAACACACACACACACACACACACACACACACACACACACACCTTTCATAACCACTACACACGTCTTTCCCTAACATGCATGCACAAGACATACAAACGGCTCGACTGCAGATGTAGAACCGTGTCCATGTACATGCATCTACCAGACTTAAGGCAGAATAACATACATACATACAGGCAAAGAGCATGAAAAGTAAATGGAAAGCAAAAATGAACAGCTGGAACACATGACCAAGAAGAGCGTACTTAAAGCAAAGAACATCTTATGAACATTCAACATTTATAGAAATGCACCGTCGTTACAAGATGACTTGAAATGTATATTTGAATCTGTCCTCATAGTAATTGCATCTCCTTGTTTGTTTCTTTGCTGCAGTATATTGTGTCAGTGAGGGGGGCAACATAGTGTGTGTGTGTGTGTGTGTGTGTGTGCACCATATGTGTGTATGTATAGTGTTGCAGACTGCAACAGGATCTGGTTTCAATAGTTGATGCATCTTTGGCTGCTGAGTTTGACCACGCCAGCCACAAATATATTTAGCAGTCATTGCTGGAGGGTATGGAAGAAGCAGGTATCATTACAACGGTAGGTGTGTCTGTGGGACAATGTCATTCCTTATCAGGGAAACCACCAGGACTAGCTGAACTCCTCTGCTGGGTTTCCCAATGGCTTCTCAATGGAAGTTAATGGAGTAATGGTAATGGAAACATGAATGTAACAAACATGATTTGAAGCTTCCAGTGGATGATAATAGAGGAGAATGCTACACACGATATGGGTTTAATATAAAGCCTTTATTATTTTGAAAATACAGTAAGTATCCTTTGTATATTTCTTGTAAAAAAAGGCAACCCCAGCTCATGAGCCCTTGAATGTGTCCTTGACAGATCAATACGGTGTGACAAAGATGTTAAAACAGACATAAAGATGTAGTCTAGATCTTAATACAACTGGTTGGTTAACTGACAAGATGATTATGGACTGTTGTAGAAGAACATATACATTCAATGAAAACGCTTAAATGTGCATACAAAGTTACTGCTAGCTTGCTGAAGCACCACACACTGCAACTCCACAGGATCCATGTTGCGAGGCACTGGCTAGAGAAGCATCTATGAAGCTGCTGCATTTGACCCATTCTTCTGGCTGAGGGTGTTGGCCAGGTAGCCAATCAGAGTGAGGTATTCCTGGAAGCTGACCTTTCCATCACTGTTCTCATCCAGTCCCAGCCTCATCTCCTTTACCGCAGCAGAGTTGTCTGCGTCCTGGAAGAAACAAACAAGGGATAATGTCAGTAGTACTATGATGCCCCTCCCCCTTTGGAGCTAAGACATTCAAATATATATTACTGATGGATAATATAACATACAATAAGAAGACACAACAGAGGGTACACTGGTTATGGAGATCCTTACAGACATGATGCTGCCAAGCTGTTTCTTCACCATATTCTGGAAGTCTTTTTCTCCTAGGTTTTCCTTCCCCCGGGAAGAATTCACAAACGTACTCACCACCGTCTGGATAGCTGACTCCATATCTAGGGAGAGAGAGGCAAGGAGAAAAGGGGGCAAGGAGAATTGAATTGAGTAAGGGAGTGAAAAGAAGAGATAGGGCTATATCTTAGACACTCACACATCATGCTGTAGGGCTGCTGACACATCTGACTGACCCAGATTAGGGCTTCATCAGACTGTGTACTGCAATTTGTGTTTCCACAATTAATATTTGTAGAGTAGTGGCATATCTGCAGGACTGAAACATTTCATTTTATTTAGAATGGCTGCTGTGGTTGAAAATAGTCATGATGCAAAAAGTGCAGTAAAATTTTTCCTCAAATCATCAAGACTAATAATTCATAATTGTGATCACAATATGTAGCAAAATAATCTGAATTGTCGTGCAGCCCTGCAGACAGGACGAACGTCATTCTTGGGTAATAGATAATAGATCACGATAGAACATGAAAACGCATTTGGATCAGACATACGTGGATGCTTCACATCAACAAAAACATGTGAGAAAGGTGAGACACGGGTGATGTCAGAATAGAGGAAGAGGAAACGGAGTGAGGGAGAGGATGGAGCCCAGCCTGGAGGCTCTCTGAAGTAAACAGAGTGAGAGACGGAGGGATGGAAGGATGGAAGGATGAAGAGGAGAAGAGTCTCTGAGGTAAACACAATGGAAGCTGTGATCTCTGACAGTAGACATCTGATCCCTAGAAGCCAGCAGGAGGCCATTGGTTCAGATTACTGCCTGCTGTCCGTCTGCTGCTGCTGCACGCGGCACTTAACACATCCTGTCGGAATACACACTCTAGTCATCTGCAAGCTGAAAGCATGTCAACCAAGAAATGAATGCACACATGCACCGAGAGATTGCATGAACGAACACGTGTACACATACAAGCACATACGCTCACCAAGAGATGAACAAACACATCCAAGCACACACACACACACACAAAGCCAATATACATGCCCTTCCACTTAGGTCATAGATGTGTAGCGTTATGCAGACAGAGAGTCAATTCTACTTCCTCTACTGAACACTGTAGCCGTCCAGTTTTCAGTACTGGGATTTCTCTGTTGGTTTATTTCACACACTGCCTATTGCCAATTGCCCCAGGCATGGAAAGTAAGAACAAGACCTTTGTGCTTTCATCAAATGCCAAATCTAGCACCAAAACGGTAACAATGCTAGTGCCCGGAGACAGAGTAGGGGTTAAGTCCTGCCATATGCACTGCCAGAACTTCCTCTCTTGTGTCTCCCTGTCAGCGTTCCTATAATCTATAGTCTTTATAGTTTCCTATAAAAATGCTAAGGCAATTTGCCGACTCACAAGAAAAGAGTAAAAATGATATAAATAAACGCTACAGATAAAACAGAAACCGTCGCCAACAGTGGCTGACATTTAAGAGTCTGTAAGTCTCACGCATTATCTATGCAGGAGTGTGTGGCGAGGCCTTGCCGCAGGTTTTCCAGTAGGTATTGGAAACTCTCCCGAGGCAGCGGTAGTAGCCACGAGACTGGGGGGTGATGATGGATGATGGGTGCTGGGGTGACCGCGGGGTGACGTTAGAGTAACCGTAGAACCCGGTAAATCTCCTATCTGACACAGATGTCACACCTCAGTGCTCACACTATGCACCCACATATGCCTATACATGAAGACAGACAGTCACAGTCACACTCACTCACATACACACACACACACACACACACACACACACACACACACACACAGAGAGAGAGAGAGACCCGAGGAAGGCCAACACCAATTAGGACTTCAGTTGCATTAACCTAATTACTGGGTGAGTGAGAGCAGGACACACCCTCGATCAGGCACCCGAGCCCAGGATTCTGTTTCATATGCCTCTTGGTAATTCCAACACACACACACACACACATGCACACACCGATACGCTACTCTTCCTGCATACAAGTGAGCAGCTGTCATCATCCTGTGTTGTTCATCATTATTTAATAGGTAACTGGTTGTCCTGACACCTTCCTTACACCCTCTACATGATAACAAAACCCCACCCCAGCACAGCAGCAGGCAGACCAGTGTGTGTGTGTGTGTCTGTATGTGTGTGTGTGTGTGTGTCAGTATTTGTATGAGGGAGTGACTTGGGGTCTGTGTGTTTGTGTCTGTACCTGTGCAGGCAATGCATCCAAAGGACTGATTGATCATTCATTAGTCTCTTGCGGCAGTGAACCTGAGTCTAATGAGATGAACATTAAACTGGGAGCAACTTGACCGCAGAATTAGAAATGGGTAGAGAGGAGCACAGCGGGTTTAGTCGGAGACGAGTGAGAGGAGCTCAGCATATACCAGCACAACCAATGCAGGGAGAGCCACTTGGTGATTAATGACTCCGGTCCTGTGAGGTCAAATGCGCTCTTTTATTTTCATCCTCTTCCATTTGTTACATTTGGAGACAGGGCCGGCCCTAGACTTTTGGGGGCCCTAAGCAGGATTTGGTTTGGGGGGCCCCCCCCTCATTGTAACGTGTTGCCACTTCACATGGCACTGAACCAACTTGTGTATTGTAAATATTAGTTTAAGCACACGTAATGTACAAATAAGCATGTAAAGACTAAAGTGGGACAACACTATCTTTAAATAGACTACAGTAAATACAGTATTTGTCTATTACCGCCTAAGTGCTGTCAAACTGTCTAAGAATAACTTGTGAAGATACTTATGCCACAAAATGTACAGTAGATTACTTAGCCTACCTAAATTGTCCATCTCGCCGGTCTCTGAGCTTATTGTTTTGTCACTATTTGTGGGCAAAAATGACACGAAATGTTGTCAGTTTTTGTTTAGGAAGTTCAATTTTTATTTCATTATTGTCTCGTGTTCATTAAAAAAATATTTTCCAGGGGCCCCCCAGAGACCAGGGGGCCTTAAGCAACTGCTTATATCCTTAATGGGTAGGGCCGGCTCTGTTTGGAGACATAGAGAGGTGTTGGCTTGGGTGTTGATGGTAAGGTCAGTGTTACAAATGGCTTTACACCCTTAAGGTCTTCCAGGTTTAAAGGCCTGGGAAGTTTAAACCAGTTCCCAGGTAGGAATTCTGTGTCCCTTTGCTCTGGCAAGGCGTGACAAGCAAGCACAGACCACAAGAAAGCTGTAGGAGTCCAGCTCGTTCCTCCGCTGAGTCATGGCAGCTCTCGCCAATTTATGAATGTCCTGGAAGACGGGGCCCTCACTGAGGTTGAATCTCTATAGCCTTAGACAGGAGTGATGATGGGCATTAGTTAATCCCAGTGAACAATCAGACCCAGTGTGGACTAGGTGTGACTGACTTACTTCCTGTGTGAGCATGTTACCTGTCATCGCCCAGTTCGCCGTTCCCCCCCCCCCCCGCGTCATTAACTACACCAGGCTTGCCATTCGATTCTGGCTACCGGAGTCTGAGCATGACGTTAATAATTCAGCCCGATAAGAGTTGATCTGACCGCCATCACAATGAGCACGATATGCGCGTTCTTGTTGCTGTTTACGGGGCTTAACGGCGATAACGGCCTCGGGCGCATATGCCAGATCCAGTGAAGGCCGTGCGTAACGGAGACGGCAGGGGCTTGCCCGGGTCCCCCGCATGTACATTTAGCCCTAACTGATCCTGACAATTTGCACGGCGACCAGAGGCAAGACTGACAGAGAGCAAATAAATAAGTAAACGCGAGGACTCCAGTTTCTCCTTAAGTGTAAAGGCATTGGGGTTAGGCTACCAACAAGGAGAACCCGATACCTGTGGCCATCGGGCTGGGTAATGACAATAGAGCCGCTCGCAAACGATACAATATTCATGGCGTAGCGCAGGAAATGAGCTAAACTGACACACATTTTCGAGAGTTTGTCCAAAGGACAATTTGGATCCATCAGCACAAAGACAGTGAACTATAATGGCCACTGTGGAAATACATTCGAGAGACAGCCCAAAAGTCGAAATGAGAATAAGCGATACTCACCGTTAGTACAGGGAACAAAAGGCAAGCGAAAATACTTCGGCAACTATTATCTCTCTCTCTCTCTCTTACGGCTCTTTCTCTCAAGTCTCTGACTAGATGAACCAGCAACACATATCTTTTCCGTGATTTAATTTCTCTCTTCAGCCAACTTTTTTTTCGTTGTGTCACAGGGCGTGTGCCTGGGAGAGGGAAGGAATGTGGAAAGAGGTGCAGCTGGAGCTGGTCTGCAGCAGCTTTAGGACCACAAGACTGAACTAGAGCTACAAACTTCATAGTCTACACAGTCTGTGATATCAAATACTTCTACATGATGCATATATCTGCATTATCTGTAGTAGAGATAATCGAATAATAATATCATAATAATTTAATTTATTTTTCTCACATACGCTTCTGCCTCAACGTGTAGGAACAAGCGCGTTTGTTTGTGTGCGCGCGCGTGTGTATGTATGTATTTGTGTGTGTGTGTGTGTGTGTGTGTGTGTGTGTGTGTGTGTGTTTAAAGCTTTCCAAATAGACACATATGTATTTAAGCCACACCCTGCAGCCTCCCAACTCGTTGTGTAAGGAGTGGAGAGACAGTGCTCACCAGGACAAAGGCAGCAGGAAAACGTTCCCCACAAAGACTAAGAACTGAAAAGTAACAACCACCAAGTAACAATCACATTTTATTAAGCATCATGTCTACCCTTATACATCAAAGCTGGGTTTTCCAATATGACAGCTCCGTGGGGAATGCTGAAACACATGAAGCTCATTTTCCAATAATTACACGAGCCAAGAAGCCAAGAAAACATTCTGCTTACACACAGAGATTCTCAATTTTCACAGACAATGCATTCCCAGTCTTACACGCACACGTAGTCCTGTAAGCATAAACAGCCGTTTGTGAGTGTGTGTGCGTGTGTGAGCCAGTGTCAGTGTGTGTGTGTTGTGAAATAGGATTAGTTCTAGTCTGGCTGGTTGGGTGCAGTAACTGTATTCTGTGAAGACAGTGTTACTGCCAAAATGTGATGTGAAGGGATGGATAGGATGGGGTTGAATAACTACAGATTAAAACATTAGGATCACATGCAGCATCAACACAGACTAGGGTGCTTCCATCTTGTTGATTTCACAAGATTTCAAACTGTGCTATGCTACGCAGACAAGTCAACACACAAGGTTGGAACAGGGGATCTGAAGACACTATTGGCTGAATCCTCCGTGCTTGTTAGCCAGGCGTCCAATCAGCTGCCAGAACTCCAGGAAGGTGAGCTCGCCATCACTGTTCTCGTCCAGGGAGCCCATGAGTTTGTCAATGACAGCAGGGTCACCAGCATTCTACAGGAAAACAGGAGCACATAGGCCCACGGGGGTGTATCTCAATGATGGTTTGTATTGCTTGCTTCAAATCATCAGCGCTGACTGACATCCGACCAACTATGATCCAATATTAGGTTTTCAGCAGCTACATGATATTACTGGTAGTCTCCTCCTCCACTCACTACAGGGCATGGAGGAGGAGACAAGACGGAGGCTAGCTGACACCACTAACATGTGGACCAGTTAACCAATCCATGCAACATCAGAAGAGGCGGTTTGGCACCAGGATCTATGTCTCGGTCACCATCTAGTGACCATCATGAGTACTACAGCCTTTTATGCAGGCAGAAACATGGAATTTTCCACACTAGGCAGCCCTAATCTTCCCTGGGTGGCAAGACCAACTTTTTGCTGTTTGTTATTGTGGTTCAGCACACAGAGTGCAGGCAACTCCTACATAAACAGGACTGGATAAGGTTGTCGTTACAGAGGGAAGTCAATGTTGGTTGCTTACTGTTTCTCTATGACAAACTCATATTGTTATTGTATTGTAAGACCTATCTTCAGCCTTCAGTTACGAAATAGTAACTGTAAGCACTTGTTATTGTGTTATTTTAATAGTGAACAATGAATAACAGGTAACATTTCCCCCCCAAAATGGTTATATAAGGCATATTGGAATGAAAACCCTCCAACTGTTGTTGTGTATTAGAACAGACAGTAGTAAGAGCAATACTAGACTATTATGTTGAAAAAAAAACTTGAACAAATGCATTTGTATGATTCTCATCATAGTGTTACTGTATGTAGCACTTACCTTGACAAAGTTAGGGAGCTGTGACGCCACCAGTTTGTGGAACTCCTCTCTGCTCAGTGTGTCAGATGAACCATCACTCCCAGCGAACGCCTTGAACTGGGACACCAGCACTCCAATGGCAGACTCCATCACAAGCTGAGAGACAGACAGGAGAGGACTGGAGCCAGTATTTCAGGAAAGAAAAAATGAGAAATATCTTTTAAGTATTTCTAACTAATACATAGAGAATCTGTGCAGTTTGGAAGTTAAACCTAGTAGAGGAGGGAATCAGCAGCGTTGTTCAATAAGTGTAGGTAAGATAGTGATAGAGACTCACCAACCGAGTAATACCTGAGGCAAGTTGTGAGTGTCCTTCTGCCGCTCTCTTCTCAAATTTTATAATCCCAGCAGTCAGCGTTGGTAAAAAACAGATGAATCATTCACTTATTTCTCCCTATACATTAACAGCTTGCCTTTCTTTCCCATTTGTTGTTCATTACAGTCTGTAATAATGTAAGCCATGTTGCCCAAACACCGCTAGGATACACACTACTGACCTCTTTCCATGACGTGATTGCATTCCCAAATGGATAGTTGTGCAACTTCTCCTTTGTGGGAGTAATTGATCACTAGGTGAACCACCTCTTTCAGAAAAGCCCCAGTCAAATTGTAGCTCAAACCGATAATCAACAGTGTGTGTGCACAAAGAGGAGTAAATGTGTTACTCATTTAATGTCAGTGGATGGAAAATAGTCTCACAGTTTTCATTTGCTGTGTTTTCTGCATAGGGTCTGAGGCCTGGGACCCTATGCAGAGTAAAGGGCACCTTCAATGTCCTTCTGAACATACATAGTCATCCTCCACACCCCCACCACACAGGGCCTCTGCACCCAGGACAAAGGCGTACAACCCATGGGAACTTTGCCTGTATAAGTTGGGCTATTAGTCTGTATGAAATAAGAAGTCATATATAATTAAGTGTGATTGCAGAACACATGTGTAGTGTTCAGGGAGGTAGGAGGTTATTTGTAGGAAACCTAGCAACTTCTCCCTGGTTCTGGCCAGACTTTTAGTAGTTTATCCATGACTCAGAGCTGGGTTATATTTATCTCTCAGCATTTAAGCTGTATCTGCCTTTACAAGTTCATTTGACTTTCCAAGTAAATGAAAACAGACGATTGTTCAAACAACCTTAACATTATTAATATCCAATAAAAACGAGGACCTCACTTACTTTATAACCTTGCAGAACCATCAGGGCTTGAGGTACAATGCTACTGAACCAAATTCAGATGAAGCATGGACGAGGAAGTCACATCATTTAACAGATTCAAACATTATTAAAACACTGCAGTCACTAACACACACTAAAACACACTGCAGTCACTAACTTAAAACAACTAATGTTAAGTGTTAGCAGGCCAGTGAAAAGAAGACAAAACATTTTCATCACGGGGTATACACTAAATTTATTTGCTGCTTTTATAACAATATTATAGTCAAATATGAACATCCTAACACACAATGCTGCTACAAAACCAACACTGTGTGGTTCTGCATCAATACCCCCTGAAAGCTATAGGCTCTTAAATCGCCAACGTCTTTTCAAGTTCGCATGTAAACGGGAAACAGAGAATGTGCTTTCTTGAAAACTAAGTGCCATGAGTATACTGAATCATATGAACACGTTGCATTTATAAAACAAGAATTAAAGACATTTTAGTGTACAACATGAATGAGTTCTGTACATAAAAATGACTGACTTTTTTTTCCCTGTAGCCTACCCAGAGACTTTTTTATATCTATGTTATGCTGATCTCAATACAATAACTTAACTATCTACTTCTGCATATAGTCATTTAACAAATGTGTGTTGAGTGCAATATGTACAAACATTTTAAACAAAATCAATGCAGACATTTTGAATTTCACAAAATACATTCACTAAACCTTTTCAGTAGTCCAAGTTTACTCCACCCTTCTTTAAAACTATTGATTAATGATTTGAAGATCATCTTCCTGACATTAAGAGTTAAGGATAAACAAGTTACAGGCCTGGACAATGAAAAGAGTGACTTCAACAGTGCACAGTACTGTCTGCAGTGAACAGTATTAATTTTCAGAAATGTCCTTTACATGCTAGTGTTCACCATACGTTGCAGGTTGTCAATCATTACTGAAAACCTGGATGGGGCTTGGGGGTGTTCGTGACTGGACAGTAGAAGAAAGACCACATGAAAACTATGAGTGAGTTAAGCTTCACCAGTCTCTCTCTACGCTCTCATTTTCATCCATCTGCTCCACATCAACAACTTCAGCAAGTCCTCCTCAAAATGCTGCTAAGATGTAGCTGTGAAAGTAGTGTGTTGTATTTTGTGCATCAATATATATTAATGCATATGTGCAGGTGAAATACAAAACCACCAAAAAAGTACCATGAAATTTTAAGTTGAATATCGTTGGGGGAACAAATGGTAGAGGTTAAAATGAGAGATTGGAGATAACATCCTTTAAAAAATGGTGAAAGGATGATAAATGTGCCTGTAAGCGTGTATGTGGTCCAACATGATGTGTTCCCTTTGAATATTTCTCTCCTTTTCTATTGGTTTTCTTTTTCATGACAAATCCACCCATTCTTTCATTCCATCAGCCACGTCCTCTTCCACTCTCCTTCCTCCACTCCCCTTTCTTTCTCTCCTCCCTCTGTCCAGCCCCTTGCACTGAAAACTTACTCATGACTTCTCCTTCAAACCCATCCATTTCTTCCTCTATGGAATCATCCTCCCCTCCCCCATCCTCTTCTCCTTCCACCATGTCTTCCAAAATGTCTTCCACATCCTCCACAAAATCTTGAAAGCTCATCTGGTCGTGAACAAAGACTCCGTCTTTGAAGAACTCGGTGGCTAGCTTACTGAGCTCTTCTCTCTTGGAAGCATCCACTCCCACCCCCTCTGCTTTGGCAAGGTAACCTTGGAGGATGGCTTCAAACTCAGGTAAGGGGACCGGGAGCAGCCCCTCAGCCTGGGCACAGGTCTCCACTGAGTCACAGTAGTGTGGCGGGCTAGGGTTGTGCTGGAGCTTTTCCCTCTGGTGGACCCAGTAGTCCGGCTGTTCCAGGGAGGGTTGGCGGTGTGTATGAGGGGGCTTCCTGTCTCCTGGGCCCTGCCACAGATGCTCTTTATGGTTGTCATGGTGATGGTCGTGATTCTCAAGTTTGTTATATTTGCCCTCATCTTTGTGCTTGTGGAAGCTGTCCTTTTTCCAATCCCCATTGCTCCTCTCCTCTTTCGGTCCTTCTCTCTTCCACTCTCCCTCTTTGGACTCTTTCTTTCCCATCTGTTTTCTCTCATCCTTCCCCTTCCGTTCTTTACCATGATCTTTGCCATTTTTACTCTTCCAGTCGCTGTCTTTCTTCCATTCATTTTTATCTCCTTTCTCCTTCCCATCTTTTTTCTCCAATTTCCCTTTCCAATCTTTTCCACTTTCCTTAAAGCCATCTTTCCCTTTCTTCCATTCCTTCTCTCCCTTCCATTCCTCCTTGTCTTTGTGCCACTCTCCGTGGTCTTTTCCTCCCTTCCTCTCTTTCTTCTCATCCTTACCTCTAGATTCTTTGCCATCATTCCATTTCTCCTGCTTTCCTTTTTTCCAATCTTTCTCCTCCTTCCATTCTTTTTTCTCACCCTTTTCCTTCCATTCTTTCCTCTCACTCTTTTCCTTCCATTCCTTCTTCCCTTCCCTATCCTTCCACGGCTTTCCTTCATCCCCTCTGCTAGCCTTGTCTTTCTTCCAGTCTCCTCTCTCCTTCCATTCTTTTTTCTCTTCATTTTGCCTCCATTGCTTACCTTCCTTACCTTTCTCCTGATCATACTTTCCCTGCTCATGTTTCCCCTTCTTCCATTCCTTCTCTTTCCTTTCCATTTTACCTTCATCCTTGCGCTTTTTCTCTCCTTCTTTCCCTTCGAATTTCTCTCTCTCTTTCCACTCCTTCTTCTCCCCCATGTCATATTTCTCTTTCTTCTTCTCTACCTTCTCTCCTTCCCATGATTTCCTGGCCTGCCTCTCTGTAGTTCCAGCTGTGCCCTGCATGCTGTCCCCTGCCTGACCAGGGGGGGGCGGTGCAGTGGGACCCACGGGTGCTGGAGCTCCTTCATTGGCTGATGAAAGACAAACAAAGTCACTAAAACAACAACGATGAGAAGTGCATTTTAAGAGAATTAGAGTAAGAGGGAAAAAAAAGAAGAAACCCTCTGCATTTCCCCGAGCCCTCCTTCTAACAGCTATTATCCTCATGATCATTCTACACCTCCTCCCTGTCTCCCTCCCTCCCTCCTCTTCCCTCTGTCCCGTTGTACCTGTGGAGAGTTTTAGTTCAGCCACAGTGACTCTCAGTGTTTCTAGTTCTTTCTGTAGGGCCGGGACAGACTCCAGCTCTCTCTTCATCTTCTCGTTCTCTTTCTGAAGGACAGGGAGAGACGCCATCTCTTTCTTCAGCCTACCGTTTTCCCTCTCCACCTCCTCCCTCTGCAGCCGCTCCTTTGCTCCCTCCGCTGCCTGTCCCTTGGCTACTTTTAGCTCCTCTTTCTGTGCCTGATTAAAAAAAGAACAAAAAAAGAAAAGAGAATCCTGTGAGAATACCACAGACTCGGTGACACGTGTATGCACACACTACATGCACAACGCATGCACACATACACAGAGGAGACTATTAACTGAGAGACAGAATGGAGTCATACCTGAAATTGGGCTAGCAGCACAGAAATCTGCTCGTTTCCTTTGGCTAACTTATTCAGAAGTTCTGTATTGTCAACATCTACTGTTGGAGGAACCTCCGGATTCAGCCAGTCCTTTTAACATACAAAAACAACACTACACAAAGACTGTGACACATGTATTGTTGTCAGGCAGGAAAACTGAGCGCTGAGATGGGAAAGTGGGAATTTCCTGTGTAGGTCAGTGGTTAGACAACGGCACTAACACTGCCAGTGTTAGGGGTTGGATTCATACTGAGAAGATCATGCTAAAAATGTATGTGGTGGAACTCATTGTAGTGTAAGGTGCTTGGGGTAAAAGCGTCCACCAGATGTCATATGTTAGGAATACAAAAAAGAGGGAGGAGAACTGAAAGAATGAAACGAAGAACTGAGACTGACCTGTTTTACAGGCACCTCTGCATCTCTCAGCTCCTTTGCACCATAGTCACTCTCTGAAAATCATCGTGCAAAGCTTTAGTCACATGTACATAATACACTTGTCAAAGAAAGTGAGCAAAAGCGTGATGAAGCAAAATGTGATGCACATTACTGAAAAAAACATAAAAATGCAACAACAGAAAAAACATTGGAGAGAAATGAACAGAACTGCCAAAGTGTCACTTAACCAAGCATCACTAAAAGCTGTTTCACTACAAAAATGTGTTTTTAATTCAGTCATTCAGGGCATATGTATAATTTCTCTGTATCAACTTTTCTCTCTCTTTCTCACACAAGTTTGAAAGCATGCAGTGCATTCTGGGTAGGGTACAAATAAGTGATAGATGTAAGAACATCCTTTTTCTCTTCATGCACACACAGTACCTACCCTCATCCAGGTTCATGAAGACACCTGTAGGCATAATACACCTCAGTCTCAGAGGCCACTATCACTTTCCTCTAGCTAACTTCACTTTAAAAGGCTTAATGTATTAAACATTCACAAAAAAATCTCAGAAAAAAATAAAACAAAATGGGATATTTACCTTCCCAATAGTACACACGGTGATGCCTACCTGAGAAGAAGATGGTCCCGAGGCCTAACAGAAAAACAGCACCCAGGATGCACTTATTCACGGAGAACCCACTGTCTTCCTTCTGTTGAGGCAGCTGGAATTCTTCCTCTTCCTCTTCTTCCTCCTCCCTCCTTCCAATCCGCTCCAGAGCTGCCAGGAGAGACCTCCTCCTCTCCTCCGTCTCCCCCTCCTCTCTCTTCTCCTCAATCCTCTCCTCCACCACCTCTGAATCCACAGGGGAGTCTGGAGCAGGAGAAAGGAGGGGTATGAACAACAGTTATATTGGACAATGACTTTATGTATTTTATAGGTTTGATCTATTTCATGGATACCCAGAAGGCACAAACAGAAACAAAACAGTGAGTCAGAGGTATCCATAAGACAGTTGTATTTTTTGACATATTACTTTAAACAAAAGCTATGGCACTTTATTTGCTCTTGCACTTCCAGAGCTGATGTTAGATTGCACAGCAGCTGTAGCACTGTAACTTTGGTTTAATGCTGCAGTAAGAGACCAAACTCCTCACGGCTGAGACTTGCTTCTTTATCGATTCTGCTGTGGCACATTTGGTTGCTTTGCTCCATTGGCACGCCATCATTTCCGCCCAACTACATAAATAAGGCTTAAATGTTAGGTCTATAAAATGATATCGCTCTCAAGTGCGTCATTTTGGAACTTCTGGCACCTGGAGTCAACGATCTTTACAAGATATATCAAAGAGTCCAAACTACTCTCATTCATTTTTACCATTCAGGTGAAATGGTGCTATAAATGAGCACTGTAAAGAACCCACTTACACTGACGTTTAGGGGGCAGGTCAAAACTATATTTGAATGTTTTGCACAACGGAGCAAAAGAAAACTCAAAATAACATTTAAATGCTGTAGCGAGGCAAAGAGCTGCAGACCAAAAACACCACACTGCAAAAAAGAACCTTAGAGGTCCCAGTCCCTTTGAAGCCAATTTACTGCTGCAGGATGTCATGCGACTAAGAGTGTCTCTGTCACATCATGCTCCCTTCCTCATACCGACCACAGCCTCTCCAGACAACCTCCTGGCCCAGATACTGAACAAGTCCATAACCAGCTGGTCCACCAAGTATACTTCAAACACAAACATACAGTACATCGAGCTTAGTCCCAGAAAAACACACACACATACCATCCCAAATGACATGTACACTCACTTAGTGTACATCATAAAATACTAATAAAATCACAAGCACAAATGAATTATACACACACAACAATCTTTGCCATACAACAAGAGAGTTATGAGTCATACATATAATAATAAAGACTGACATTGAAGTTGAAAATATCAATGAAATATCAATATATTGGTGAACTAACTAAATTAAACTTGCACTGTATGTAAGGCAGGGGTGTCGAACCATGTGCCATGGAGGGCCGAGAGTATGCAGGTTTTCATTCCAACCAAAGACTACACCAGGTGATTTCACTGATTAGTCCCTCCTCTCTGGTTGAGGGTGTGATAACCGGTCGAATCACCTGGTGTATTGTTCGGTTGGAACGAAAACATGCATACTCTCGGCCCTGCATGGCACATGGTTTGACACCCCTGATGTAAGGTGTACTGGACTTATGTTCCACAGTGTTCGATGTTAGACTATCAACACACAATCAATCAGACCAGGATCCTGGATTCTTGTCGTCTTACCTGCCTGTTTCCCAAAGTCAGTCAGACTCTGAGAAAGCTCAGACTCCTCCCTTTCCTGTCCTAGCTCCTCCCCATTTAGCGGATGCAGTGTTCCTTCTTGTGTCGGCTCTTCCTGTGTAAGCCCCACTGCTCCCAGAGTCTCCGTGGTCAGCAGGGAGGCTGGGGGCTCGTCCGGGGAGGGGCTTATGTGGGTGTAGGAGTCAGAGAATGAATCAGGGTCAGGGCTGGACTGTGCCGGGACCTCAGACAGGCCCTCTGATTGGCCAGGGACGTCTAAAGGGGAGGGAGGGCGGACATCACTAACAGCGGTGGGTGTGAAGGTGGGGTGGTTGTCAGGGCCGGTGCTAGTGTCTTCACTTGGCGCTGGTGTTTTGTCTTCTAATACCTGGGGATAGCAATCAGGTGATTATGGTATTATGTAAGGGATAATGTGCAGCAAGCTGGTCATAAACGCAAAATGAAGCTCCGACAGGGTGAATCAAGACCTTGACGCGAAACAGAGCGGTCTTGATTGGCCTGGAGGGGCTTACTTTGCAATAATGACCTGTACATTATCCCACTGATTACACAGCACAAACAAGCTTCCGCCACAAACAACCATATAAATGTCTGTAGCTAGCACTCATGGGCTATACTACAGAGGACTGCAACCATAGCAACGTGAACAAATCCAGCTGCCATTCAGCCTTTTACCAGCAATCAAGCGTTTTGTGCTCTCCGAAAGTAATAGTGGAAAATGTTCCATGTTTCTAACTGAGATTATCCGCGTGTTCGTCTGCCAACGTAGACAAACCAATGAGTAACGTCTTCTTGGCACAAGGTGTCACTAGTTCATTTGATTAGAAATCAATAAAAATGGACCAGAAGCTGTGTAATAAGTACCATTATGTAGTAGACAGGGATTTAACAAAGTTTGTGACATAAAACTTTGTGATGCAAAAATCTGACGATACGCATCGTGCAGTTGAAAATATGTTTTTGATTTCAGTCTCATGTCTAAGAAATTACTTTCAGGGTGTTTTCAGTTCGTTTCAGCCACTTTTAGTGAAGTCAGAGCAGTTCGCCAAAATTTAGGGGCAAATGTGAATGCTTGAAACGATCTCAGACCCTCTGAAACGCACCAAACTGCGTGTGCGGTGTGCTTGTTTTTCCCCCCATTGTGAACACAAAGCGGTCCCGGTTCGCTTCATTACATTTTTGACCCTCTATTCTCATCATAAAGCAACTACACACTTCTTCTATCTGCCCACTCAAAAAACAAACATGGTCTGAGGAGGAGACCAAATTATTTACTATAGTTCATTCTGTGAACCAAATATTATTGAAGGCACAGCAGGCCTGTTTATTTATTTTAAATTATATTTCTAATTCAGTGTTTCCTCTGTGCTGCCAGAATTGTGTCAACATTGCACTTTTTATTTCATGCCACTTGATGCTGCTGAAAAATGTGTTGTGACCAGACATTTGTATAATGCATTCAATAATGTATTGCATTATTGAAACCTATTCTGTTAACTTTTGTATTGATTTTGTATTTTATTTTGTATTTTTTACTCTTCATGCTTATTTGGGGATGAAATTTCTCTTCAATTTAATTTGAACTGGCTTTAAAAAGACCTTAAAAAGTTTTTAACTGAACTTACAGAAACTTACCCTGTTTATAGTTTGTGTATTTGTTTTGTTTTTTATTTTCATCTGTCATTCATTTGTCTCAATTGTCTTCATTCAGATTTTGCTCAAAATATTGTGATAATATCGAACCATGAATTTAGTCTTTAGAATTTAGTGTATCGAACCGAATGGAGAGCTGAACGTATCGTTACATCCCTAGTTGTAGAACATGATGTACAGTATTGGTGTCTGACCTGCTGGTCCTCCACAGAGAGCCGCTCCGCTGCGGACAGTGCACCCTCCACCCGACAGTCTGGCTCATCAAACACAGACACAGGAGGAGAATAGGGAGTCATTTAGAAAAATCAAGATGCTGTGAATTTCATTATGTGTGTGTTAGTGTGTATAAACACCTGTATGTCCTGCTGTAGATGTAGTGCTTTCTTCATGATGCTGTGTCCCCTCTGCCAGAGGCCTCAGGGTTTCAGCAGCTGTCTCCTGAGACAAACAGTCACATGCATACAAAACACACAGACATTAATACTATTCAGATATTATCAATAGATAATAGAGCCGATCCCGACACGCAGTCTTAGTTTCTTAGTGGCAGAAATGAGAGACACTCGCCCCGACAAACACTACTGTCAAAGTGCCATTCAATTCAACAAGGCACTGAATACCCTCACACTGTGGCTGTACTGGACAATTCCCATATGTGAGTGTGTGTGTGTGTGTGTTTAAGTAAATAAGAAAAAAGAAAAACAGAGAGACAGTTACTTATATCACCTAATTTTAAAGACGTATTACAGAAACCTACTTCCTATTCAAGTGACCCAAAAGATAATCAGCAGGGACAAGGAGGTGTCACTTTTAATAATGCATTTTCATTCAGGTCATTCATAGGGACAGTACATATTATTCTTGTGTTATTCAGAGTCAGAGTGACATTCCCTCCCTAATAAAGACACAGACACATTCAGACTGAGAGACTGGGTACCTCAGGTGTGAGGATGGTCCAACTGTTAGTGCTGTTGCCTTCAGACATGGCCCCCTAGTGGCTCTGCCCGACTCCTGCAACACAAGAACAATATTGAGAACAGCGTTCACTTCTGGCCAAGATTATTGGCAACCTTGCATTTTATTCAGATCATGTGCAATATTTTCTGAAATAATTGGAAATTTAAACAACTTAGCACATGATCAAACAATAAGAATAAAAATAAAAATCCTGTATGGTTTCAAAATTGACAGGTTGCAGGTGCCCACGTGGTATAAATGAACCAATTATCCATTTTAAAGTGCTAAAACAGTCGGTTCTCCCTTGGGTACTGGACGTCTTGAACGTATTAAGGGCATCGTGAAATCAGAAGACTACCAAGGCATTTTGGAGTGAAATTTGCTACCCAGTGTCAGATATTGTACCTTTCCTGCATAAAATGCAAGGATGCCAATGATCTTGAGCAGAACTGTACATGTTAGATTCATACTTAAATCACTGGCAAGACTGGCAAGGAATCAAATGATGAGACTGACGATGGTCTTATATACAAAATGTACCAAACGTTGCTCAGCACTACCTTAAGAATCCAGCTAGTGGGAAGGCCTGTCACTAGCCTGCTATTAGGGTGACACTGTCTATTCTGCAGCTCAAATATATTTGTTTACACAGACACGGGATTTGAATACAGGCCTATGCCATTCAGCCTCACCCATCCTGCTGATAAAGGACCTACTGTAACATGGTGCTTACAGATTACTGTGCATGTGCAGGAAGTCTATGTTCCTGGGAGCATTCAGTTCTTCATTAGTAGTTTGTATGTGTTGTGGGCCTTTTGGTCGCCCTGGCTTTTGACTCCCTGGGGAATGCTTTGGCAGAGACTTGGGAAACTAAGGCTGGCCCTATTATAGAGACACAACCAGCAGAATGGGCTGTCCATTCAAAGCCACTAATAATGACTGGTTAGTTAATACCTTCAAACCAGCTGATACATGCAAAATGTCAAAATGTCCATTACTTGGCATCACAAATGTAACATCGTAACAACATTTTGTATAACCATTTAATTCTATTTACTATACTTCTGTGGCGAAGTGTTTGGCCAGGACTGCATTCAGACCTAGATCACTGGAGCAGAAACACACTGACTGACTGACCAATGGAAGCTCTTAACTGCCCAGACAACAACAACAAAACCTTTTACTTACTGTAGTACATGGCAAGATACTTTCAAACTGTAAGGTCTTATGGATTTATAAAACCTTTACTTTCACCCAGCAGAGAATGGCATAAAAGATATGCCTATGTATTGTGTGCAATATGGTTCACTTCAGTGAATGCAGCACAAACTAACCATTTATTTTAAAAACCAATTTCTCTGTGTAATGACACACTTCACTCCCCAAATTCAATTCTCTCCCAGAGCTGCAATTTAGGTCTTCTAATCGAGTGCTTCCCAAGAGAAGTCTACTGAATGTAGCCTGGGGCCCAAGGAGCATTGTGGACCATATAGTGGAATGGCTTAAATAGATACCAGCTAAATATAGCTAGGATGAGAGTGACTGGAGACAGGAAGAGAGAGCATGCAGAATAAGGCCTTGGGGAGCACAACACAGGCCACAATGTATTCTAAGGACACTTTTTTTTTTAAATGCACTATAAAGATAGACAACTTACAACTGAGAAAAAAACAATAATTATCAAAGACATGTATTCTAGCCTGGCCTTCTAGTCTTTTTTTAGAGAGGAATCACTTACCAATTTGTCTTCTGAAGCTATAGTTTTGGTAGTTTGGTTAGAGTATCTTACACACTTAAAAGTCTGACCTTGACGCATTGCCAGTCTATCTCTGTGAGTTCCCTTTGTTTACTAATGTCCACAACCAACAACAATCTGCAATCAGTTCAGTTTATGTGTCACCAAAAATGACATTAGGAAATTAGGGTCACATGCCTTCTTTGTTGTTAACCAGGTTGCAATTGTTGGCCTAATCCGTCTATCTTGGTCTCAACAGGGAAAAATTACCAAAAAAGGTCAGGCCAGTAAACTACAGCACAGAGAACTGTTAGGCAACGTAGCTATACCTCGTTAGCCGTAAACCACCCTTTGTTCATCTAGCATCACCATCTAAGGCAGTTCCCCAAATTATGTATACAGTCTGCTTTGAGTGAAGGGGTGTGAAGCCTCTGACATGAACTGTCATTTGGTGATGAGTTTAAAAGGAAAATTAAAAACTCATGTCGGAATC
Source organism: Hoplostethus atlanticus (assembly GCA_034670405.1). Lineage (NCBI taxonomy): Eukaryota > Metazoa > Chordata > Actinopteri > Trachichthyiformes > Trachichthyidae > Hoplostethus > Hoplostethus atlanticus. The sequence continues at coordinate 2,478,910 of JAXDDX010000016.1, read as the reverse complement.
AAAACTCAGAAACGCCAAACTCTTAAAGGTATGAGTAGAATTAATTTTGAAACATGAGTAAGGTAGTAAATATTTCACAAAGCGTTAGTTGTTACAGAAACCCCTTAATTTCCACTTCAGAACATCCGCTCGAGCAACCAGGAACAAGTAGGTGTCAAACGACGTTGTTCAGACAATGTAACAAAGTGTAGAAAAACATTGCTCATTACTTTGTAATAATTAGGCCTCTGCAGCCAAATGCATGCCAGTCTTACCTTGTTCCGTCGCTTTACTTTCAACCCCACAGTCTGTATTGTGATACTTCACAACAGACTGTACGACTGCGTCTTCCCATCCAACTTCAGAACTTGGAACTTGCCTCCCAACATCCCTGATCCACGCGCCTCTCGACCAACGACAGACAACGTTCCATGCCGTCCCGCCCCTCGTCCTCCTGTTCGACCAATGACATTGCGGCGTCACACAACCCAACTGGAAAACTTCCAAATTGATTGACACACACAGGTGATGGGTGTGTATGTAAAATATACGTATGTTATGTTTTTTTTAAATGGAGCGAGTGACACCAGCAGTCACCGATCTGATACCCCGCTTTCCTCCAGACTATGTTCAATATTCAAGTGCGTTTGATCGTCCATTGGAACACAGTGCAGGCAATTAACCAATACAACAAAATTGTTTTAGTGAATTGACTTAAATTACGGAAGAGGATTAGGGCCACATGTGAAAAAAATATATTATTAAAGTCAGAATTCAGAATTCTGACTTTAAACTCAGAACTCTTTTTCACATGTGGCCCTAATCCTCTTCTGTATTAAATAAAGGCAAATATGGCTTTAAAATCCCACGGAACATCCCAATGAGGACTTTACATGAATACATACTTTAAATCAGGGGTGTCAAACCATGTGCCATGGAGGGCCGAGAGTATGCAGGTTTTCGTTCCAACCGAACAATACACCAGGTGATTTCACTGATTAGCCCCTCCTCTCTGGTTGAGGGTGTGATCATCAGTGAAATCACCTGGTGTATTGTTCGGTTGGAACGAAAACCTGCATACTCTCGGCCCTCCATGGCACATGGTTTGACACCCCTGCTTTAAATGAACCCTACGGCCTTCAATCTGGGGCCGTATCAGGATGATTTCACACAGCACAGTCCACACTATTTTCTGCGGGGAAAAAATCCACAGCTTGTAACAATAATTTGAGTTTTTATAAGATCAAATAAAACGAATCAATAATCAAATCAAAATGAATACCGCAGACATAAAGCTGAAATATTTCAAATCACATTCCTTTATTCTTTATCACATCAGTTTGTCCAGTCAACATCACAATGGTGGTTGTCACATCCCTGCAGATCTCACATCAGTCCCACCCTGAACTTCTCCAGCATCTGAAAATAGATTGAGGACTCCAGTCTATTTCCTGGGAACCCAAAAAGAGCATCCTATAGGCACTGAAAAACAGAAAAAGAGAGATGTGTGTGTGCTAATGAATAAAATCATTTGATATAATAAACCTGTTATTAACTCAAATTGTTGTATAACAAAAATGGCACTTTCGCTGTTAGTAGTACAAAAATGTTGTTGTAATGTAAAGTAATTAGATAGTTTGTCATATGATAGAAGAATCATACTTGCCAATGCTTTGCAACACTCCATATCTGATGAAATAAAATCTGGGAAAAACCCTGGGTAGGAATTAGACTATTTATACGCGAATAGAGAAACAGGAAAAATGGATCTATGATGGCTTGATCTACTCTCTCAATCCAGGATCTCTTTGATGCACCAGCAGCAGAGGAGGAAGTAGAGACACTCCTTAACAGACTGGATGAAGCCATAGGCGACGTTTCCTCCCAGGAAGTTCTTGCCTCGTCCCAGGCCCATGGCCACATCACGCAGGGTTTGCCCCAGAGAGGAGGGTATGGCCTGGGGAAGAGGACGCTGGGGGTGCATGGCTCCACAGAGGGAAGAAGAAGAAGTGATCAGGCAGAGACAACCAGGAGGGCAAACGGCAGTGGAAAAGAAGAAATAGGAGAGGCAAGGAAGAATAGTGGATGATCTGGGTCTGTTTAACAGCTGAGGTCTGCTCCCTACTCCTGACAGTCAGCTCCTCTACTTATAACCTCCTATACAAACCGCAGGCTCCCTCCATTCAGATCCTGCTTTTTCTCTACTCTTCTTCACTTTCAAACATCCTCTCTGATTGATCACCTTTGCGGTCCACTGTTCCCCGCTATTCTCTGGCTGTTTGTGTTTTACAGCCACCCTGTGTCTCTCCCTGAGCTCTAATAATCCCTGAATCAGCCCCCTACTGTACAGGCTGCACCTGTTCACAAACAGGACAGTTCTAGCAGCTCCAAACTGAGCTGCGCTACACCCTCCCTCTCTCCCCTACCATTCTACATCCATCTATTTGTTCAGGACAGTGTGACATGTGGTGGTCCTTACCTTCTAGTAGTATGTGCTTTTGTTTGTTTTAAAATAGGGTTTTAAAAGTTACTTTGATTGTGAACTGAAAATGTTCTAATTGATCTATCAAACAAAGTAATCAATAGTGGAGTTAAATGCAGACAATGTATTTAAAGCCAAACTCACAAAAGGAAGATGAATGATATATGTATTTATATATGCAATCTATATTTTCAGATACAGCTGTAAACTGACATGGTTCCCTAAAAACAAAAAAAGGTATTAAAACAGAAACATAAAAAGTAAAAATCAATATTTGAAAGTAACCTTTGGCTTCCAAAAAACACAAATTAAAAAGTACAACAGCATCATCAACAATATCACCACCACCAAACAACAATCTAGAAATTTAGAAAGTATTTTCATGCAACAAAGGCAACTGTGATGAACAATGATAGCACTAGACCAATTCACTAACGATGCAGAGAGACAGTCGGGTCCTTTGCAGCACACATACGCCAAGCACGCACACAAACAGCAGACCCAAGTACAGGTTCTTCCATCTCTGACCTACAGACACCTGAACAGGCAGACAGTGTGAGTGTCTGCCTGAGCCAGCCGTCACTCTGGTGTGTGTGTGTGTGTGTGTGTGTGTGTGTGTGTGTGTGTTGAATTACATGTGTGAGCCCACTCCAAGGTCTAACACCTGGTTGACAGTTAAGGTTGAGTTTGATATTTGAACAGTTTGGCCTCAATCTCAAATACTCCGCTATAAGAGCTACCTCAGTGCTGTGGTGTCTGGCTCTGCATCACTCATCAAATAAGTAATTCAATATACAACTATGAAAACAAATAATCCAGACCCAATACAAAGCTGACCAGTGATGATGGATGTTATTTACAGGTGGCCAGGAACCCCCCCCCCCCCCCCCCACACCCCCAAAAGGTGACATCAAGTGACGGTGACAACAAGCTGAATGTAAGAATGTGCATTAGAGGAGATTGCCATCACTGGATTTGCTTGCGTGTATGTGTGTCGGAGTGTCATTTTTGCAGAGTCTTTGTTTAACTGAGAGGCTTGTGTAAGATTCTCCTGTAGCGGACTACATTTGAATTAAGTACATAAGGTGACTGCACTGAAGTGACGTGACTGCATTGAAGAAACAAGGCACGATTAAAAGATATAAAAAACATCATGAACGGAAGGAGGAAGAGGAAAAGGAGGAAAAAGTAGTTTGACCCCCACCCCAAATCCTCAGATTCTGTGGAAACAGCACACTAGGGAGCAACATTTGGCAGAACATTTGATTAATGTTAGCAATGCTCCAAATTACACTATTATGTCATAATTTACCTGCACCCCTTTATCTGAAGCAAGGTTTTAGGAGAGGAAGCTATTTCCTCACGTTTTTTAAAACAAAAGCAACATCATACATACTCTAAAACTAACTAACTACTCACTATGACAAGCTGTGCATCACATTTGCAGAAGGAAATTCATTGCTTAGACTGCTCGACATGTCCTCATATCATCAGGAGGGCCGCCGTTTAAGAGGGCCTCCTTCAACTATCCCCCTTTACTTTCTGTCAAAATACTCCACAGAGATGTAGCCATAGATTGTCAATGCAAACACATACTAAACTTAACAGCAATTGAAGAGCAACAGAAGGTCAAAATGATCCGGTCTTTGCTTCTCAAAATGTACTAGTTACTGTGTTTTTGGATGACATCATTGCACAATTTGCTTTTAACTCTCTCTTTTAACTCGTATTCAGGCACAATGCCTAGATGAATCCGTCTAAACAGGTTTTTTTTTATACACATTTACTTCCCTCTGTACACACAATTTGTTCCCTATATAAGCACACAAGACAGATACACAAACATACAGTTGGCATTAGTCTTTGTTGATAATCTCCATGGCTTCCTCCACCTTTAGCAACCAAGTTCATGTTCTTTGGCATGATGACAGAGGTGGTGGTGTGGGTAGAGTGCGGACTGTGCCTTGTATAAATGTGTGTGCATCTGTGTTTATAGGGAGATACAGCTAAATAGACCATCCTGAACACAGAATGTCCAATATGTCCGATATAAACGAGTCCCAAGCTGACAGAAACCTGCATTAATGTCCTTCAAAATAATACAAAAAAAAAAAAAACTACCCTCAAGAGTTTCACCACCTTAAACAGACATGATGGTCATTGGCATAGCAGTCCCGGGTTTGCATACAGGCTGTCCTCCTTGACATCACCAGGTATCACTCCAGGGGTCCAAGTTCAAAAGTCGTTAAAGGGGAGTGGTTGGGGGGGCGGGGTCTCCTGATTAGATTGGAAGCAGACATGCAGGTTGATTCCAGAGTCATGTTGACTTGCTCCAATGACATTTATGTTTGAGCCTGATTGAGTCTTTGTTAAACCGTTGTCATTGAGTTCATGTTTTGACTAAAATGCTCCAGCAACAGTCTGAGGAGGGAGATCGTTTCCCCAAATGAAGGACGTCTGCTTGAATGCATTGAAAATCTCATTCCTTGTCCCATTTGTGACCCTTCCTAAAAGTTCTCTTTTGCACAATTCATTTCTACACAATTCCATAAATTCATAAATGTTCTGTGTCCTTTTTTCCCAGAATTGTGTTTTTTTTTTTTTTGCATTAAAAAAAAAATTGCATTTGTTTTCTGCCCTGTTCTGAAATTTGCAAGGGCTCCTCCCTGGTTCACAGTAGGCTGTTGAGAAAATGCAGCAGTGCTTCTCTGTTGTTGAGGGATGCTTCTGATGGAGTGGAGGAGGCAGTGCAGAGGTCACAGTTTGGCTTTCAGGAGGGACACATGTGGCGGCAGCAGCAAGCAAGTGATTTGGCAGAGAAACTGGTGATTTTTTTTTCTTTTTTGGCTTTCTTGCTATGGTGTGTGCATATGTGTTCAGGTGTGTTTATGTGTGGCTGTGTAGTGTTGCTGCGTGTATTTTTTTGTATTGTGTATTTTGTGTTTCATTGGTGTATTTTGTGTTTCATTGGTGTGTGTGTGTGTGTTTATGTGTGTGTGTGAGTTCAGGCCCTGCGCTCCACTGGCTGTTGCAGACACACTTCGCTCCCAGCTGATACGATGGGGAGTCTGTTGTCCATGTGGTAACTGATCAGGTGGCTCACACTTTCAAACCGATGGTCTTTGGTACGGACCTAAAAGACAGAAAAGTGCTCATTACAACTGTACTGTTATAGAGGATACAGACTCAAAGACAAGTATAACTGCCACAACCGCTCTACAACCACGACTAGCCAATATCAAAATCAATCATGTGATCCCTCCACACTTGCAGTCTTAACTTATTGTCATAAAATCCTAGACATAGAGCCCCTTCCCCATTCGGCCTTCCTCCCTCTCCTTTGTAATTCCCCTTCTCGTCTTTGTGACCTCCTCTTCCCACCCCGACTCACCACTCCTTCCGGGTCGACCAGTAGCAGGTGTTTGGGCTGACCCCCTTGCTGTCCAGTCAGGACATACTGTCCGGGCGTGGTCCCAGACTCCCGCACCAGGAAGTCTCCATCACGGGTCAGCAGCCTCTCAGCTTGCCTGCGGCTCAGGCTACCATGGAACCAGGCCTCACACTGCAGCTGCTCCACCAGAGGGGGCGCTGCTGACACCGAGCTAGCGCCCCCGGGCCCAGAGACACCCAGGGCATCGTCGAACGGCTCTAACAGAAAAGATTGTCCCAATAAGCTTCTTGTTTATCTGAATCCTAGCAATTCCTTCTAGACCAATATACTCATATATAGATGTCTGGTATGTTGTATCACTTAGATTTGGCATTTAGACAGACTGACACAGTGTATTTCATTACTCTTTAAAAGGGGTTTCTTTAGAAATGGATAATTCATGTTTTTCATGGGTGGTAAACTCTTGGACAGGGCTATTCAATCATGTACCATGGAGGGCCGAGAGTATGCAGGTTTTCACTCCAACCAAAGACTACAGCAGGTGATTTCACTGACTAGTCCCTCCTCTGTGGTTGAAGGTGTGCTAGTCATTGAAATCACCTGCTGTAGTCTTTGGTTGGAGTGAAAACCTGCATACTCTCGGCCCTCCATGGCACATGGTTGAATAGTTTGTTTTTGGATGTTCCTTATTCACACTAAAAAGTAAAGAATGTACTATTTGTTGTTTTGCCATAGTTGCATTTAAAAAAATGTCGCCTTTGAAACAGGTCAGTCATAACATGGTCGGGCTTTTATGTACAAAGCTGACTTTGCCAACCAATCATCTTAGTCAACATCATGTTACATTTCTGGGGGCGGGGCGGCGAACCCTCAGAGCAGTTGCTCTTTCTGGCTGTTAGAAATTCCCCCAAAATGGACAGAAGGGACTTTTGTTCCCTGAGTGACGGCTGAAAGGCAGCTGCCTCCTCAAAGGCTGCCAACAGTGAGCTGCCCCACTCTTCACTCGGTCAGCCATAAGATATGTGCACACTGTGCTCATGGTCATCTCCTTAGTCAATGATTGAACCTTACTCTCCTTATTCTCCCCAGTTGGTGAGTTGTACATTTGAATGAAAGCTATTTTTCATGTCGATAGATACCCACAATCGGGTCATTTGTTTTAAGTTAATGGAAGACATCATGTAAATTATCACCTTTTCCAAAAGGTTGCCATTAGCAACACAATGGGCAACACTAGGCTACACGTTTACATGCTTTTCAGACAACAGTCAATTTTAGTTCAATTCGCTAAGATACCATTTAGGGGCAGTGTCACGCAGACAGACTGACAAGGAAGTAAGGCACTCACTCATGTCAAAAGCATCTCTGTGAGCATTTCCATTGGCTGCAACTACTGGGGGGCGGGGCTTATCCACATTAACATATGACGGGTCATCGAAAAGTTCCCGTCCCCCTTCCTTGGCACCCACTGAAAGGAAAAGAAATGGTAGAGATCAGTAACCTTGGCCCATCTTATAATTTCCTGTCAGCCATGTGTATTAAACGGTATTTTAACCTCCTGACAAAGGCCATGGGTGGAAAAAAATGGGCTTGCAGTTTCAAATATCTGTCTTCCTTGTGACTGAAAAATAAGTCTCTGCTTGGGGTAAGCCTGTGCATCTGTGGGTTCAGGTTATTTCACAGTGGTGTTGCCTGCTTGAAAAAAAAAACATCCTCTGGGGCGTCTAAAGTGGGAGATGCCAAGTACCCCTTTGTCACTGCCTTACAGACATCCACGCATACTCACAATGACATACATTGACTCAAAATGAAAACCGGACAGTGAAACAATAGTCCACACTGAGTCAGATTACTAGTTAACCTTGAAAGAGAGTTGTGTAATTCTGTGTCCAGTCTGTGACTGAATGAAAAACTGAGGGGGGTAGACAGACAGAGAGAGAGACATAGAGAGAGAGAGAGAGAGAGAGAGAGCTCACCTGGTAGAGGAGGCAGAGGCTGCTTGTGTATGTCGTTCTGACCCGGCTGTCCATAGGGCTGCACACAAAGGGGGCAAAAAACCCCAACATGAGTCACTGCCACACACACAAAGAATTTCACAGTGTTCTAGCGCTGTGACTCAGGCCTGCTCTGGGGGCTAGAGAAGGTCAATGAAGACTTCGCTATGTATCCAGACCTCTAACGGAGCAGAGAGCAGCTGGATAACGGTTGCTCTATAAGTCTAGTCAAAGTGAGAGTTGTTCTCAGTCTAATTTAGGTCTTAACTGAACTGCAACGCTCCGGGTGTTTGGATGTATTGAAGCATTTGTATTATGTCTTCCTCCTAGTGTGTTTGTGTGTATTTTTCTCACCAGTGTGGCCCCAGGGCGGGTCCTCATGTCGACCAGTCCGCCAGGGGGAGGCTGTTTTCCGGGGAAATTGTTATAGTACGGGACATCGGGAGGTGGGGCAGCCTCATCGTCCTCTTCCTCCCATGCAGAGCCGTCAAACGGAGCCATTCTGGGAGAGAAATATATATTAACGCTATAATAACACACACACACATGATGATGTATGAGCACATATGAGCAAACATGTCTACATTTACCTGTCATGGGGTGTGACCAGTTTGGGGGGGTTCTTCAGGTACTGTTTGAAACGCAGTTCGAAGGCCTGGCCAATGGTGCTGATGACTTCCTGGGCTAAACCCTCTGAGCACTCCAGGATATGGCATGCTGCAGCAAAATAGGCATGGATGTCAAATAAAGTGGCAGCATGTATTGGAAATAGGCACATGATCAGATGAATGTATAGACCTCCAGGGGAAGTTGACTGAGGACAGCTTGGCAGTAGTTGTTGAGGGAGGGGAGTGTGTTTCTGATTTGTTTTCCACACCCATATTGCAGAATAACATGGAACACGATGGAATGATGTTTTTTTATGATCATATTTAATATCATTATAAGGAAGGCCGCCTATACATTGTCAGACGCTGTTTGAGTGACGGTGTCGTTCTGCTTTTGCTGCTCACCTCTCTGGTTGACTGGGTCTTTGGCCACGTACGCTACGTACTCAGCCGTATCCTGAGGGAGAGGGGTAGATGGTGAGGGGGGGACAGGAGAAGAAAAATCAATGGGAAGAAAGTTTGAAGGGTTAGGATAAAAAAGAAGAAAGAGAAAAATAGTCTTTTAGTCATAGGAGATGTTGAACACACAACATGAGCTAAAAGACAGGAAGGAACCAGATAAAGCTAGGAAGAAAAGGACAGCACACCAATGAGGAAGTAATGGAGTGAGTGGTATTGGTAGGGATAGACAGTGACAGAAGACAGGAAGGAAGGATATGCAGGCAGAAGAAAAAGTGGAAAAAAGGCCAGGAAGAGAAGATGATGGATAGAGAGCAGAGTTGAGCAGAGAGGGTTGGGTGACTCACTGGGTCTCCTCCAGAGGCGAAGGAGATGGACTGCATGTGATGATTGGCGATTATCTGTGGAGAAAAGACAGAGAGAGAGACAGAGAGAGAGAGAGTGAAATGAACGATGTTGGAAGTGAGATGAAAGCATGTGGATGGAGAGACAGAAATGTGGAATCATTACTGAGAAAAGTGCTTTTTCCTGCATTTCAGCACCATCAACTGCAGAAGAGATAAAAACTAAGTAGTGAAGACGGCTGGAACACCTTTTTAACAGTCTGCAATAACAACCCATGTTGGATCAATAACAGCATCTACACTTGCTAATGCTCCCTGCACAATGTGTGGTCTGTATCGGAGGTTTTATTTGTGAATGGGTGCATGCACTGTACTGTATGGTTCTGCGTGCTACGTGTTAATGTGTGTGCACTGTACGGTATACCTCCCCACAGAAATAAACATCATTCAGTAGCCATTAACTCATTAGAGGTCTAGGAGGAGGATCACATCCTCTCCCATAGCAATGTGGGAAAGAGGACGATGGTTAACAGTGATTTGTGCAGCACCCATGGTAAATGAAGCAAACACAGTTGAACCATTCTACATTTATCTGGGGATCCTGGCAAGACCCCATGGGGCTCTTATTTATAGTTTTATATCGTTTTATTTATAAGTTTCCTATGCACAGATTTTGTGCTAATGAACAAATCATACAAATTTTTTGCTTGACCAAGCTTTGATTTATATCCTTGTTTCCTTGATTTCAAAATCAGAGTTTTACATTATTTGGCTCCAACTTTCTATGAAATATCAAAAGCTAATTTATATCATTACCCAGGATATGTTTTTAAAAAAAATCATGTTATTTGAAATGATTATATCATTAAAAAAGGCCCCTGGACCCCACAGTGACAACTACTAGCTAACCATTAGTTTAGTGACCGCTAGCTACCTCTGGGCATGTAGAGGGAACTCAGGTTAGTAGACGGATCCTCGAGTAACAACCAGAACTCCCTCATGCAGAGAGATCTCCAAGTTTCCTCTCCTTCGGTGAACAGAGCACAGGCTAACAAACATAACTCTGGCTAGAAAAAGAGAGCTCCAGCAAGCAGACGCAACTGATTTGGCTAGGAGGCATAAGTCTAGCTAACACCAACAGAATTTCTTGCAAGCAGACAGAACTGGGGCATCTACAATTAGTTGGTTTCAGTCTTACCTGTTTGCAGTCAGCGGCCAGCAGGTTGAGGCTGCTGGTTGAGACGGTGAGGTTGATTGTCATGCCAGCAAACTGCAGGTTACTCTTCCCCAGGATAGATGACAGACAGCGAGAGGAAGGCTGCAGAGGAGAGGGATGGAGTCAGGAAGAATATACAAGCACGGCCCATCAATAGAAAACAACAGAGCATTCTTTTTTTCCTGAAGTCCAGTGAGCGTCCAGTGAGCGTCCAGTGAGCGTCCAGTGAGCGTCCTGTGGGTGTATGCGTGGAAATGCCTGTGTGTGTGGGAGTGGGAGAACAGCTGCATGGTGTAAGTGATACTGTCTTCTAACTGTGACCAATGGCCAGTGGACAGGACGGTTCACACAGGCTTGGCCAAGACCATCGTGCTGACCTTGCCAGTGCTATTGTGCCAGCCAACTTCCTGTTCGCACGGCAACATCTGAGCCACGGCTGCTGCAGCATATTTGGAGTACACTGTGAGAATAACAACAGCATCAGGACAGGATGCAGGCCTCCTCAGCCGTGTTAACCTCAGCCTAGCCAAATCAAAAGGACTAGTTTATTCTATTCTAGTCTACATACTATAACTGTATTTTGCCTGGAGTGCTGCACGGCCAGACATTCCTCGTCCAAACCCTGCTACGGCGGGTGGCTGCTGGATTTAGCCACCTGTTTATGGGCTGTTTGGGTGGATGTTTTTAGTTTTACAGGAATACCGGGCACACACACAGCCGTTAAAACAGCAGACTGGAGGCTGTGTCTGCTAATCTCAAGTGCTTGTTTGGCCTGACACTGGCTCCACACAACCGACCGCCCCACCTCTCCAGTCTCCCTTGTGACACGAGGGAGGGAAAAGAGAGAGGAGAGAGTGATTGGTAATTACCTGCGAGTAGCCCACTAACCACAGGAGTGTACGATCAGCCTAAATCCAGATTTGTGTGTGTGTGTGTGTGTGAGTGAGAGAGAGAGAGAGAGTCCGGGAGAGAGAGAGAGAGAGTCTGAGTAGCCAACTGACCACAGAGTGGACAATCAAGCTAAATCTAGCTCTTATCCAGAGAACCACTGCTGCCCACTTAAGCCGTATAAATAAATAATGCCCTGTGAGGGTGTGTGCTAGTGTGTATGGCGTGTACCTTTCTCCTGCGTTGGGCTCCTTTGGCTCCGGGCACTGCCTCACACACCACCGAGATAGCCTCTCTGAAACATGAACAACAGGCGTGTGTTTGCAGTAGCCTTGTCTTTACCCCTCGACACTCACACCTTCCTGGTTTCACACAAAAGAGATCTGGCAGCGGGTGATTGAATTTATCATCCCTGGCAACCGGTACTTGCCCTTGCCACGGAGACAAACATCGCTACGGAAACCAGAGGGAAACCACCAGGATTCCAGAACGTTCTAATTTAGGGGCTGAGAGAGCGGCCAGGCGCGCACACACACACGCACACACACACACACACACACACACACACACGTATGAACCGATACACATCACACAAAGAAAGCGAGTGAGCAAGCAAAAGAGAAAGCAGAAGACGGAGAGAAACTGAGTAAGAGGATAAAGAAAGAGATTAGCAGTGGGTGGTGTGTGAGTGTATCTGGCCAGATTTCCAAATTCTGCACCGCAATTTTCACCATCCTGCCCACGTGCACAAACCGGCGAACAAGTGTTGAAAGAAAGAAACGGCCAAGCCAGCAGATGAAGTGTATATAATCTCACCTGGTGACCTGAGTTCTGGTGTTGAAGTCCAGCGCTCGCATCGACTGTAGCACCTCCACGCAACCCATATACTACACAGGAAACAGGAAGGCAACACGTTAAAAACAGGCCATTTCCTACAGCAGTCTCACTGGAGAGATGGAGCACGATACTGACAGCAGAGGAAGAAAGCGAGGGTGCCCTTTTTCTCATTTATGTGCTTCTTTCTAAACGCATGTGAAAGACAGAAGTATTGATGGAGACGACAGAAGTAACGTAGGTTCAGTAAAGGGAGGCCCACCGAGCCAGCCACTTACCCGCACACTGTAGGAGACGCCGGTGGTGCTGACCACGTTGTCGGAGTGCAGCCAGCCACGGGTGGGCTTGTTGACAAAGGAGCCATGGCGCGTCCACTCATCTCCTCCCAGCTGCCCGCCTTCCACCCGCGCCCTTCTGGACGCCCCTCCTAGCCGGTTCATGTCCTGCAGAGGAGGTCGAGGAGGGGGAGAAGGAGCTGTTAGAGGGGGCGTGGGGTGGTGAGGAGGAGGAGGAGGAGGGGAGGAGCTGGAATTGCTCCTGTCGTCCCCGGAGGACTCAACGGGGGGCCTGAGGCTGCTGCGGCCTGCTGGAGGCCTTGAGTCCCGGGAGGAGAGTGGCAGAGACGCCCAGACGAAGGGCTCCCATCCTGGGGAAGAAGGAGCACAGCGTGGTGGGGCTGTTCTCTGCCGGACGAGGGGAAGAAGGGGGCAAGATGGGCGTGAGAGAGGAGGAGGAGAGAGAGGAAGGTAAACCAGGGGAGGGAGTGAGGGGGGTAACAGGTGTAGAAGGAGGGAGCGATGAGGGATTGGAGTTTGTCTCGTCAGCTGAGCTTAGCGAATCACTCCGAAAGTGGGTGTACTTAGTTTTTGGGACGAGCTCCATGATGAATCTGCAGTGTCAGTTTTTATAGTCCAAACAGGCTCTGGAGATTCAATCCAAGTCTCTTTGTTTCAGTATTCAAAGTTTCTCTCTGAAAGGACACACAGCCATCTGTCTGTCTCCCTCAGTGTCAGGGCTACATCCATCTGTCTGGTTGTCTGTCCTCCACTCATTACCGGGCAGCCGAGACCAAGCGGTTTTCAAAACGGCTCTGTCCACAATATCGGATAAATAAGAAAACGAGCGGAGGAGCAACTGAATGCCCCGGTGAATGGCAGAATACAGATGGAAAGAGAATGTATTTAGTGCACCAGTGCAGATCATGTTGTCATCAGTTCACTTGTAAATCTGCATCAATGTTCATTGTGTTCCCAGGGACGGGTGATGAGAGGTTAGTCCTCCTGAAAGATATCATTTGTATAGTGTTTTTGCCATAATGTAAAAGTATCCTGTCCCAACGAGCCAGTCATCCAGCTGTCATGAGCACCATGGAGAATCAACACGAGTGATTGTCTCTCAACGACCCCACGCGCGTGTGTGTGTGCATAAGCGGTGCACTCTTGTGCGTGTTGTGTGTGTTTGCATGTGTCTGATAATAAACCTTTTCCTGCCCACACTGGTTCAGAGATTATGTGTGTGTGTGTGTGTGTGTGTGTGTTTTGGTGTTTGGCGCATGTGCATGTAAGTGTGTAGCAGCTTCCTTTGGCAGCTCTTTCCCGCCTGACACCGGCCCATAAAAATCCTATTAGCCAGCCAACTAGAGTATCATGAGGGGGCTGCACGCACTAACACAGCAGCAACACACACACACACACACAACACAGACACTTGCACAGCTCCTGACCGGTCGATACTACAGCGAGCACCTGCGGAGCTCAATGAAGCCCAGAGAGTGGAGACTTAAAGATGTATGGCTAGTCTCCCGCTTCTGGTGGCAACACTTTATCTAACACCTACTTTTTTTTTAAAGTAACCTTTTGATGACTGACTTCCTCTTTTTACTCTGTCGCTCTCTTCCTCCAAATGGTTTCGCGCCCTCTCTGAATAGCCCTCGCTCTCTCGCTCTCTCCCTCGTCTTCCCTCCTCCTCCAGATGACTTCTGGCACGGCCTCGTTCCCTTTCCCCGCGCTCCTCTCTCCCTTCTCGCCGTCTCCCCTCTTCTCCTGGAAGCCCTCTCTCTTCCTCCACACGATGTACTCCGCCAACCTCTGTCTCTCCAACGCCTCCGCCCTCTCCCGCGCCACCACTTCCTCCCTCCTCTTCCAGATGATCTCTCGCTCCCCCTCGCCCCCTCCCTCGTCTGCTCTCCCGTTCTCCAGGCTGTCCTGTGTAACAGCCCCTCTGTCTATTAATGGTGAGCCCTGTCTTTCGGCCTCGCTCAGTCTAAGACTAACTACGGCTAAAGGCTAGGCATGGTCACCTATTTACAGACACCAGTAAAAAAAAAACAGGTTGGTAATTAAGACTGGGCCGGCAGAGTTGGGCCCGTCCCTGACTGAGGTTCCTGATATGGCTAAAATAAGTGAGGCTGCCCTGGTTCAAGTGTGTTTTCTAAAAACGGCCACCTCGGTTACAATGTATTTTTTTGTGAAGCACCATTAGATTGGAGAAGGTTGAGTCTGAGATGTTGTCCATGTCTGGTACAGTGACACACACTGCAGTAGCACGGTGGTGATGTAACACTGGGGAATGTAGGTCATTGGCTGATAACGACTACCGGTGGGCGTGTTGTGATGGCGATGAGACCCGATTGGTCCGATTTGAACTCCCAACCCAGGGTTCCCTGAAAGGTGCTGGAGGCTCATCAGAGCTGAGCGAGAACTCAATCACCCAGCCAGAAACGCTCAATTAAAAGGGTACTATGTTGCACTGCGGCTCTCTCCATCCACCGCTGTTCTCTCCCGTTGCTTTATTACTGCCACAGAAACAGTCTAGTTAAAATAGCAACCCCAGATTATAGTCAGTTACCTGAGAGAAGAGCGTTGACACAGGCCCACATAATATGGACAAACCAAGCACTATATTCTGGATCCAGCTTCTCCTTTATCTAAGGCAGGGCTTATCCAAACAGTCGCATGTTAGTTCGCAGTTCTACTACAAACTACTAGACACCAAATCGTATTCTGCATAGTCCAACCTTGAAGGAAACAACAGTCTCTTTACATTAACAGTCTCCGGCAACCTAAAGTCCCACAAACAAAACAGTCTACAGTGATTCGACCTCAACTGGAGGCATGGCTACACCTGCACTTCTGTAGCTAGCTAGCTGGCCTGCACCGCAGGGTTATTGGAGCACTTCCCATATTTACACTCCTCTGACCTTTACTCCCTTGGAGGAAAGCGATTTTTACACACACTTGGCCTGGCCCGCTTACATAAGGTTGTAAATTTGGCACCAATGTTTCAGTGATGCCCAAAGAAAAAGTTGATTTCAGAACCGAACTGTGTTTGCAGTACAGAGCGCCAGCTTGTAGTGGGTGCTGCACGCATGGCAAAGGAACAGTCGCCTACACCAGTCTAGCACCACATAGGGATTGTCTAGTGAGTCTAGCTAGTCATCCATCTGGTCTTGGCCAAGAAGCACCACAGAGGATCCAGTCACACTCACACGCTGCCAGGCTGGGATGGTCTCCAGATAGCTGTATAGAAGTATGGCTAGAAAAGTCAGAAAAGACACTTTTCACCTCTATCTGTGGGCAAAGACCATACAGAGCAACCAGAGAACAGTCTGTAATACTTCTAATAAAATCAGTACATCAGAGAGAAAATTAGCACGTATAAAAAGGCAAAAAATCCAAAATAATTGGACCTCTGAACACAAACGTGGACTGGACAGGTGTGTTCAAATACACAAGGGTGTTCAAATACTCGATAAGCAAAGTTAACCGCTGCCCTGCTCGAGGATGGTTTTAGTGCACAGAACACAGTGTAGGTCAGGTGAGTGCAGAAGAGATGACCCTCTACATGAGGAGAAATCCTGAGTCACCTACACACAGACATAAAAGCAACAGACTGTCACAAGCCACCCAATAATCGATGCTCGGCGGCCTCAAGGCCAGCTGAAAAACTACAGAGAGATATGTACAGTACAATAAAACCAGTAGAATAATCTGATTTATCCAGTCTGAGAATGGCACAGCGATTTGACTGATGGAGGTGGTAGTTGCCAATGATTACGGCAAACGGGGCTGAGCTGGCTCGTGCTAGACTAGGACACAGAACGGGGAAGAAGCAGACAGGTGACCTGAAACAACCCTGATTCTCTGAGACTGCCGAGCTCCGATTAGACAAAGACTGTCTGATATATATATAGATGATAAAAAATTCTAAATCACATGCCCAGTCAACTGTTTGATATCTACTAATACATATGATTACCTAATGAAACAGCACCAATTTTTAAAGGTAAGGAATGAAAAAAAAACTTTACATCTTGCTCCGTCTGCGGCTGCTGCCCGTTGCTATGGCAACAGACATTAAAAGAGATGCCTGCAGAGGGTATATACTAAGAAGTCCTGACAATGGCAGAAATCTTCAGACAAAGAGATGACTGCTTCCTCAAATCAAATCGCGGCAGTGGCTTGCCGCATCACAGGCTTTTTTTCCATCCAACAGGGGAAAACCTACAGACTCCTAGAGATCAATAGGCTTCAGGAAATGATCAAAGTTTGGCCCACGTCGCGCCAGCCATAAAACTCAATCAATGTTGACATCCCACGTTGGTTGCATGCACAGACTCCAACTAAGATATGTGAAATTGTAAGAATACTCACTTTGCTAATAAAAGAACAATTACAAAATGACACCAACCGTTCACCGCTAGTTAGAGGACAACGCTGATGTTTAGAAAACTTGCATAAAAACAACCTGAATATTCTGTACAGCAGCTAACAACAAAGGTTATGATTGTATAACATCCTGTTCATAGAGATAGGAAAAACCCTAGCAGATACATTTGATATTTACAAAAAAGAAATGTTTCTCTGATTGGTCTGGATGAAGTGAGTGAAGTCAATTCCTCCTTTGTTTTAAATGAATGACAAAAGATAATAGTTCCTTTTTTGGTTTAAAAAGCATAAAGTTGATAATCCATGGTGATCGCTCTATGGCTAAAACTGGGCTCCATGTTCACATGAGAACCATATTAATGTTTAAACAGCCACGGACTGTCCGGTCATCCCCCCTCCTTCCTGTTTCTAGCTCTCCCTCCGTCCACTCCCTGTAAAGCGTGCTTCTCCTCTGATCCGCTCTTCTACTCCATTAATTCACAAAGTCACTGTTGGCAGCTCCTTTCCATCTATCCTCTCCTCTGTTTGGCTGCCTCTTTTCTTCCCTCCTCTCTCTCTCTCTCTCTCTCTCTCTCTCTCTCTCTCTCACTCTCTCTCTCAGCAGACGGTGAAATGGCAGAGCTGCGGGGTTGGACAACGGCACTCCTTCATTGTGCTCCTCTTCTCCTCTTGTGTCTGTCTCTCATTCCCCCTTTCCTTCCACTTCTATCTGTGTTAGAGGGACGAGCATGCTGGCTGTCCTCCCCTCCTCTCAGTCTGGGTGGGTGATGCTGCCTCCCATCCTCTCCCTCTCTCGCTCGCTCTCACCCCCTCCCATTCTCTCTTACTGACTCTCTCTCTCTCTCTCTCTCTCTCTTTCACATACGCTGTTACTGCCTCTCCCTTCCTTGCCTCCTTCCTGTTTCCTCCCCTTCCCCCTCCTCTCTGCAGCCTCAATCATTTAGCAGTATACATGTGTATGCACAGCATGATGCTGTGCTCCCATACATTAATGCACACACTCCAAGGGGAGACAGAGATGTGGAAGGTAGGAGGGAGGGAGGGAGGGAAGGTGTCAGGGTGGCAGTCCATGTGGGCTATTCAAGGCTCCTCCCCTATTCATGTTTAATAACATGAGAATGAGGGGAAAGAGAGGAAGGATGGAGACAGACAGAAGAAAAGAGGGAGGGGAGAGGGGGAGAGGGGAGAGGGGAGAGGGGAGAATATCCCCCCCCCCCCATCCCTGTCTCCCTGGGCTGTACAGATGCAGTCTGATTCGAGGGCACTGTGAATAACCTTGATGGAAGTGGACAAATAAAAATGAAAAACATTCCACTGTTACTACGTGGCTAAAGGTCTCTGAGGGGAAAGCACAGGGCATTAACAGAAAAGCACAAAAACAACTCAATGATTCTGTAGAGCAGACAGAAAGCACAGATCCAAGAGATTGGTCTGACATTCAAGAGCATATCTGATGTGAAGGCAGTGTTGCAGAAACCAGACAGAACCACCCATAAAGAGCCAGCGGAGCCCAACAGAGCGGATAATAAGAAGTCCTCAAATGACACCCCATGTGCTGTGACTGCAGTACTACTTTTGACCACAACACCACCATCAAGTAGTCTACTAGTGTATTCCATGAGGGATATAAACATACTTGCCAACCCTTGAGAGTCCAGAAATAGAGATTTTTTAAAACAAATTGGGGACTCAGTCGGTCTGGGGGAGCTTAAGATTGACAGACTTTATTTCCTGCATTCTGGTGACTATTTATGTATAAAATAACAATGGAAATATAATACAAAAACTAAAACCAACCACCACCGAACTAAAAATGGAACCATAGAGACTACATTTTTGGTGTAATGTATTTTGTTGATTAGATTTTTTGTGTTACTATTACTACAAATATAGTAAATAGGCAGATTTTGAAATTTGGTCCAAATATGGGAGAAATGACACCACAGGAGACACAGGAGAAGGGCATGGAAGTCAGGAGTGTCCCAGGAAAATCGGGAGGGTTGGCAAGTTAGGATTTACAGGATCAAAACTAGAACACTACAGAGAAC